>OV884059.1:2427500-3641250 GCA_930367215.1 Pollenia angustigena
ACGTCAATTTTTCCTTGATGTTGTTGCTGTGATTGTTCCACTATTATAGTGTGATCTAATAATGGTATTTGTTGATAACTTGGTATACCTATAGGCAAATTTTGTATATGGTCTGATTTTATTAGTTGTTGCTGAGTATGCTGTTCTTGTATAGGTAATTGCTGTTGTTGCACTTGTTGTTGTGTAGATTGTTCGTTCACTTCTTGATGTTGTTGTGCTTCATCGGACATTTTTTGTGCCTGTTGTATAAGTTTTTGGGCCATTTTATAATGTTGCGATTGATGTTGCCTCAACTCAGCTTGATATTTAAATGCCATTGGACATTGATCACACATATATGTATTTTCACCAACATGCGTCCTTAAATGTTTTGTTAAGTCTCCACTTTCGGCATAAGCACGTTCACAATATTTGCATTTATAAGGTTTCTCACCGGTATGGGTACGCATATGTCGACGTAGGTGGTAGATAATAGCGAAACTGTTAAAATGTAATATGTACATTTTTGGAATTATTGAAAAAAAATAGATTTTTGTTGGGAATATACCATACTTACGTCATACTACACTGATCACACTTGAACGGCCTTTCTCCCGAATGCAACAACTTATGTTTTTGCAGTGAGTATGCTCTTGTAAACCGAGAACCACAAATATCACAGACATGTGGCTTAGCATTCGAATGTGTTGATGCATGTTTAATTAAATCTGATCTGCAATTAAAGCGACTCGGACATTCTGGACACTGATATTTTTTCAAACCCTTATGCCTTTCCATGTGCTGGCGTAAATTACTCGCACTGCGAAATGTTTTACCACATTGGGGACACAAGTATGGACTCTCACCACTATGGGTACGCATATGTTCTTTTAATGTATTAGTATAACCAAATTCTTTTTCACATATAAGACAAACCAAATTTCTATTGCCTTTATGACGATTTAGATGTTCTACGAGATGAGCGTGTAGAACAAAGGTTTTATCGCACTGATCACATTTGTGTTTTTCAACTTCTGGATGTTTGTTTGTAATATGTTCGGTTAAGGATCTGATAGACATGAAATTACGCTGGCATACCATACAGGGGTAATTGGCTTCGGAGGTATTTCGAGTGTGTATTTGTCTATGAGCTGAAAGGGAGGCTTGCTTTTCAAATCGCCTAGGACAATCAGGACATTTAAAGCCCTCAGGACGTGATTGTGTGGTAAAATTTCCTCCCGTTTCATTTTCATGGTGAAATAAATGAGCCTTTAGAATATTGACCGTGGCAAAACGATATTTACAAATTTCACATTCATGTGGTCGTGTTAAAGAGTGTACAGAACTATGGCGTTTTAAGCGATATGGACGATCAAATATTTTGCCACACATTTCACAAGGGAAATTACCACTTCTTTTATTGCTGCTATTGGGTCTAAAATATCAAAATAAAAAGATAATTATTTAGTTTTTTTTCCTTAATTAGCAATTAATACTTTTCAATTTCTCCTATGCCGGTGTCAACAAAATCTAAATTTTTTGTTTCTTTTGTCTGAGGTTTAGCAAAAAAATCCTTTTCCGAATTATCTCATAATTTTCGCATAATTAAATATTTGTTTACATTTAATAACCAGAGTTGTCTTCGGTATTTCTAATGTCAATGGAAAACTGCTTTATCGACTATCATGTAATTAAGTCAACTATTCACAATTAAATCTTAAGTTATACAAATATTTCTTTCCCAAATTAAGCCTCGCTCACTCATTTTTATCATAAAGAAAAATGGTTATAAAAACTGCCGGGTACTTATTTTAAAACTTTCTTTGTTATGTACAATTTATTTGTGTTGTTTTACTCTTTATAATATGTATGTTCAGTAAAATGCTTATGTTTTTAACTTAATATTGGCTCTATAACTAATGTTATACATATCTAAGAACTATAACTAATTTCTAATTACTGAGATTCTTTATATCTAAGTTGTCTTGTTGTTGTTGCTGTCTTCCTAAAACGTCAATTTTTCCTTGATGTTGTTGCTGTGATTGTTCCACTATTATAGTGTGATCTAATAATGGTATTTGTTGATAACTTGGTATACCTATAGGCAAATTTTGTATATGGTCTGATTTTATTAGTTGTTGCTGAGTATGCTGTTCTTGTATAGGTAATTGCTGTTGTTGCACTTGTTGTTGTGTAGATTGTTCGTTCACTTCTTGATGTTGTTGTGCTTCATCGGATATTTTTTGTGCCTGTTGTATAAGTTTTTGGGCCATTTTATAATGTTGCGATTGATGTTGCCTCAACTCAGCTTGATATTTAAATGCCATTGGACATTGATCACACATATATGTATTTTCACCAACATGCGTCCTTAAATGTTTTGTTAAGTCTCCACTTTCGGCATAAGCACGTTCACAATATTTGCATTTATAAGGTTTCTCGCCGGTATGGGTACGCATATGTCGACGTAGGTGGTAGATAATAGCGAAACTGTTAAAATGTAATATGTACATTTTTGGAATTATTGAAAAAAAAATAGATTTTTGTTGGGAATATACCATACTTACGTCATACTACACTGATCACACTTGAACGGCCTTTCTCCCGAATGCAACAACTTATGTTTTTGCAGTGAGTATGCTCTTGTAAACCGAGAACCACAAATATCACAGACATGTGGCTTAGCATTCGAATGTGTTGATGCATGTTTAATTAAATCTGATCTGCAATTAAAGCGACTCGGACATTCTGGACACTGATATTTTTTCAAACCCTTATGCCTTTCCATGTGCTGGCGTAAATTACTCGCACTGCGAAATGTTTTACCACATTGGGGACACAAGTATGGACTTTCACCACTATGGGTGCGCATATGTTCTTTTAATGTATTAGTATAACCAAATTCTTTTTCACATATAAGACAAACCAAATTTCTATTGCCTTTATGACGATTTAGATGTTCTACGAGATGAGCGTGTAGAACAAAGGTTTTATCGCACTGATCACATTTGTGTTTTTCAACTTCTGGATGTTTGTTTGTAATATGTTCGGTTAAGGATCTGATAGACATGAAATTACGCTGGCATACCATACAGGGGTAATTGGCTTCGGAGGTATTTCGAGTGTGTATTTGTCTATGAGCTGAAAGGGAGGCTTGCTTTTCAAATCGCCTAGGACAATCAGGACATTTAAAGCCCTCAGGACGTGATTGTGTGGTAAAATTTCCTCCCGTTTCATTTTCATGGTGAAATAAATGAGCCTTTAGAATATTGACCGTGGCAAAACGATATTTACAAATTTCACATTCATGTGGTCGTGTTAAAGAGTGTACAGAACTATGGCGTTTTAAGCGATATGGACGATCAAATATTTTGCCACACATTTCACAAGGGAAATTACCACTTCTTTTATTGCTGCTATTGGGTCTAAAATATCAAAATAAAAAGATAATTATTTAGTTTTTTTTCCTTAATTAGCAATTAATACTTTTCAATTTCTCCTATGCCGGTGTCAACAAAATCTAAATTTTTTGTTTCTTTTGTCTGAGGTTTAGCAAAAAAATCCTTTTCCGAATTATCTCTAAAATAAGCATTAAACGTTTAATAAAATATTACATTTTAATACAAAATAACGTACTCTGAATCCTCATATTCATTATTAAACCACTCGGCTTTATCATCAAAATCATCCATGGGTTCTTCTAAAATTTGTGGCGTTATTTCGATTTCTTCCTTTACAATAACCTTAGGTATTTTTTCCATTGTATCATTTTCTTCTAGTTGTCCGTTATCGGAAATAGCTTCTTCTACTTCGAGCAAGCCCGGTTCCATATTTTTAAATTTATTAATTTTAAGTAGTTCTCTTTTCTTATGCACCTTATAATGAGCAGACAATGAAGCCTTTTTCTCAAAGCATTTAGGACAATCAGGACATTGAAATGTTATCATTTCTTTAAAGCCTTTACAATCATCTTCAGCTTCCTCTGAATTTGCTGATGGTACATTAAAAAAATCTTGTGGGTTAAAAACCTTTTTGCAGTCATTCTTTTCAATACTGTTATTTTGATCCTTAGCAATTTTGCCATTGTTCGTATGCGTTGCGATATGAGCCTTTAAAGACTTGTCAGTCGTAAATTTGTTATTGCAAATTTCACATGAGTAAGCCCGCTTTTTATCATGTATAGCTGTATGTTGCTTAAGCCGATTTATACTACTAAATATTTTACCACATTCTGTACAAGGTAAATTACCCTTTTGACGACTTAGTTTGTGGGGTCTGGAGAAAAAAATATTTTTATTAGCATTATATATGTATATATGTATATAAAATAAACTTACTTCTCAAAAAAATCAATTGCTAAAGGTACCTTTTTGGAAGATCTCTCCTTTAAAACTGATAGTTTTTCGTTGCTAGGAGTAAAAAAAAATAATAGTAAGTTAAAAAGCAAAGATTGTGCTTAGTTTTCTAACAAGAATTAATATTCGCTTTAAGATATTTAAAACAATTTTTTTGTAGTGTAGCATAAGCTAACTTTCGAATTAGGGCCATTAGAACTTCTTTTATGTATTATTAGGACCCCAAAAATAACTTCGAAATCTGACACTTAAAAAAAGAATTTTTAACAAATTTCTTGTTTTGATGACAATTTTCCAACTCTTTGATATATTAACAAACTTCAGAAAAATTTCATTTTGCAATACATAAATAATTGTAAAATTTTTTACTAATAAACTATTTACAACATACGACTGCACCCATTGAATTTCTTCACAACGAATATTATTTTCAAAATTCCAATTTTATAGGTAAACAAACTTTTTAATATTTTAATTGATTAAAAATTAATTTCTAAGACTTCATACATACCTCGAATCCGTATCACTTCCACCCCTATCACCAGGATCCCAGTCATTGTCAATATCTGATCTCATTCCTCTTTCCAGCTCATCAGGCGGTATCTCACATTCAAAACAAGCATCTTCTTCAACTTCCTGCTTCATTTTAATACTAGCCTCACCCGTCAGGGGATCCAATACCTTCTCTAATTTTGGCTCCGCATCAAAAAACGCAATTCCCAACAAATCATTCAAACGATTATTGGTTTCAATGCACAATTGTTGAAATTTATAGCCGGTTAGTAGTTTCTCTACACAAGACTGACACATTACGGTGGAAAATTGAGATGATGTCTTAATTTCAATTTGGGGCACTATTCCGTCTAACATTTCTAGGATTTTGAAGTTTTCTTCCACATAATCGTATAGTTTATAAAATATAGTAGAATCACTTAGGCAAGTGCGGCATTTTGAGTTTAAATCACTAGACATTCTGATTTTCTGTTTAACTAAAACTAATACATTGTAATTTTTACTTAAATTAATTAATATTTCGTTAAAAAATTATTAAAAAAAATTTAATTTGTGGATATCAACAAAAAATTGCAGCTGTTCCCCTTTATAAGGCATTTGTAATAAAATGCAATCACAATAGTCAATAAGCAAACCGCATTATCGGTAAACAAAGAAATTCTTATTGAAAACAATCACAAAGTAATGATATCTTTACTACCAGATATAAATAAAATTGCAATAGATTACATTTTTTAATATTTCATTCTTTTTTCTTCAATTTTATTATTCTAACTTAAAAATGAATGCTGCACGTTATGTAAAGTTATTAAAAAGTGTTAAGTCCAGAGGCAGAAACAATGTGGTAGCTTTAAGATTTGCTAGTCAAACCCCATCAATATTAGAGGAAAGCCAAAATGGAACCACTCATTTTGGGTTTCAAACAGTTAAAGAGAAGGAAAAAGAGCAAAAAGGTTAAGAATTTAAGTCCTAAATTAATTATTTTATTTTTTGAATTTGTTGTTGTAGTGCACAAAGTATTCGAAAATGTAGCCCAATCTTATGATCTCATGAATGATGTCATGTCTATGGGTATACATCGTTTGTGGAAGGATATGTTTATAGAGCGTTTAGGACCTGCACCCGGCACCCGTCTATTAGATATGGCAGGCGGGACTGGTGATATAACTTTTAGATATCTTAAATATTTACAAAATCAAGCTAATCCCCAGAAGAAACAGAGTCATGTTACTGTTTCTGATATAAATCAACATATGCTTAATGTTGGTGAAGAGAGGGCCAAAAAACTAGGTCTCACCCAGCAAAAAACTCCAAACATAAGTATAGATTGGAAATGTGCAAATGCCGAAGAGTTACCATTTGCGGATAACACATACAATGCCTACACTATAGCTTTTGGTATTAGAAATTGTACACACATAGACAAGGTTAAAAGTTTATACATTTGTTTCTTACATCATAAAGTTCAATAAATATTTTGATATTAATTAGGTCTTACGTGAAGCCTATCGCGTCTTGCAGCCTGGTGGACGCTTTTTGTGTCTGGAATTTAGCCACTTGGAAAATGATGCCATGCAATGGTTATATGATCAATATTCTTTTCAAGTCATACCTCCTATGGGTCAAATATTGGCTAGCCAATGGCAACCTTATCAATACCTAGTAGAAAGTATACGCAAATTTCCAAAGCAAGAAGATTTTAAATCCATGATTGAAGAGGCCGGTTTCGAAATGGTTCGTTACGAAAATTTAACGTTTGGCATTGTTAGCATACACTCTGGTTTTAGGTTGTAACCAGTTTAAATTTTATTAATTTATGTACAAAATATGTATTTTTGTTAAGAAGTTATAAAATTCTTTTTTTTTTGTAATAAAAAGTTTTTGATTAACGTTGAGTTAAACCACTTTGTTAAAAAAATGGTCAAGTACCTATATATAGTTGTCTTTATACACGAAATAATGCAATTACAATGTTTGTCTTTTTGATTTATTATGCACTCTAAGGTAAAGTATATTGATTCCAGCATTGACATCTCTATTCCAACAAGTATTGCAGTTTGGACAATACTGGTACCTGTGTGGCGATTTCGATGTGATATCTTCGCTGAAACAGTTGGCGCATAGTTTGGTAGTTCGGAACTCGTTCACTAGTAAGATGTCAGCTTTTCTTCAACGCTTCAATTAGTTTTTTGTTGGGAGTTCGTACGTAACCCTTCGTTAGCGAATTAGCGGCTATTTCGGTTGAATCTTTACATATTAAAGTTTTTTCTTTCATGTCTTGAACTAAGTTTGCAGCAGTGACGTGTATATGGTTTTCTACGCAAATTTATTTTTTTAATTTAAATCTAGTAACTTTTCTTTGTAAATATAATGATTGCTTCTGTTCAAGGCGAATTCATAAAGGTGACCGCATCATGAGAAAGAGTTATGCTAGCTATCCCTTTTTTTTTTTTGAAAAATACTATGTATTTTGTTTTTGTAAACAGTTAGAGTGACTGTCAAAATTATTTGTTGAAAATATAAAAAAGGAAATTTTTTGTTTATAAAATATGCATACACAATGCTTTAGAAAGTAAATCTTTTTCCTCTATTGCAAATTAATGGTGACTCCACTTATTCCTTACGCATTTTTATTTCCTTGTGTTTGTCTTTTAGATTCACTTTTTTTATTTTATAAAATTTAAATAAGTTTTTTTTTTCAAGAATTTAAATTTTTGCTCAATTTAAAATTTGAATTAATTTTTTCACAAAAATGTAAACAAAACTTGACATTCAGTATACACACAAAAAAATAAACAAAAAACAGATAACGTGAAAATGTCACCTTAATGAATTCGCTTTGCTTGTGTTCAAGTATTGAAAGGTGATATTTCGTATATTTAATGAAGTTTTCTGAGTGCGAGGATACTTGTGAATCTTCTTTAAAATTTGTAGTGTACTTTTTTAATTTTAAATTACGAGAGTGAAATCCTGAAATCTAAGCCCTGGATCCAAGCCTAGTTTGTTTTCATAGATTTATTTCTAATTTTCAATAGATTACCACTACATTCCGATTCTTGCTTTTGTAACTTTTTCATTTTTTTAATAGCAATTTTGAGTCTTTTAGATTTTTTCATCGACAGTGAAACAGCTACCCATCAGTTTGTAGTTAGTAGTTGAACTTTTTGGTACAAGTTTCTGGAAGTTTAAAATATTTACGCCATTCTGCATTCCGTTCAAATGTACCCCAAGCACCTTTGTAAAATTTTAAACCACACAGCATTTGGTAAAGAGCGAACGTGTCATACTGTATGTGGGGTGACCCGTGTTTGAACAGTGACATTAGAGAAAAATTTTTATAATTTAGTTTTTCGTTGCTTAATTTTTATTTTTTTATTGTTAAATACTCATAGTAAATATATAGGTGTAACATGTAATACGAATAAATTGGCCTAAGGCTATATGTATTATGAAAGAATGAATAAATAAATAATAGTATATAGCTCCAAAATAATTTTCGATTTGTCGAATTTGTCTTTAAATTCTTGCAGTAATCCATCATCTGGAACTTCTTTACTAGAAGATTGAAACAAATACGACAAAGTTCTATATACTTTTTTTGTCGGGTTCACTCTTGAAAAACTTTCGCAATCTTCTGTAAGCGTGAATCCATAAATTATTGTGAAAAAAACTTCATACTGGTTTGCGGACGCAGTGAAAAGATTTGAATGGTAAGAACTGTCGTATAGAGGAAGTGTATCTTTCAGCGCTTCATATTCCGGATCAAGCACATATTGCTGCTTCTTCTTTTTCATTAGGGGGTAGTAGAAAAATTGAAATTTTACAGGTATGAAATTGTTGTCTCTTCATTAGAGAGAAATGAATGTACCACGAAACTTCCACGAAAAGAGCGGACATTTCCTTAACACCAATCTGAATCCTCTCAAAAACGGCTTCATCTTTACAAATACTGGGTGCGTTCGTAAATGCATCACTGCGCTGCATCAGTGATTTCAAATCGATATATATTTATCAGTGAAGTAAATGTGGACCAAAAAATTGTGAAATACTCCACAAAAATAATAGTCATAATAAAAACCATTATAATTATTTTTTTATCTGCTTTAAAAAAAGTTTGCTTTTCTGATGCAGCGCAGTGATGCATTTACGAACGCACCCACTCCTCAACGCTTTTTTACAACGACAATTTCAGTTTCCTCCGTAGGTGCAGAATCAACCTTCCGCTTGGACATAAGATTAACTATTAACGCGATGGACACGAGTTTTCTTAATTTATAGTGGAGAATTTTTGCAAATGGTCCTCGAAAAATACAAACTGATTTATTTAAATGAAAAAAGAGTAAATTCCAGAAAACTAAAATGCCGATCGATTTAAAAACTATCTGAAAAAAATCTAAAAGATTTAAAGTACATAGGTATCAAGGCCCATCTATCAGGTCTGCTTACTTGTACAAAAACAAAAAACGATTCTTTTTACTTGTCAAAAATTTACTACCACATATACAAAGCAAAAGGAAAAAACGTGTATGTGTGCCATACCATAAACATAAACAAACGTATACATGCACATGTAAGCAAAATGTTAACAACTTTTGACAACTAAAAAGAACATAAACAATGATGCCTTGATAGGTATCTTCAATTTTCCCTTTTACACCAATATCATTTTCAGGTATGTGATGAAAATCGATCGATTTCAAAACGAACGTTTTTAAAAGCTGTGACGAATTTCGAAGGATTTTAAAATCTATATAATATACAATTTGAAAGAATAAAGACTGAAAATAAAAGGAATATGCATTAAAATCCATTTCAACAGATACTGAAAACGATATTTTCGGTTTCAAATCGTATCGTTTTTAAAATCGATTTCCATCATATACCTGAAACATATAATCCTTCATTCGGGGTATTTGGTTTTTAGCTTTAAATATAATAAAGAATTTGTCGCTAAATGTCATTTAAAACAAGATGGCCAGTAAAAAAAAAAGACTAACGCAATTGGCAATTTACTCGTATTTTTGATTAAATTTATCTGTAAACAAAATGTGTTTAATTTTTCTTTGTCAAATATTTAAATCGTTTCCAGAGCACATTACATTCATAAAGTGAATGCAGCATTAAGTTTTTTTTTTTTTTTGTTTGGAGTTTGACATTTAGAATAACTAACTGAGTTTAGAAGTAGAATGTTCTGTTCGTCATCTTAAAAGAGGCATACAAAAAAAGCAGCCAGCACAACTCGCTCAGATGCATAAACACACCTTAAAAAACTTTATTTTAAATTTTTTTTAATGTATTTCTTTTATTTTTTTAATATTTTAGTTTAAATTTATTAATAATATACAGCAGAACATAAAATTATTTTCATGATTTTTTCTTTTTTGTATAATTCTAGGCAACTACTACAAACTACAGACTACAGAAATCTAAATAAAAAAAATAAAATAAATAAACTAAGTTGTTATGATTTTGCTTCAAAGTTAAAAATAATTCAAATTTTTGTAAAAATAATTTTAGAGTAAATTGACTATTATTCGACCTTTACAAAATTTTATTAGTATTATTATTTAATTAAGCTTGAGGTCTCTTTTTTTTATAAAACAAATTAAATTTATTTAATCCAATATTTCGGCACTCCGTTGAAACCCTGAAGAAGGCACACAACGGAGTGCCGAAATATTGGATTAAATAAATTTAATTTGTTTTATAAAAAAAAGAGACCTCAAGCTTAATTAAATAATAATACTAATATAATTTTAGAGTTTTAGGTATATTTTTTATACATTTTGAAAAAATTAAGAGAAATGTAAAATATGTTATTTTAAGAAGTACATTTTTTTTTGTGTGAATAATTTTGTTATATTTTCTTGTTTTTTATATTTATCTTTAAAATATGCTTTGTATAGTTACTAAAATTATGATAATTTGTATTGGGATTTATAGTTGTATTTTGTATGTATATATTTTTAATATTATAATTAAATATTAATTATAATTTTTTTTTATCAAGTTAAAATCAAATAATTTTCAGTTAATTAAAATTAAAAAATAAGCAGAAATTAAAGAAAACTTAAGAAACATTAAAAAAAGTCCATAAATTAAGCGTCGTTTTGGTTTTTTTACATTAAATAGTATATTGATTATTTTTGAAACACTATTCTTTTATTCAAAGTTAAAAAACATTATAGTGTTTTTAAATTTGTTTCCTTTTTGTTTAAGAAATATTGAATATTTAAAAAATTTAATTAATTTCAATAAATTTCTTAGAACTACCTCTTCTTAAAAGTTAACTTCTTCGACTTTTTCAGCATCAGACTTAAGATCTTGCAAAAGCAATTCATGGCATGATTTTGGTATTAAAGTGCCCACAATTTTTTCACCTTCTGTTGTTTTCATGCGTATAACTTGCATTTTATTGTTGGCATTACGCATGGCCAAGACTTGTTCCACACGGGACCAAACGGACAAAACTGAACCGGCCAGAACATAATACAAACGTTGACGTAAACCCACCTGGATTTAAACAAATTACAATTTAAACCAATCCGGTTATTTGATTTTACAACTTTTTTTACAACTTACCTCACATTCCGAACCGATATTAACATTACGACAATTGCCATTCCAATAAGCATGCGAACAAGTATTTACAGAGGCATCATATTGTTGAGTCCAATGTGTTTCGGCTTCTTCCATGCCGACTTTCTTGTATTTCTTTTCAATTTCAGCCAAAGATTCTGGGCGAACTTGAAGACCTGTGTTGGGTCTATAGATTTGAAACATAATATCTTTTTTGTTGGGTGCTTTATCCTTCTTTTTGTTATTTTGCTGTTGTGAGGGCAAAGTGGGAGCTTCAATTTCCACGGCTAAGATAGCGGTACGTTTGTTATTGCGGACTTGATGGGATAAATAAAAACCTTCATTTTCGCTGATCAAATCGGCATATCTAAAAAGGGAAATACATATTATTTAAATAATTGTTTGAGCATTTTTCGAAATTTGATATATTAAAAACAAAAAGAAATTATAGATTTTGTTAAAATTTTACATAGAAAATTGTAGAATTAAGGCCCTAATTGTGTAAAAAGAAACGCATCGCCAAAATTACATTGAAAGCACAAACAAAGTCAAAAATATTTCATAATTTTGTTGTTGCTTTCTACAGAAATTCATATTGCGTTTTAAAATTTTCAACGCCACAAGATATGCAGCGTTTAAAATTGAAACATTGAATAAAAATTTCTGTAGAAGGCAACAACAAAATTACAAAATATTTTTGACTTTGTATTTGCTTTCAATAGCGGAGTTTAGTACATATTAGTCTTGCAAAAGTGCAAATTCAAAATATCGTAGCTCTTCTGTTAAAACCAACAACAAAATACACAGAGTTTCCGTTAGATTTAAATTAATTGCAACGATATTTTTCATTTGCTCTTTTGCAAGCCTAATATTGATCTCCGCTTATGTAATTTTTGGCGTTGCGTTTTACACAATTAGGGCCTAAAATTATTTGAAAATATTGAAATCAAAATATTGCAAAATTATCTATAGAAACAAAAAATATAATATATATAAATAAACATACTTATCAATTGCCTCTTGCCAAATCATTCCTCTTTCTACGCGTACTGTATGTAATTCTGTAGGAGCTTTACCGGTGGCATGTTTACGCAAAAAACGTACCAATTTGACACGAGTAACATTTTCGCCAGCCGCCCCTAAATCTAAAAAAGAAATTAAAGTCTAAACTTTAATTACTTTTTTATTTTCTTCTAAAAAACTTACCCAAAATACCCAAATCAAAGCGTCCACCCTTTTTGGCCTGATGAATAATGGCCGTCAAAGTGTCTGTGAAGTATTTGAACAGACGATTTTGTAATTCCACTGGCATGCCCAATATTCTATTTAAAAACTTAGAAATATTATTGTAATCCTTGTCTAAACTCAAAACACCAGGACTTGATTCACTATTCACTATAATGCCCACACCTACTAAAGCACCGGCAATGTCTTTAAAAAAATCACCACGATAATCGGTGGGTGGTGGTACCAAAGGCTGTTCATAGCCCATTATAGTTTTCATCACAGTTTCTAATGCCGTGCGGCCATATTTGTTATCGATATTAAATTGAGACAAATCACGAGTCTCAGTTGCTCTACGATCACCATGTGTTAACGCACCTAAAGATTCCAAACGTTTGGCTACGGTGGAAGCGAAACGACGTTCTCCCGCCAGATCAGATATTAAAAATATATATTCGGGAGCATTGACCTGATTCGAACGATGAGTACGACCAAACTGCTGAATAGCACGATCTGCCGACCAGGGTAATTCCAATGTTATGTGGACTCTGCGGCGTTGATTGCGCACACGACGATCGCTTTGCAATGAAATACCACTAGAAGCAGCTTCCGAAATAATGGCAACATCTTTTGTGCCATCCATAAATCTTTGTTTTTCCGTAATATTTAAAGTTTCTAAAGGAACATCTTGCTCAGATCTGGATTCATATTGTATAGAACCATCATCTGATTGTACAACTCTACCCTTACGACCGGTCATTTCGGCTACATTTTCTGGACCTCCCAGTTCATCAATCAATTGATCTAACGTGTTGGGCGGTAAACGGTCTCCCAACAGTTCTATTTTACGCAATAATTCCTCTTTCATGGAACAGGCTCTCTCAATGGCATCTTTGGGCGGAGGACCATAGTTCAAGCGTACACCGTGCACCCCAATTTGAGTAACCGTACCCTTGAGTTCCTGTTTCTTTTGCAATAAATCTTGGATTTTATCTTGTGTGGATTGCGGAGCCTTTTTTTTGGGCGGTGACACTGTTGCATTGTTGGTGGTGGCATAGGTGTTTATTGTAGATGTAGAATTATTGTTAATATTGTTATTATTTGTGCTATTTGAAGACGATTCCTTTGTTTTAGTCTTCTTTTTCTTCTTCTTTTTGGCCCGGGCCAGCCAGGGATCATTATCCGAATCTGAACCACTGCAGAAAGGATTAAAATCGGAGGATTCATAACTATCACTATGATTACCAGTATCAGATTCTTCTGATTCCGAATTGGAAAGTTTATAATCGGATTCTTTGCCCGATTCATTTTGTGAGTCATTATCATCATCATCGGAATTATTCCAAGAATCATTGCGGGATTTTTTATTAAAACGTATATTCGGTCTAGAGGATTTACGTTTATTGGCAGAGGAGGAGGGCGGTTCTTCTTTTACTTTGTTTTTAGCTGTTACCTCAGCTATAATGGACTGCAAAGTAGATTTTTTATCTTCAGATGGCCCAGAAAGGCCCAAAATGCGATTGATACGATTACGATCAGGGGCAGGAAAATGCTTTTCCACCAAAGATTGAAAAACACCCCTAGAAAAATAAAATATAGAAAACCAGAAAATAACTGATGTTATTTTTAGCTTACTTGGCAGTTGAAACAAAATCGGTTAATTCGCCATCATCTCTTTCCAATTGTTCAAGAGTACGTGCCTCTCCCGTTGACTGCAAACCAATAACTACACATTTGCCATATTTAATGGCTTCACGTGCTACATGTACCACATGATTAACTTTGGCTGCTATACATAAGTACTTAAAGAATCTTTGATGGGAGGACCAAAATTGCCCCCACATGGTCTTTTTCATGCGACTTTCGGCATCAATTAATTCCGCAGCCTCAGTAAACTTTTGCATGGCTTCAACCCACTACCAAATTCAAAAAAAATTTAGATTTTGGGTTAAATAACAGAACTTCAGACACCATGTCTAAATAAACAACTTACCAAATCCACAGATTCATCATACACTTTGCGGAACTCTTTAGACAAGGAAACCTCTTCGATTTTAAAAGTAACACCATGAAAACTTAACTGTCTTGCTATATACATTCCCCTCAATTTCATATCCATAGCAACAATTTCCATAGCTCCTACACCTCTAAAAGATGAAACGAAAATTATATATGGCTAAGGTAAGAAATTTAAATTTTTCTTTATAAATTATAGAAGTTACCTTTTCTCTACAGCTGCTATGAAATCATTGAAAGAAGGAAAAGCTGTACCTTGGCCCCATAAACCCAAACGCACCATATAAGCCATATTTTTAGGTTCTGAAGCCCCTGTAGCTGAAGCATAAACCACTCTTGCTTTGGGCAATTTGTTTTGTAATTCCAAAACCGTTTGACCAGTTTTAGTTGGCTTGCCGGAGCCCACAGGACACAAATTTTTAGCCTTGTGACATTCATCAAACACTATTAAACCGTCAAAGTCCTCGCCACACCACTGAAGCAGCTGTTTAAGTCTCGATTTGTATTTACCAGTCTTATTATTCGATTCTCCAATCAAAGCGGAATAAGTGCTGAATATAACACCCTTTTTACAATTATTATTAACATCCGAATTTATCTTGGCATATTTAAGCTAAAAAAGTAAACAAATTGTGTTCGTTATTGTAAAAATAAAACTCATGTCGTAATAATAACCTTATTTAAAGCATGAACTTCAATTTTTCCCGCTCCTATATCACTCAAATCTCTAACAGCATCATATTTCAAATCATTTGATACCGATATCCATAAAGCTTTTTTACGACCTTTCATATAATTTTCATATATAATGCCGCCAATTGTTCTACCTTTACCCACACCAGCGCCATCGCCAATGAGGAAACCAGCACGACTGCCATCGGGCAATAGATGATCATGGGCCTGCGAGGCATATGTTATAGATTCTAATTGCAAAGCACTCAATTGACCACTTTGTATTGTATCCATAGGTATGGATAATCTATAGTAAACATCACAGGGTTCTACGGATGATAACGAAGCAGTTTCGACAACAGGATCAGGATGCTTTTTACCCAATTTTACTAAAATATATAACATTTTTGAAATTTTTATTAAGAACAAATAATAAAAGCTATTTACATTTGGCTGGCCAATATTCGGCATAAGTTTCGGCCACACCCATTTCTTCATAGTCGGCCTCATCTTCTTCGGCCTGCATCATGGGAGCGGCGACCTAAAACAAATTAAAAAGAAACAAAATTATTGTATCAATAAAGTTATAAAAAAATTAATAGTTGAGGTGGCTCTTTTCAAAACTTGACTTTTTCACATTTTGTGTTTTTGCACAATTTGAGAAAATAAGTTTTTTAGGAAAGTCATTTTGACGAAATCATGCCTGTTATTTTTTAACTTTTGTTGTTGTAATTATTAAGTTTTGACTCATTTATTTTCGCTGAGTTTTCATTTCAATGTTACTAAAAAAATTAGTTCTGTCGAAACTGGGATAGTCAAGCTTTGAAAAAAATCCTCCTCCATTAGAATCGACGAAATTTTTCTTCCAGAAAATTTCTATTATAGATGGATTTTTTCTAGAAAATTGAAAATATCAATTAATTTTTTAGAAAATTAAATAAAAACCTATAGATTTTCTGAAATTTTTAAAATATCGATAAATTTTCTTTTGCAAACCAAAAGAACGTATAATTTTGTTTAAGAAAATCGCTTAGAGATAAAGTTTTTTAAATTCAAAACTTCGATATCTTTTTGCAAAACAATTAAAAATGTTGCTGTAGAAAAGTTAATCTATAAAAATTTTATATATAAAATAGTAAATATCGATAGATATTCTCCCCTATCGATAAATATTATGTTATGTTAATATTAAAAATACAGTACTTTTATCGTTTAAAGTCACTACCGTTTCAGTCACATTTAGAGATAAAGTAAATTTTTATTTATTTATTTCATTAAATGTAATATAAAAGCCACTGTTATCTGTATTTTTTGCTTCTATAAGTAAATTTAATAAAAAGTATTTTTGGTAAAGTCCATTTACCGATAAAAACACTTTTGCCATATACAAATGTCATTTATCAGCGGCTAGCAAAGCCAAAAGTAAAGCAAATTGGCCTCAAGCTCGAAAAAATTTGCAAATTATTAGCGTTATAGTCACATTAGCAAAATGTACTAAGTTCTTTTTGTTTTCGAAGCCACAAACCATAAAAAAAACTTATTGTTTTTGTCTTTGCTATCAGGATCTATTGAAAAGTCATAGGTCTGCTGTCAGTGTAATTTAAATATGTACAAATATGAATGTTTTATTATTCACATACATTTATTATATTCGAATTCGGTTCTACTCATATGCCTCATAGTGGCAATACAGTATTTATCGCTTATTTCCAAACTGGTTATAAGCATTTCACTTTTTTGGCATCCAAACTTATTTCAAACTTGAGCCAGATACAATAAAAACGCACAAAAATTATTTCATCAAAACTTAATTTGCTAAACATAAGTTTCATCTGATTGCCAGTCAGAGGTGGCGCGATGAAACAACCTGTGGGGAAACCAGGAAAATCTGGCCCATCATAGACGAAAAAAGGACACGACGGGCATTACAGCTGTCCAGACATCATCTAAGAAACCTAATTGCGGTTATAACTGGCCACTGGCCCATTGGGAGGCACGCCCAGAGGCTGGGGCTCCCTTATAATGACTTGTGTGGAAGTTGCGGCGACGAGGAGGAAGAAGAGGTAACCTAACCTAACCTAACCTAGCACAGTATACGCATATAAGAGAGTTTTTAAACGTGCATTTCTTGTTTATTAGCTACAAAAAACATGCAAATTATGAAATGCTTATGAGCTATAAACACTGTACGTGAATTAAGCTTACAGTCACGATTTGCTGCATCTAGAAAAGAACTGAATTATGAAACTTTTTTTATACAACAAATTGATTTTTTTTTTCTTATGCTAACTTATGCTAATCCTGCGAAGCTCTGCTTGTCTGCGGGAGAACAGAGTGCGGGATTGTACTTGACTTACCTTCATTGGCTGCATTAGCAGTTGCGATAACAATTGATTTGGTATACCACTGGTTAAAAATTGTGGATTGGCTGCTACTAAAGCCTGGATTTTCTGCAAAACCATGGCGTTGATTTTAGACTGTGTTGATAAACCGCTATTGGCGGAATTGGTGGAAGACGGTTGAGAATCATAACCCAAGCCCATGCTCACTTTTAAGTTAAGAGAAAATATTTAAAAGAAGAAAAACAAAAACAAACGGAAATAGCAAAAATATAAAAAAACATAGGGTAAATAGTGGATTCAAAATTAAATTAACTTACAAACTCGGGAAACTAAATAAATAATTTTATTTCTAAGAAATTAAAATGAATTACTAATTTTAATAAACAAATAAATAAGAGAAAATGATTAAACTGAGTTGAGCAAAGAGTAAATGTTGGTGGTATTTGAGAATAAAAAGTTAAAGTGTCAAAAGCACTTGGTTTAAAATAAAAAAAGGAAATAATTAAATTGAATAAAAAATATTTTTCTTTTATGGGGTAAAAGAAAATGTGTTTAAAATAGCTAAGGTCTTTTTTTGTTCTGTTTTTAATTTTGTTCCTTAATCAAAATCAAAATTTTATATACAGAAATTATAATTGTAATATTTGTTGTTGTTGTTGTTGTAAAAAGGAATTTAAAAACACACTGATCGATGTAGATCTTAAACATTTTTAAGTCTTAAAAGAGAACAAAAATTTTGGTTGTTACCAACATTACTCGACTTACTCTGCGCCAATAAAGACGCTGCCATATTAAAATTTGAGCTAGCTTGATAATACGATGGGGCTTGACTTGCACTGTTTAATGTTGAAGTACTATTAGCAGCTAGACTTGCTAAGCCACCGCCCAGATTAGCCACAAGGCCACTTCCAAAAGATTTGGCGGTTGTTGCTAAATTTGTATTAGCTGAGCTACTGCTAGAGGTATTAAATGATGGCGGCAAACCTCCAGCGGCCGCTAGAGCCGCCATACCCATAAGTTGACTTGTATTAAAGGGTGTCATACCAAGCTGAGCAAATCCGGCGGCTGTTACACCGACTGTGGCGGCTGCACTGGCGCCGCTGGAATTTGAACTACTAGGATAAGCTGCTGACATTCCAACTGATTTTTTATTATTATTATTTTGAAGTTTTTTTTTATTTAATAATAGTAAGTAGCAGTATTAAAGTTAGTCAATAAATTAAAGCAATTTAAAACAAGTTAGTTTATTAAGAAATTTTTAATCTTGAATTTATAGATAAATTTACTTACCAGAGGATGAGGTTGTTGTCTTTTTCGGCATGTTGTTATTTAGTCTGGCTGCAGCTGCTGCTCCTGGTTGATTTGCTATTAGTAAGGAATTATTATTGCTGTGAGCCTGTTTTTGTATGTTGCTATTTTTGGCGTAAGTAACGGCGGTTTGTAAATCACGTCCTCCTCCTGAAAATCAAATTTCAATGAAAAAAAAAAAAAAAAAAATATAAATAAATTTTAATAATAAAATTTTCATAGAAAAGTTTAAAATGAATCTTATATATTTTGTATAAGCAAAACATTTTTAATAAAAAAATTATAAAAATTATTAATTAAAAAAAAAATAGCATTCTGTAGAAAATTAACTTAAATCGATAAAACACTCAAAAAGTATACTACAACGTTTTTAATTTTACGTTAGAAACGAATTCGTTCCTTGTTTTATTTTTCGTAAATATTACAAAATTGTTTATGTTTTACGTTAGCAAGGCCCATTGAAAAGGTCTGCGCAAGAAGCCTGATGATCATTGTTTTCGTTCTTTTGAGCTTTCAAAAGTTGTTTACATACACGTTTTTCCTTTTGCTTTAAATATGTGGTAGTAAGTTTTTGACAGCTTAAAAGAAAAAAATATTTGTTTTTGTACAAGTAAGCAGACCTGATAGATGGGCCTTGTACGTTAGTAACAAATTCGTTCCTTGTTCTATTTTTCGTAAATATTACAAAATTGGTTATGTTTGACTTATGAACTTTCGTAAAATACAGCATATTTGCTGTTATTTCGGGCTTTTATTTTAGAAACGGGAATAAAAATTGGATTTGGTGATTTTGTTAAGGATTTTAGGGTTTGTTGGGGATATTGGTTTTTATTATAGGGATTTTATAATTTTTATCATAAATTTAAACTTTATTCTAATAAAGCTGTTTAATTTAAGAAATATGTATGTACATATCGCACTAGGTAGATATGACCACTGTACATCGATTTCTTGCCAAAATAGAAAAATTTTTTATTGACTCTAGAAATTGAAGAGGATAATAAATTGATTGTGAACTTTTTGACTTTGTTAATCAAATAAACGTTTATTAAGTTGGTGTAGAATCAAAACGTCAAATTGAACAAAATGTACAAATTAAATACATAACAAATAAAATATTTAACGACAAATTTTAAAAAAAATTAAAGGGTATTTATTTAGCAGGGATTTGTTGGGGATACAAATTTACAATTTAGGGATAAAATTTAAAAAAAATCTGACATACCGGCTCTAAGCTAAAAACAAACAAAATGTCTACTATTTCCGCTATAATGAGAAAATGAAAAATGTTTTTGCATTTTTTGTTTATAAAAGAGAGTAAGAAAAAAAAAACGAAAAAACACATTTTTATTGATAAAGAAGAAAAAAAGAAGATGGTGGCGCTGGTATTAGATACATATGTATAAATGTACATAATAATGTACCTATTTGTTTGTTTTTTTTTTCTTGTTAAACCAAAAACAAAATAAAAAAACACGTGGTCATCCAACAAGTTTTGTTTTTTTTATAGCTTAATGGTAAATTATTGTTGTTACTGTTGTGTGAAAAAAGTTTTGGGGGAAAAAATAATGGAACCAAATCATATTGTTAGAAAAATTTTTTAAAAGAAGTTAAATTAAAAAAATTCAATACACTCTGCTGGTGTATGATAATTGTAAAATTTTACTTTATTGCTAATTATAGTATAGCTTAAGAAAAACATGTACATAACATGAAGATATGTACATACATACATACATATATAATTTCTGGTAGTTTATAGAATCATTTCTAATGCCCATAATTTCAACAAACATAAATCTTGTCGTGTTGGTACCTGACAGTTATCTTTACCTATCCGGTAACACTATTTTGCTTATTTCAACGTTAATTTGGCCTACGCGAATTTACTGTCGAAAAACGATTGTTTAACATAAAATACATATACAGGTAACCCTCCTACAAGACGGCTTCCTACAAAACGATTTCGATCTTACACGAAGAAAAATCATCTACAACACGGTTTCATTCTAACACGATAAAATGGAATTGCACTTTATCATGATTGAGTTATTAAAATTGTACCAAAATAGTACAAAAGTACTCATTTTTGCATCCCTGTTACGATTAAGTTAGATTGAGCAAAGTGTATGTGTGTCTACACAATTTTCGCATCCACCGAAAGTAAAATTGGGGAATACGCGAAGTATCTTACATCGAGCTTCGATTGAAATACAAATAAAAAATATTTAATCAAAAAAAAAATGTATATTTTACACTGTCCCTAGCCTCATATAAAACGTTTTCCTACAACACGGCATTTTCTAGGAACCTATCTACCGTGTTGTAGGAGGGTTACCTGTACATACTTTAACTCATAGGTAGAAATAGAAATACGTTTTGAAATTATGAAACCAAGAAAAGTATGTTAAATATTCAGGGAATAGGACTATTGTTAAAGCTTTATAGAGAAATATTTGACCCATAGAAGAAGCAAATTCGAAAAAATGTTTAATATAATAAAGGTTCTTTTATTTTTCTATATTTTTTTTGAAATTTTTAATATAAAAAAACAAAATAAAAAAAGAGTACAAAAATTAAGTCAAAATTATAAAAAACAAGTAAGAAAGTATAGTCGGTCAAGCCCGACCATATGATACCCTACACCACAGTATTAAAAAACACATCATGCTTATATGTCCATATAAATATGGATTTATCCATTGTAGAGTAATACAAGGTATAGTCATTAGAAATTTTGTTCTCAATTAGAAAACCCATAGAATGTCAAATTTATTTCAAACAAAAGAAAATGACAAAAAGTAAAATAAATTTAAAAAAAATTTGAAACTTAAAATAAAAAAGTTACTAAAATAATTTTTTAAATCCGACAAAAAAAATTACTAAAAAATTTTGCATAGGTATGCAATTGTTCTTTTGAACAAAAAAAGTACAATTTAATACATGTCCCGAAAATAAATCGAAATTGTGGAGTGATTCATGCGGTGTTGATAAAGAAAGCATTAAAAAATCTGTATGTTTCATTTTAAAAACACAGACTTTTTTATCTGAATCAAAAATCAAAACGTGCCCGTTTGATGCGCTGTGCTAAACCATCTGTTATTCCTGTAAAAGGAATAACATCTGTATCCTTTATAATATTACTTTTTTTTAAATAAACAAAATTTTTCTGTATGTCATTCGGTAATTTTTTTTATTTTTTATTCTATTTTTCTTGTTTGACATTACATGGGTAAAAAAATTGACAACTCTCTCTACTGAACCTACCTGATACTTATTATACAATGGATTTATCTATGTTTATAAAAGTCATTAAAATAGGTTTAAAAGTTTGTGAGAGGCAGAAATTGCCCCCTACCTCCCCTTGTGGTCCTATTTTTGAAAAACTGTATAGTTTATGTGTCCATATAGATATGGATCTATCTATTTTTTGAATTTCATTAAAATCGGTTTGAGAGGCAGAAATTGATCCCCTCGTGGTCCTATTTTTTAAAAAATGCATCCCTTTTGGTTCCATAAAGAGATGGTTTTATGTATGTTTTAAATTTCATTAAAATTGGTTTGATAGTTTCTGAGAGGAAATAATTTCCCCCTATCTTCCCTCGTGTCCCTACGATTTGGTCTATTTTCAATAGGCTTGGTCCTTGTGCCAATAAGAACCTATGTACCAAATTTTATCAAATTATCTCCAAAATTGCGACCTGTACTTTATGCACAAGGTTACATGGACAGCCAGCCAGCCAGCTGGACGGACATCGTTAAACAGAAAGTGATTCTGAGTCGATCGGTATACTTTAAGGTGGGTCTAGGACCAATATTTAAAGGCGTTACACACATCAGCACAAATGCATAATACCCTCTCCACTATCGTGGTGTGGGCAGTGTTGCCAATTTAGCCATTTAGTGGCTAGATTTAGCCATTTTTTGTTTAGCCATTAAAAAATGAGTTTAGCCATTAGCCATTTTTAACTTATTTAGCCATAAAATTTTTTTGCCGTTTTTCTTTTAAAAAAATAATTTTTTTTTATTATAAAAATTTATAAAAGTAAAATAAACAATTTGAACAATTAAAACGCCTTTAATTTAAATCACAACTTTTACAAATGTTGAAAATCGCTATAAACTATGACGCTGAAACATCTTTCAAAATAAAGGAACAGTATTCCACAATTAAATTTATAAAATGGATCAACACAAACATCGCTGTTTCTTTCTGGTAGCAAGTATGTAATAAAGGGATGCAGGCGGTAACAAAACTGTTTTAGAAATTTCAGAATTGACTTTAAAGTTGCTGTCACTTCCATGGTCATATGCTGAAGTAGAGAGGGTGTTTAGCCAAGTAAACATCGTTAAAAGTAATTTGAGAAATAGGTTACATTAAGCAACCGTTAATTCGATTTATCAATTAGGTAAATATTTTTACCATAACCACAATAGTGGAGAGGTTGTGCTGATGTTTGTAACACCTTAAAATATTAGTCCTTAGCCCACCTTTACGTATACCGATTAACTCAGAATCTTTATCTGAGTCGAATTAACGATGTTTGTCCGGCTGGCTGGCTGCCCATGTAAACCTTGTGCGCAAAGTACAGGTCGCAATTTAGAGATTATTTGATAAAATTTGATACAAAGGTTCTCATGTGGTGTATCGTATCATAAAGTCGGGTTTAACCGACTATACTTTCTTTCTTGTTTTTTATTGTAGATCTGAACTCAAAAGGTTGGGTAAATGTTGTCGTGATTATGATTCACCTTCAAATTATTTAAAACTTATGATTATTTGAAACTAATGAGTGATTCCTATGAGATGAACAATAACGACATCGAATTTTTCGATGATTTTAAATTTTAATATTTATTTATTTAAATATTAATTTACGTTTATTCTTATTTAACAAATTGATCTTAACTCGTAATTTTATCGTATATATATATGTCCTTTATTTATATAAATATAAATAGAATTACATTTCTGAACACCATAAATACTTAAATAAAGTTCAGTGTGAACATAGGGCGACATCGTAAACAACATTAAATGAATTATATCTGTTTTGTTATTAAATTTTAACGTGTTTTTATTTAAAAAAAAGAAGCTTTTAGCCATTTTTTCCGCAAATTTAGCCGTTTTTGGTCACCAAGTTTTGGCATCACTGGGTGTGGGTATACAAATTAAATAAATTCGAAAATACCATGAAAATTGAGACAACCGGGTTTTTCAAAATTCAGGTTAAGATATCTCAGAGAAAAAACACTAGTATTATTTAAAAGGTAATTGGTAGGACTTTCAGACGACACATCAGGTTTTATAAATAAAGATGAATACGCGCAGAAATAACGTCTTGAATATAGCGAAAAAGAGGGGTTTTTAAACTTTAAGCTAAGATATCTCGAAAACCTTATTTGATGGTTTCTGAAGAAGAGATGAGTAGAGACTCGGATACAACGCAACTCAATCCCTTAGAAAAGTTTACTCTGGTCATGGGTTAAATTTGTTGGCATGTGTGATTAAGTGTTATTTTCAAGTTGCTGACATTACTTTTAACCGATGATGTTTACATTGGAGATCGTTATAAGTAATTTTGCTTTTATTCTCTGTGTAAGTGTCATACATACATAGGTAGGTAGGTAGGTAATGACAAAAAATGTGACACAATTTTTCTAGCAGACACGTTGGTTTTTACATACGTATTTCTATTGTGCAATAAAGCTTTAAAATAAAATGTGTATTTTTAATAAAAAAAAAAAATAATAAAACAGTTGGTTGTGCTAGTAAGCGGGAAAATTAACAAAACTAATTTTAAAACCAACAACATTTGAATAAATATTTACAGGAAAAAGGGTAAACAAATGTAAATGAATAATGCTTTAGCAGGGCACACACTACTATAGCATACTGTCACAAACAAGTGATAATGGGTTTGTGCTCGAAACGCATACCATACAAGCCTACTGATGCAGTATAAATTTCTTTAAAAATGTTGCACCGAAGAGTTGTTTGAACTAGAGCGCACCGTATTTATTATTAATGTTATTTTGAAGATTTTAAGTTAAAGAAAATTCCTTTTTTTTTTTTTTGGAAAAGTTGTATTTAATTTGTCAGTGTTACCAAGTAATTTGTTTCTTCCCCCAAAAAAGAAAAGATAATATAGTTTCACTGCCTGTTTAACGATTTCGAACGTCAACGTTCGCATAGAAAACTACATTTAAAACAAAAACAAATTTTCGAATATTGTTTTTGTTTTACATATAATTTTCTATGCGTACGTTAACGTTCGAAATCGATGAACAGGCTGTCAATTAATTTAATTAATTAATTTATTTAATTTAATTTTTTACAGTTTCTTGAATATTTTTATTTAATAAAATATCTAAAAACCGATTTATAAACAGTTTAAAATATACTATAAAATACATATCGTTAGCAAAAATGCAAAAAGGCGTAATTAACTAACGAGTCTTTGATTGATTACACTGGTTTACAGCAAAAAAAAAAACAAGAACGCCACATGCCTAGATACATTAATTGGGACCTCCCGAACACGAAAACCGCTGTAATTTTTTTTTTCCTAAGTACCGTTTTTTAGATAACGGCTTGTGGAGCCCAACCGAAAAGTCCGATCGAAATAAATGGCACAGTTGGAAAGGTAATTGAATGCAAAATTGAAAACAAATTTCTATCTGAAAAGAAATGGCTGAGTTATGGCACCTCAAAGTTCAAAATTTGCCTATTTTTTACGTTTTTTTCAAAATTTTTAATTTTTATTTCGTTTTTTTTTCTACGTTATAGTAAATGTTTTATTCTTTAGCCAAATAGTTTATTTAATTACCAACATTTTAAGCGTGATTTAAAAAAATCGGATGTAAAATAAAGTTTGTATTAGGGATTTTGTGGAACGACAATATTTTCATACTCATGAATAAAATTGCTACGATAAATAGCACATGAAAGATCTGAAATGTTTTATTTTTTTACCAAATAGTTTATTTAATTACCAACATTTTAAGCGTGCGGATGAAAAATAAAGTTTTAATTAGGGATTTTGTGGAACGACAATATTTTCATAAAGTTTGGACATGAAAAATAAAAACAAATTATATTTTAGCTTTAATATATTTTAATTTTTATATAATACATTAATATATTAATGTATTTACAATAGTTAGTAGAAATTTGTAACCGATTATGGCCTTTAAAGGCTAGGTTATACGTAATGTAAAAATAAAATAAATAAATAAAAAATAAAAGAGTAATTAACACTACTGATTTAACTGGATCAAGTCGACCCACAATATTTACATATTTCAAAATATTTAAATTACATGTTAGTAATTGAAAAAAAAAAAAAAAAAAATATTAAATATTAAAACCCAGTGATGACTTTAGGAACTGATTTTTTTTAATAACTAAGTAGTTTTAAATATTTTAATTTTGTCAGAGACTGTAAGACGCTGAGTTAAGAAAATTGTTTTCTATGGCTTTGTACTAAATTAAATAAAAAACTTTTGAAAGTGTTGTTTTTTGTAAGTGTTGTTTTTGCTCCTCATCCTTTGTGATTTTTCCATGATATTCCTAGATAAGTTTAATACCTCTTTCAGCACAATCATAAACAACAGATAAACTAACGCGGCACAATTTCTTGTCCTTTTTTAAATCCTTAATTTCTTTTCCAAAAACTCGGGTCTTCTGAAAGAAAATCTTTAAGAATATTGAATCGTTTGAAGACTTTAATCCTATTGACTAAGAAAATATCTTTTAAAATGACGGATAGATTTACGGAAATTAAATTTTAAAAGTCTTCTTTTTTAAGGTTAAGTTACTTTTGGATTTCTTCTTGCTCATCTGCATTCAAAGGAAATTTTTGCATCTAAGCAACCCCAACGCATTTATTTATTTATTTAATAAAGTAATACAAAGCCTTCGAGGCCAAAATATAAATATGTATTACATAGTTATAACATTAACCTAAGTTACAGACCATAGTTCAAAACTTACACCTAAATCAACTCCCCAGCCACTAAGACGTTCTACAGTTAAATTTTAATGTAATATAAAAAAAAAGAAATAACTAGTCCCGTCATACAGCGATGTTAGAATCTTATTTTGAATGGGAAAATACACGTAATTCATGAGGTAATCAATTCCAACACCGAGCAATTCTTACCATAAATGATCTTTCGAAAAGTAGTTTATAAATTCTCGGAATAAAAATTTGAGGATGTCTTGAACCCCTTAAAAATAAAAAAGCATTACATAAAGGAGATGCACCACTTTTTATAACCTTGTGAAATGAAACCAAATTACGACATTTAACAAATGTATCAAAGGAACATCAAAGGAATCGGTAAACATGCCCCGAAACATGATCCCAACGACGAACGTTATAGATAAACCTTACAATAATATTAACAACACGCCTCAATCTAGCAAAGTGAACACCAGCACAACCTGAGACTATCTCAATTCTTCGTTTAAATAGTAAAGGTTATTTAACTTTCAGATATTTTTTTTTTAATTATAAATTTTGTAATTATCATTTTTTTTCAAGTTAATAGCCATCAGCAAGGGAATATGTTAAAAATTTTCTTTAAAAATAGTTTTGCTGAAGGTGGCCATATTAAAAAAATGTTTTTTCTCTGCGTGTTGGGTTTATTTTGAACTTGGTTGCATGGAAATGTCCTTGTATCGAACTAAGAATCAGGTTTTATATAAATATAATAATTTTCTTAAAAGTTATGTTCAACAATATAGCACTAATTATACACTGACTCAAGGAATTTCTTATTGAAAGACATTTTCCATTAATTTTAAACAATAAAGAACTGTGTTATTTTCTCTTTGTGAAGTTATTTTGATATCCCAAGAAAATTTTCGAGAAATTTCTGATAGAATCTTAGTATTAATCGCAGCATCAATTATACCAGATCCAATAAGTCCAGCCACCCCTCTTCCCCCTAATAATAAAAATATTTTAAACTTATGCTTAGTTACACAATTATTATGTTAATCTGAAGTTACTATTTTAAACCTGGACAGGTGTATAAAATGGAATGACAATAAGGATAATGAGTTACAAGACTAGTGTATGTGGAATACACACAACGAATACATACAAAAATACATTTAAATTAGTATATTGTTGTTCTGCCTGGCTGAAGGTATATTATAGGGGAGGAGATCTATGGCTGTAGAAGTTTAGCGTTATCAAGTAGCTGAAGTCATAACCGAAATGAGACAAATATTGGTTTTCGCACAATATTACGACATGTTTGTATACTTAAGCAAACGCATTATTAAAATGGTAATAGGAAATCAAGTTCTTATTTCAAACAGTATACATAGTACACATACCCGAACAACACGAAAATGGCCTAAAACATATTCAAGCATACAACAGTGAACATTATATATTAATAAGGTTGCAAAGATGCATACATACATACTCGTACATGTATGGTATATACAGTGGTATATAGAAGTTGTTACCTTATAAATGTATGTATGCATGTATTTTATGTATGTGCATGAGTGGTTGGTGGCTATATTTGACGATGTTGTTGTTTTTGTTGTTGTCGCAATTATAATGAGCAAGCAGTACATAAATATAATGAATTTTATGATAGTGATTGCATATTGGCTTATATAATAAGATTTGTTAGGAAAATTGACCACCATATACCAATGAAATGAGTAAAAGATTTTATAGTTTAGGGTATTCCAACCCAAAAAGATTTGAACAGGATTATTAAGGTTGCAAGCAAAAGTCGGGAGGATCTACTCTTTTTAAGGAAACTTGTATTGACGAAATTTTGTAAGAAATCAATTGATAATCGGAAAAATCTAAGGAATATTCATTTTTGAATTTAAATCAGCTTTAGGTTGGTTCTCCGACATTACATAAAGATGATCGGTCATTATTTGGGATCGTAAAGATATATTCAAAGATGCCATAATGACCTTTTTGGGCAAACATTTCAAGTTAGGATCTGTTAAATATATAATTCGCTTCCTTACGGATGTTGAATGGTTATCCGTGATTAAACTGAAAAGCTTTAGTTTGGTTCAACGATGCTGAATATTCTGAGCCTCTCAAATACATTCAAATATCCCATAAGCCCTTTTTAGATCTGCATATTCCGAAAACAAGTCCAAGATTATTATTGATCATGTTGTGACATAATTGGAATCAAAAGTGATTTGAGCTGGTTCAACAACATTTTTGAGGTTAATCGATGCTTCATTCCGGAAACTTAAATGAATGCAGGTAAATTATGACACAAACATTCTAGTATATCTATAAACGCCAGTATCTATTAAGTTTCAAAAAAAAATATATACTTAATTTTTATTTATGAAAATTGTTAAGAACAGTCGAAAAAATGTTCTCTAAACAAAAATGCCTGGCCACTTAAAAACCATAATGGATACGAATAAAATTAAGTTTCTTTCAATAATATTAGAATCAAGGTGTAATATTTCAAAGATTTAAAAAATAGTTAATGGTTGCGGAAGCCATAAATCCTCTACTCGATTCCATAATTTAATAGAAGATTAAAAAAATGCAGATTAATCTATATGCACCTTTTTTAGTGACCAAAGTCAAATAAAACACAAATATCCTTAGAATAGTTCAATTGTTTTCGAGGCCCTACTCCTTTTTTTAAGAATGTACGAAGATGTAAGTGAAAAAACTTAAGGTACGTTTATTCAAGTTATAACCGATGACCTTCAGAAAATATTAAGTTTCCCTAAAACACTTTATTTTATTCCCCATCCATTATCCTTTAAATTCAAGCCTAGTCTTAAATACATTTCCTTTTAAGGAGAACGTCCGTTAACCAGTTTTAATAAGCCATGTTAGAACTGATGGCCGTAAGCTCTGTTACAAACATTAATGCACATCCTTGCAAGAGAAGTTCCCATACCTTCAAAAGACCTCGAATATAAGAAATTAAATTGGTCAAATGTGTATTTGTTTTGAGTTTATAAGACATTTAAGGGGAGTTACATATACAAGTGTGTATGTATGTATGTAAATTTATTAATATCCTTGAGAATTTAACCAGCATCACATCATGTGCTGTATTATATTATTAAAATTATTCGGGTGTATTTGTGTTTAATTTATCTAGTCTGATTTATGCTATAGTCAAAAGGACTTCGCGATGAAAAACTGGATGTTGACTATTTCGCTTAAAATTATCTTATCAAATTTGAAAGAGAGGGAGAATAATACACAATTTTACTAATATCGGGCCAATCAATATACAACAAAACTATTTGATATTTAAGAAGAATTGATTCAGAATTTTATTTAAAACAGTTTCAAATAAGTTTTACATTTACTCCAAGAATTCTTTCTTCCAAAGATCATACAGGATGTCTCGCTAGAAGACAGTACAATAAATCTATATCTTCTCTTCTTCTACATCAATCAACCTTTTGAAAAAGACTTTTTGAAAAGCACCAAGACCAAGGACAAACAAAATAGTTTTTGAAATTTTATTTAATTGAATTAAATTTTCACACCTCTTTTTAAACTCTAGACCATTCCTGATAAATAATAAAGTACTAGAAGGAGTTGAGACCTTCTGCTACCTGGAGCTATTATAAACCGAACTGGTAGATCTAGTAAAGGCATCCTTAGCCGATTAAAAAAACCGCACAATATTTTGGTTAGTTCTATAAGAAATGGAAATCTTTAATATCACGCCACGTTAAAATACACATTTTAAATACCAAAGTAAAGTCAACATTGTTATATGGTTGTTTAACTTGCAATTCTGCCTCCCGAGACATCAACACCTTGCAAGAGTTCGTAAATGTCTCCGAAGAATTCGATGAATCTTCGGACCACGAACCATCTCAAACAATTGTCTATGGTGTGAAACACATCAAAAATCTTTGTGTGTGAAAATACAAAAAAGAAAATGGAACTGTACTGGACACACACTGCGCAAACCCATGCCCGATATGGCCAGAAATGATTCCGCCGGGAAGTCGTAGAAAAGGCCGACGAGCATACACAGATGAGAAAAATGAATATAAACTGGAGCGAAGTAAAAATATTGCGATGGACAGATTTGAATGGAAGAAGTTTGTTTAGGTCCAATGCTCCTTATAGGATCGATGGGAATATCTATATATATAAAAGAGACGTGTTTGTTTGTAATCGCTTAACTCAAAAACTATTGCACCGACTTTGACCACAATTTGTGTGTTTGATGTATGAGGCATGAGGAGTGTTTCTGTGGAGTTTCGTATTTATCCGATAGATGGCACCACGTTTTTATATTTTTGTCATGTTTAGTCGTAATCGCTAAACATAATGTTTTAAAATTTAGATGCATGGTATGTCACTAAATCTTTATCAATATACATTTATCTATTCAGCGGTAATTCACTAAAATACGCTAAAATCACCAAAATGAAAAAAAAAAACTTTATATGGTTTAATAGTCAGTTTTATTCCAAACATTTATGTTAATTTTAGTTTACATCTATCTATCTATCTATCTATATATATATATAAAAGAGACGTGTTTGTTTGTAATCGCTAAACTCAAAAACTACTGCACCGAATTTAACCAAAATTTGTGTGTTTGATGTATGAGGCATGAAAAGTGTTTCTCTGTAGTTTCGCGTTTGTTAAATAAATTTTGCGATTTTTAATAAAAATAATTATTGGTTTATTAGGTGTTCTTGCCTATATTTGTTTTGAAAATCAATTAAACACGTTCATATTTTATAAAATTTTAAATCTTTACTAAGGGCCAGCAAAGCGGACCGGGTCCAGCTAGTATACATATAAATACGAATTGAAATCATGAATTTGAAAATGCGTTTTTAGGATTTAATTCATTTTGTTTTCCTTAAAGAAAAGATAATAAAATTGTAATAAATAACTATTTCAATATAAAAATCTTAACTGTTTTCATAGAGAAATTAAGTTAAGTCTTCTACTATCGTAAATTAAAAGATAGGGATTAATTAACTGTTTCAAAACTATCTACGAAATGTATGTCCAAAAAAAATTTCCGTTAATGAAATTCTGCAGGGATATTAAGTCACTGGAATCTATAGTATATAATATCTGTCGGTAGCCAAAAAGGACGGATCATCTAAACCTTTTTGAAACGTTTGCTATAATAGTTCTCAGAAACGAAGCACATATTAAAGCAGTGTTATTTACAACCAAAGAATAGGAAAATTATTTTCTCAGAAAAAACCGATATAATACCTTAAAAGTTGAAAATCTTTCCTAGTTTCTCTTGCATTTTATGCACTGCCACTTTAAGTTTATGCATTATAAAATTTATTAGTCTTTAAATTATAAATCACACCCCAAATACTAATTGACTCACTCATACTCATACACATTTTTAACTACTCCCTATCTTCTCCTTCACGCTCTATATCTCTATAAATGCATATTAGTAGTTGTTAAGTATCCTATTTTCGCCTTCGCTTAAAATAACCCCTTATTCATTAATAACAAACGCTAACGTTGTTTCCAACGTTGTTCCTCTTCGTTATTGTATTTATTGGCATTTCAAAATACGAGCAAGTTTATGGACATGAATCTTCAAAGGATGGGGAGCAGGATAAGTAAGTGTGTATATATTTTGGGTAAACAACAAATGTTACAAACGTTGTTGTCCTTCGTATTGTACGTAAATAATTACATTTGCATAATTATGAATCTTGTATTGGAAATAAGTTGTTTTTGGTTTGAGAAGTATAAAACATGGCCGAACAAGTTAAAAGAATTGTGCCTTGGAATCTATATTTTTATAGTATTTTGTTTCTCCAAAACATTTGATTTTATTAAACTTTTTCACACATGGTTTCACTGTTTGTTTGTATTTTAACTATTGCCTACTTCTAGGTACATAACAAGACATTAACATTTGCGTTTGGAATATGATTTTATACAAAACTTTTGCCATATTGCCATAAATGAGGGAACTGAATTCACAAATGCCTGGCATCTCTATGGGTTAACTGCAGGTTTATCAAATTACTTACTGAAATCCGCAACTTTTAAATAATGTTTATAAATTTTTTTGAATAGAAAAGTTTGTTGGATAAACCAATAAAAACATAAAATTTTCAATAATACTCTGAATACTCCACAAATCTTTTTGTATGATCAATACAATTTTTCACTTGCTTTAAATGACGTTTTTAATTGTGGTTAAATTAAAAGTTTTACTGCAACTAAAATACTCTATCAATTCTAAAATTCTCTTCTGACTTTAAAACTTATTGATCTCAATCAAATTTTTGTTGTAACAGCTAAAAAAAAACTAAGAGAGATAATTAAATTTTTGAGATAAATGTGCCCTAAAATTCTTTACAAATTGTCACTTCAAGTCCACAAGTGTTTCTAAATTGGCTTTTTTGAATTAGATTTAAAAATTTCTATTGCAGCAGCTAAAATATTCAATTGTTAACTTTATTGTGTAATCCTCAAACAAATTGCATTGGCTACTATTAAAAAACTGGTTAACTTGATCAAAACTTTAGTTTGGCAACAAATTGGGTTGTATTTATTCAACAAATGTTTGATGCTTTAATTAAAAATATAATTACAACTACATTTGAATATGTATTTTGACTGACAACAATTCCGGTTGTCTTGAATAACTTTTTGTTGTTACCACTATCATATTAAATTATTGCAAAAAAAAAAAATAAATAAACATTTTACAGCCAATTATTTTTTTTTTTTTTTTTGTTTGTTTAGTTTTCATAAACGAATTTTCGCTGGTGTGATTAAAAAAAATCTAGAATTATCCTAAATACATTTATGTTTCTCCAACTTATAAATATAATCAAGCAACAAAAATTTTGGTTGTCTTAACCGGACTTCTGTTGTTGCAATTAATAAATCTAAATATCACAAGTAAAACTTTCTCTGACACTTCATTTGGTTGTCTCAAATTTACTTTTATTGGATAACTCAAGTTTGTTGCATCAACTTATTAAACAAATCAACTATGACAAGCGAATTCGCTAATAAGTTTCTAGAATCTTATTGCGTTTACAAATTTTAAGTTATGATTTTCCGAACTTTTAAATGCTACTAAAAAAAATTAATTATCACAATTAAAATGAGCAATTGTGCGATAATTTTAATTGTCTGAAATAAATTTTTTAAGTTTTTTACAGCACCTACATATAATCTTTGACTTGCATCAGACTTGTTAAATTTATAGATAATTGGCCCGTTTTGAAATTCATAAAGCTGGAAGTCCATAACACGCGTTTTCGCCTCCACGCAGCGCATGCTTTTATAACCTTACTTGCGTTCTACGTTTCAAGTTACATGCAACGCTTTTTATGCAGCAGCAGCACAAGTAAAAATAAAATTTAATTTGTCAAAATCAGCTGATTTGTTCGAACGCTGCTTGTGACGCTTGCAAAAGTAGAAAGTAAACCTACTTTTCGGCTCAAGGCATCTACGCTTTTGTGCATGTAACTTACTACGTATAACTACACAGATTCTACTTTTTTGACAGCTGCGTATGCTGCGAAAAAGCGAGTAACGCGTGGTGTGGACCTCCAGCTTAACTGCTTGTTGATGCTTGTTTGCTGCGCAGTTTGGTTATATTCTTGAACACAGTATGCATCAGCCATTTTTGTGATGCGAGTTTAAGATTTAAAACAACTGACTTTTGTAGTGAAGCCAATTGATGCTTTTACGACAACTAATTTCAAGGCTTTTAATCATAGTACGGCATTTTTTTTTTTTTTGTTACAGCAGGTAAAACACGGCATTTTCAACTGGGTTTTTTATTATTAACCGAATTTTTGTAACTTAATTAAAAAATTTGATTGCAACAACTGAAATTTTCAACTAGCAAACGAATTAAGTTGTCTTAATAAACTTAACTACAGCAAGTCCAACTTCTGGCTATTTTTAAAAAATTTCTTTAAACTTAACTGGTTATTATTTTAGTGTTAACAAAAATCTTTTATGAAAAACCAATCCGCCTTCTTAAATCCTCTTTCTTTCCCTAAAATACTCTTTACAAAACTTCTTTTAAAATAAAATTTTAAAACTTAAATCAAAAATATTTTTTCTTTTAACAAATAAATGCATTTCTCTTTTAGTTTTTTTTACACACGAAAGTAACACAAATAGGAAAATAACTTCATAATGTTTATGGGTGGCGAACATAAGAGTAGGAATTTATCTACAAACTTTTTCATAACAACTAAAAAAAAAACATTTTAAATTGAAAATTTTAAACCAAAAGTTAAAGCAACATTCACAGTAGAAAAGGGTTGATTGGGTAAATGAGTAAAGAAGTTAGAGAATAGTACTAAAGAGAATGGTTGATAAGTTTTAAGAGGGTGGTTCAATATTTCAAAAGAAACTTTTAAAATGTTGTTTAATCAGGAAGGAGAATACAAGTTTATGGTCCATTCATAGATTTCTTAAGTAATGAAAACAAATTTTAATTGAGTTTATATGAAGATAAATCAAAAATAGTTCGTTTTTAGAGATTTAAAAAGGGGGAAGTAAAAAGTTATTAAAAAAATGAGTTTAAATTATAATTTAATCTAATTCTAAAAAAATCCTAAAAATAAAATAGTCCACAAACTTTTTTTTAACAAATTTTAAGGTAACTTCAACTTTAACACTTTTGGAGTTACGACGATAAGTTAAATAAATTCCAGAATGAATTATTTTTTGTTTCAAGAAATTAAATCGTATCTTACCTGGTACTTCTATTTTATCTGGATCTTCATCATCATCAAAATCCGAACCGGAATCTTCATCAAAATCTTCGTCAACGTCAAAATTAACGTTTGAACGTTTTGTGGAAGTCTAAAAATAAAATAATTAACAATATTAATTTAAAAATGTTTTATTTCAGTTTGAATAAACATTTTGCTAATTTGAGGCAATGTCGTCATAACTTAAAACAAAATTGATTAATTAATTTCTCGCACCAATTAGAAACAATTAAGAAAGTATAGTTGGTCAAGCCCGACCATATGATACCCTAAACCACAGTATTTAAAAACACACCATGCTTATGTGTCCATATAAATATGGATTTATCTACACTCAAAATATTATGTAGTTAAATTCAAACGAAAATTCATTTTAAACAAATTAAAATTCATTTAGAAAACGGATCATTTACATTTCATTTAAAACAAATGATTTTTACATTAATTTGTTAATTTTTTATTTATTGAACAGCATATTCGTTAAAATTGAATAGTTTTTACTTTTGAAAATTATATTTTAACTGACAAAAATTAAACTACATAACAAAATAAATACGGAAAAACATTATTTTTTGGTAGTTTGTTTTTTGAATAACAAACATAAATGTTAAAAAATAAAAAAAAATTCGTAAAATAACTCTATATTAATTCAATTTTAACAGTACGGAAAACGAATTTAATAACCAACAATCAGTTACTGTAATAATTTTATGAGTGTATGTTTATAAACTTCATTAAAATTTGTTTGAAAGTTTGTGAGAGGCAGAAATAGCCCCCTACCTCCTCCTGTTGTCCTCTTTTTCAAAAACTGTATAGCTTATGTGTCCATATAGATATGGTTCTATCTAGTTTCTGAGAGGAAGAAATTTCCCCCTATCTTCCCTCGTGGTCTTACGATCTTACGGTCCTTGTGCCAATAAGAACCTATGACCCAAATTTTTTTATCTCCATAATTGCGACCTGTACTTTGCGCACAAGGTTACATGGACAGCCAGCCAGCCGGACGGTCATCGTTAGTTCGACTCAGAAAGTGATTCTGAGTCGATATTTTAAGGTGTTACACACATCAGCACAAATGCATAATACCCACTCCACTATTGTGGTGTGGGTAAAAAAATAACAATACACTCTCTTCAAACAGGAAAAGTATAAAATATATAGATAAATTTAATACAGAATATTGAGAAAAACAAAGCGAACAATTCTGCATCACTACCTCCAAAATTTCATTTTTTGTGTTTTGACGACGTTGCAGCAAATGAGCGATATAGTTTAAAAAGCTAATGTAAATATATAAGTAGATAGAAACCAATTTCTGTTTGTACTAAAGAAAATATGCGACTTTATAATATCTGGCAACTTTTAAAGTTGAGCCCGAAGCAGCCAGATTATACAAATTTATGGCCAAATAAACTACAAAAATGGATTGGAAAACACACATTTAAGTTTGTGTTTCTGTTTGCAAATAAACAACACAACCATATTTCGTACAAACATTTACTGCCTGTTTTTAGAACGCGAGTACAAAAGGGACTCGTTTAACTAACATTTAAAACAAAAAATAAATTTCAAAATATGGAGTTAAGAGTGGTTCAAGCAATGAGCATTTTTTACGTCGAATAGAGATCTGTAAGATTTTCGTGTGAATGAATCGAACGATTGTGTAGAATAGTAAATCTTGGCCTTAAAATTACCTTTGACCTGTTGCTTATTGTTTTATATCTATTAAACTAAGAAAGTGTGCAGTTTGAAAGAAACGTTTCACAGACATGAATGATAGGATTTTATCCATTTAGTGGTTTCAAAACCGCCGGTCTGGAAACGCTGTCAGCTGTTAAATATCTGTCACCTGAAGTGTCATTTATTTAGTGAAAGTTTTGACATTTACAACAAATCGTTTAACAAACTATAAAAAAGTGGTGGTTCAAACTTCGACCTTCTGTGCAAGGAATTAACAAGATTACAAAGAAATTTGAAGAGACTTAAGGCGTTACAGATGTGGTGCCAATTTGTCAATTCCACGGTGTTTTTAGCAATTATACCTATCTTACGGCTCATAATGTCGAATTTTGCTTTTGGATTAAATTAATTTCACACTTTTGCGACGTCAATTGGCCACCGATATCATGCGATTTGACGTCGTTTTTCTTTTATGGGGATACGTCAAAGACCGTGTCTACAAGGATTGGAATTGTGCGAAAAGGTGGTCGAAATAACCTCAAAAAAATCGACTGCTACAAACAATCTAGAGGCGTTAATTTAAATGACATTGTATTTAGAATGTGATGGCAAGGTCCAAGGCTTAAGATGAAATATGTAAAAGTTTTTTTAAAATTCCTTAGACTTTAACTTTAAATCCAAAAAAAATAACCAAAAAGTGGTTTGTTTGTCACATGTATGAAACCCCCTAATAATCATATGAAATAATTAATTTGCTTTGATTTTCGAAAATGATCTTTGAATATGACGAAAACTCTAAAACTGTTTTGGTTTAAACTTTTTTCAAACGCAGACAAGACCATCAGGGGTGTTCTGGAAGTCGAAAACGCAAAAAGTTTATTTCAATAGTTTTTGTTATAAAATTCTATTTATATCTATTTATTCTATTTATCATAAAATTCGTTTATTAAAGTTTTATTAAAAAATGACGTTTAAAATTCTTGCTTTTTATATCAATTATTTTTACTATGATTAATGAAAAATATAAGTTTTTTCACTATAAAATTCTGAAATACGATCTTTTATCTAACCTTGTACAAAATTGATATAAATTGTTTATGTAGAAAAGGAAATTAAACGAATATGGGCATTTCCTGGGGTAACGAACGTACGTTCGTACGCTTTTGATGTACAAATAATATATAAAACAAAACTTTTCCTAGCATTTTTTTTGCGATTCGATAGCATTTGGGTAGCTCTATGTTTGGTACAAAAGAAGGATTTCATCGAGTTTAAGTTTTCATAATAAGAGTTATAAACGTGTGGTCACGAACGTACGCAAAATAGAAGTCAACTTCGGCTGACAGTAGTGAAATGTAAAAATCTGCGTAATGAAACGGAATTTTCAAAAGTGATTAATTTATTTTAAAAGTGTATTAATGTAGGTCTCCATCCAGTATTTACAAAATAAAATATCTCTCTTAGTTTTTATTTAATTGGCTTATGTACCGGTCGCGAACGTACGGATCGCGAACGTACGATTTTTCCATATGTTTTTTTATTATTATCACAATGCATTTTACCATAAATGTCTTAAAATTTCCGTAACAAAAAAACTTAATACTCCTTTTACAATTAATTGTAATGGAGAGATTATGAAGAAAGAGTGTAAACAAAACATGTTTTTTGCATGTAAAATAAGTATATAAAAATGTCTTTAGAAGTAGAAAATACAGGAAATTATAAAATTTTCCATTTTCCAGCCCAATTTCCTCAAGTAAAACAGCTTAGATATGCTAGGAAACCATTCTTTTATATGAACATAGACATTTTTTCTAATAATAAACAATAAAAGACGATGATAATCAACATTTTATTTTTTCATCCTGGTAGACCATTCTGGGGAAATGCCCATATCTGATTTTTTTTAGATATTTTCCCGATATAAGGCTTAGTTTGAATTTTAAAATATGTACTGAAAAATTACTTCTGACTATGTAAGACTTTGATAAAAATTAATTTTTATGGTTTTAAAGGTTACTTTAGAAAGACAATTTCAAAACTTGTATATTTAATAGAACTTTAAAAATAAAAAGATTTAAAATTTACCAAAAAAAAATTGAAGAAAATTTGATATTTTTTCTTAGAATTTTAATAGTCAAATTTAAATTTTCAATACAGTTAATTAGAAAAGTAAAGCTTTTAAATTTCTTTATAGATACATTCTTTTTCTTTACAAATTTTCTTAGGTCTAAATTTCCAAAACTTTTTGGATTTTTTTATTCTCTACATAATTTTTAAAATATTTTAAGTACTATTGATTTTCTTGTCATAAAGAGCATAAAAGCTAAAAAACATTTTTTCTCATAAAAATCAATATTCCTTAAATAGACAGCCAGCGAGCATAAAATTTAACCAACAGTTTAAATGTTTAATTTAAATCACCAAAGTTTTTAGAACACAGCACATCAAATGAAATCAAGAACTTTTAATTTTTTCATACATTTTCCAACACTTAAACATATTTGCTTACTTTAAAAAAAAATTTCAATTTAAATTAAATAAATTTTTATTTATAAAAGTTTTTAAAAAAGTTTTTATTTTATTTTCTTGTTTAAATAAAATCTCAGAACAATGAATTTTTGGTAGTAGAACGTCTTTACAACACCTAGAGCACTTTATAACTGGCAATGTTCGTCTAGCAGTAAATACGGTGGAGCTGTTCAAAAACCATTTTACAAAATTTTATATAAAATGGCAACACGACAAGAACATACACACCCGTTTAAACACTACATATACAAATCGTAGCAGTAACAAGAGCAGAGAAAACGGCATTGCAGCAGTAGTGATATGGAAAATAAGAAGGATAACACGAAAACATAGACAAATGCTGCAACATTGGTAGAAATGTATGTGTATGTTTTTCTGAATGTATGATATGGTTACTTGCTTGACTGTTTACTGATTTTGTTTTGTAATTTTATTGTGTATGATGTGGTACAAGCGACATTTAAGAGGAGTTAAAAATTAGAGGAGTAGAATTGTATGAGTTTGCATGGGAGTTGAGGGGAGTGTGTGCATGTGTCTATGCAAACAGGCTCTGGTAATTAAAAAAATTTAACTTTTCAGAAAGTTGCCAGATTGTATATTTAGTACAAAACAAAAATATTTTTTGTTTATAAAAGCAAATTCACACCAAGTTTGATAAAGAATTCAGAAACTATACTTCGAAACCCGAGAGACTACTTTTTTTATAAAAGCAAACAATTAATACATTACATAATAATAAGTCAGGATTCACACTGGGAAAGTTTTCTTTCAGAAAGTCTGAGTTTGTTGGTGAGAGGGGAGAAAAGAAAAGCATGTTCTCTTCCCCTTGAAGCGTCACATTGCATCGTTGTAGCGGCCAGTCTGACATCAGTCTTAAATTATTCTATTAACGAAAAATTACGCAAAACTTGTCTTGTTTGAATCCTATATGCTTTATTGTTTGCAGGCTAAAGTACCAAAAGCTTACGTAAGTCATTTCTGGCAGTTCCTTTTTTGCTTGGAATGTATACATAGAAAGAAAAATGCGAAATAGTTACAGCAGGCGTTTCTTGCAAATATCATTAATTAGTATAACGAAGGAAATAAGTAGCGTTAACCGTCATTTTTGAAATAAAGAGAGCAGTACTTATGCCCTTAAGTTGGCTTAAGCAAATGTGCGAGTACATGTAAATTATATGAGGCAAACCATATTGAACTTAAGGAAACTTTTTGTTTAATTTTCCGAAACTGTCATTTGCTTAAGCAAAGTGCGAAACTGATGGCACATTCCGTACGGAATCAAAGGTTTTTTGAGATTGTTTTTTAAATACATTTAAGAGACTCTTTGTTAATTTTTGACAGTAGGTTAAGCAAGGCTATACACATTATGGTTGGCCCTTTATACATAATTTTTTTAAAAAACTGCATCTTTTTTAAATATTTTATAAAGAAATTAAAACTTTTTTATAATTTGAAGAGGTTCTTGGCTTTTTACAGTATTTTCCTACACTTTTCTGCTCTTTAAACAAAATTTAACATATGGCAGCTCTTGTTTTCAGAAAGCAAAGCACACTAGGCAAAAGGAAAACAACAAATACATATCCAAACAAAAACATAGCGGGAGAAACAGCAACAACCCTTTTTCTCCACAAACAACACTGCGACGGAAAAGCAGGACACTAACAAAAACACATAAACAGGCAAACAAACATTATTAACTGAAAACGTTTAAAAGGGGTACGCAAATGAACGTTAAAAGGGATTCGAACAAAAGTGTATCTACTGTAAATAAGTTAAAAAAAGAGGTGACTTAATGAAAATTGTATGCAAAATTTACGCTACCCATCAACAATTATGTACATGGGAACAAACTATTGCATCTGTGATAACTATAAGAGTTTGACTATAGTAAAATATGAATTGAATCCTGCAAAGAAAGTACTACTCCTCTTGGTAGTAAACATCACACAGAAAAGGTAGAACACTTTATACATCATTTTTACCGGGGGGTTTTGCTATTTAACAAAATATTTAAACTTTTTTAAAAGTTCTTGAATAAAAAGGGTTGTTGTTAACCAAACATTTCCTCTTTATTTGACAAAAATAAAAAATATGGCGAAATACAGCTTTAAATGACGAGGATGACCAAAAACTGTTTTAAGATTATGACATTTTGCGGTCTTTCAATGATAGTTTATGGTTTAAATATACTCAAAAACATTATAGGGCCATGTCACAGAGTACAATTCCGTTCGGAATTGAAGAAAACATATTTGTTTGTTGATGGAAAGTGTATTTTGATAGTTTTATGGCCTATCAGATACAGACAACTCCCATACAGTTCATGAAAACAAAAATGGTTTCATTCCGAAACATTTTTCCTCATTTTCTGAAGCACCAAAATACGGAATGAATTCCGTTTCCGAACGGAATTGTACTCTGTGACATGGCTGATAATTTGATTTTATTGGTGCAAAAATTAACATACAAATTTGTGCATTTTAAGTAAAAAAAATTGTTTTTCAATTTTACAAAGGAGTTATTCTATTTAAATGAAAAGCATTTAAAGAACTAAACGAAATAGTTAATTGACAGTGAATTTTCCGGCTAAGGCGTCAGCCGAAATTTTCAAAACAGGGAAAATACGTGTAATCAAAACCCAAATAAATTTCAATATAATACTGTGACAAAAACGCAAGAATGGAAGCAGTTTGGAAGTTTAAGCTAAGCTGCTTTGTTAAGTTGACTTTGGTCTGTCTGAATTCAATTTCTCTTTAATCGACTAAGAACATGTATATTTGTTGTAATATGCTCTACTTAAGGCGAAGATATCAAAAAATGGCTTGATTCAAGTGTGGCCTGCAAGGGAAAAATGTCATACTACATAGCTAACAATAGACAAAACTTAAACTGACATGGGAACTGGAAAATTAATTAAAGTAAAGCTATATTTATGCGAACGAAGGTCAAGAACATAGAATACTCCCTCGAAACAAAACCAAAAGTCTTCTTTCAAAAATTCAGTACGGGTGAAGTTACAAAAGAAGTAAATGGTGTCCAGCATACAGCGCCGCCCCCTTACCAATATAATTCATCTGTCCAGCAGGTATGTCAACATTGTAAATTGGGTATTACTAACACAATTATAAAGTCAGGTTTTTTGAAAGCTGATTTACTTTTTTCCCTCTTCCATTCCGTTCTAGTCAATAATTTTTGGTCGATAGCTTATTTGTATACCCTTCACCACAGATGGAAATGTAACATGTATATAAATTTGTCATTTCTCTTGTTAGTTCTACAATATTGATCTTAGACCCTATAAAGTACATTCATATCCTGGATTTTTATGAGAAGAAAAGTTCATTTAAGGATGGTTGGGGGGTTTATGTTTGCAAAGCACCTACACAATGCTTTAAAAAATTTTGTTGCTTAAAAACAGCCAAACCAATTTTTAAATGCCTAAAAAAATTTTTTTTCAATATTTATTTATTGAATCTTCATACATACTAAAGGGCTGCAAGAATACATTCATTTGTTTATTACACACAAGCATTCCAATATTCATTCAAATATTTAAATAGTTAAGTACTGGTTTACAGAGTTTAAGAGTTAAAACATAAAAGAGAGTGTAGTCTGTGTTTTACTTTATCACAACAAAGGCACACATTCTATTTACTCTTTTTCTTTGAATATTTATTTACTCAATTTGAAAATGCATACACACACAAGTATATGGTAACAGTTACCTGTGTGCAAGAAATACTACATAGTAAAATTAGTACTTATGTTTATTCTCATTACAAATATATCTCTATCAAACAGAATTTTGCAACAAAAATTATAAAAATTGGATTAAAAGTATATTAAAAAGGACTTTAAAATTCTTGCGTTTTACGTTTTCGATTTCCATAACAAAAGTTGCTAGTAATAATATTAATGTATTCATGTTATGAGTAAAACATTCAAATAATATTATATTCGAAACTTATACACATTTTATTATGTCTGTTTTATTTGAATGTGGTAGTATTTGTTTCTGTTTAAATACAGTTGTTTTCTTTTCTCTTTTGCCTTGTGTGTTTATTCATTTGTTTTTTTAACATAAAATGTAAAGCACTGCGTACTTAAATCGTTTGTTGTACTTAACTTTACCTACTTAAAAAACAAATGAATGTATTCATATGCCTTTTAAATGTAGTCATGCAGACCTTTAATACATACCCAATAAAAATTTTTTCCATTTTGCGAAGCACTAAAGGTACATTTAAAGAAATAAGCGCACAATTATGCGCTACGCAATAAGACATACAGAAATGCAGTAAAGTAAGTGAAAGAACTCTCAACAAATTTTATAAAAAAAATAACATTTCAAGTGCTACGGCATTCCCTTACTACGAAGCAGGTTTGTAAGGGAGAATATTAAAAAATAACTGTATCAAAACATTCAGTGTGTAAAGATGATCGTTACATCTAACAATATTTATGTGCGCTGAATAATGCGCTTGTTGTGTCAAAAATGTATTGCTTCAAAGTGGGAACTCGCCATATAAAATTCATGTCTTCCGTAAGCGCAATGGTAAGCGAAACCCTTATGTTTCTCCCTTACAAACCTGCTTCGTTGGAAGCTCCATTTTTTATTGGGTATGTACATAGTATATTAAATATGAACAAACAATAATTTATTACATCTTATTGTAATATTTTATTTTATTTTCACATACATATGTAGGTTTTCAGCTCTCTTCTAGTCGGATGAGTCCTGCAGTACCTCTTCTAATCAACGAGTGTTGCTGCCAATATTTCGAGCTAGTAAATTTGAATGCAGTACAGACCTTTTTAGGAATGGCACAATGAGTTCCTTCTGAATATTTGTGTTTTTAACAGCTAGCTATAAAAACACTCGATTTTTTAAATATTTTCCATACCCATAAAAATCTATACAAAAACGTCCGAAAATTTTGATCAGGTCGAAAATATTTTTACTAAAGTAATCACGTTTTCAAAATTGTGTACCTTTAATAAAATAAATTAAAAATAATATTTAAGTTGGAAATACCTAGGTAAATGAAAACAAATGGAAAATAGGTACCTATTCAAACTTTTTTTGTTGAAATTAAAGTTATTTTGATAAGCTACCTTAAGGTACGTTCAGACTAATGAAATATTTGACAAAAATATTTGTTCTGATATTTGCTTCAAACTGTGTGAAACAAAAAAATATTTTGTTTAGAGTTCACACTAAGCTCAAATATTTGACAATTTTTTGTTTGTTAAAACAGTTGGCAAATAGTGTCAAATAAAATAAATGAAATCATGTTTACCATGCGTTCAGACTTAGACAAATATTTGCATCAAATAATTATTTAATGAAAGTGTTCAAAAATTAAAATATATTTCACAAATAGTAAAAATTGCCCAACTAGCGGAAATTTGCAAAAATTTGCTGAAAAAAATTTTTTTGCAAAATAAGCGAAAATTTGCCAAAATTTTTCAAATTTCAAACAAGCCATAAAATTTGGTAAAAATTGCCAAATTGGCGGAAATTTGCAAAAATTTGCTAATAGCGACATGATGGGAAAGCTTAACAGTTATTAAAAATCGTTAAATCTGTAAAGAATCACAGAAAGAAACCGCTTCTACCACGAACATGGCTAAAATTCGCGAAAAATTGCCAATCTTGGAAACAAACCCTAAAATTTATTTGAAATCGCTTATACCGTTAAAAAATACAAAATGTCGGAGAAAACAAAAAAAAAAATTTGCAAAAATAGCGAAAATTCGCGAACAGTTTTAAGATTTCAAACAAAACCATAAAATTAATTAACAGTGCCTAAAACTATAAGGAATGGCAAAAATTCTATAAAAATTGCTAAATTAGCGGAAATTCGCAAAAATTTGCCAATAGCGGCATGATAGCAAAGTCTAATAATTAGGTATACAAATCTTTAAAACTGTAAATAATGCGAAAAATTACAAGAAAAATTGCTTCTATGGGTAACATGGCTAAAATTATTTGTCGTTGTTTGCTCTTACAATTTTTTTTGTAATATTAAATAAATGTTTGCTCTAAAACTACTAAAATATTTGATTTTTTGTGTTCACAATGTGTTCACAACATTTGTTTGCCGGCAAATACTTTTATTTGCTCAAAATCAGCTGTTGTTTTATTTGACACTCAAAAATATTTTGAGTTCAGACTACGTTAGTGAAATATTTGATGTTTGCTATCAAATATTTCATCAGTCTGAACGTACTTACCTTTAGTTTACTTAAGATTTTTTTTAAAAATATTTATAAAAAATTACTAAAAGTTAAACCGGAAATATTTAATTAAGAAAATCCTTTCAAAATTATAAAAATCAAACTAACACTTTAATACAGACAATAAATATGTGCATACATATATGGGCATTTCCTGGGGTCACGAACGTACGTTCGTACGCTTTTGATGTACAAATAATGTAGAAAACAAAACTTCTCCTAGCATTTTTTTTCGATTCGATAGCATTTGGGTAGCTCTATGTTTAGTGCAAAAGATGGATTTCATCGAGTTTAAGTTTTCAAAATAAGAGTTGTTAACGTATTGTCACGAACGTACGCAAAATAGAAGTCAACTTTGGCTGGCAGTAGTGAAATGTAAAAATCTTCGTAATGGAACGGAATATTCAAAAGTTATTTATATATTTTAAAAGTGTATTAATGGAGGTCTTCATCCAGTATTTACAAAATAAAATACCTATCTCTCTTGGTGTTGGTTTGATTGGCTTATTTACCGGTCGCAAACGTACGGATCGCGAACGTACTATTTTTCCATGTTTTTTTATTATTATCACCACGAATTTTCCCCTAAATGTCTTCAAATTTCTTTAACAAAAAAAACTTAATACTCCTTTTATAATTGATTGTAATGGAGAGATTATGAAGAAAGAGTGTAAACATAACATATTTTTTGCATGTAAAATAAGTATATAAAAATGTCTTTACAAGTAGAAAATACAGAAAAATATAAAATTTTCCAGTTTCCAGCCCAATTTCCTTAAGTAAAACAGCTGAGATATGCTATGAAACCATTCTTTTATAAGAACAAAAACAATAAAAGAAGATGATAATCAACAGTTTATTTTTTTCATCCTGGTAGACCATTCTGGGGAAATGCCCATATACAAAACGAATACACTTACAATTAAACGCTCGGATACGCATAACCACATATGTAGGTAAAAAACAAAAAATGCCATTGACATGTAAAATAATAAAAGCAATACAAATGACCTTGTAATATAAAAGACAACATGTTAGAAAAAAAATATCAAAACAAAAAATAAAAATAAAAACACACATTCAACTAGAATATTAGACAAAATAACTGTTTAAATGAAAAACATAACACACACACAAGCAAACAAACATGTCCTGCTAAACCAAATTCTATAAATAAATCAAAACAAAAAAAAAAAAAAAAAAAGAATATTAACATTTCTCTAAAGAGAGTTTTTAATAAAAGAAAAAATGAGAAATCGTAACTTAAAAAATAATTCATACATAAACATACACACAAATCATGTTCATACCCTGCCGGCAAATGAGTAGCTAACTACAAAAAAAGCCAACTTTAAGTTAGCTTGTATAGACTAACTTAAAGCCAACAACTAAGCAATGGAAAATTTACATTAACCAAAGTGTATACAAACACTGTATATTTTAAGTAGAGAGAGCCATGTCGATTGGCAAACAAAATGTCATTATAGTCATTATAGTCAAAAAACATAGTTTTTTAATACAAAAACTACACTGCCCCGGTAGACTAGCTGGTAGCGAGCTAGTCTATCAGCACCAAGGTTGCAGGATCGAATCCCACCAGAGACAGAAAAAAAAATAAAAAATAAAATAAAGTAAAATAAAATAAGAAAAAATAAAAAAAAAATAATTAAAAAAAATAAAAAAAAAATTAAAAAAAATTTACTTTATTGACTTTGTGTAACTATATATTTTTATAAAGTTTTTGCTGGGTAGCTACAAAAAGTTAACTTTTAAGTTAACTGAAAGTAATGCAGAGTCGGACAATTGACTACTTCCTAGGACATCGCAATGTTAAAAAAGTTAGTTAATTACATATAAAAGTAATCCAATTGTCAACCACCACTACTTGAGAAATAGTTAGCTTTAAATTAATTGAAAGTTAACTGAATTGCCTGCAGGGTACAATCGTAAAATTAAATAAAAAAAAACACATATCTAAATGCCGGAATCAGTGTTGCCGCTGAATAATTTTCTATCCGACCAAACGTGTCTATAAAACCTTTCAAAATCAGTTGAAACCGACCTTTTTTTACTGAGGAAAAAAATTCCACTAAAACATATCAAAAAAATCATTTTCGAGGCGTCCAAATTTAAATTTTATTTTAAAGGTTTTTTTAAAAAAATCGGTTTATTTAATTTTTTTTAGTATTACCTTTCCAAAGTGAAATTGTACGCTAAAAACGATGGCGATAGCAGTTTTTCCAAAAAAAAATTTTTTCTTAAGGTTTTGAATGCAGAAAATTTTTTTAACGCGTTAATTTTTATGGTTTTTTTAGTAGGTTAGTCTGAGTTCATACGGCTCATGTCTTATTGAAAAGATTCTTCCTTTTTCTTCTTTGAACATGAATTGGCGTTCAAATTATTCTTGTCATGTTGACGATATGTTACTCGTTTCTTTTCCCCTCGTCCCTCTCGCCTATAAAGTAGTAATCTTGTCAATAAGACATGAGTCGTATGAACACAGACTAAGTTAAAAAAAATTCGCCGATATCAAATTTTTTAAATATATTCTATCCAAGGTATAGAAACCTCAGCCAAAAGGACTAGGGCACGAAAGGCCACTCCAACAGCAGCTAGAGTTATTTGTAGGGCCAGTAAAATAAATCCCTTTTTATCCTCGCGTGAAATAGACTGAAATTGGACAAAAAATAATACCTGTGTTCGAAAATAAACAGAACATTATTTAGCGTTTGGCTCACAGACCCAGGAAAGATATCTATTTTTTTAGTGTTTGTGCTGACGACCGTTCGTTACTATTTTCAAGAAAAGGCCGAACATTATAAAGTGTTATGTTCTTCGTTAAAAAACAGAACCATTATAATGATATTGTAGACAAACATTTTAATGTTCTATAATGTTTATTTTTTAAAATTGGTAAAGAAATTAACAAACAAAAATTTTAGAGCACGAACAGATTGTGTGTGTATTGTGTGTATGTTTTGTTTGTGTAAAATTATTTTGATGGGTTTTTGTTTTTTTTGTATTTGTATTTTGTGAAAAATTTTTGGTTTTTTTACAAGCCAAAAGGGCGCTTCGTACAACAGATACGAACAAACATTAATGAGCGGAACCGAACACAATGAAGTTTGTTGTTTTAATAAGAAAGCGATTAAATGAGTCGGGACTTCGCGGGTGCAGAAAACAAAAAACACAAATATTTATATATGTATACATATCGCTCAAAAGTTTTGGAGTTAGTGATGCAGAATTGTTCGCTATGTTTTATTTTAATATTATGTATAAAATTCATGTTTATATATTTTATTCTTTCCCCTGTATCGTTTTTTTTTAATGCAAATCGAAAACTTAAAACACGTTTACTTCGAAATGTGTTTTTTGTATTTTTTTTCTCGTGATGAAACTAAACGACGGTTATTATAACAAATACGCCAACAACGATTAACTTTTTTCTAATAGGTTTGTAAACAATGCCGTATTTGTTGTCGTTTGACAATTACGATACCATTTTTAAACACGCCACGATAAGGGTGATTAGATTTTTCTTTAAATGAATAAAGTACACTTTTTCAAACCAAACAAAATAAGGTTTAGCCTACGATCTGACAAAATTTGCTCGGAAAAGACCAACGAAGGCAACACTGGCCGGAATATAAAAATAAAAACAAAAAATCTTGATAATTTTTCAGGCAAAAAGAGAATTATAACAAAAACAAATTCTATATTGAGAAGAAATAATAACAATTGTGCTTTTATCCTTTAAAAGAAAAAATAAAAAAAAATTTAAATAGAAGGGATTTTCTAGCAAAAAAAAATACATACATAAGTACTACACACTAGGAATTGTCGGTGATGCCAACTTAGTGCTTTTGGCACTATTTATGGTGCTTTTTGATGCCTTAAAACGCCAAAATTTTATCCATAGTGCCAAACTAAGAAAAAGCACTAACTTGGTGCTTTTCAATTTTTCATTAGTGCCTTTAGTGCTTTTTACAATTTTAATTTTTTTCTACCATTTTTTAAAACTACGAATATATAGAGGATGATTTAAATGAGCTTTGCTATTTGGGGTACAATTTTGAAAAGGCTTGTAAAGATTTTAAGATTTCAACTGATAAAAAAAGTGATAACAGAAAGTTACATTCGTTTTACCAAAAACTGTATATACGAGGTTAGAGCTAGGCTTTCTAGCAGTTTGGAAATTTTACGAAACGTTGTATGTACTTTTTAGCGTTGACAACATTTTTAGCAATCGTAATAAAAACGATGTATTTCGGTAAACATTTTTTTCAAGATGTAGACACTGTTTCAAAAATAAAATATGGCTTGGAAAATATTAGGAATTGTTAAAAAACATACAGACGGAAACCGTACAAAAAACGCAAAGACTTTAAAAACAAAAAAAGAGCCGTAGCTTGGTATATGCAAAGTGTTAAATAAATTAAAAACAGCTGACAGAAAATACTTTTATAACGAGGGTTGTTTAACCTGTCATTTTTCATGCGCTTTAGTTTTCCACGTGTGGTGCACTTCTACCTCTAGTGCTATTGAGAAAAGGTTTGACTAGTATCAGAATGCAAACATACATGTTTTTTCTATATTACAATAATTGGATAACATCATACGCCAATTTTTTTATTAAACTTTGCACGATTTTAATTTAGATTTATTTAAACGATAAAATATAAGGATGTTTCTTAAAATATATGCTGTCATTAAGTTTTATAAACAATGGTCGATCATTGCAAATTTTTGGTAATTGCAACAGGCCAGATTTTTTCGAGTTACGAAAACCGAGCTCTCACTGTATTACTTTAAAACTGTTTTATGGCCAATTTGAACTCAGCTGATGATGATCCAAATGATTTGGATGATATTATTTTAATTGAAGATAATAATAATACATTTAAAAATGTTTTTACAAATGTAAATATATATATATTATTTAATCTTAAATAAAAATGTTCCCCATCAACGCCGTCGCCTTTTTTTAAATTTTGGAGGTATATAATATTCGGCCAAGCCGAATGCAACTTGTTTTGTGTTTTATTAAATTGTAAAAAATGGCTTGGTGCTTTTTTACGCTTTTTTTTTTGCTCGAAATAGTGCTTTTTAGTGCTTTTTTAAATTTTAAAGTGCTTTTTGCTCTCAAAAAGTTGGCATCAATGGGAATTGTACTTTTTCTTTTGTATATTTTAGGCTTTGTTGGTACTATTGTTCTATGCCGACTAAGGAAGATATTTGTTACAATGAAAATTTAAAAAAAAATATATTTTTTATTTATTTTATGGTCAGAATTGGACTTTAATTATAAAATGCTTCCGATATATTTGAACATAAAATTTGTGTGGGTCCGTAGCACTAATGTACTTAAAATTCGATTTTACCCTCATTTAATTATTTCCTTAAAGAGATCTAAGTAAAAATCTGTCTCTTTTAACTTAACTACTTCTTTCTATATAAAACCTTTAAGAGAATCCTTTAACAAACAAAAAATAAAAATAATCTAAGCAAGGGATGTTTAATATATTTCCCCAACGCCTGCGCCTTATTTATATACAGCTGTGCCAGCCAGGGGTTTACATATTGACCATTTGTTTTATTTTTTATAATGCATATAGAGTGGGAGTAGTTTGAGTTTGAAATTACTGGAATTTCGTACAGCAAAACAAAAACAACAACTAAAAGAGCATTTTCAATATAATGAAAATAAATAAACGAATTTTAAGGACTACTCAGAAATTGCGAATACTAATTTTTACGGATTTTATGATTTAAGAATAGAGTTAAAAAAAATTATTTAAGCTAAATAAAGGATTTAATTAATAAAATATGCCCTTTAAAAACAAATTATGTTAAAAAGCTAACTTAACTGTCTTATTATTTTTAAAGAAAAATTGATTTTTTTTTTGTGTTGATCTTCTCATTATAAAAATTAAAAAAAAAAAAACAACACATAACAAACAAATTTCGGGAAGACTCCAAAATTGGTATCGAAGAATTATTCTTGTTGATTTTTTTAAATAATTTTTGACAACTTTCCATATAAATGTTCAAATATATTTCATATAGGTACATACATATGTATATGTTCATTACTTCCCAGTAAAAAATATATGGATTAATCCATACTCGAGCAATAAAGGAGTATTGACTTGTTCATCCATTTGGAGTAATAAGCGTGCTATCGAAACTAAATTTTTGTTTTGTTATTTATGCCTCGCTTAATACTCCAAATGGATCAATGAGGGATGTATCAGTTCGATTTTGACTTTTTTTTTTACATAACTGTTAATTGTTGAAGTTTTCGTTTCGTTTTTCTTTTTAGTCAGTTTAGTTTTAAAAAGTGAAAGACGTGTTATTAAAAAAAGCCAAAAGGTAAAATAAAATCAATATTAAATTAAAATCAACAGAAGTCTGTTTGTTATACAACATATCCCATTTTTATTACACATTTTAGATACATTAACCATGAATTTCAAGGCGAACATATTCCAAACGCAGCCAATATTTACGCCGGAAACTATTACCAGCGCTTCGATTAATGTGACAGGTAAATAAGTACATAGAGCTTCCTTATTATAGTTCTTGTAGTATTCATTTTATTATATTTTTCTTTTCTTTCTTTAATTTACATATATTTTTCCAGAAACAAGCAATGAAGCTAATGAAGCAATAAAAAACCTGGAAAACAAATTTGATATTCTCACAAATGAAGTCGGATCATTAAAGCAACATACCCGGAATATGAAAAATCGTTCAAGCTGGCATTTCGTAAATGTAAGGCAACTGTTTACCGACAGACCTGCACGTCAAAAACTACGACCTCGTCGAATCGAACAGAAAAACAATAATATTTTTGAAAAAATTTTAAAAAATAAATGAATATTTTCTTGTTTTTGCAAAAATAACGAAATTTGTATTTTATATGAATGTTTACTCCGTTTTTTCTCTTTAAGGAGACAAAAACGATTACTCCTTTTATGCTCTTTTAGGAAACAAAAACGATTACTCGCTTTATGCTGTTTTAGGAGACAAAAACGATTACTCCCTCTGTCATCTTTTCAAGATCAAAGGGAGTGCTCCATAAGGAGCTTAAAAGGAGTACTCGTGTCTGCGGACATGCTGTGTAAAAAATCCTATGAGGTCTGGAGTTTTATGGAGTAATCCATTACTCGCAAAGGAGCGCTCCAAGATTACTCTTTGGATGGTCCTATTTTTTACTGGGTTATTAAATAACACTATACTAGTTGAAAAAATAGACAAGCCGGGCACATGGCGTTTTTACATAATTCGCGTACGCTGAATCCAATGGTGCTAACCGTTTTTTTTAGGTTAACTGTTGTTTTCGTGATATACCGTTATTTCGAAAATGGAGGAGGTTGCACAAATATATTCGCGTAACTCAAAAGCCTATTTGTAGTCTAGCAAAATAGTTAGATATAAGGTCTTGAATTTTTCTAGTATATATAACCGACTTAAATCCTTCCCAAACACAACCTGACTTATAGTCCAGTCTTAAAATTAGTCTTTGGTCTTATCCAGAGAAACGCACTGAATCTACATAGTTTTAAGAATATTCTAAAGTCTACTTTAAAATTTCCCTTTTTATTTTTAAAGAGGTTGTGTACTGATAACCCAACAATGTGGACCAAATTTTCTTTTTACCGTTCTTTAGATATAAAAATCAAATTTGTGCCACGCCCACTTCTCCAATCACACCCATTTTCTTAGAGAGGCTGATTATTTATAACTAAGGTGCTTGTACTTTATTTGGAAGCTTTGGCTCCTTCTGTTATCCAGATATACAGAAAAATAAAATATAAAAACAACAATAACAAAGTATTTATGGGTAAAATTTAATTTTTATATACATACACCTACATACATTCATATATCAATTAATTAACATTTGTTGGTAGAAATTTTTTAACCGATTATGGCCTTTAAAGGCTAGGTTATAGGTAATGTAAAAATAAATAAAATAAATAAATAAAATTAGAGGCAGTCTTTGTTTTTTATTCATATCTCAGTCATATATGTAGACCAATCAGGCTGAATTGCAATAGCAAACTTTAACGGAGTAAACATATGTGACATATAAATAAATATATCAATCTAAGAAAAAGAATAAGAAAAATTTGATGTTTCCCAGCGCTAACAAGAATGAGTAAAGAGGCCTAATAGAAGGCCTTATTTAGCAGACACCAGCCCTCCCCACCGCATTCCATAGTTATTTGCACCCGTATTCATAAACGATTAAAAAATTTAACCGTTTATTAAGGATAATTTTCACAGTAAATTTGTTCTTTAAACCTTTATTAAATTTAACATTTGTTTATGAATACAGGCATTATTTTTTACACAGGATGTCTTTGAGAGCAAGAAGGCATACTTCTGAAGAAATGATATCATACTAAGAAAATCTTATGGAAAGGAGTATAGAGGCCTTCAAAAACGCCGGCCACTTGCAGTCCTTTCAATATTTAACGCTGGGTTATGTTTAAATAATTTTATTTAAATACAAACGTAATTCTTAGGCCCGTTTTCACAACTTACCGATAGCTAAAGGTAGATTTTATCGGCCGTGTAAAAGGTGTTCCATTGTTACAATTTTATTTTAACCTACCTGCAGGTAGGATGAACCTTAATCTACATTATCGTTCACTTTAGGTTAAAGTTAAGTTTTAATAATGGAACCCTTTTTATAAGGCCGTTTAAAGTCTACTTTTAGATATCGGCAAGTTGTGAAAACGGGCCTTAGTTGTATTAGAAATCAGAAATAGCATGTGAGCGATAAATAAATTTCAAGATACCATTAATTTATTGTTTTGTTTGTCCTTTTATTATTTATTTGTTCTTTTATTATTTATTTGTTCTTTTATTTTAGTCAAATGGCTGAACTGATTTTGATGAAAATTTATACGAAGGTAGAATGTTAAAGCGAATTAACTGTAGGCTAAATATTTCCCGGATTTTGGACCAGAGACGGATAAAATGGTCATTTAGGGGAAAACCAGGAAAAAAAATTTTTTTGAAATAACCCTTCATCTTAAATCCAAAATTTCCTATAGCTAGGTCGGCATGTCACAAAAAAGTACATTTCGAAAATAGTCATTTAATGCAAAAGTGGGTAAAAAGGGGAATTTTAGCTACATTTTGATCAACTCCATTTAAAATGCAAAATTTTAGGAGTTAATAAATTTTTGACTTAAACTATCACCAGGTATATACATATGTCTAAAAAAGTTTAACTTAAAGGGGGAAAACAGGGTAAAAAGTCGTACTTTTGGTAATTTTTATAAACAAGTTTTTCAAGGTGGGGTCTCATAAGGCCATTAGACATAAAGCCATATGGCGTCAAGTCCTATTCCATTGAGACATAAGGGTCTCAATATAATGGAACTTAACGCCATACATTTTTTCCGGAAAATGAGACATGATTTTGATAATGATTGCATGTCACACTATTTCATGTAAGAAATGCATTGTTGTTTCATGTCGGCTGTTTTATGTCAAAAATGGCGGGATGAACTAAGCCCCCAATGAACTTTTCTCCTCTATGGTATAAAAAAAACCGGCTTCGCTAACTAAAGCTTCTCTGCATATCCGGCTTTCGGCCGGACGAGAGGATTTTCTGCTCTATTGTATAACAAAGACCGGCTACGCTAACTAAAGCTTCTCTGCATAGCCAGCCTTCGGCCGGACGCATGGATTTCCTCCTCTATGGTATAACAAACACCGGCTTCGCTAACTAAAGCTTCTCTGCGTATTCGGCCTTGTTATACCATAAAGGAGAAAATTCTTGCGCCCGCCCAAAGGCCGGCTATACAGAGAAGCTTTAGTAAGCGAAGCCGGTGTTTGTTATAGCATGGAGAAGAAAATCCTTGCGCCCGGCCGAAGGCCGGCTATACAGAGAAGCTTTAGTTAGCGAAACCGGTCTTTGTTATACCATATAAGCATTTGTAACGCAAAACATCAAATGGGACATAAAACCATAATGACTTTATATACCATTCTTCTAAAATTGATATGAGACTTAAGGCCATATCAAAGTTATGGCTTTATGTCCGTTTGAATTGAGACATAAAGCCATTACGGCTATATGTCCTATGGCCTTGTTTCACCCCACCGTTTTTCAAACATTTTGGTAATCCTAAATTAAAAATGTTTGTTTGTCAGAATTTCTTTAACTGCGGTGGCACGTCGCAACAAAAGTTCATTTGGAATGTCGATCTTTCAAACTGCAAAATTAAAAAGTAAAATTACTTTAATTCTTAAACTATTACAAAGGACATACATACATATGAATAAAAAATATTAACTTGAAGGGCGAAAACAGGTAAAAAAATAATACTTTTAAAATTTAAAGTGGAAGATAAATTCATTCTATGTATAGCAATTTCTTCCCCAAAGTCTACCAATTGCTTTTAAAAGTCAACTTTTCCGATACGTTTTGTGTTTGATATGATAATAAAAAAAAGCGCATGGGTATTCACGTAACCACAAGGACAATTATTTACGCACAACTAATTGTCTGTGTGGTTTTTGTTATATTTTTGCACTTTTGCTTTTTTGCAAGGGTGCAACTTGTGACGTGAATACCCTTATTGTCATTGTGTATAATTGATTTGGAATATCCATGCTTCTCCCACGGTCAATTATATGTATCATGTTCATGTATAGGCAAGCCATCAGTTCTCTTTATATACACTAGGTGTTATAATGCTTTGAGATAATAGTTATCTGGTTGTTCTGTAACTTCATTTAATAGGTCAAAAATATGTAGTTAACACTATTGCTAGAATTGTTTACAATATAAAGCGTTGGGATCATATTTCGACTTACATTCATATATATTTGTGGATATTGTTTTAAGAATTTTGTTGAAATAAAGCTGAAATAGAATTTATAAAATAAGCCCATTTCTTATTGTTGTTGTAACAGCGAGACCTGAAGAATATATGTTGCTGAGTTGAAAATCCTTGGTCGGTGTTCGTTGAACCCAAAGTCCCTACAAACTTCGATTTTTTCACACTCTAATAATGTTTTTCGTCTTAAACTTTTGAGCTTATTAGCTGAAACATTTGATTGCCCTTTTTATTATTATGTTTCTCGTAAGATTATGGCCTTTTCCGAACACTATTTATTTCTTTTAGTTTTGCTGATAAATTTGTCTATGGGAGGACTGTAACAAACTCACTTACAAATCATTTCAATTTACGCACAATTCATTTGATGAATCGTTTTGTTTAAAAATTTATTAAGCGAAGCCGGAGTTCAATTGAGTTTCAAATCCTTCCGTTCGACCGAAGGTCGGCAACGTAAAAAACTTAGTAAGCGAAACTCGTGTTTGACATGTTTCGATCGCATCATTTAGTGTAATAAGATTTTCTATGATACCCATTTTCATTTCATCTAAACAAAAGTAAATTTTCATAAGAAAATATTTTTTCGAAATTTCAAGAGCCCATAACTTGGAAACTTTTCGGTTTAAAAGGTCTGACAGAATGAATTTGTCTATACATTTTTGAGGTATAGCATTGTGATGGTTATTACCCAAGGAATATAATCCTTAAAATACCATTATTTTTTACTTTTTTCAAAGATCTGATATTTTTTAACTGATATTTTTCAGTCAAAAATAAATGTTAAAATTTGACCAATATTTTAGAGAGAAAATAGAAAGAGCAAAAAAACATTAAAAAAATATCAGAATTCAAATTCACAATGTTGAACATGTAACTACGCTAAACTTATCGAGTTGAGATTTTAATTATCTGTATTTATATTTAATAAATATACAACAGATGTCTATAACACCAACTCTATCACAAATTGCTCAAAACACTGAGCCATTCCTGTTTGATGAAGGAACCAACCAGAGTACTTCGTCGAAATTACGAGTTGGACTTCTGGATATGGAGCTTTCTGATGCTTCATCCGAGGATTAAGAAGTCTGTTCGGAAGATAAAGTTAGCAAATCAGTTTTAGAAATTGACAAGCGAATTGTTATTGATGCAGACATTATAGGCCTGTTCGTCGATAGAGAATGAAGACTTCGTTCGCTTAAATAACATTTAAAACAAAAAAAAATTTTAAAATATTATTTTTGTTTTACATGTAAGTTCGCTATCGACGAACAGGCCGGCCATATGTACTACAATATGTCAGAGCAAAACATGGCAGCTTAATAATGTTTAAATTAAATTTTTCCATAAAAAGATGAACGATTAGATATTTAATAAAACGAAGTTAACAAATTATCTATAACATAAAGACAATCAAGAAATTAATGTTTTTTTTTTCTTTTTTTATTTCAAAACATAGTCATGCGTTGTTTGCATTCATTTTTTTAATAGTCGCGAAAATTGTACTATTTAATAAAAAAGTGTTATTATTAATTTTAACTTTCATTTTTAACATATATCAGTCAAGTTTTTACTTTTATTTTAGATGGAAAAAACATCAGTCAATATATTGATTTTTTTACTTTTTAAAAAAATTCATGATAGTTACGGTCCCTGCTTAATTTATCAACCAACAACAAACTTCCTGTAACGAAATTTTTTTAGAAAAAAACGTGAACATTAACACACATGTTTTTTGAAGAATTCACATGTTTGGCAATCACTGTGCACAATCAGCTGTATATAAATGTTACGTTATACGTAACTTTTTGACAAGAGCGAAAGAGACAACTATATTTAGATTACAATTTAACAAAAATAACAACAACAGTTTGACAGTTGAAAAAGAACAGAAAAAATTGGAAAGAAAAAAGCAAAAACAACAGGAAAAAAATTATCAAAAAAAAACTAAATTAACACAAAAAAAATTGTTTTACATAAATTTTTCTAAAAAAAAAAAAACTTTAAATAAAAAAATATAAATTGCAATTTAAATTTTGCAGATTACTAAAGTTCCTTAACAATAAACTAAAAGAAAAGGCGCAATAGATGTTAAAAATTAGGAAATAAAAAAATGCCAAAATCATACATATAAGCCAGCAGCTCACACAGAAAAAAAATTTACGTAAAAAGTTTTTTAGTCTACAAAAAAATCTTACCATTTTCAAAAATTTTCTTGAAATCTGAAGAAAATTACTAAGTTTGAAACTTTTCTAAAACTATTTGTTGCTTGGATTTATAATCTGCAACAAAATTCACAAGTTTTTATTATCAAAAATGTTACACAGACTGACAATTGATATATTTTTTTTAGACTTTTTTTGTTTGTTAATACAATTTACAATTAATAATGATGATGACGGATGACTCTTGTTTTCTTTTTGTTGAATAATTTAACTTGAAAGAATTTTTAATTCTTTAAAATAACATCTACATATATTATTTTTATCTTGTTTTATATTTTTCTTGAATTTTGTTTGGTAATTTTCTTGTTAAACCGTTTTACACTTTTTTTACTTCATTCGCTTTTTTCCTTTAACTGTGTTTTCAAACTTTATTCGTTCATTTCAATTCGTTTTATTTTATCACACGTTTTTTTTAACGCAAATTTTTTCTTGCACACCCAACGAGTTTAAAAATTACCGCACAAATGAAAAAGAATTGTAATTTCATGTTGCTTTTGTTTGTTTTGTCAGCTTTTTTTCTGGTCGTTCAGTGTTGCCGGAATACGATTTCAATTTTACACAGAAAAACTCCTAATCATGATGCAATTAGTAGGTCTGCGCAAAACTACAACAATGCAACAATAGAAAAAACAACACGCATTTGTTTGTGTAAAAAATAATAAAGCAGTCAAAAACAATTGCAGCAGTCGTTTCGCGCAGACCTACTAATCATGGTAAAACTGGTAAACTTAAAAGTTTACTTGTATGTTTATCAAATAAAGTTGAGGTGAAATTGCACAAAAAGAACACAAAAAATTTGTAATCCAAAAATAGTCCAAGAAAAAATTCTGTCCCGATTTTGGATAAATACATAGAAATCCGAAACGCGGTGAAGCATAGGGTTTTTTTTGTCCAGAGCTGCCCTTCCGATTATTTCGAAGTGGCCGCTTACATTGTACGAATTTTGTTCCTGCGACTCTTTCTTAATTTGTGAGAGGGGAGAAGGAACTAATTGGGTTCTCAAGGTAGTGTACTCTTCGTGTCGTTTTGTGTATTTAAGTGTATTTAAGTTCAGTTGCTGAAAAATTTGCTGCGATAAAAATTTCACAATGATGCGTTAACATCAATTTTAAAGAAGAACCGACAAAAGTTGCAGCGACAAAAAGCAGTTTGACAACAACAACAATAAGAGGATTGTGTAAATATTAAAAATTTTTAATATTCAAACAAACAATGTTTCATATGTTGTGTAGTGCTTTCAACTTAACGCCATGTTGTTCATTGCAACAATGCAACTTAAGATAAATGTCTTTTGTTTTTCATTAAAATAAATTAATTTTATATTGGGTCATTCTATTCCCATTTGGTAACTTTTGGTTGTAATAACTTTTTGGTCATGGCAGCACTGCTTGTTTTTTAAATACAGCGTTGCCCTTTTGGTTTGAAAGGAACTTTAAGTTCAGTGATGCCAAATACTTACCTTAAAAGCTCTAATTTCATAGAATACACCCATTTGTCGGTTTTTTTTTATTGTACCAGCATGATTGTATCGTGTGCTGTAAAGTTAGCTCATAAATGTTAAATCGTCAAGGCATAAACACCAAAAAATACAAAATTTAAAACAAAATTTAAATTAAAACACGTTTTTTTTTACTCCTTATTCGTTTTCGTTTTAGGATAATAGCAATAATAACAGCAGCACAAATTATATTGTTATTCATTACAACCTTTTCCACACAAATTTTGGTAAAAATGAATTTTATACTAGCATGCTGGTGTGTTGTGTGCTTTAAACTTAATTGCACAATCACTTGATTGTACAATCATGATGGTATTGTGTATGGGCCCTATAACACACTCACAATTTTTAAATTGACCAAGAGATGGCTTTCAATTTCACCTTTCCATTTGTTTGGCAATATTACTCTCAATTTAACAGCTGAGCACAAGTTTGTCTTTATAAATTGTGTTGTTGTTGATATCAAGGTATATTTATTTATAGCAGGTAGCCGCGAGATTACAACAATTGTACAATAAAACAAACAACAGGGCTTTTTATTGTTGTTTTGCGATACGAACTGTCAAACAGCAAAGGGGTTGTAAAGAGACAAAAAACTTGTTTACTTGTTTACTATACAACATTTGACAGTTTGTATCGCAAAACAAGCAAATAAAAAATAACCAGCTGGCTTTCCGAGACTACCTGCTATAAATATACCTTGGTTGATATTTTGGAAGTTAATTTCTTACAAATTGAGTGCAGCCTACGTCACAGCTTTCAATTTATTTACATTTTGACAAGCAGTATATGTAAAAGACTATCAAGAACAACTTGATCGTGTAGCCGCAGGGTTAGGCAAAAGGGTCTTAAGTCAGGGTTTTAGCCATCCTTAAAATAAGCAATAAAAATACATATGGGCAAATCCCAGAAACAGTCCACCAACCAAACATTTTTCAAATGAATTTTTTTTAATGGAATATAAGACTAGATGTTTAATTTAATTTTTATATTAAAAAAAATGTATTTCAACGATCATTAATGCAATAATTTTTACCAAATCCTACACCACTGCAGATTTCTTAATGTTATACGTGAATTTAGCATTATTTTAGGTGATTTTCGTACTTCAAATAGCACTTACAGCAGACTTATCAATATATAAATTTCGTTAAAAAAAGTTGATATTCATTAGTTAAGAAACTAGTTTGAGAAATGCAGTTCATAAAAATATAATTTGTTTTGTTAAAATAAATAAAATATAATAATAAAATACTACTGGAAAAACTGTAGCGTGCGTTATGTAGCGTGCGTCACAAACGGTTCACGGCTTTTGTCAAAAAATCACAACATTTTTTGGCTGCGAATAAGTGCGTTTAGAATTCTCTTATAGTCTTCTTTCTTTTAGGAATTAAATTTTGTATACCTTATCATGCCAAATTCGCTAAAAATTAGGAAAACGCACTTCAACCTTTGAAGTTACTTCCACTTTTTGTAGCGTGCGTCACAAAAAAACTTTGTGATCAGTTAATTCGAAACAAATACTTGCTAAGAAATTATGATATATGCCATTCGTAAGTACATATTAATGTCACTAAATACTATATATAAGTTGAAGCTATCTTTTTTGAAAGACCAAAAAATGTTTATATTTCAATCAGAAAACGCGTGCGAATGTAGCGTTCGTCAAACAGGATTTGCCCATATATCCGTCATTTAATACTTCGATGCATCATAAGTACTTACTACTAATAGCCCAGCATTTGCTTGTAAATTGTCTTTATGTGTTGCCAACGGTTTAGATTCTTTTTTTAAATTCTTCCTTTTTAAAACACCCACTCAAGAATAATAACATAAGTTTATTAAGTACCTTTTACACACATAACAAAAATGGTAATCTTAATTAGCACTCTTTACACCGTATTTGTTGTTGATAAGAGTAAGATAAAAGTTTTTCTACTTTTTTTCATAATTTATATACGAAACAAAGAAAAATAAGCGTGTGGCATGTCATAGTGTCCACGGACATAATGTCCATGGACATTATGTCGCACCAAAGAACGACATTAAGTCCATGGACGCTATGTCGCTCAGCGATGCGACAAACTGTCCATCAATATAGTGTAATAATGTCCATGGACATTGTCCTTTTTTGGTGCGACATAATGCTTCTGTGCACAGACGGCCTTCGGCCGGGCGCAAGGATTTTCTTCTCTATGGTATAACAAAACCTGGCTTCGCTAACTAAAGCTTCTCTGCATAGCCAGCCTTCGGCCGGGTGCATGGATTTTCTCCTCTATGGTATAACAAAAACCAGGGGGGTTACTGCGTATTTCGATTCGAAAGAAATCATTTACGGATTCGAACAATTTTTACTGTGTATTACGATTTTCGAAATATTTGTTTCGAATAAACGGACGTTTTTCATACTTTATTGAAAACAAAAAATCACTTTCTTAAAAGCCACTCTCTATTACGAACAAAAATTGTTCATCAAATTTCCATTTTTTAAAAAATACAACCTTTGTCATCGTTTCGAATGATTACGAAAATCGTAATACACAGTACAAATTGTTCGAATCCGTAAATGATTTCAAAATCTGTCTTGTTGTAATAAATACAACTGGTTGTGACAGTTGTAATTTTTGTTATGTTTTTGTTTGCCGCAATTTAGCAAAGTTGTAAACCATAATACAAAAAATAAAAAATTACAACTCAACTCAGGTGAGTAATAGGGGCCTTCAGTTTTGCCAATGGTACAGAGCACTGTGCGTCGCTTATTACAGAGTGAACAACGTACTTAGAGTAAAGATTCCATCAGCAGCTTCGGAGGAAGCGGATTTTGCAGGGCAGGCAAGAGTAATCTTGGGCGAAATAATATTTGGATGGTGTGAAAATACGTCGAACACCTGGGACCACACTACACCTGTTTAACTGCCTGTCAAGCCTACTCAACTGGTTCCCAGGTCTCTTTAGACTCATCCTGTGCAAGTAGAAAACTTTCTGAGCCCGGTAACCAACACAGGAAAATACACATCAAAAGGTGAACTACATAACCCATAATGGACAACACAATCACCAGAACTGCTACAACAACAACACCCAATTCAAGTAGTTACCTACGAAGTGGTATATTTTAAATAAAAATCCAGTTTCTTTTTTTTAGTTTTTCTTCACATGTATTTTCTGTTTTAATATATTTTCAGTTTTTATTTTTTCACTTTTTTTTCCTAAATTGTTCACAAATTGTACTCGGTTTAGACCCCTTTCAGACTCGGCAAGTTACTTGCCGAGTACAACAAAGTCTGAACTTAATTTGTTTTCCTTACCCCGACCTTACCGCTGACGTCTACAAAACCAAGAGTTGCTCCAGAGACTTGCGCAAGTAACTTGCCGAGTGTGACAGGGGTATTATTTAGTTCTTTCCTTGTTGTGTGTGTGTGTGTAAGTAAGACATACAATAATAATTTATTACATATTATTATTATTTTTTCGTATAGTTTTTGTAATTTTTTTATAAGTATATAATATCTTTTTAACATAGACAATAAGATAATATATTTGTTAAACTTTTTTATTTATTTAATAGTTTATAACAGTTTTGTATAACATTTTACAAAAAAAGCTGCTTGTTTTTACACTCAATAACATTTAAAATAAAATTGTTGTAAAGTTTATTTTGTTTTGACATTTTTTTTTAGTAAAATTCGGAAAACAATTTTACTTTTGTGCTTAAATTTTTTGCTTTTAGTTAATTTTTTAGGTTTGTTGTAGGTTTTTCAAATGTTTAATGGAAGTTTTCGTTTTATAGGAGAGTTTTTACCACAATTTTGTTTGAATTAATGAATTTGGTTTAAGGCCCGCCTACAATATGCATAAGCTTGCTTAAGCTAATGTCAAAAATTAACAAAAAGCCTCTCAAATGCATTTAAAAAAACAAAAACAAAATCAAAAGATATTTGAAAGTTTCATAAAATTTAACACAAAGTTGTCTAAAGTTCAATATGGTTCGACACATTTGAATTACATGTATTCGCACAAGCCAACTTCGGCATATTATTGTTGGACCTTTAAGTAATTTTTCTATTATTGGCTTTTTTTGGTAGCTAAGGAAGTAACGATTTGCATGAAGCTTAAGCTCTGTTGATATTAAAAATGTATGATTATTTTTTGTGTGTATGTGTTTTTTAATAGATTTGTATAGATTTTTTGTTTTTACTAGTTTTTTTGATGAAATTTTAAAGCAATTTTGTTTAATAAACGTAACAAAAAAAATTGTTTGCATAATTTGAAAACTTAACCAATTTTTTTTTATATTAAAAAAAAAAAAAATTAAAATACGAAAAAAAATTAAAATATTTAATTCAGATTTTTATTATTAGTTTCAGTTGTTATCCATCTCTATCTAATAAAAATGAAATGTTGTCTGTTGCTGATCGCCATGGTCCAACTTAGGTTTTTACGGAAAGAAAATTTTGCCCCGCCCACTTTTTTCGATTTACCTAAAATCCGAGAACTGCTCCATCGATTTGACTAATTTTTTTTCAAATGTTCGTATTAATCCATTTTAAGTCTTCATCGAAAGAAAAATTTACCACGCCTACTTTTACGCCCACTTTTTCTATTTACTTGACCGATTTGGACGATTTTTTCTTTAAAATAATCGCCATGGTCCAACTTAGGTTTTACGCACTTTTTTCGATTTACCTAAAATCAGAAAACGGCTCAATCGATCATTAGTAAAAAGCTACCGACCGAAGCTGGGGCGACCAGCTAGTTTTTAATAAAAAAAAATTATTTTTGTTACAAAAAAATTTAAATTTTTTTTTTTTTTGTTTTAAGGAATTTGTTTGTTTTCGATAATGAAACTACATACTATATTTATTTTTGCATTAAAATGTTTTAAGCTATTAATTTTAAGTCTGTTTAAATTCATTCAAATTTTAAAGTGTTTTTACTTATGTCAAACGAAATTTTTACTCAATGGTTGTATTTTCACAAATTTTGACAACTAACTTAAGAGGGCTTTAAGCTTTTTATTTGAATTTCAATTTTTGGCCCAAATGGCTTTGTATTACAATATGGATTAATAAATAAAAATAAATTAATGACACCTTTGAAAAAGTATAATTTTTTTAAACAAAACATCTTAAGCTATTTTTGTTAGAAAAATTTGAAAGCGATTTTAATGTTGTTAAAGAAAAATTTTTGGTTATTGTTACATTTATACAAATTGTGGCAATAAACTTTAGGAGAATTCATGCTGCTCAATTGGATTGAGTTTTAATTAAAATAGCCTTTGAAATTTTTTAAAACAAACAAACTTTTATTTTTTCACAAAAATTATTAGTTTTTTTTTATAAATTTTTTTTTTTTGCTTATAATTGCATTTTCATAAATTTTCATAGTTAAATCTAAAAGACTATAATCTCTAATTTTCCTATAAGTTTTGGTTAATATTATCTTTGAAAAATATAAAAAACAAGAAAAATATTTTCACTTTAAAGAACTAAAAAATTCAAAGGTGAATATCCTTGTTTTCTTCCTGAAAATGTTTGTGGTTAGTACAGGCAACTTGGGCATTAAATTTATGGAAACTTTAAGCTATTTATTATTTTTAACTTTTAATTAATATGGCTTTTTTAGTAAGAAATTTGTTATTTATTTAAATTTTTGTTAAAAACTCATTTAGTTTAACTATTTTCTCCATATTAGCTTTTAATACTCACTTTTCAATATACATACTTACAAACATATGTATATGTTTGACAAAAAAAGTAAAATTAAACAACGTCTTTTTAAAGCCTTTTAAATATTAATAATATTCAAGAAAAAAAAAAATTAAATACTAAAAAACAAACAAAAGTATGTATGTGAAGCAACAAATGCTTTCAAAAATAAACAATAGGAATTCATTCAGATATTCATTTAATTTAATAACCCGATTCGTTGGTTTTCAAAAATTTCACAAATAGTTTTCTTTTCTAGAACAGACATAGAAAACGAAAATAGAATTTCTCATTTCTTCTCTACTGTAATTTCATCAGGAAAACTTGTTTTGGGTAAAATTGGATATAAAAAACTTTTACTAAGTATTAAAAAGAGTCTTGTGTAGTTATGTATGTCATCCAATTATTTTAATTTTAGTGAAATAAAATTTTGTTGTTCTTTTTTTGTAAATGCTAAACATTCAAAACTAAATGAATTTAATTAATAAATAATCATGGTTTCAATTAAAACCAAAAGCTCTCAATACAAAAAAAATTAGTGTTTTTAAATCTTCTTTTTCTAAATTTGTAGCTAAAATTATTTGCTTTCTTTTATTATTTAATATTAATTTTTTTTTTAAACAATTTTAAATAAAAAGAAAAATCAAAAAATATTTTCCTATTAAAAAAAAAATTAGTTTTGTAAGTGTAAGTGTGTGGATGGTATTTGCTTCTTTCTAATGTGTATGTTTTGTTTTTCATTTACAACTAAATTACTAAAATTTATAGTTAGTTATTAGATTTAACAGTTTTATTTGTTATTAAATATTAAATATTTTTATAATATTTTTTTGTTTGCTTTATGCTTTTGTTTTTGATTTTTTTGTTTTTCAAAATAAATGTTTATCTTAAATGTTTGAACAATATTTCGTTAAAAGCTTATTATTATTTAGTAGGGTTTAGTTTTATTTACTGTTAAACACTGAAATAGGTAAAGAACCATTGCCATTTGTTGCAGATTTTGTTGCTGTCCTTAAAGAGCCATTCGTTACAGTGGATTCTGCGGTTAACGTTAAATTTCCATTGGAATTTTTGTTTAATTTAACATCGACTAAAGATTTTTTCGTAATAGTTGAGGGCGGGAAAAATACCTTAAAATGGAGTAAAGCCAAAAAACAGAATATAGTTAAAAAATTGCTTTAACATTAAATTTAATGGAAATCGAAAACGTAACACGTAATACATGTATTTGGAAGTTGTGTTTGATACACTTTTACTCTAATTTTTATAATTTTTGTTATAAAATTCTTTTTAATAGAGAAATATTTATATAGTATTGGTCATAAAATTCTTTTAAAAAACGACTTTTAAAATTCTTGCGTTTTACAATTCACAATATTTTTTTAAGTTAAAAAATGTACACTAGTTTATAATTTTTTTTTTTACTTTACAAAATTTATTTTTTTGGTTATTGCCCTGATTAGAATAGAAAGCTTTTGTAGTATAAAATTGCAAAAGGATTTTTTTTCATGTTAAAAAATTAGTTTTTTTCTTCTATTAAGGCAAATTGTTTGTTAATGGAACAATTTCCTTACAGATCGTACAATAAAATGATAATGCCCTTAATATTAATATATGTACATATGAATAAATTAGTTATTTAAGGCTACAAACATTTTCCTTTTTGCAATACGAAAAAAAAAACAATAGTTCAATGAAGGCTTTCTTTGTATTGATATTTAATAAATACCCAGCGGTAACTAGAATGAGTAAAGAGGCCTAATAGAAGACCTTATTTTGCAGTCACAAGCATTTAGAAGCCCTTCTCGCCGCATTCCATACTTATTTATTTTTTACACAGGTTGTCATTGGGCGCAAGGCCACTTCCTTTAAAAACAACTTCGATCCCTTCCCAAAGAAGGGAGTAAGGAAGGTCACTAAAAATAAAAACTAAATAAAACTGACCACCTTCCTTTCTCCCTTCTCAAAGAAGGGAGTAGCGAATGTGTACTGAATATTTCAGAAGGTCTTTTAAAAAGAAGTGTATACCTTCTAGAAGGCATACTTCTGAAGGCAGGATATCATGCGAAGCGAATCTTTTAGAAAGGAGTATAGAGGCCTTCAAAAAGGCCTGCCACTTGCGGTCCTTTCAGTATTTACCGCTGGGATAAATAAGTAAAGTATTTGATATATATAAGGTAGAAGTTGTGCCTTCAACGACAAGTAGCATTGAACGTAACGTTGCTTATCAGGAATTCTGAGCAAATATCATTATTAATTAAGTTTATTAAAAACGAAATATTTAACATAGATCTGCGACTTTGTAAGATTGGGAACTTTATAAGAACAAGACGATTAGTATACCAAGGAAGATAAAAGAAGACAAAACAACAAAAACTGCTTCTGTACGGATTCAATACTTTTGATGTGAACTCTGTAAAAGGGGTCCCAGTATTTTCCAGTATAGGTCTTACAGTTGCTTCGTAATGTAAGGATTAGTGAATTTTTTGCGTACCATTTAATAAAACCAAGCATGACTCTTGCTTTTATAACCGTCAAAGAAATGTGAAATAAAATTAAGTTTTGAGTCGATTAAGATACCCAAATCTATGCATTTACCTTACTTAAGCCAAAATGTTAAACGAAACGGCAACGTTTTTCCGGTTTTTGTGTTTCTCGGTGTGCTTTCGGCACTTGAAGATCACACCAAAACACAGAAAAACGGGACACTAAATTATCACACGTGTGATTTTAGTAAGCACATGTGATTTGAAATCACGTGATTTGAGTAAAAGTGATTTGTAGAACAGGCCTGTATATAAGATTTTTTTCAACTTAAAGTGATTTAAGGGAGGGGATATATATGTAACCTATTGCCAATTCTTAACCCACCAGGAACAACATGTTGCGATGACATTGTGGGTATTGTAAAATTATTATTACCATTATTTATAATGAAATTATGGTATTAAAATGTTTTTCCGGGACTGTTATTTGTATCAGAGCTTATTTTTAGGTAAATATTGATTTAAAAATAGATTTTAATAATCAAAAGAGGAAAAACAAAAATAAATTGATTATAATTTTTTTCAACCAATTGTCAAAAAGCGTTTGTCCTTTACATGCAGTCTACAACTGACATGAAATGCTTAACTTTAACACTAATACGTATAGACTCATCATGTTAGATGTTTTCTCATGTTTTAACACGGTTGTTAATGCAAATGTTTTAACAACGCTTTTATAACATCAAGTTATAACAGCAAATCATTTCAATTGTGGACGGGCATTTACTAAACCAAAAAGTGTTACAGTTGTGATTGATAAAACAATTTTTGTGTAATTAATTAAAGGCCTTAAAAATACATTAATTTGTTATAAGCAAAGGTAAATATCCTTTTAATAACAAAAAAATTAATTACTAAAACTATCTTCCACAAGAAAAACAATTTGTTTTTTAATCTAAATTTTGATATTCTCAATTAGGCTAAAGTTTATCAAATTTAATTTTTCATTACATTATTTTTTATGAAGAAAGGAATTTTGCAACATAATATTAATTTAAATTTATTGATTATTCTTCATTCTCGACTGCCGCGTTTTATTAGCATTCAAATTCTTTCTAGGGTTATTTTTTAATTTACAAGTATTATTAAGATTTTACCTTGATAGCTCCTTTAATCAGCAAAAAGAACCAATAGATTTGTGGTAAAAATAATATTAAAATACCAATAATACAACCAATTGGTAGACCAGCCATAGCCTGCCATATTGTGGCATTGATTTCCAAACTATAACGCCACATAACATAAGGCCACATTAAAACACGACATACGAAAAACGAACCCAACATTACCAAACCATTAACAATATAAGGTTGGGATTCTTTCATGCCCAAAGTACTTAAAATACTGCGCAAGGAGACAAATGGCGTTGAAAACTCCATCATAAACATGTAGCTATAAATGCAATGGCCACCCCCGCGTATGTACTAGAATAAATTAAAAAAAAAAAAATTAATACATTTTACTTACTAAACAAAATTAAACAAATTTTTGTTTTAAATACTTACAGTAACCACCAAGAAACCAACTGTACCCACAAATATGTGATGAATCATCATGACTGGATGTGTAAAAACATATTTCAGGAAACCCCATTTACCATTTTCTGGTATTTGCACGGTTTCGCCATCATAATCATAGATTTCATCTTCATGATGTCTAACATGTTGCATGTCGTCATTATCCAAATTACCATTACCAAAATCATCTTCTAAAGCCACTAATCGCTGGCCATTGGCATTAAATGTGCGGGCAATGTGTTTGTCATACAGACCACCATTACTCTGGCCATTTATAGGTTTGGGTGTAAAGGAGGCCGAAGAGGTCAATTTCATTAACTTTAATTTATCGGCAATTTTTTGTGTATGCACTTTATACATAGACCATATGTCATACATGAAATAAGCAGTGCCAAACCAACCATAGCCCTCCATAAGGCAGTGGGAAGCATAAACGAATGTTTTACTGCAGGTTGATTTGCAAACAATTAAACCAACCAGGAATGAAAATGTTGCCTGAATAGCGGAGACAATCCTGAAAGAACAAAATATTAAATTTATAACTGCATTCTTTTAGGTAAAAATTATAAAGAATTTGATTTCTTTATTATGCTATAGTTTTAGATTCAATATCAAACTTATATTTGTGTTAAAAAAATTATTTTCAGAAAAAAAAACATAGCGTACTCATTTAAGCCAAAAAGTACGAAATAAATTTTGTTCTCATAAATATTATAGTTAGAAAAATTATTGCATACTTTTAGAATTTAATAATGCGTAATGTTTGCATTTATCTTGTGTGGTTGATGTTTACATTTGTTTTGTTAAAATTTTGATTTCAAGCCAAAAAAAAAAAAAAAAAGTTCAAGGATTTGCCAAAATCTATGTCGTATCACTTCATAATTACGCAAAATAATGCAAAAACTTCCATAGAAAAAATTAAATAAAATTTATAAAAAAATTATTCCTTGGTACTTTTTTACAAATTGAATTTGCCTTGCAAGCATTGAAAAAGAATTTTTGAAAGATATTACGAATTTTATCAGCTGCTGCAACGTACACAATTCCTGTTTCATAAAGATATTTCACATAGTCTGGCAACTATTCCAAATATGAAAAATACTGGTTAGGTTTTTAAAGGAAGGGAAACCCTATTAATTTCATTTATACCTTTTGACATTCTCAAACAATTAAGAAAATTAAAAAACGTTTAAAATAATTTCAAAAATATAAAAAAATAAAAAAAAAAGTTAACAAAATTCCAACTAAACCAAATAAAAATTGCAAAATCGTTGAATTATTTTGGCTTGTTAAAGTAAAATCTACATTTAGTAAAATCAACATTTGAAAAATCATGTCCCTACAAAGTTCATTTGACATAAACTCTTATAAACATCCACCAATACCTTTTTCAACATTTCCTAAATGTGGTGATTATATAAATGAACCTCAAGAACAAGCCAAAATCCCTTGGCCTTATCGAAAATCGAGAAAATTTAAACGACTAAAAAATCAGCAACTAAGTCTGTGCGAAAAACTAAATCTCGAATTAACTGTAGCAGCCACTAAGTCCTGCTGTCTAATACAAGATCAGGCAACAGCCTGGTACCAAAAACAAAGAGAATTAAGAGATTACGTGCTTGGAGAAAGAAAAGCTATATCCGAATACGATTTTCGACAAATTCCGGCGAATTTAGATTTAAAACCAGCCATAAGAGACGTGGCTCCCGTAGAGCAAGACATCAAGGGTCCTACTTATATGTCTCCAGAGTTTCAAGAATTATTAAGGCAACATGATGAGCGGATGAAAGAAACATCTTTTTTATATAATTTGCCCAAAGTATATACCAGAAGACGTCACAAGAGACTTGTTAAGAAAAAGGAAGTCGAAATAGTTAGCAAACCGATTTGTAGTTCTACGAAATTGGTTAAGGAATTGAAAAATACTGTTGCCGATAAAAGTTTAGAAGCAAAACAGAAAACTTCTTCAAAGGCTACAAGTACAAAAAAGAAAAGTCTTTGTAGCTGGTGTTGGTGGGGTAAAAAGAAGGGATCTCTGGATGAATTTGAAGAAACGAAAGATCTTAATGATTCTAATCTGGGGGAACTGGATGAGTGCACCTGTGCAAAAGATTATATTAAAGAAATATCAGAAACCATTTTGCAAGATCCAAAATTTAATAAAGAAACGGCAGACTTAAACTCATCTTTATGGGTAGGATCAAAGAAAGAGGAAGATTCCCATATTAAACGGGAGGTAGCGGTCAAAAGCAGTACAAAAATCTCCAAAGAAGATGCTGCAGATCCCAAAACTTCCAATCACCGAAATTTTCAATTTTGGGTTCATAAAGAAAAGCTACCCAAAACTGACTCCAAGTCTTTGAAAAGTTCCAAGGATGATCTTTCATTCAGAAACCAATTTCATGATTTAAAAATAAAATCGGAGAAAATACTACAAAAAGATAAGCAATCCAAGGATTCAACGACTCAACTGAAATACCACAAACCTCAATATTTGTTAGGCCAAATACAACGGCACAAAATTGAAACAAGGCCGGAAAAAATACTTGTAAAAGTTCCGCAAACTCAAGATTCAAAGACCCAACTGAAGGAATACAAGCCTCAATATTTATTAGGCCACGACGATCAACATAAAACGGACTATCGCTTTTGGGTAGGTACAAAAACAAATTGCTTTACTGAGCAAGACAAGCCAAAAAAAGCTATTACTGTTAAACGGAAAGCTAAGTCCCCCAATCCTTATCCAGCAGAAAGACCCAAAGTTGTTAAGGAAATAAAAGTTGAAGAAAAGAAACCAAAAGTGGTTAAGGATGTAAAGGTAAAAGAAGCAGAAAAACTCAAAGTTGTTGAAGAGCTAAGAGCAAAAGAGGAATCGGACAAAACAAAATCGAAATCCCTAAAAAAGCCTAAGGAAGAAATAAGTCCTGTTTTAAAACCGGAAGCCAAAAGCCAAATTGACGAACTCAAGAAAAAGCCAGTTAATAAAGAATCTGAAATTTTTGAGAAAACATCACAAGATTTAAAGAACCAGTTGCCAGAAAAGAAACAAATTTCTGCAAAAGATGATGAAAAACCAACAGAAAAAAAGCGAGATATAACTGAAAAAAATTCCCTACAGCCTGAAAAGAAAATCAAAACTGAAACTAAAAAATCTGATCAGAAAATAACTAAGCATCGACCAAGAGTTCAAGCTCCAATAACAGAAAAGTTATTTCAGTTAAAACTCACTAGATCTGACCAGTATCTAAGTAATTATCGACCAAGAATTCATGCTCCACTATCTAAACTTCCTGAAAACAAAATGAATTATAAAACTAACGAACAAAAAATAACTAATTACAAACCAAGAGTGCGTTATTATAAAGTAAAAACTCGAACGAAAACATCTAACCCATCTCCAACTCTTTTTCAAATAGTTAAACCATTTGCTAAAACCAAAAAGTTAAAAAAAAGATTTTCAGGAGGTGCCTTAAGTCAAGAAGTTTTAAACAATTTAAGCCCCCCCAATACTGTCAAGGAAATTTGGACTAAAACTAATTTAGATCAATTAAATGAATCTGAAGAGGATCTTGAAAATTTAATTCCGATTTTTAAGAAACGGGATGATAATCATGAAACAGATTCTGAGGAAAGCGATTCTGAAGATGAGGTAATGTTTATTACTCCAAAACCCGCTTACGTCTTGGGTCAGCCAAATGCAACTAAACGTTATTCTAAGAAAAGTTTTAACTACAAAAAATATAATAAAGATCCGAGAAGAGTGAGAAGTGGTCTAGATGCTGCCAATGAACTACAAAGTCCTAGAATAAGACAGGATAGAAAAATATTTTCTAAAAGTCAAGGGGAATCCCAAGCATCTTTAGAATATTCAAATGAAGATAGTCCAAGAAATTCCACAGTAAGACAAGAAACAGAAGAACGTTTATCTTGGCAACCCAGAATTCACGTAAAGAATGCATCTAGTGATATTGATTTGGTGTACTCAGAACCAGAAAAAAGTACAATGAATGCCAGAGGTTTTCGTTTGTTAGCAGCCTTCGTTAGACCTAAATTCAAAAGCAAACGATTGCCAAAGGAAATTGAAAGGAGAGCGAAATCCTTAGACAATAGCTCGGCGCTAAAGACTGGCAGTTCTTCCAAGCGTCAAAGTATCAAAAAAAAAGAATTTGATGGACCTAAACTCTGTCAAGTTGAGGAGAAAAAATATACTTGTACTTGCAAAAGATCTAGAGGCCAAGATGAGGAGTCAGCACGCTACAGTCTCAATAACAATAAAATTGATAATCCTAGATTTCCCCAAGCCATAGAAAGAAAGCAAACTTGTACTTGCAAACAATCGAAATATCAAGATGACCAGAAAACTCGTTACAGTTTTAACGGCAATGAAGTTGGTAAATCCCGATTCTCTGAAGTCATGGAGAAGAAGAATTTTTGTACTTGCAAACAATCTAAATATCAAGATGACGAAAGAGCTCGTTACAGTTATAAAAGCAATGAAGTTGATAATCCCCGATTCTCTCAAACTATGGAGAAAAATAATACATGCACTTGCAAACAATTTAAATATCAAGATGACGAAAGAGCTCGTTACAGTTTTAAAAGCAGTGAAGTTGATAATCCCAGATTCTCTCAAACTTTGGAGAAAAATAATACATGTACTTGCAAGCAATCTAAATATCAAGATGACGAGAGAGCTCGTTACAGTTTTAAAAGCAATGAAGTTGATTGCAATCGATCTGGGGAGCAAAATTATAAAAATACACCAAACTTTTTTGACAACTTAAGCAATAATTTAAATAACAATTATATTTCCTACGAAGATGATCAATATTATGAAAACAATTGCGCTTGCCAAAGAGCTGAATACCAAGATCTAAAAAGAATACAAGATGTTTCGTGTCCGTGTAAATCTGACATATGTGATAATGATGATCCTACTTCATGTGATTGCCACCAAACCAATATTGAAGGCTTTCCAAGAAAATCTCAATGCTTAGACCACATGCTAGAAGAAAATATGCCTGATTGCATTTGTTATCAGCCAAAACCCTTTAATGATGAAAATATCCAAAAAACTTTTACTTGCAATAAAATTAATAACAATGATTGCAGATCCGCCAAAATTTCCCCAACTACATGTCAATGCCTGAAAGCAGATATTCAAGGCATTTATGAAGATTTTAAGTGCCCAGAATACAATCTTCGATCCTGTAAACCTGTTTGTACTTACGGCAATTTGACAAAATTTAATACTGAAAGAACTTGTTTCGATAATAATAGAGCTAAAATAAAAAGGGATGTAAAGATATCCTCTCCATATTACAGTTCTAAATCCTTTAATGATACAAATTTGTGGAGATCTTGCTATATTAGCAGCATCTACGGAAATCAAGATCAGTTTGCAAAGAAATATCGTACTTGCAACAGTTTAAACTTTCAAAATAATAAGAATTTTAAAAAACCTTGTTACAATAGTGGGCTAGGATCCTCAAAAGTTTCAGGTGTCAGGTCCGCTTGTCTAAGTATCAACTTACGAGGTCTGTCTCAGGTCTCTGAAAGAAGACCACAATCTTGTTCTCGTTACAGATGTCCAGCAGATGACTATAAACGACCACAATACTCTTTAAGATGTACTGAGAATGACAAAATTAAAAATAAATTAAGACAATCTCAATCTTGCTATGTAACTAAACCATGTGGTAACCTCCGGACATCTAGAATATCTGCCAATAAAAAACAGTGTTTGAAGACTGGAAAGTCTGTTTCTTGGCCTTCCAAAATACAACGGTCTAAAAATTCTTTTGCCTGTCCTAAAGCCTTTGGATCCCAAACGTGGCAAGTAAAGCAGTCTAGATACGGTCCGGAGCACGACGAATGTCAATGTACTTCACTCTCATATTCCAAAAGTTGTGAAGAAGATCTTGAAGCTTGTGAAAACGAAAGCGATATTTTAGATATTAACGAATGTGAATGTGTTAATGAGACAGATTCATATTCTAAGGCCTGTGAAAATCATGAAGAATGCTTGGACGATAACAAATGTGAATGTGACTCAAGTTCTGTCTTAGAATACTGTGATAATATTGATCCTTCATCTTTTAAAGATAATAATGTATGCAAATGTGAATTAGATCCTGTCACCAATTATAATGAGGCTATTAGGCCTTTCAAAGATGATAACAATGAATGCGAATGTGAAGATGAAGATGAAAATGCAATGTCTTTCAAATCCTATAGAAATCAAGGACATCCTTTGGAAACTAATGAATGCAAATGTGATCAAGAAAGCTCAAATAATTTCAAATCCAAATGCGATTGTGACCGTGAAGCTCCAACGTCTTACAAACCCAATAGAAATAAGGGAACACATTTGGACTATAATGAATGCGAATGTGAAAATGAAAGTCCAATGCCATCCAAATTCTATGGAGATAAGAGACAATCTTTTGGCAATAATAAATGTGAATGTGCTTATGAAAGCTCGAAGCCTTCCAATGGAAAACAAGGAACACGTTTAGATTACAGTGAATTCAAGTGTGAAAGTCCAACATCTTTAAAATCCAAATGTGGTTGTGATAATGAAAGTCAAACGTCTTACAAATCCAATAAAAACCAAAGAACACTTTTGGATTATAATAAATGCGAATGTAAAAATGAAAGCTCAATGTCTTCCAAGTTAAATGGAGATAATATATGCGAATGTGCTAATGAAAGCCTTAAGACTTCCAAATCTAAATGTAATTGTGACAATGAAAATCCAAAATCTTTTAAATACAATAAAAGCAAAGGGAAAAATTTGGATTATCATGAATGCGAATGTAATGAAATTTCAAGGTCTTCAAAATCTTATGGAGATAAGAGACAACCTTTGGAAAAGAATGAATGCAAATGTGCTAATAAAAGCACAAGGCCTTCCAAATCCAAATGCAACTGTGACAATGAAAATCCAAGGTCTTCCAAATCCAATAAAAGCAAACTAAAACCTTCTGATAATAATGAATGCGAATGTTCTAATGAAAGTTCAAGGTCTTCTAAATCTAATGGAAATAAATATGAATCTTTAAACAATAAAAACTGCGAATGCGACAATGAAAATTCAAGATCTTCTAAATCTAATAAAAATAAAACAGAACCTTGGAACAACAAAACATGCCAATGTGCTTACGAAAATCCAAGGTCTTCGAAATCCTATAGAGTTAAAAGAGACTCTTTAGACAATAAAGAATGCAAATGCGCTAATGAAAGTCCAAGGTCTTCCAAATCTAGTGAAAGTAAAAGAGAATCGCTAAAAATCAACGAATGCGACTGTGATAAAGAAGTTTTAAGATCTTCCAATTCTAAAGAAAATAAAAAAAAAGAAAATACAAAGTCTTCAGAATCCAATAGAGAAGTTAAAAGAGAATCTGTTGACGATAAAGAGTGCGAATGCGCCAACGAAAGTGCAAGGTCTTCCAAATTAAATAAAAGAGAATCGCTAAAAAACGACGAATGCGACTGTGATAAAGAAATTTTAAGATCTTCCAAATCTTATGGAAATAAAAGGGAATCATTGAAAAACAACGAATGTTATTGTGACAACGAAATTCCTAGATGCAGCTGTCCTAATAGTTATCAAAATAGAAGACAATCTTCAGAGTCTAGGAATTTTTGTAGAAACTACTTCCAGAAGAAACGACTAGAAACATTAAAAAATAAAGCATATACTTGTCAACCCAAAAACTCGCATAGATTAAAAACTATTGAGAGATTGCCTGAGAATGAAGATTGCTCCTGCCAAACCGCCAACTCCCGTAGATCCAATACTATTGGGAGATGGCCTAAAAACGAAGATTGTACTTGTCAAAACAAAAATTCTCGTATTTTGCCTGAAAATAAGGAATGCACTTGCCAAATGAACAATTCTCGTAAGATGTCTGAGAATGATGAATTTACTTGCTCAGCTCCAAATTCACGTAGATCTAGAGCTATGGAAATATTGCCTGAGAATGAAGAGTGCACTTGCCAAACCAAAAATTTTCGTAGATTGCCTGAAAGTGAGAAATGTACTTGCCAAACAAAAAATTCCAATAGGTTTCCTGGGTATGAAGAATGTTCTTGCAAAACAAAGAATGAAGAATGTACTTGTCCAACCTCAAATACCCGCAGATCTCGCACTATGGAGAGATTCCATGGGAATGCAGAATGTCCTTGCCCAACCACCAACTCCCGTAGATCTAGGTATATGAGATTTTCTGAAAATGAAGCATGTCCTTGCCAATCTAACAATTCCTGCAGGTCAAGGACTATTGAAAAATTGCCTAGAATGTCGGAAAGAAGAGCACAATCTTGCCCCTGCGACAGGTATAAATCAAACGACAACGGTTGTCAAAAAATTTCCCCAAAATTTCAAAATAAAAGGCAATTTTTACAATTTAAAGAAATATGCCCAAATCAAAAAAACACCATACAAAATCGTAAAGGACACACCGCATGTATTAGTGATCATACGGATGATTCTAACTTTCAAGCTTCTGTGTGTACAACAACTTGCATAGAGGAAATTCCTTCTGGAAAATGTCCTAGAATAAGGGGAGGTTCATCTTCTAAGACAGACCTGGATAAATCTCAAAAGCCTTCAAAAACCAAGAATAAGTTGCTAAAACTACCCAAGTGCTGCTTAGGAGCTCAAGAGGAAGAATCTTCTGGAAGCGATACTAAAGCTAAAAGCTTAGAAAATAAGAATAAATTGCTAACATTACCCAAGTGTTGCTTTGGAACTCAAGAAGAAGATGAAAACGATACTAAAGTTAAAAGTTTAAGAAATTTAAATAAATTGCTAAAATTATCTAAGTGTTGCCAGGAAACTCTAGAAATAGAGAGCGAAACCAAGAATACAAATTTAGAAGATTTAGAACTTCCAAGTTCTCTAAAAGAAGAGCAAAGTTCCAAACAATCTTTATCTAATACAGAGTTGCAGGAAATTAAAGAGACGAAAAAGCGATGCAAATTACCAGCCAGGTCACCGAATGCAGCAAAATATACCAGACCTGTAAACGTATCCAAACAACATGAAATCTGCTTTAAAGATGCCCACAATTGGTTGGGTGTCAGCGAAAATTATCCCAAAAGTTATCAGGACCTTGGTAAAAGCCAACAAATGGAAAAAGAATTTTGGACAAAAAGACGTTTGAAATTATGGGGTGCTAATTGCCCTAAGACTCAACCATCTAAAGAATTTTATCAAGCTATAAAGTTGAAGACTGTACAAGATGCAACTTTCGCTCATAGGAAATGTTTTAGAGATAGTTCTCCTTATGGGAAAAGTAAAGGGAGAAAGGAGCGTGAAAAAAGAGCTATAAAATGTAGCGAAATCGAGGAGTGTAAAAGAACAGCTATAAAATATAGCGAGTCAAAAGATAAGGAAAAGGAAAATAGATGTCAATGTTTGCGTAGAAAGCGCCATTTAGAAGAGTAGTTTTCATTAAAAAGTTCAAAAGTAAAAAGTACTTTTTTTAAGAAACTTAAAAATATTTAAATTTTTTAATATAAAAATGTTTTTTTAAAAAGCACTTTTAAAAGCACTCTGTCAAAACAAACATCTTCATAAAAACCTTTTTAATTAAAAATTAACTTATTTATATTTACAATTAATAGAAATTTAAAAAAATCTTAAATTGTCCTTACTGAGCTAGTTTCTATCGCATGATCTGGAAATCGAAATCACGTGAATTTTGATGGAGATTTTAAATAATTTTTTTTTTTAAATGAATTGAATTTGTAAAGATGAGAGGTCCTCAAATAAATACAGGATAGTTTTCAAAATTTGTTCGATCTCAATTTACTTGAATTCGATTTCCAGAACATGGCCGTTTATCCAAAACATTTTTGTCACTATTTTGAAATTGTAAACTTTAATGCCCGCGTTCATAAAATTTTTTTAAATTTAATAAAGGTTTACAGAACAAATTTTCTATGAAAATTTTCCTTAATAAAGGTTTGTTAAATTTAATAATCGTTTATGAATCCGGGTTTAAAACTGTAACTGATTTTGATAAAAATAAATAGTTTTAACAGAAAAATCCAAAATATTAAATTTTTCTTTCTAAACTTCAGTTAATTCTAATATTTTTGTGATTCGAGAGATTTAAAAAAATTTCTTTTTAGTTCAGATCAGAGGATTTACAAGTTTCTGAATGTCATTTTATTTAAGTCACTTTTAAATTAGATCAAATCAAAGGCTTGCAAGTCTCCAATTGTGTCTGGGGTAAAGTCTGGTAAAAATACTCTGGAGCTTTACTTAAAATATTAAATGACAGCTAATTTTAAATCTCTTTACTTTTAAGTAAAATTGATAAATAAATTACAAAAGCATCTGAAACAAGTATGTATGGATTTTTATTATTCACACAAACATCTTGTTGTTGTTGTCAAACTGCTTGTGTTGTTAATTTAGCTCTTAAGAATACTTTTATTGAAATGGTTGTAGGCTTGGCTAACAATTTAGTCGTGTGTATTGAATGAAACTTGTTTCGCTAACTTTTATGGCTAAAATAGGAGTAAAATATTTACGTTTATGTCAAGTTTAACTTAAATGGTTTTTTTTTTTATTAAACCTGCGTGTACGTTCACATACAATCAGTATGTGTCGTTAATTTTCTGTAATCGTTGATGTTTAGGATTGGTGACTGATTGTGACTCCACATCTGATCTCAAATTTTCGTATTTTAGAGTTGTTTTCAATATTATTTCTCACATGAAATTTGTTTTTATTTTCTTAAAATAGGCGGTAAATAAAGTCTTGTGTTTCGTCTCAAGTAAATTTCGCTCAATTTGAGTAAAAATTATGATAATTTATGTGCATTTTTCCCGCTCAAAAAACTAAGTGCTTTTTATATTAATTTTACTACATGTTCAATCACTTGTGCTGTGAAAACAGCACATTATTAAAGTAGGAAATTCTAAGTAGAATAGATCAGTGGATACCAAGCTGCTTAATATTGAATAGTTTTGAATTAACAATCTTTTTAAGCTTATTAATGCACTTCTTTTAAACTGGTTGAGAACTTGACTACTTTTCGAGTGATTTGACTAAGCATAAGTCAACTTTCAAGCCAATTCGAGTTTAAATTAAAAAAATCATTAGAAAATAAGCTTTTTAATATTTTATATCTTCAAAGAGGTTACAAGCATGTAGAAATGTATACAATTTTTTCAGACTTTTAAGAAACTTTGCTCATAATAAGGATCAAGGCAAACTGGTTCAAAGAAGAGTATGGAGAATATTTGTTTATCCTTAAAGATAAAAGAATTTGTATATTTCTTGTTTGTACTGTAAAAAATTTGTCTTAAAACAAAAAATCCAAAAGGTCTGCCTAGAATTCCGGTTTTCCGAACACTACACTTAAGCCAAATATCGATTTAAAGTACTTCTCTAACTATTTTAATTTCGATTATCTAAGTTTTTGACATAATAATTGTTGAAAAAAGCTACAAATTTTCGTTTTGAAAAAAGACACAAAATTCTTTAGTAAAATAAAGTTTCGGTTAATAAAATTTCAAAAGCATGGCCCAACTTCTTTCACCTATTCAGGAAATCATCAAAGCTTCCCAACACTTTAATTGCCAAATTCCTTTCTGCTCCTTGGAGAAATGTCAAGGTAAAGATTGCAATTCAAACTCACTCCAAGAATTAGAGAGTAAGGGACAACTTGATAAGTACTGGTCTGACTTCCTAAAAGCTCAACAGAACTCAACTGCCAGTTATCTTTACAATATCAAAGCTTTTGGTTATAACGAAGATCCTACGCTAAAAAAGATGATAAAGCCAGTTCCAAAGGAGGAAATACGCGAAAGAGTCTTACATATGCCCATTATAGGAGGTTTGGGCCGAAGGGATATGTTTTATCTCCTAAGTTTTTTATTAAATCTTATGACTGTGGACTCACAAACGCAAATGGAATATATTTTGCTAATGCTTGGAAAAAAGCTTTTAAATGCAGAAACTCTCAATTACTTGGAGATGATTGCTTTGCATCCAAATTCGGGTTTAACTAGCCAGCAATTTACAGAATTCCAGCAAATGTTGAAAAACTTAAAGGAAAAGGACTGCTCAAACGAAATTATGAACTACTTTAATCCTGAACACATTTTTCTAAAATCTATTGAGAATATAAATCCTTATGAATTGGAATATTTAAAATTCATATTACAAACCCAAACCAAACTCAACTCTCTGGAAACTTTGTATTTGGCGAAATTTGTGCAAAAACTACAAGGAATAAGTAAATCCAAAAGAGAACAATATCTTAAATTTCTCAGAGATAAACAAATTTTACCCTTCAACCGCTTTGACACCCTAATAGTTTTTATGGTTAGCAAAGCTAAAAGACAAAATCATCATAAACTGAAACAACTTCTTAGGGAATTAGAAATATTAATGGGCATAACAACTCGTGACTGTCATCAAAAAACCGAAATGTTAGAAATCAAGAAGCCATCTGTTAAAGAAATACACATAGACTATTTTAAAATCCATAAAGCTTTAAACCATTTAATGAAATCGATTATACCCAATATAGTACGCTTAACAGATTTGAAGAACTTTCTTAAAAACCTCCTTCTCCTAAATGAAGATTTAATTACAGAAACTTTAAATGGGCTTAAATACTTTAATATTTTGACTCCAGAACGTTTCAAATTTATCGAAAATTTTATTCAAACCGGAAAATTGGGTAAAGTTAATGAAGCTAAACTCAAAGAGCTTTTACAAATAATACAAAAAGTGGCCACTGAACCGGTTAAATCTGAGATTGTCCTAAACTTAAATATACCCGCTGGCAAAGGCCCTAAAAAAGAGAACATCGATAAAGAAATTTCTGCCAATAAACCTTCAGAGGAAGTTACAGATTTACCAAAAAATGCCGAAGAATTGGATACTGAAGAAACTAAAAATGAAACAAAGAGAAAAAGTTCTAAAATTTCGGGGAAATCCAGGAAAGCTTTAAAGAAATCCAATAAAAAGCCACAAAAGAAAAAGAAGTAGATAATAAAAATAACAAAATTTAGACATCCAACAATGATAAAGGTTAAAAAAGTTATCAGCAGGGATTTAAGACCACCTGTAATGGATTCTTAAATTGTCTTTAAACTTCAAAATAATTTACATATATTTTTTATTATTTTTCATTTTTTAAATTTCAAAACTTAAAAAAAAAAAAAAAATTTTAAATCTTAAATTTTCTGTTGCTTATGTTAAAAAATTTTACAAAACTACAAAAAAAATTACATCCAAATGGCTTCCTCAAGCTCTAAAGTTAATGAAACCAAAGCTCAACCTTCTAAAAATTTAGCTGAAACTAAACCCTCTCACATAGAAGAGATTAAGAAAAAACGCAATTTGTTCGATAATGTTTACCCGCCGAAATCAACACGTCTACTGTTCTTGCAAAGAAAACCGCTGGAGGAAAAGCGTAATTATGTTGTAAGCATCCAGGAGGGAAAGTTGATAAAGAAATGAGAAGGAAATGCTAATTAATTTAAAGTATACTATTTGGTAAAATGTACTTCTTTGAACTGAAAAATTGAATTTTAAAGGCAGACACAGCTTTAAGGAGGCTGACAAAGTGGGAAATAGGCAAAACTTAATCTTGAGGGCCAGAAACTTGAAAAAATTGTAAAACATTTCTCTATTTTTTTATATGCTTTAATATTATTATATGCTTTAATATTATATACTATTTGGTAAAATATACTTCTTTTAACTGAAAAATTGAATTTTAAAGGCAGACACAGCTTTTAGGAGGCTGACAAAGTGGGGAATAGGCAAAACTTAATCTTGAAGGTCAGAAACTTGAAAAAATTGTAAAACATTTCTCTATTTTTTTATATGCTTTAATATTATTGAGTTGAAATCAAGGCGAATTCATACAAGGTGGTTGAAATCTTTATAAAATCTTTTTTTTGCATTTTTCTTTAAAAAATTTTACAAATAAAAAAATTGTTAAATAGGTTCTTGCCTTGGCTTAAAGCTTTCAAGTACGTATAGTATGTATGTATGTATAGTACTATACATACATATATGCATGTACATATGTAGTTGAGTCTTTATTTGTGTCTATATAAAGACTACAATTCTTGATTCTTTTACTTTAAGAAATCAAATTTAGATCAGTGTTTTTTTATTTTCATATCGCCAGGGTATTACACAGTTTTTGGACCGGCCGTCAACCGAGGCTTCGTATAGGAAGGCGCGAACTTTCTGAATCTGTTCTAGTGTATTTTGGTCTCCACCAATAAGTCTGAGATTTTCGCCGACTTAATTAAATGTAGGCGTCCATTATAAAATGTTTGGCGACGGCCAAATAAGTTTTATAAACTGACATAAAATATGGTTTAAAATGTATTTAATTGTGTTTTTAATAAAAAAAACGAAGGTTTACTTTTGGCTTGATTCTGCCACAAAGATCGGCAAACTTTACGGTTTATGTCATTGCAAAGAATATTTTTTAACAAGTGCAATGGAAAAAGCCTTAAAAAAATAACTTGCAACTTTTTTAAAACCATTTTTTTTAAACATCCAGCAATTTTCGAATTAATGTAACATAACTGGGACGAACGACGAATTATTCGCAACGAATATCCGTCGTCAGAAATAGAACACATTGGATGTATGAAAATACATACAATCATTGCGTAGACCGAAATTCATCGTGCGAAACGAACTCTGCGATAGTTTTATTTCTTATGCAGACGAACGACGAATAAATTGGTACAGGGACAGGTAACCGCAGCATGATAGCTAATATTTATTAAAAATCGTGAAAAATGTAAAGAATCACAAGGAAAAATCGCTTCTATTGCGAACATGTCTAAAATTCGCGAAAAATTGCAAACTTTTAAACAAACACTAAAATTAATTTGAAATCGCTTAATGGGTTAAAAAATCAAAATGTCGAAAAATAACAAAAAAAAAAAAATTACAAAAATGGCGAAAATTCGCAAAAAAAATTTTAATATCGTCGGCTTAGAGTGTAAACCTGCTAACTGCCTTTTAACAAATTTTACAGGAGAGACAAAAAACTTTATTTTTCCTATTTGCTGCTTGAGAGAAAAACCAAAAATATTGCTGATTTGACAAACTTCAGGGCTCAAACTAAAGAAAAACTAAATGCTGGTCGACGAGGCATATCGTTCTCTACCATACGGCATTAAAATCTCAATTTACTTAAAAAGTGGATTTAGCAGGTTTACACTCTAAGCCGACGATATTTTAAACAAGCCAAAAAAATCGATTTAAAGGCCCTAAAATTATAAGGAATGGCAAAAATTCGGTAAAAATGAGCGGAAATTCGCAAAAATTTGCTAACAGCAGCATGATAGCAAAGTCTACTAGTTTTGTTATAGATCGTAAAAGCTGTAAAGAATCAGAAAACTTACAGAAACAAATCGCTTTTATCGCGAACACGGCTGAAATTCGCGAAAAATTGCAAAATTTGTAACAAACCCAAAAACTAATTTGAAATCGCTAAATCGAAATGCAGAACACCAAAAAGGCTGAAGTAATCCACTTTCGAGTGGATTCGGCTTCTATACCCACACCACAATAGTGGAGAGGGTATTATGCATTTGTGCTGATGTGTGTAACGCCCTAAAATATTGGTCCTAGACCCACCTTAAAGTATACCGATCGACTTAGAATTTCTGAGTCAAACTAACGATGTCCGTCCGGCTGGCTGGCTGTCCATGTAACCTTATGCGCAATTTTGGAGATAAATTAATAAAATTTGGGACAAAGGTTCTTATTGGCACAAGGACCAATCTTATTAAAAATGGGCCGAATCGTAGGACCACGAGGGAAGATAGGAGGAAATTTCTGCCTCTCAGAAACTATCAAACCGATTTTAATGATATTTAAATCATAGATAGAAATATGTATATGTATATGGACATATAAGCTATGTAGTTTTTCAAAAATAGGACCACAAGGATAGCTAGAGGACAATTTCTGCCTCTCACAAACTTTCAAACCGATTTTAATGAAGTTTATAAACATAGATAAATGCACATTAATATGAACACAAAAGCATGATGTGTTTTTAAATACTATGGTGTAGGGTATCATTTGGTCGAGCTTGACCGACTTTACTTTCTTAGTTGTTTTTTCTTTTTTTTTGAAATGTTTAAAAAAAATTACAAAGAAATTTTAATAAACTAGCAATAAACAGTTTAAAAAGATTAAAAGGGATATAGTTAAATAATTAAAGAAGTAAGGAATAATAAATGTTTATATAATCTAGCGTCCAAGGTATTTATTTTTATAAATTAAAAAAAATTTCAAGTCAGATTAATACCTGGAATTCACGTACTTATTGTGTCTCATTTGACGAATTCGTCGTACTATGCGAAGTCGTTCGTCTCAGTTGTGTTTTTACTATAAATAAATAAGAATTATGAATTGACATTTCGTTTAATTTTGACTTCTAGTGAACAAATGAATTAAAATTTTTTTGTTAGAGAAAAAGCCAAAACTTTTTCTTTATTGTTTAAATCATTTTAGTTATGTCTAAATTTCCAGTTTGCACATCGTATGCTATTGAAAGTGAAACACCTTTATGCCAACATAATAAAATTCCTCGCAATATTCGGACTATTTTTCGCGAAGAAAAGGCCATACGCTTGGAAGAAAAAGCTCGCTTAAAGAAAATTGGAGAATGTGTTTGTTTACTGTGTGAAAAACGGCAAAAAGATGTTTGTGATTGTTTGAGAAATAAAGAATCGACAAAAGAAAATTATATAAATAAACAAGAGGATTCCATTTTTCTTTGGGAAAAACCAAAAAGTGAAAGGAAGTATGAAGAATTTAATAGTAGTTACAACTCCGCGAAACCTAATCTAATGTCTTATAAATCAATAAATTATTTTCGCCAAAGTTTAAAAAATGTTAAGGAAAAAACCAAATCTTTAAACCTTAAACAATCTTTTACTTGGATTCTGAAGCCGTTAAGAAAACTAAATCTTTCGGATATGAACTTAGAAAGAAAGGGTAATGAAAAAAATTTAAATGAGGAAATATCTAAAATTATTAAGAGAAAAAGCTCTCCTGCTAAAGTTTCGAAACAAAAGAAGTGTCCAAATTTAACAAAAAGTTTGCAAGAATCTAAAAGCTGTTTTAACCAGAATTCTAAAAGTTATTTAAAAAACAAGTCAAAAGCCAAAGAAGAATTTATATTTTCTTTAAAAAGCTCTTTTCAAACCAAAAGTTTTAAACTAAGACCCACAGAAAACAATGTAGAAAATATGAAAAACGAAAATGATATTGAGCATTTTTATCTTCCCTCAAAATGCACAGACAAATGTAAACTAAATGTTAAGAAAGCCGTAGCAGAAAAAAGTTCTAAGATCAAGATCATTAGCAAACGCCCAAAAAAACTAAATAGACCTATCAATCCAAAAGACAAGTTAATTTTTAAGGAACCATTAAAATTAGTAAGTAAAATTTCTCGAGAACCTAAAGAATATCCAAAACAAATTAAAATTAATTTTAAAAGCTTTTTAGAATCCAAAAAGCTCTAAATACCACATGAAAACCAAAAATATAAATCAAAAGAGTTTGAAAACCGACAAAAATCTTAAAAGTTCATTACATAAGAATAAAAGCTCAACAAGAAAAGAAAAAAGCCTTTTAAATATAAAAAAAGGTTCAACAGAATGTAAGATCGTCAAGGAAATGCATTTAAGGAAAGAAGAAGGGCTCATTAGCTCATTAAATATCACTGAAAGCTTAACAGAGTGTGAAAGGTTTTTGCCTAAAGAAAAAGAAAGGTATTTAAAGAGCGAGCCAGATATTAAAAACTCCATGTATAAAAATTCCAAAGAAAGCGAAAGCGTTCCTTCAAAAAAAAAACAGAAAAAATAAAATCCTGTTAAATGGACCGCAAGCTCAAGTTGAAAATATTTTAAATGAGCAATGCACTGAAGCAGCAAAAGGTTTTTTACAAAAAATCGAAAGCATTTTAAAAACACCAACAGAAATTGAAAATCATTCAAAACTTAAAAGCAATATTTCCAAAAATCAATTTAAAAGCAATTCACTTAAAAATAACGAAACAACGGTTATAAAAAATGATAAAGTCAAAAGCTTTTTTACTAAAATGGAAAAAAAGCAGAAAGTCCATAATGCATCAAAAAGTTCATGGGTAGAACTAAAACCCATTAACAATAACGAAACAAAAGAATTGTTGATGCCGAAGCCTCAAAATAATTCTATATTGGAGAATATTTTACCACAAACAAATTCTGTGTCAATAAATTTTGTTGGAAATATAAATCTAACAAAATATTTTAAAAGCTCATCAAAGAAAATCACCTTTAAACTAGAAAGCAAACAACATTTAAAACAATTTCAAGAAACAAACAGCACTTCTTACATGCCTCAAAAACTAAATGACAAGATATCCAAGGAAAATAGCTATAAAAAAGCTGAAAGTTCTCGGCATCTAAATCAAAGTATACAAGACAAAAAAGAACATTTAATAACCTTGTTAGGCACAATTTCAAGAAAACTTTGCAAAACAGAAATGCCAACTAAAGAAAGTTCACCAAGCCCAGGTGATCCCATAAAAGAACAAACATTCAACAAATATTCCAGGACAATGTTTTTGAAATCATATCCGAAGTTATTGTTAAGCAAAGTACATTATAAATTTCCGCACTATCCTTTAAAAGTATTAGAAAATGTTTGCTTAAAAGCAGACAAATTAAAAAAAAGAAACGTGAAAAAGCGTTGTAGAGAGATACTAATAAATTAAACGTAAGAATTTAGAGTGATATAAAATACTAAAGTACTTTTTTCCAATCCCGCCCACCGTTATTTGAAATCACGTAATTTGAATTAAAGTGATTTTCAGAAAAAAGTGTTATAATGTCTTCAAAAGGGAGGTGCCACGCCCACTTCTAAAATCACGCCCATATTTTTAGAGGTTGTGTATTAATAACTGAACTATGTGTATCAAGTTTGGACAATTTTCCTCTTGCCGTTCTCCAGATTTATGTAAATAAAGAAATCAGTTTTTTACCACACCCTTTTTCGATTTTTTAATAATTTAAAATCGGTCCATCCGACATTGAGTTATAAATGGTATAACACACCCGAATTTTATATATATATATATATACAGGCCTGTTCTGAAAATCACTTTAACTTAAATCACGTGATTTCAAATCACATGTGCCTTCTAAAATCACACGTGTGATATCTTAGTGTACCGTTTTTGTGTGTTTTGGTTGGATCTTCAATTGCCGAAAGCACACCGAGAAACACAAAAACGGTACGACTTTCAGAACACCACAAAATCACACGTGCGATTTCAAAAGCACGTGATATGAAATCACGTGATTTTCAGAACAGGCCCGATATATGTATATAGATTTAAGGCTTTTCTTAAATTTGTATACTAGTGGTATACATTTGGTATACAAATTACTTATGGTCCAGGTGCCAGATGTAGAAACCCCTTGCTTCACTTATGGATAGTTGAATGTCGGTTGCTCAAGAGTATCGAGTGCTCAAAACTTATATATATATATGTATGTGTTGGCGAAAAAATTTAATTCCTATAATGTTGTTTATAGAAATTGTTAAACATAAAATAAGTTTAGATGTAGATATCTATCTATGTATGTACATAAAAGTTCTGCAAATTTTTTATACGATAAATCCTCTTTCTTTAAATCTTGTTCTAATTTTACCGTGAACGAAGCCACTGCTATGAGTTAGTCATCTATAAAGTCTGAAATTGCTTTCCTACAATATTAAAAAAACTCGTTCGAAAATAGATGAACAGAAAGTTATTCACTTGTTCCTTATTGCAACAGATTTAATGAAATAGTTTATTTTACATTAATTTATAATTTTTAACTGACATACTGCCAAGTATTGAATCACTAAAGTACATAATCGGTTCAAAATTATTCAATTATGTATACCCATATGAGGGGCTTAAAGCACTAGGGGTTCATATTGTAATCTTGGTATTAAATTTCGACGAATAAAAGGCAGGACGTTTTATAAAAAACCATTTAATATTTATTTAAAACAATAAATAATATTTAGAAACGATTTCATATACATTTATTTTTTAACTGAAAATTTTTTACAAAATTTTCTGAAACTTTTTTTCTGATTGCTTTGATTTCAACACCCCCTCTCATTCAGATAATCCGATAACATTTCTAAAGTTTTGAAAACGAGATGTATCTGTGGCTTTAGTAAAAATATCTGCTAACTGTTCACTAGTTCCAATATGCTCTATCTTGATTTTATTACTAACCACACTGTCACGAACGAAATGATGTGTTATATCAATATGCTTTGCACGTTTACTTTCCAAATTTGTTGCCATTCCAATACAACCACGATTGTCTTCATACAATATAACTGGTTTATCTTCCGGCATGATATTGAGATCATAAAGTATTCCTTTTAACCAAATAGCTTCTGTAGTAGCCAAACTCAGAGCCATATATTCAGCTTCACTAGAAGATTTTGCTACAGTTTGTTGTTTTTTGCTGCACCATGAAACAGTACATCCAAAAACTTTAAAAACATATCCGCTCACTGATTTTCGATCAGTTGCATCTGATGCCCAATCAGCATCAACAAACCCAATATTGGGTTCATTATTTGTGACTTTAAGTAGCTTCATCAACGATGTTCCCTTTAAATATCGCACAATTCGTTTTAAATGCTGCCAATGAATTTCATTTGGATTTTGCTGGAACCTTTCTATATAGCCAACAGGATAACAAATGTCAGGTCGAGAACATAGCATTATGTATATTAAGCTACCAATAAGTTCTCTTTAAGGTTGGCTGCATTCTGATTTTAGGTTTTTAGTTAATTGCAATCCTTTTTCTATTGGACTTTTAACTGTATTGCATTCAACCATTCCAAACTTTGATAATATTTTTTCAATACCTGCATTTTGCGAAATTAAAACTTCTTTTCTCTTATGTTGGATCTTCATGCCAAGAAAAAATTTAAGAACTCCGCAATCAGTCATCTCAAAACGTTTTGATAAATCTTTCTTTAACTTTTCAATACTTGTTAATCCACTACCAGCAATAAGTAGATCATCAACATACATTATAATAATTAGATCATCATTATGGTTTTCATTTTGTTTTGTATAAAGGCAATAATAATGTTTGGATCTTTTAAATCCCAGTGAAAGAATAAAATTGTTAAATTTCATATTCCAACATCTTGGAGCTTGCTTTAAACCATACAAGGATTTATTTAATTTACAAGCCATTCTATCATTTGCTTGAACTCCCTCTGGTATTTTCATGAACACGTCTTCTTGCAGATCACCATGTAGAAAAGCAGTCTTTACATCTAAATGATGAAAAATATATTTACGATGCAAACCAACAGCTAACACTACACGTATTGTTGTCAATTTAGCTACAGGTGCATACGTTTCAAAGAAATCAATACCTTGCTTTTGTTGAAAGCCTTTTGCAACCAGTCGAGCTTTATATTTTGTTGGATTGCCATTTTCATCTAATTTAATACAAAAAACCCATTTCGAATTTAAAAGTTTAATATTTTTAGGAGTTTCTACGATTTTCCAGACTTAATTTTTGTTCATGGACTTGAGTTCTTCAGAAACTGCTTCCAACCATTTATCAGCATCATCAACAAGTTTAATATCACGATATGTTTCTGGAATTGTTTTGTTTGTAACAGAAACTTCGAACCCAGTTATATAATTTAGAAGTTTTCTAGGCGCGTATCTTTCTCGATTACTACGACGGACTGGAACAGCTGCATCAGATAGAGTTTCATAATCTTCAGTTAAATCTACATCATCATTATTAACTATAACTCTCTTATCAGTATTTAATTCATCTACAATTTCATCTTCGCTGATTTCAGTTATTGCTACTGCAACTTCATTTTCGTCAAATATTGATTCAGTTATAGATATAGCACCATCACATTCGTTTTCCCCCTCTTGCTCATGTCTTCTTTTAACAGTAACAACATCATTTAAAGTTCCATTGTTTAATTGCATTAAAGGAAAAATGTTTTCTTCAAATTTTACGTCTCTTGCAATTATAACTTTTTGTTTTTCCATGTCCCAAAGACGATAACCATTGGGAGCATATCCAACCATTACACACTTTTTACTTCTTACATCAAGCTTTTTGCGACACTGACGTGGAATCCACGCATATGCTTTACAACCAAAAACTTTTATTTTTTTAAATGTTGGCTTGACACCTAACCACATCTCTGCGGGGGTCCTTAAATTATCAAGACATCTTGTTGGACAACGATTAATTAAATACACAGCCGTCAAAGCAGCTTCAGACCACATCGCTTTCAGAGCATGAGACTGAATTAACATTGTTCTTATCTTTTCTGTTATTGTGCGGTTAAACCTCTCCGCAACTCCATTTTGTTGAGGAGTGTACGGCACTGTCGGTTCTAGTTGTATACCTTTGTTTTTGTACCACTCATGTTGTTGTTTAGATAAGTATTCTCGTACCTTGATCAATTGTAAGCTTTGAAATTAAGTTTCCACTAAACATGCTTGTACCAAGGGCTTCATATTCTTGCAAAGATTTGAAAACGTCAGACTTTTTTTTATATCATCGCAAAATGTGAAAAGTCGTCTATGAAGCTTACGAAATATTTATATCCGTTCCAAGTAATTGGATCAAAAGGTCCACAAACATCAGAATGTATTCTTTCCAAAACCCTTTTAGCTCTAACACGATTATCATCAAAAGGTTCTCTACACTGCTTACCTTCAACACACACGTCACAAAAACCAAGCGAATATCATTTCAGACAAAGTCCACTAATAAGATTAGCTTTTTCTATCTTTCGAAGTGTATTTTCACCAATATGCCCAAGTCGACGATGCCATAAGACAACATTATCTATAGTATTTAATAATGCAGATGAACTGTTTACATTAACGGTAAGTTCATATAAATTTCCACATAAATTGGCCGTAGCAATTACTTCTTTGTTCTTCAAAATAACCGCTTTATCATTCAAAAACTTTACTACTATATTGGCATTAGTAAGTTTTCTTACTGATAGCAAATTATCACGTAAATCAGGAGCATAAAGTACTTCTTTAATCTCAAGTGGTACACCTTTATTACTTATACTTATACTTATACCGTTTATTTCACCATATTGTTCTGCTATTATAAATTCCTTGTTTTTGGCTACATATATTTCAACCGGATTTTTCATATCCTTCATATATTTAAAACACCATTTTTCATTTGACATATGATCACTTGCTCCAGAATCCAACTTGAAAATAATATGTTTGCTGTTATCATTACACTTTTTTTTAGTTTACTGTTAACCATGAAGCAAACACTTTTATTTTTAACCATTTGCACTTCAGAATTTTTACAATCACGGGCCTGATGACCAAATTTGTTGCAATTGAAGCATTTACCATTGAACTTCTTGAACTGTTTGTACTTCTTGCCAACAAAAGCAGTTTTCTGTTCAATATCTTCTTCATTTCGGTCAGATATTTTTGCTTCCTCTGACATTAACCTCTCTTTAACTAAATTAAACGTAAGCTTACCCTCTTCAACATTTTGCAGTGCAGTTACCAATGGATCAAATTTTTCTGGGAGGGTTAAAAACAATTGTGCTAATAAATCAGAGTCTTCAATGATAGCGCCGGTCATCTTCAATTGTCGTATCAAGTTTTCAAATGACATTATGTGGGCAATCACATTATCACCTTCGTTCATACTCATTCTTGATAATTTTTTACGCAATAAAAGTTGATTCACCAACGATTTCTTTGCAAACACAGATTGTAAGCTATCCCACATATCTTTTGCCGTATTCTTTTCGCGAACATAACACAAACAATCTGAATGTAGAAATCCAACCAACCGATCTTTTGCTTTCTTATCGTTCTTCATAAAATTGTCATTCAGTCCTGCATCTAAGGGTGGATTGCCGGTTAGAACTTCCAATAATCCCAAAGAGTCCAAATGCAATTTTACGCGAAACTGCCAATCATCGAAACCCGAGCCATTAAACTGCGGAATACCATGAGATTCTTTTGAGTCGCCCATAACCTATTGTAATCTTGGTATTAAATTTCGACGAATAAAAGGCAGGACGTTTTATAAAAAACAATTAAATATTTATTTAAAACAATAAATAATATTTAGAAACGATTTCATATACAATTATTTTTCAACTGAAAATTGTTTACAAAATTTTATGAAATTTATTTTTCTGATTGCTTTGATTTCAACAGTTCAAGTGACTTATGTTAAATAATGTGACAAAAGCGGTTGTTTCGCTTGTGCTCTAATCGACGCAGGTATTTGTATGTCAAGTGCTTGAATTGTTCATCATATCTAGCCTCCGGATGAGAATCCTACATTCACCTCTTGTGCTCTGAACAACTTCTCCGAACTTCACCTATAATTCCATGTGTAAACTCAATTTTAGAAAAAGGCACTTAAACCCCTTGTGCTTTAAGCCCCTCATATGTAATTAAAATTCTTAAGTAATCAAGTAAAGCTATTTTTTAAAACAACAATAGTAGCAGAAAATCAGAGGTAAGCTAAGAAATAAATATCAAAAAAATATACTGCTTGTTTTCATTTTCTTTAATGAGGCATATAATAGCAAAACGTGAGCGAACAAGATTTTGCAAGTTTTAAATAAAATTTGTTAGTATTTTTATAAAAAAAAAATAAATTTTACCTGCCGATAAGCCGGAAAAAGTGGTAAAAAGGTTAGAATTTTAAATGTTCACGGTTTTTGTTTTATATTAAAAAAAGAGGACACTTATTTCAATTATTTATAACATATTTTAGTTATTAAATTGTTTTTAATGTGTCTATTGTGTAAAAAATGTTCCTGCATTAGCATTTAAGCATGACAAAACCTATTAGATTGCATGATTGTGACACTTGGTTATTTGTGAAATACAATTTTACCCTTAACAGCAAAACTGTGAAATTTAAGTGGCGTTTAAATTGGTTTTCAATTAATTTAATTGTTAATTAAAACGTTGAAATAAGTTTACAAAAAATTATAACATTAACTTACGTCACTATTCATAGAAATATTTCAAATGAAATAAGGTTTACACAACAAAAATTAAATATATTTAAACTTTCGGTTTTTTTAGTTTATTCAATAAACTAAACCGTTTTTAAGGTACGAGAATACATGTTGTGCAACGGCGCAAACAAACAGATTTGTTGCGGCAGGAATTAACATGTCCGCTTTGGCCGAATATTATAAACATTCTGTAAAACAACAATTTCAACAGACATGCAGAATTACATGAGCTAAAAAGTTTATGGGAAAAACATGCCATAAAGCATAATCAAACAAACCATTAACTATGTAATTGTAAAGCAATAAGTTAACAAGACTTATGTGCTGTTTTCACAACACAAGTGTTTGAACGTGTAGAAAAATTTATATAAAAAACACTCAAAAAACTGAAAGCTTTTCATATTATTTTACTACACGTTCAATCACATGTGTTGTGAAAACATCTCATTCAAGGCGAGTTGACTTTCAGGTGGCGTTGAAAACACAGCTGTGCTACTTTTTTCTTGCATAATTTATAATTATGTCAAAAGATGTTTATGTTAAATTGTAACTGGAAGTTTTTGCAAAAAAGCGGGCTGAACAAAGAGCTGAACGGCACACCAAAATGATATTGAAAGGTGAAACAAATTGGATGCTCCCATCAGTCGAAGAAAAGCTTAAGAAAAGGAGCAAAGAAGCCAAGAGAAATAAATCAAAAAAGAAAATGATAAGCACAATAAAAGATCCAATAAAAAGCGGAAACACTCTAGCTCCGAAGAGAAAAGAGAATCTAGAGATAGTAAATCCACAATTGATAATAGTGAAAGTTCTTTATCTGAAGATGACAATAAATGGCTTAAAAAATCTAAACTGAAAACTAGAACGAGTCCGAAAAGTAAGGTTTTAAGCAGTAGCGTTAGTTACAGCGATAAATCAGATGATAACAATCAAAACTTTATGGATTTGAAGAAAAGAGTAAAGCCACTACAACGAGATAGTTGGATGACAGACGCTTTAATGTTAAAAACGTATTCACGGGAACAGCGTTACCGTTATGCGACTAAAGTCGCATTTTTGGCCCTTTTTTAATGCCTTGCCACTTTCTTTGCCCCTTTATTTTAAATCCCCTTTTGTATCATTTTGTATGTTTTTGTGCCCCTTTTTGAACTTCCAGCCATGGTGGAATAAGCAGGTGGCATCGTTACGGCAACAAATACAACATTACAACAAAAATGGAAATTATATCACCGTTTACGTCAAAAAGTTGTTTAAATAAAAATCAAAGCGTGCCGCAAAACGTGATGAAATAAATACATTTTTAGCCAATTTTTATTTAATTATGGTCCATATCTTATTTATTTTAATTTAAAATTATCAAAAACTTTAATAAAATACAATAACCACAGCACAAAACGTGGACTTTTTGTAAACATATACAAAACTTTGACATAAACCTAGACAAACAATGCAAGAGCAAAAAATCGTCATCTGGCGTAGTGCTGCCACCTGTTTATGCCACCATGCTTCCAGCTTTTATATGATTGTATGTTTTTACTTAACCGCATAGAACTGCATCCGCTTAAGGGTTTTTTTTTAAATTAGCATTATAAAACAATAAGTGGTCCAATATACTGAAAGTAGATACCTGGCAGTCCATGTTGAACTTATTAATAAATATACATAGATGCATATTTTCGAAAATTAGATACTTATATAACAACTAAAGAAACAGTATAGCACTGTAATGCATTAATAACAAATCGTATCACTACTAAAGCTTCGTACAGACGATGGTCAGATATTACAATATTGTCATTTTTCTGACAATGGTGACATTGTCAGATGCATTAATTTTACACATCTGCCAAATGAAAATGAGCTTACAATGTTCAGACAGTTACAAGAAATTTTTAGGCAATTTTAATGACAACATTGTAAGATCTGACCATCGTCTGTACGAAGCTTAACTTCTTCTAATAGGAAATTTCAGCACCAAATTTGGTCCACCTATCACTCATAATAAAGGCGCTATTGTGACAAAGCGCTTATTTTGGGAATTATAACGTGGTTATAAGTCTATTACTAAGTCAATTAGTAACCGATTTTGTTAAATTAAAAATGGAATGACAAACTATATGATAACGAACTTACATATATATTTCCAGCTGTGGTGAAGAGTAAAATTATATGCAACAGTTCATACACGTTAACTTGCAAACAAGACGTGTATTTTCACTGTGCATATATATGTACATTCGAACATCTCTATAGTGAAGTTCTATAAAATGAAGCTTTCTATATAAAAAATTTAAAAAAATTATTATAAGTTGATCTCCTCACACACAAAAAAATCATAGGTAAAATAACCTAAAAATATGGTATTAAATTAACTAAGCGCAAAGGTAGCATGGCAGTATCTTAGTTTCTTGATAACGATTTTAACAACAGTCGCTCGTTTTAGTGGACAAAAATGTAGCAGCATTTCTTTTAAAATAAATATGATAATTAAAAGTTAAATAAGCAGCACAAAAGGTTTTGTAGCCCAGCAGATTATTTTCCAGCACTTTATTTCGTACAAGCAATTAAACACTTAACGCAAAAGTCTTCAATCTTTTCCTTATAAGGATATTATTGAAGCAAATATTAATCGATAATCGAACTAAAATACCAGTTTTTATTAACAAAAGTAGAAAAAATTTTAGCTCTGTATAATATAGTGAAGCACGGCTATATATGGATGTGTCAAAAGCTAAAAGGCCTCCACAAAATAAAAAGTAAAGAAAATTAGTATTATTTGAAAAATGGATTTACACAATTTTAAATGCTAGAAAAAGAAGTTTGCCAAACACGCGAAGCTTAGTAATTCATATTTAAGCAATATATAATGGCCTAATTTTGTTATGTATATTTTCCTTTTATCTGGCTGGTAGCTTCTGAAAACATCAAATAAGATTAAAACCCTATACCAATTTTTCATATTTTTTAATGGAAAATATTTAAATTATAAAAGAACAAAATCATTTTCAAAGAGTTCACAGCTAATTAGATAGTAATATAACAAAATTGAGAAATTTTCGAAAAGAGGAAGAGGCTTATTTTTTGTAACGTTTATGTTTTGAGTGAAAATAACTTAATAAAAATGAAAATGGTCTTATTTTTAAAGTTGCCCCTTTTTTTCTCAGAATTCCCATTTTTGTGCCACTTTTATTTTGAAAATCCCCTTTTTGTGCCCCTTTTTGAAAATTTTGAAAGGTAACGCTGCACAGGAACGCACAGGAAGTAAGCCAAATGAAAACAAACAAATTGATGCGTACGATCCGGCAAAAAGCTCAATAGAACTTACTTAATCCTTATTGGAAAACAACAGGAACTGGTTTACCCGCATTTAAGAAACCAAAAGATGACGATGACTACATTAGTACAAAATCAGAAAAATCAATATATTTGCAAAGTTTAATTCAGTGTAAAGGATGAAAAAGCAAAGAAACAAAAATAAATTCACTGAAAGCATGACGCCTCAGAGAAAAAAATTACACGATGGCAGTGATGATGAGACTGCATATAATGAAGCTGTACTGAAAGAGGAATAAAATGAAAAATCTTGCACTTCTACATCAGAATTTTTTACTGACCATCAAATGAACGAATTAGGAGCAAAAATACTAAAAGCTGAAATAATGTGCAATATGGAACTTGCAGATGAATTACGAAAAAAACTAGAAAAAGCACACGCCCAAAGAAATATTTTTAAAGAACGACAAAAATCTCTATATATTGAGAGCAACGATAACAGATCCAAATATAAAGGCGATAAATCTGGTGTAAACAAAGATGAACATATCTTACTAACTCACACTGATCAAGCGGGACATACAAGACCATTTCCACCATCGAAAATACTGGATACAAATGATTCATACGGCGGCAAGAAAAAACAACAGCAAAAATATGTTAACACCCATGATGAAACTGGAGAAAGAATTTCCTGATTATGGTCTTTATGATATATGGGTGTTTCTACGTTAATAGGTACTATCGACGGCTGCATTAAAAAATCATATATAATTTTTAAATTTGCGGAAATATCAAACGCGTTTAATAATAAATACAGTATACTTTTTTACCAATAAATTGCAATACCTAAATTACCTTAGTTTAGTCATAACTTCATGTTTACCTAGAAAAAAGTATCTACCCTGGCCTGTCCCTTTAGTATTCTGTAACAAAATATTTGAAATTTACCACATTACTAATTCATAAAATATTTAATCGTTAGTTATTACATAAAGTAGGTTAAATAACAATGGTAATCATTTAAAAAAACTTTCAAAATACTTTCAAATTTTATTGAAAAAAATTACATATTTTTTGTCCCTCGTATTTTAAGTCTCTTCCTGCACATTTTTCGATCGTTTAAAAATGCCGCTAAAATGCGTTGACGCTGCAAATTTAAATAGCAGAATATTTGTTTTGAAGTGAATTTAACAATAAAAGTCGCGCGAGCCACTAGCGTGTTCCTATTGGGCCAATAATTCGACCAAAACACTCGGGTTACTCGCACGTGTCAGTGATTAATGTATCTCCACTGGAGAGTTTTATTCACTTGTTATTTGTGGTTAAAGTTTGTTTATAATATTGATTTATTTTAATTTCAGTATAATTTACTGTGTTAGTTTGATTTTTCGTTACAATACATATTTTTCCGATTATGCCAGTTTTTTAAGGAAAACATCTCTCCCCTGCCGTATTTCCCCTGCTTCATCAGATGCCAGGGTAAAGATTTTGCGTCCAGGGTAGATAAGGAATTGAGAAATTAATTCTTTCTTAGTATTTTACGTTAAACCAACACATTTCCACTATATACGTTATACGTGTTTTAACGCTTCAAAAATTTATGTATGCCTTATTTAATGTGAATTTTGTTTTAAGTTAGTTTTATACTACTAACATACATACATATGTTGCATTATACAATAGTAGAAGGTAGTCAAGTTCTTTCTTTAGTTGCCATATTAACGTTCTAAAATTCAAGATTTATACAAAATCGTGCTAACCAACTTTTTAATAAAAACCAATATTTGTTCTTTATGTTTTATGCACTGGCAACCAAATTGCAAGAACTTTACCTAAATTAAGTAAAATTCACGTGGAATTACCACGAAGCCGGTCACGGCAAGGGCGGACCTGATGGAGTAGGTGCGACGTGCAAAAGGACTACTGATAGACTTGTTGGAGCTGGGAATGACAATTCATCGCTGTCCAAATGTAATTGATGACGAAGACATTTTAAAGAAAGAAGAGGGACTTAATAAAAAAAGTTCTAAAAGCTTCTCAGCCACTATGAAGGTCCAACAAATTACTGGATGCCCCAATAAATTGACAATGAAGAGCTTAAGCTGTTTCTGTGATCTTGAAGTATACAATCATTTTGTGGTCTGCACCTTGGATTTTGCTTTCATGAAAACCAAACCGCGCCTTAATGTTGATTATGTATATGGGCCTGAAAGAGAATCTTAAGACGAACCACTAATAAAGTATCTTTTTAGTATTGTTCTCAAGCAGTTACCGAGAAGGCATGCCAGCTTGTAAACGAAGGAAATGAAATAATTAGCTTTTTTTCGACTACGTTTATGTAAGCAGATGTTAAGAATTTTTGTTTTTAAGTAACATAAAAAAATACTCTATGGAGTTATCCACATTTTTTTTTTTTGTTTTAAACTATCATCAAATATTGAATAATTAAAGTTGATTCTTACGAAAATAAGGTTTGTTTTCAATTTATCCTTCCGCTTAAAGTAAGGTATCTTATCCTGGTCGTCATGTCTTTACCCTGTGTAGAGTATCTCCCCTGGTTATTTAAAATACCGGAAAAAGTAGATAACTTGACTGGCCATTATTAAACATGCATTCAAACTTCCTGATTAATTACGATTATATTGAAAAAAATCATAATTTTAAATATTTTTATTACGCCGCCATTCATAATATCATGTAACCTCTTACCGTAGAATGACCCATATTACAAATGTTTGAAAGAGAGAAGTAAACAAGTGCCTCTGATGCCAATTTACAGTTTGAAAATATTGCTGGAAAGCACAAAAACCTTTACGATGACATGGAAGATATTTTTGCCACCCAAAACGCAAGAATTTGGAAGTAGTTTTTATTTTAATACACCTTAAATGTAGTTTTTATAATTTTTGTTATGTGATTTAGACTCCTTTTTTCAAACTAATATAGAGAAATGTCAAAAGTTGTTTACAATTGAATTCGCCTTGTTTACGTTTTTTGACATACCGACCAACTCAAGCAACAATAAAAAACAGTGTTGTTTTTCGTGTTGTTGACTTGTTGTAGTCTCGCCGCCACCTGAAGTTAATTCGCCTGGATCACATTAATGTAAACTAATAGTGTTACCATAAAGTTAAAATAATAAAAAAAAGTAAATTAAACAAATAAATCATACGGATCAGTTCTTAATTAAAATGATTGATAAAAACTAATCTTATTTTCAGAAATTACTATTAATTAAAAAAAAATATTTAATACAAAAATATTCAAATTTTCCCCTAAACGATTTATTTCTTGTTACCATAAAGCGATCTTTATCTAAAGCACTTTCTGTTATATTATATATAATTCATTAGCTCTTATTTTTTTGTTTTAGTGTTTGTTTATTATTGATTTTTATCCAGCCTAATTAGTTTTAGAGAAAAATTGCACCCACATTTTTTTTAGTTTTGTTTGTTTACTTAAATAAAACTAATGAAGTTTTTGAAAAAAAAAACATCAACAACCTATAAAAATATCGTGACTGGTACAATCTGTTTATTTTATTTATAAAATAAATTAATAGTTTATCATTAATCAAATGTCCTAGTGGCATGACTTATGGCGTGACAGCTTCAAGGTCAATTTACGTTTGCAATGCAGAAAAACATTAAAAATTTGAAAAAGATTTGGTCAAGAATGGTGTAAAAAAAACTTTATTTATTACATGGTAAACAGGGAAAGTTCGAGCTTAAATGGCCAAATAAAACAAAATAGCGGTTCGATCAAAGATATGAAAAACGTATAACATATGTTTGTGTGATGTTAATACACACATCTTGTCTAACCACTTGTATAGTTTATTTCGCCCTTTAGTTGGTATTTAAAAAAAATTAAATATACAGAACTAAAATTAGGTATATCAAATGAAATTAATTTTCTTTTCTATCAAGACTTTTCCGAGCTTTAAAAATCTCCGCGTTTCTTATTAAACCACGTTAGCGACATTTTTTCGAAATTGTCATTTTTTTTGGGTAGAAAATAACATTTGCCACTTAATTGCATCTTGACAACTATTTATGAACAAAGAAGAAAATATAAGTCATTTGAAACCCCCGTAAGCGCCACACAAAATGACATTTGCATGCAAAATATAATGGTTTTTATATTTAAAGTTGGAAATGTTAAAGTTTCACACACCCGATACACAAAATGTGGAAAGTTTCAGGCCAATCGGAGTATTTTTCGAGCGGTGCAAGGTCCTCAAAGTCAATAACTGCGGTAAAAACTACACTTTTTATCAAGTAACTCAAAAACCACAAATGTTCCTCGAGTCCCGATTGTTTTAATCAATATCTAACCATGGCTTCCGTACAAAAAACTCGTTTTTGGGATCCTTAGGGGTTATAGGGCTTTAATTTCTAAGACCGACTCTAACAAGTTTTACATTTCCAACAAACATCTATACCTAAAAATTTGTCTTAAAATGTTCCTACATCCTTCAGATAGTCGCATAAACTTGTTTTGTAAAAAAATTTTGTTTTAACATCCATATTTAAAAAGTTATATTTTTTCATTTTCTGTAAAATGAGTTGTTGGCGCTTACGTGGTTTAAGAAGAAACCCGACGATATCTTCTCCAATTTTATTATTTTTTCGTTTTTTTTTATAAAGTTTAACCAGATTATTATTCAAACTTCATATCAATCCCTTAAACGTATGATTAATATTATATCATAAGAAAAATATTACCCATACTCGTAACATAGATAACCAACCAACCTTAACTCTCTTCAAAAAATATCACTCATACGTCCACTTTCAATTAAAGGAGACTTTCTAGAACATTGGAACAATTGGAAACAAATATCAAGCTATGTACATATTTTCTTTAAAATTTCTAAAATATACTTACTTATTGGTCATATCCAAGACATCAGACATCATAAGACGATATTTCTTGCGAAATTTAATGCCATGTTTTGTCTCCAACAAATATTTATTGCAAAAATCCGTCAACGAAATGAAATAAATAAAACCCAGTGATGTCAAGAACAGCCCACGTTGCATAGAAATACGATCCGTGGTATTTGGTATTTGAAATAGGCTGCCCATAGCCAAACTAATCGAACCAATTGAACAGGCTAACGATACATAACAGCGATTTGTTAGTAATTGTTGTTTAAAACCACCAGCAGCCACCATGTTTGTGCAATGTCTTGTGTTGTTATTTAAACAGAATGAAGTATGTATGTGTTTTTGTTTATGTGACTGAGTCTGTAAGTGTTTTCCAGCTTCAGAGGGGAAGAATGAAAAAGGAAGTTAACTGTGTTTTTTTTTAAATTTTTTTAACCAAATTTTTCAAAATTATATTTATTTTGTGAGTGTTTAGAAAGAGATATAGAGAGAGTTCTTTTTACTTCATTTCTTTGTGCATGTAAGTAGTAGTAGTTGTTGTTGTTTTTTAACAGCTGTTATTGTAGTAATAACAAACTGTTGCGTTTTTTTCTTTTGCGAAAATAAAAGAAAATTAAAATGAGGAGGAATATAAATGGCTATTTTTAATACTTTTTCACAGTAATTAACACATTTTTATTGTATAAAAATGATTTCAAGTTGTTGCTTAGGAAAAAAGTAAAATATATTTATTATTTTATTTAAATTAAGGTCAAATTTATGTTTAAAAGAAATTCTTCTTAATTTTTTAAAGTTTAAATAAGAAGATGTTTTTTTATTAAGGTTTAATTATTATTTTGTTTTTAAGTTTTTTTTAAATATTTCTGTTTTATTTTTTAGTTGTATACACAAAAAAAAACCGTTTTAATGCGTTAGCTTTGAGTAACAAACTTACACTGATAAGGTGTTACACTACACCCCTTATCAAATTGAATGAAAAAAAACACAACCTTCATACACAAAATAAAATAAAACTATATACATACATAAACAAAATACAGTGTGGTAAATACTAAAATATTAAGTTGAGATATGATTTGAGATTTGAGTTGAGATGGATTTTGATGATTTTCCTATTTTACAATATATATTTCAATAGCACAAAATGTTTTATGTATGTTTAAAGTAACATTAGACATAAGTTTAGCAATATAGGTTAGATTTTAAAATTTCGAATTTTTGTTCAAACAACTAAAAATATACGCCAATAAAGCATTAATATGTACGAATCAAATCTGTAGTAATTACAAAAATGTAATTTTAATTTTTTTCCTCATTCTTAGTACAATCGAAAACTTTTAAATGTATGCTCAAAAATTTCGAAGCTAAATTGGAGAGTGGAGAGGATATTATGCATTTATGGTCATGTTTGTAGCAGCTTAAAATATTGGTTTTATATTAATGTGGTTATATGATGTCTTTGACGATATCAATGATATAACGGGGTCTGAAGTACAATGAATCCCTTATGCTTAATTAGCGATAGCTTTCAGCCGCTAGATTGGCCTTTTCCCTCTGTGTAAAGTATGGAATAAAAATATTTAATTTATATAAATCTAATACATAAGTACATACATTTATTTATATATACATATATATACATATATATACATATATATATATACATATATATATATACATATATATATATACATATATATATATACATATATATATATACATATATATATATATGTACCCTGCAGGAAATGTCACTAATGAATGTACTGATTCACTATTGACACAGTCACCAGTACTAGTGACTTATTATACCCCAGCCAATGTTATTTACAATAGACATTTAACATGTACGTGCCATTGGAAATCTACTACTGACGTTGGTACTACTGACTAGGTAGTTCCTTTGCGAACGTATGTAGACATTGGAACCAGAGAATCGCTAGTACATATTAGTAAAAGTAGTCTACACTTTTTATAAGAATACGAAATCATAACAATCTTTTTTTATTATTTCTTCAACTTTTATAGGAATTGTACTTCTCTGGTTCCAATGTCTACATATCTTCCCAAAGGAAGTACCTAGTCAGTAGAAGATTTCCAATGACACGCACATGTTAAATGTCTATTTTAAATTACATAGCTTGTGGTATAATAAGTCACTAGTACTGGTGACTGTGTCAATAGTGAATCAGTACAGATTCACTAGTGACATTTCCTGCAGGGTATATTACATATATGTACATTAGGGGGGGTCGATTTTTTTTTTAAAAATCGTATAGCAAAAACGTAATCTACATAAAATTCTCCGAAGAAAACATGGGTCTAAAATAAAATCCTAATCCGCGCCTCTCGACTTGAAAATGTATCTGCCGCCTGCAAAAAAAAATTTTTTTTAAAAAATATCTTTTTCCAAAAAGAAATCGAATTTTTTGAATAAAATAGTTTAGCAAGGTAGATCTTTTGCACTTTATATTTTTTACACTCAAAATTTTTTTACAAAAAAAAATTTTCACCCAAGTAAAAAAAATTTCAAGTCGAGAGGCGCGGATTAGGATTTTATTTTAGACCCATGGTTTCTACGGAGAATTTTATAAAGATTACGTTTTTGCTATACGATTTAAAATTTTTTTTTCATCCATACCAATCGACCCGCCCTAATGTACATACATATATGTATGTATAGTAACAAAGTGATTCCATTACAACAAAAAAAAAACTTGTTTTTTTATGGAAAACAAAATATTTAAATTGTTTTAAATGATTTCTAACAAATTTTGATATTATCTAAACATTTTTAATTGAAGAAATATAATTCAATAGAAGAAATAAAATAAAAAAAAGCTAGCACAATTAATTGAAATAACAAGTAAATTATAAAAATGGCAGACGATAAGATAAGCCTGTAATCGCGCTGGTGTCTGTCTATATATCGAAACAAATTGTATTTTTAAAAACTGAGATAAGGAGAGAATAAAATCCATTATTGCATTATCAGCACCAGCGATGCCAACTTAGTGCTTTTGGCACTATTTATGGTGCTTTTTGATGCCTCAAAACGCCAAAATTTTATCCTTAGTGCCAAACTAAGAAAAAGCACTAACTTGGTGCTTTTTCAATTTTTCGTTAGTGCCTTTAGTGCTTTTAACAATTTTTATTTTTTTCTGTAATTTTTTAAAACTTCAATTATAAAGAGGATAATTTTGATGAGATTTGCTATTTGGGGTACAAATTTAAGAAGGTTATTTACGATTAGGTTATTTACGAGATTAGAGCTAGGCTTCCTAGCAATTTGGAAATTTTTTAGCGTTGACAACATATTAAGAATTCGTAATAAAAATTATGTATTTGTTTTCAGTAAACACTTTTTAAAGATGTATACACTGTTTCAAAAATAAAAATGGCTTGGAAATTATCAGGAATTGTGATTGTGAAAACATGCAGTCGAAACCCGTAAAAAAGGACGCAACGACTTTGAAAACAAAAAAAGAGCCGTAACTTGGTATAAGCAAAGTGTTTAATAAATTAAAAACAGCTGACAGAAAATGATTTTATAACGAGCGTTTTGTAACCTGCCATTTTTCATGCACTTAAGTTTTCAAACGCACGACACTCGTCTCCAAATAACCGCGTGTTGTACACTTCTACCTCTAGTGCTATTGCAAAAAGGTTGACTAAGTATCAGAATACAAACATACATGTTATTTCTATTTTGCACCTTATGTGTGTTCTTTATTCAGAAGCGTACATACATAGGTTAAAATAATTGGACAATATCATACGCCAATTGTTTTATTAAACTTTGCACGATTTTAATTTTGAATTATTTAAACGATAAAATGCAAGGTTTTTTATTAAAATAAACAATGGTCGGTCATTGCAAATGTTTTCGAGTTACGAAAATCGCCCTCGTACTGTATTACTTTAAAACTATTTTATGGCCAATTCTCAGCTGATGGTGATACAAGTGATTTGGATGATATTTTTATTGAAGATAATAATAATACATTTAAAAATGTTTATATACGAATGTAAATATATTTTTTAAATTAAATTTTAAATGAAAATCCCCAATCAAAGCTGTCGCCTTTTTTCAATTTTGGAGGTATGTTATATTTGCACAGCCGAATGCAACTTGTTTTGTGTTTAATTAAATTGTTAAAATAGCTTAGTGCTTTTTAACGCTTTTTTTTTTGTTCGAAATAGTGCTTTTTAGTGCTTTTTCTAAATTTTAAAGTGCTTTTTGCTCTCAAAAAGTTGGCATCACTGATCAGCACGTGTTTGCGAGAGTAAAAAATAATGTAAATTAAAAGTCTGAGCTTAGAAAATTGTATATGGGAAACTAAACTAGTGCATGAAGAGACGATCGGTACTTCTCTCCCCCCAGCACCCCATAAAATATAGCAGATTGAAGACCAATGGAAAATTTATATTAAAAATTAGCTAAACGCTATCAAATTATTTCAAAGAAACAAAACGTATGGAATTAATTCGCAGTGTTTGACAATATTTCATTACTGCACGTCTACAACTGACATGATTTGCTGTTATAACATGATGTTATAAAAGCGTTGTTAAAACATTTGCATTAACAACCGTGTTATAACATGAGAAAACCTCTAACATGATGAGTCTATACTTAACACTAACATCATATTAGCGTTAATGTTAAGCAGTTCATGTCAGTTGTAGACGGCATGGTATGTAGGTATGTATAATTTTTAAAGTTTCCCAGCGGTAACTAGAATGAGTAAAGAGGCCTAATAGAAGGCCTTATTTAGCAGTCACAAGCAGTCAGAAGCCCTTCTCGCCGCATTCCATACTTATTTATTTTTTACACAGGTTGTCATTGGGCCTTTCACACTTCCTTTAAAAACAACTTCGATCCCTTCCCAAAGAAGGGAGTAAGGAAGGTCACTAAAAATAAAAAGTAAATAAAACTGAACACCTTCCTTTCTCCCTTCTCAAAGAAGGGAGTAGCGAATGTGTACTGAATATTTCAGAAGGTCTTTTTAAAGAAGTGTATACCTTCTAGAAGGCATACTTCTGAAGGCCGGATATCATGCGAAGCGAATCTTTTAGAAAGGAGTATATAGGGCTTCAAAAAGGCCTGCCACTTGCGGTCCTTTCAATATTTACCGCTGGGTTAGTTTGAAAAATGTAAATGTAGATTTCGAGTTTGTATGCAAATGATACTTTTATTCTCTATGCAGTATTATTCCAAGAAGTTCGATTACTTCGATAACGGTTTAATTTGAATAAAAATTATTTTTCTTATCTATTATTAGTCTTTGGCCCGTTTTCATAACTTACCGATAGCTAAAGGTAGGATCATATTGGCCGTATAAAACGTGTTCCATTATTACAACTTTACTTAAACCTACCAGGTATGATGAACCTTAATTTACTTTATTGCTCACTTCAGGTTAAAGTAAAATTTTAATAATGAAACACTTTTTATAAGGCGGGTTAAAGTCTACTTTTAATTATCGGTAAGTTGTGAAAACGGGCTTTAATGTAATCCCTTTAGTAATTTCGAATCATTAAAATTTTTTTTTTTCAATTTTTTAACTAATAAGTTGTTGATTGTTTAAAACGAAACGACGTTAATTAAATTTTGTACGAATACTTCAAAAATATGCCAGTAATTTTCATACAAAATAGTCGTAACGTTTATCGTTACGATCGTAAACATCGAAGTTTAATGCCCTTACTACGGTTTACAACACAACTCTAGTTCCGTTGAGATTTCGCGTTTGCTTTCAAATTAACAGCTGATTTTCTTGATGGCATCTTGAAAGTTATTGCTTGCAAATTGAATGCAGCCTACGTCACAGCTTTCAATTTATGTAAATTTTGGCAGACAGTATATGTTTAAGACTATCAAGAAAAACTTTGACCGTGTTTGATAAAACTTAAACTTTCTGTTAATGTTAAGTTTTATCAAACTGTCATTTGCTTAAGCAAAGTGCGAAACTGATCGCACATTTCATACGGAATCAGATGTTTTTGATTTAGATGCATTTGAAAGGCTTTTTATTGACAGTAGCTTATGCTAATCCATATTTTTCATGCAAACAGCATTAAAAACTTGACATTGTAATTAAATTCTTTATCTTTGTAATATTTTCGAAATTGAGTTTAGGAGAGTAGAAAATAATATTTTTGTAAAAAAAAACATTTAACAATTAAATTTGCTATTAAATTAAATATCTTCGAAATCTTAAATCATTTTTCTTAAAATATTCCAAAAATTATACAAATTTTGAATTAAATTTTAACAAAAAATTCCACAAAAAATAACTCTTATTCAAGGCGAATTTATTACAGGTGGTCTTAAAAGCCCTGCTGATATTAGCTAAAATCACTGTTGGATGTCAACATTTTGTTTATTCTCTTTATTTCTGTTTTGTTTTATTTCTGTTTTTGACATTGTACAATGATTTTACAAAAACAAATTGCTTGTGGTTTTTGTACTTGTTGTAGTACCGAGATTACCTGGGATGAATTCGCCTTGCTCTCATTTCAATTTAAATAGTGAAAAAATATTACTCAATCAATTTGACTTTAACACAAAAAATAGAAGAAAAAACTATAACTAAACAATTTAGTCATCATTCCAACAATAATTGTACGAGTATCTACATACATATCTAAACAGCACATGCTATTGACTTCAACTACAGTAAATAACGGATATAAGAATATCTTTTATAAGAAAAAAGCGCTTTTAAGAAAGTGTGGCAAAAGCGCCGTATATTTTTTAATATTTGTCAATATAAAAAGTATTCTGTACACAGAAAGAAAAAACTCGAACTAATATTAAGTTTTTGCTTTTTACTTTAGTAAAAGTCGTTCTTAATAATTTAAGTCCGAATAACACTAAAAAGGAACTCAAAACAACCCAAAATGGGATAACTTTGGAAAACCAATATGCGTGCATACGCATGTGTTTGTTAAAGTTTGTTTTAGGAATAACAACAACACTACAAAAAGAAAAATACAGATTATTTTCATGTTTGAAAAGTAAAATAAGAAGCAATAATTCCCATATTTTATTTGTTAAAATTATTTATTTAAATAAATAAAGTTTTCAAAGTATGTATGTAGAATGATAACGAAAACCATAGCGGGCATGCTGCTGGTGTCTTATAATTAAGAGTTGTTTTGTAAACAAGGGGCGGAATACAACAAAAGTAAAACAAACACGTGTAAAGCGCCTATTAGTAGGGATGAAACGATACCTCTAAGGTATCGATACTTTTACTCGATGTGGTATCGCTCGTAAAGTATCGATACCTACTTAGTATCGAAAAAAAAGTATCGATACTTACTTGTATCGGTACTTGTATCGTTTGTATGAATAGAAAGAAAGAATAGAAAGCAGCATTTCAAAACTTTCTTAATAGCGTTTTAGCACTATTCATTAAAATAAGAACTACGACCTATTAGAATTTTTGTGCAAAATGAAAAGTGTAAAGATTGAGACCACTTTTAGTTACCACCTAGTACCAATTTCCTTTCGAAAAATCATTTTTATCTTAGGAAACAAAATTTTATAGAACGTTCAACCTTCATTCACCTTTTATTCCAGAAATCAACAATGTCACTATGTATTTATTTTAAATTTTAATAAGGGTATTCATTTCAGTTTTTTTATTTGTTGGAAAAATGGAAAAGTGGAAAAATTTAATTTTTGTTGACACATGGAAAAACTTTTCAACCGAAAGTTGCAATTTAAACAAGCTTTAACCAAGTGTAAAAAAAATCAGATTGGAAAATTACAATTTTACAATTTTTAAAGAGTTGAAAATTCACAAACTTCCAATTGAGTGTGGTTGCCACCATATTAAAAATGTTGTTATTTTTCACAAAAAGCACTAAAATTTACATCTCTTTTTAAGATAATCAACTATGATTCTTTAAACTCCATTTTTATTAAATCAAATTTTACTTTTTTAAAACGTCGTTTTTCAAAACTAAATTAAAAATGAATTCTATACAAAAAAATATAAAAAAAGAACTTAAAAATGACGTGACAATTAAATAATCAATTAATTCAATTTTAACTGTTTTATTTGGCATCTTAAAAAATATCAATTACTTCCAAGAATTATATGACAGATTTTTGTTTCTGACAGTTTTGTACCTTTAACTAAAAAAATTCCGTTCACGTCAATAAGGTGTAATTTTCCTTTTTTCCATTTTTCCAACCAAAAAAATTTTGAAATGAATACCCTTAATATGTATTTTATTTTTAAAATGATAAATATTTTTGGTCAGCATAATCAACCAAATGTTTCCACAATCGGGAGAATTGTCAAGTTTCAGCAAACCGGATCTGTAGGAAATGGGAAAACATATGCCCATGCTGCCCAGTTAGTTTTGCGGCTGGTGGCGTTATCGGGCCTTATTTCTTCGAAAATGAGGTCGGCCAAGCAATTACTCTGAATGGTGTTCGCTATCGCGAGATGAAAACGGGATCCCGGGACGAATCGGGATTTTTCGGGATTTCATATATAAAAGCCAATTTGTAAAATTCATATATATATATTAAAACTTTTATTGTAAAAAGCTTCTAAAACAAATTAATGACGTCTGATAACACTATGCTAGTTGAAAAAACAGACAAGCCGGGCACATGGCGTTTTAACATAATTCGGGTACGCTGAATCCAGTGGTGCCCGCCGTTTTTTTTTAGGTTGGCTCTGGTTTTCGAGATATACCGTTATTTCGAAAATGGAGGAGGTTACACAACATATGTTCGCGCAACTCAAAAACGCTTTAGCTTATTGAAAAAACTAAAAAAACCGAAACTCCGCAATAAAATTAAAAAATAACTTCTTTCTAATTGAGGTCGGTAGTACATCATATCCCAGTAGGGGATATTCTCCTGGGCATGTATGGGACTTTTTCTTCAATATATTTCAAGTCTGCATTGAACATTTTGTATGGGAGCCCCCTTAAGAAATAGAGATAGCGGGTAGGTTATATAGAAATAAAAGATTGGGATGAAAAATAAAGTTTGGTTGGCCATACATTTGACCCATCTAGGGGCATCCTAGGCGCTGCAGAGGCCAAGTTTAAGAATTTTATTTAAACGCCAACAATTAGTTTAAAACGCTAGGTGCCCAGCTTGTCTAAAAAAAGTGTCAATTACTTGCACAGTGTAATTGATACCTTATTTTATTGCAAACATATGCTGCCGACTAAACCAATGTTCGCATTCAATACTTCTGGGTATCGTGAATAAATAGCTACATGTATGCTATATGACAATATTTATTTTATTTCAAATATATTAGTATTAATTTAATAAAATAAACTTAAACAAATAAGTGTCCATAGTCCTTGGTAGAACCCCCTAAAGTTTTTAACATCTGATTTTGTTTTCATTGTACAAAATGCACTGCATGTAACATTTATTCACTTGTGACTTAAATTTTTAGAATAATCCCGGGATTTCGGTATTCGGAATCGGCTTCCCTAGTGTTTGCTGGTCAAACGGTTTATTGATACCGTTACTGCTGCTCCAGCTTTGGTAAATAATCAAAAATTTAAGAATACCAAAGTGAAACGATTACTTTTTACCGATACCGAGTAGTATTTTTTCACCGATCCTACTTGGTACTCGGTTGCTATGTATGTACTTGTATTTACTCGTATCGTTTCATCCCTACCTATTAGACGGTCATACTTGGTATGTGTGAATGGTATGTCATTATGCCATCATACTCGTGTAATTGTAAAAAATTCGTGTATGTCAGTTTGTTATGTTGAAAATCAAAACTTTTTGATTTTTGTGTATACCATCATACTTATGCATGTATACATATGTATATTGAGGAATATGAAACTCTGTCAGAATTATGGGTTATAAAAATTGATATATATGTACCATAATTTAAAGTAAAAAGGTTACGAAAAACGTTAAGAAAAAGAAGTAAAAAAAAATAAATACGTTGCGTTGTCGCCAATAACTCGCAATCTATAGACAGTTTTCAGTTTTCAATATTTTTTATTTTTTTTTTTTTTTTGTAATAATGTATGGCAGACTTGGTATGATAGTCTGAAGCGGCTCATACACTTGCAATAAAATTGTTCAATTTTACGTATTGAACAATTATATGGCCAATGTATATGTGATATTCGAAGGTGGCACAATATATTGGCAACAATCAAAAGACTTTTGATTTTTATTGTACAACAAAAAGAAAGAAAAATGTGTTGGCAACATTGTACAATGCTGTTTATGTTATTCCTATAGGGTTTGTTCAACTTTTTATTGAATGAATGAACCCATTGTGCGACTTATTGCATAGTATAGGACAAAATGGAAATTATATGGCGAATATCATATACAATAATATTGCAAGTGTATGGGCCGCTTAATAGCAAAGTACTCTCTCTCAACATACCGAGTATGACCGGGTAAGCAGATAACAATATTTTCTCTATATCAGATTCTCTGGAGTAAGTGTTAGGTTAGAATCTATTCTAACTTTCGAATTATTTCAAGTATGAATTCGGGATTTAACCAACTTAGAAATTCTTGAATAAAGCACAGTTTGAGATTAACTTTTTTTACATTTTTACTTAAGTTTGTCGGATTATCTCATTGTCGGATTATCTCAAGTAAAGGGGACTTAGATAATACGTACTTGAATCAAGATTTCTGACTTTGATTTAAGGAAATCCGTACTTATCGTTTTATTGACACCGCTTCGGCTTGATTAAACTACGGAAAGATTTTTTTGTATTTTCTGTATACAAGAAAAAACTGTATAAAACATATTTTGCAATCCAAAAATACGTACAAGAAATATTTTTTATAAGAAAAGTGTTCGTACATACTTGCTTGCACAAAAAATTCAACTAAAGGAGTACATTTATTTGTATGCACGTTTTAAACCACAAGTTTTTGTTTTCTTTTAGTATGGTATAAACTTTTATAAGACATAAATTGCTAATAAAAAATATTTGCTCAAAAGAAAAACACGCTCATTAGAAAAATTTTCGTTGCATTTTTTATTTTCTTATATCCGTTACCTACTGTATTTATATAAGTAGGTAAATATTACGTATTAATATTTTATTAAAAAAATATTTAAATTATAGTTTTAATTTAATACTATATTAAACAAACAAGAAACATAAAACTTCTCACTAAAAAAAGCGAACGTTACCTTAAAAACTTTTATTTTCGTGGCATTAAAAATAAGAGTTTGAGTCTTTTGAACAAAAACGACTACAACAAATATGAAATTAAAAAGAATAAACAAAACAATATTCAATGTAAAGGCCCAAATACATTGATCAAAATACTCAACAAGCATTGTGGTAGTATTAGTGAAAATATGTTTGTATGTGTCACACCGACGATGCTGGATGGAAAATCAAATAATTTAGATTTGACGGCGAATATTACGTCAAGCACACGTACACGATAAATTCGCAGGCTGGACAAGCATTTGACAAGTGTTTTGGGCCTTAAGACAACAACAACAATAACGGTAAAACAAAGTGTCAAAATAATACAATGTTGCTAATGTCTAAGTAACTAAGATAATTAGCGATTTTCGCTAGAATTTTGTGTAAATCAATTATGAAATACATATCAAAATACACTAATACAAAATTTACTGAAAAATTGTTACATCACCTTAAACTGTTTTTAATTTATTTTTCTTCTGTCATGTAAAACCTAATGCTGGTTACACACAGTGCAATCTACATGCAATCTGTTTCAATGCAACCTCAAAATATCAAAGCGTTTTGATGTTGATGCAATCTGGAATGAATGAAAATGAATTTAATTCACTAGATTGCGTAAATGTGTTGCATAGTGTGTACCCAGCATATCAGTTGTTTTAACTATTGACAATGTTGCATATTATTCATACCGTTAGGTCTTTTAGCGTTTATCATATACATACTTATGTACATACTGTCTATTTCACTAAATGCGAAAGATGTATTTCTTTCGCAAACCTACATTTAAAACAAAAACAAATTCTAAAAACTTTGTTTTTATTTCAAATGTATTTGTGCGAAAGAAAGCTAGCTGTCTTTCGACATCGTGAAATTTTCATATAATCTTTTGTATATTGCAGTGTTGCCACTTTGTGGGTAATTACCCGAATTTGGTATAATTTTTACTGTCGTGGGTAGAGCGTGGGTAATTTCTCTTAGGTGTAATTCAGGGCCCGAATTACCGCATACGTGATCGAATAAAATTGTTCGTAATTTTTCTCTTTGGGATTACCGCATTCGTTATCGAACAAGCACAATCGAAATTTGAGATGATAGCATACGATAACGAGGGCGTAATCGAGTATCAGGTGTTTAAATTTTACTCGTCATCTCAGTACTGATCGAAATCATAAAATTTTTAGTTTGTGTGCAAAAAATATAAAAAGATGTAAGTTTTTATTATTATTTTTAAGGTTTTAAAAACGAGATAATAAAGTGATTATTGTTTATAGGACGAATACCAACAAAATAAATGGAAAACAAAAAGATGTTATGGCGCACTACATGGTCGATCATCCTAATTTCGCCATTTCCCTCATTTCTTTTCGGATACGTATTGTGTTATCATCAACTTCAGAATCGGAAGACGATAAACACAATGATAGGAATTTAGCCATTCCTTATATAATTTTATTTTTGTTTTTAAAAATATTTAAATTCACTGAATATGTTGAAATAAGCCGCGAAATTTTGGTTTTGTTTTAAATTTTTTATTAAACATGTACTTATTGTTCTTATTAGTGTCATTCAGCTGATAATAATATGCACTAAACATATGTTTTTATTCTATTCCAACGTAACACAAATCTAATACATTTTGCAAAAATTTCGTTACGTCAGCTATCGAATGCTATAATCCATCCATTCGAAACGTGACGAATGCGATACGAAAGCTTTCTCGTTCACGTATGCGGTAATTCGGCCCCAGGTGTTGTTTGAAATTCTTACTTCAGATACCTCAATAAAATCAAGATTCGATTTCAGTGATGACATTTATTTCTTTTGAAATATTTTTGATAAAAGATGCACAGTCTTCTGAACCAAAGTCTCGGGTTCTTTTAAGGAAAAGACTTCAATCATTAACTATATATTTTCAAAAGTTTGGTAATAAATGTCTATTATAGTGATTTAGAACTTGAAGCTTATTGAAAAAAGTTATTCAAAATACTGTGCTTGGGGTAGAAATGTTTCTACATTTTTCATTTTTCGAAAAATTGTAGGAATAGAACTATTACAAAAAAGCTTTATAAAATACATAACTGAAATTTAGCTCATAGAATAAATTCGAAAAATGAAAAATGTTGAATATAATATAAAGTTACCTTCGGAAGGAAATAATTCCCAGTTTCTGTTTGTTAAAATAGTTGAGTTAAATACATTCAATTTATAAAGTAACACTATCCAGTGAGACACAAAAAATGCTGACCACGCGTAGCGGGCCAGAAAATGCATTACATTCTGCTGGTGTCTAATAATTGTAAATTTTTCTGTACATTCAATATACCTCATTGCTTTCCAACGGAAGGCTAAGGTAAAATGTAAAAAGAAAATACAATATAATAGTCTGGTAGTGTATAAAGTCATTTCTGAAAAATTGTAGGAATAGAACTATTACAAAAAAGCTTTATAAAATATATAACTGAAATTTAGCTCATAGCAAGGCGAATTTATTACAGGTGGTCTTAAAAGCCCTGCTGATATTAGCTCAAATCACTGTTGGATGTCAAAATTTTGTTTATTCTCTTTTATTATCTTTATTTCTGTTTTGTTTTATTTCTGTTTTTGACATTGTACAATGATTTTACAAAAACAAATTGCTTGTGGCTTTTGTACGAGTTGTACTTGTTGTAGTACCGAGATTACCTGGGATGAATTCGCCTTGGCTCATAGAATAAATTCGAAAAATTAAAAATGTTGAATATAATATAAAGTTACCTTCGGAAGGAAATAATTCCCAGTTTCTATTTGTTAAAATAGTTGAGTTAAATACATTCAATTTATAAAGTAACACTATCCAGTGAGACACAAAGAATGCTGACGACGGCCGAAGCGGGCCAGAAAATGCATTACATTCTGCTGGTGTCTAATAATTGTAAATTTTTCCGTACATTCAATATACCTCATTACTTTCCAACGGAAGGCTAAGGTAAAATGTAAAAAGAAAATACAATATAATAGTCTGGTAGTGTATAAAGTCATTTCTGAAAAATTGTAGGAATAGAACTTTTACAAAAAAGCTTTATAAAATACATAACTGAAATTTAGCTCATAGAATAAATTCGAAAAATGAAAAATGTTGAATATAACATTTAAATAATTTTTTTTTCAAGAATTTATATTTTTATTGAATTTTAAATTTTAACAAATTTTTTCATAAAATGTAAACAACGCTTGACATTCAGTATACACACAAAGAAATAAACATTAAACAGATGGCTAGAAAATGTCACCTTTATGAATTCGCCTTGACTCCAACATATAATTAATTTTATTTTTGTCGGAAAACTGTCAAATTCTTTAAGGTAGAAGTACATAACACGCGTTAGTGCGCGCGCTCTGTCGTCTTCTGTCAAAAAAAGTTAAACTAGTGTGTTTTCATAGAACAAGCTACATGCAAAATATTTTGACGCGTTTGCGCCAGAAAGTTGGTTAACTTTGAACTTTTTAACGCGTTGTGTATTTTTGACAAGTAATCAGCTGACAATAAAAAGAATAATTTAACAAATTTGTGAATCATGAAAGAAAAACTTATTGAAGAGCTTAAAAAACATACAATATTTATATAAAAAGAATAAATTCAATAAAATAACAAAATCTTGATATACTTTCGAACCCTTTTTTAATGCACAAATATGTAAACAAATAAAAAACAGCTGACAGGAATGGCTTTTGTAACGCGTGTTGTATAACTTGCAATTTTTGACGCGCTAAAGTTTTTAAACGCACGACACTTGTCGACGAACTAACGCGTGTTATGTACTTCCACCTTTAGTTTGAAGAATATTTAACGCCCTAAACAGTTATAAAACTGAATTAAGAAAGGGACAGATGTACAAAACCCTAAAGCCATTTAGTTTACTAAAGGGTATTTTTTAAGACAATGCAACTTAAATTTATAGAAAACACAAATCAAATGATTTTAATTGAACGTCCAATTTTGTTCCTCTTTTTCGAGCATTGCTGGCTGCATGTCAAGAATAAATTAACAATGTTGACCTCCAATATGTCAATTGTTGCTGGTTTATCAGCACAGGCCTACGGAAAACAATCAAGAGATGTCACATCGCACGGCCTTGAAGTCTAATTGACAGATTATTTTCTCTAATTCAACACATCGCCTTCATTTGTGAAAAAAATTGCGTCATTTATTTATTTTAATGTTAACAGTTTATCTAATATTTATCTTGTTTCAATGAGTTTGTTCTGTTTTTGCTACTCTGTAAATGTCTTTTAATATATAAAACTTCAATTTCATATCAGGTGTAATTTCATTTATATCGGGTAATTTTGCTTCATCTGAAGTGCAACTTCGAATTTTGCTGGTGGTAACACTGGTAGATTGGGCCGTTTATTTTTTGTTGGACATTTGTGTTAAAGCAATACATCAGCATCAATGAAAAAAAAAATTTTGTTACTTAGGACTGTTTGCGTTTTGGAAAGGATATTATACCTATTAGAAAAAAATAAGTATTGTGCATAAGGTATTTAATACCTAAAGTTCAGTTAAGCCAAGTACTATTTTATAAACCTAAAGGTAGAAGTACATAACACGCGTTAGTGCGCGTTAAATTAGTGTATTTTCATAGAACAAGCTACATGCAAAATATTTTGACGCGTTTGACCCAGAAAGTTGGTTAACTTTGAACTTTTTGACGCGTTGTGTATTTTTGACAAGTAATCAGCTGACAATAAAAAAAATAATTTAACAAACTTGTGAACTATGAAAGAAAAACTTTTTGATGAGCTTAAAAAACATTCAATTTTTATAAAAAAAGAATAAATTCAACAAAGTAATAAAATTTGATATACTTTCGAATCCGTTTTCAATGCACAAGTAAAAAGCTGACAGCAATGGCTTTTGTAACGCGCGTTGTGTAACTTGCAATTTTTCATGCGCTAAAATTTTTAAACGCACGACAAACGTCGACGAATAAACGCGTGTTATGTACTTCTACCTTTAGTTTTGTAGCTTTATTACTTTTAAGAGTAGTGCGTTAAGAATGGTGAAATAATTAGCTTTAATTTACTTTTTGATGCTTGCTTATACTATGTATTTTCGTATTTTTGACATTTATTACAATTTATTTTCTTAAAAAGATTTTAGATGTTGCTGCCGTTAGCTATGGTTAATTCCAAAGTGTTGAACGTGACAGTCGTACGCATCAAAAATGCATAACATTTTAAGCAAAAAATATTACGTTTTCTTAACCCTTAAATTATAGCACTAAGAAAGCACAGTTATCTATGCTAAAGTTTATGGAGGGCGCGATTCTAGATCAAGATAATGGCAAAAGAAATAGAGGTTCGAACTTGAAAAAACAGTAGTAGTTTTTTTGGCCATGTATAAAAAGGCGTAATACAGCTAAACCTGGCACAATTTTTTAGGCAAACTACTTTCAAAATTTTACGTAGCAATGTAACATTAAAATGTCTTGGTTTGATTCCAAAATCTTCTGTATTTTCTTTTTTTAAGCCAAAATCTAAGTCGATACGTGACATTGCGAACGTGAAATTTTTTCCGTAATTAACTGAATAATGATCAAAATAAAATAAAAATTTACCGTTAATCCGAATAAAATTTTTCTCTTTGAACTCTTCCTTATATCTATTTTGAAACTGAAAACTACTTTGGTTTCTGTAAAACCAATGCGAAAATCAATAGAGACTTTATATGTCAGCAGAAAATTACTTGTACATATGTACGTTAGTTACTGAACATTATAAGCCCTATGTAAAACAGCAATTTTGACAGACATGCACAATTACATGTGACTTAAAAAGATGACAAGTCTGATGTAAAAAACATGTCGCGTACGTGTACCTTTAAAATCTTATGAAATTTCCAATTTACTTAAAATTTCAAAAGCGATATTTCTTAACAACTACAAGTCTACTTTATTGGCGCTAAGATATGTAGCAATTAAATAATAAAGGAACAGAAATAAAATTCAACACATAATTATGAAAACGTTAATAAAAGCCAAACAATTAAAAAGAAACACAAGGTGTAGGTAGTATTTACATAATATATTTACCATACCTTGGAAATACACAAACAACAATGTTACCAAAATGTATTAAATTAAGTAGGTATATTCTGATTGTTACCTCTAGTAAAAACCACAAGTAAGAAAGTATAGTCGGTCAAGCACGAACCTACCCTACACCACATTATTTAAAAACCAATAATGCTTATGTATCCATATAAATATGGATTGATCTATGTTTATAAATGTCATTACTATTGTAGGTAGTACTATTTTTGAAAAACTGCATAGCTTATGTGTCCATATAAATGTTTCTATCTATGATTTTAATTTTATAAAAATCGGTTTGATAGCTTCTCAGAGGCAGAAATCGCCCCTTTCTTCCCTCGTGGTCCTACGATTCGGACCATTTTCAATGGATTTGGTCCCTGGGCCAATAAGAACCTATGTCCCAAATGTTTTCAAATTATCTCCATAATTGCGACTTGTAATTTGCGCACAAGGTTACATGGGCAGCCAGTCGGACGGACATCGTTAGATCGACTCAGAAAGATATTGTGAGTCGAACGGAATACTTTAAAGCGGTTCTAGGACCAATATTTTAATGTGTTACACACATCACCACAATATAATACATAATACCCTCTCCAATATTGTGGTGTGGGTAAAAAAAAAACAACAAATAGGTAGACATTAACTTAAGAGTTAAAAAAAATTGGGTCAAATGTGGCATTTTATAATAAAAGCATATTGTAGAAAATTCAAGGGAATATAGAATTGCTGATTTTGTAATAATATAGGAATTGTAGAAGAAATGTAAATATAATTATAAGTTACAATAGAAATAAAGATAAATAACAGAATTAAATTCATTAAGTAGAAAATAAAACAAAAATCACATGACTTATTATTAAAAATTAAATTAAATGAAAGTAATAAAGCAAACAACAACAATAAAATTAATTACTAACTAGGAATTTGTGTAAATTACACCCAAACACTAAATTATTTTGGGCAGAACCCAAATACAACAATTCAGTGAGACCGACCGGTTATGTCATGCTCCTTTTTTACAAAACTTTTAACATTTCTTTAGCAAAGATTTCTAATAACGATTTACGCAATTTTTTATTTTTAAATTCTCACTCTTAAGGCCTTATTTAATATTACCACACTTTAGTTTTTTGTTTAAATTTATTGCATATGTAATTAATTTGTAATATTTTTTTTCAATTTGTTAAAAAAAAAGTTGTAATGCACACATTTGTTTAAAACTCAAAGCTTTTTTTTTCCTCTTGAACATAAAAGAACCCGGTGCAATTTATATGATTCATGGAATTTTTCGTTGATTTGTAATTCTTCAATTTATTTTATATAAGAATAAATGATTATAAACACTTTGTTTTTAAACTATTATTTTTCTTAAACGTTTATAGGAACTTTTTATATAAATAATAATTTTTCCATTATTCACCCAACAAGCAATTGTGACTAATCCGCACTCACTCAAATTCAACGAACAACTGTTTTTCTCTAACTACTCAAACCCATACAGTGTAAATATTGTAGCGTTTTTTTTTTTTACCAAAAACTGAAAAATATAAAAATACGAATCTTTTTGTACAAACTAAAATAAGTGATCATTATATATACTGTATTAATCATATATGGCCCTATGGGCTCGATTAAGTAAATAAAATGAAATAAAATAAATAAAATAAAATATAAATTACAAAGGTTTAGCAGAAATCAAGATAAATTATTAAAATAAAACTAAAATATGTTAATATAAATTAAACAATTTATGAAAAAGAAAAAAATCACACATTCTAGTTTTAATATATTTTATCAAAGTGAATCTCAAGGAAATATTTAATATCAGCTTTTTTCTAGTTAAGTTTTAACGATTTCTGTGATAACAATTTACAGCACTTTAATTTAACTTGTTAAAAGCTTTTTTTTGTAGAGAGGCAAAGTAAGAGGATAATAAGAACAAAACAAAAATAAACAAAAAGAGATGCCAGATGTAAGATTGCCTAAAAACAATTCTTATTATATAAATTTTTGTTATAATTAAATAAGTCAAAAACTTATTTTAGTGTTTCATTTATTTGAATAATTTTTTAACGAATTCCTTAAAGAGGAACTTAACTTATTAATATATTTATATACTTCTTGTACATTAACAGTTTTAAATGCATACTTTTACATATAGTTTAAAAGCCATTGTTCAGAATTATTTCACGGTTGAATTTAGTAGAGCTGCCAGTAAACTCAAAAAAGAACCGTTTCACCAAGGCGAATTTATACAAGGTAAGTGCAACTCTACAACTACAAAGCAAGGCGAATTAACTCCATGTATTTTGTTTTTGCAATTTTCTTACACAGCGTTTACATTTGACAGTACTGGCAAGACAGTAAGAAAATACATATTAGTTGCCAAAAACACTACTCACTGTCTTCGTGACGTAGGCGTCCAGACAGTAGTTAAGACAGTTCACTTTTTGAAATATGTCAAACGTGAATGTTGCAGCGCAAGTCCAACTGAACGTATTTTGTATAAACTAAACAGATTTAAAAAAAGCTTAAAATAACTAAATTGTGTGAACAAATATAAAACTTAACTAAAATATAAAAAATCAAAGCCAAATATGTTTAATTTTTTTTACCTTTTGATTTTTTTCCCCTTTTGCTAACAAAACTTTAGATTACTATTAGCAAATGTCAAATCACTGTCCAATTTTACTGTCTGCAAAATTTGCTAGACAGTGGACAAGACAGTTGGAAAAGTGTGCATGTATTAGTGAAAATGTTTGCATGTATTGCTACTGTCTTGTCAGTACTGGCAAATGTAAACGCCAGGTTACTTGTTGTCAAATTTCAGCATAGAAACAAAACAATATTTTGACGTTTCACCATTTTTTAATACGCCGTGGATACAGCTGATGAACGGCTGACGAGTTGAGCTTACCCAAGGTATATTTACATAAGGTAAACTCGTTGGCCCATATGTTTGTCAGCTGTTTACCCCATTTGGAACCCTAGTGTCAAAAGTTATTTATGTTGGTTCCAAGGTATATTTACACAAGGTAAGCTCGTTGGCCCATATGTTTGTCAGCTGTTTACCCCATTTGGAACCCTTGGTTGGTTCCTTGTGTTTGTTTACATACTTATGGTTAGTGCGCGCCATTTTGAATTAAAAAATGTAAAATTGTGAAAAACATTTTATTTTTGTGAAATTTTAATTCTTGTGATTACTAAGCAAACAAAATACATTTAAATGCATTATTTTTTGCAATAATACTTTATTTTTATGCTTGAGAATGCACAATATATTAAAAATTGTTTCAGCTTATTATTCTGAACTGCACGTGTTGTTTTTTTTTTTTAATTTGTGTTTTTATTTTAAAGGCACATTGTTGCGTTTTTTTTGACACCATGGTTCCAAATACAAAAACAATTTGGCGTGTTGTTTTTGTCTTGTTGTACTTGTTGTAGCAACGAGTTTACCTTGTGTAAATATACCTTGAGCTTACCCAAGGCGAATTCAACAAGGTAAACTCAACTCGTCAGCCGTTCATCAGCTGTATCCACAAAAATCATGAAACGTCAAAATATTGTTTTGTTTTTATACTGAAATTTGACAAGTAAGAAAATTGCAAAATCAAAATACATGGAGTTAATTCGCCTTGCTTTGTAGTTGTAGAGTTGCACTTACCTTGTATAAATTCGCCTTGAGCTTACCTGTAGTTAATTCGCCTTGCGTTTTACTTTAAAGCAGAGTCCGCCAAACACATAAATTTACATTTCTTGTTTCTCTTGGTTGTTTATTTTTGAGCGTAATTGTTTTTGTTTGTTCAGTGTTTTCAAGTAAAAATACAAATTATTTTCTTATGCTCTCTTTATTTGCGTGAGAGCATTCGCACATGTGCGGTGTTTTGCAGATCTCTGCTTTAAAGATCTATGCAAGGCGAATTCATCCCAGGTAATCTCGGTACTACAACAAGTACAACTCGTACAAAAACCACAAGCAATTTGTTTTTGTAAAATCATTGTACAATGTAAAAAACATAAATAAAACGAAACAGAAACAAAAAAAATAAAAGAGAATAAACAAAATTTTGACATCCAACAGTGATTTTAGCTTATATCATCAGGGCTTTTATGACCACCTGCAATAAATTCGCCTTGGATCTTTGGTTAAAAGTTTATTTCAAAATTGTTTAATCCTGATAAATTTTGAATTTCTTATAAAAATGAAATGCTGTCCGTGGCTAAGCGCATATCTTGAGAACTGCTTGACCGAATTCGCTAATAGTGTTTTCTATGGGATTTTTTTAAAGAGAAAGTATTTTAATAAAAAATCTAATTAAAAGGTTTTAAATTTTCATATTTTTAAAGAACATTTTTAGAATTTCAAAAATATTAAAACACAAAAATTTGCATATGTCATTACTACAAAATTTTCTTAATTTAAATAAAATTTAATTAAACTCCTTTATTACATTCCCCAGCACTCCATTGACACTCTTTATCATAAATTGTTTTATTTTTTAAACCATAAACACTAGACCCTTGGCGGCACATCAGGAAATCCTCTTGTCTAAAAACCAATTGATTATCATCCACCAATTCCACCGACCAAAGGAAATTCTTTAACCGACGTTTGGTATCATTAGCCCCAATTTTGTTTTCATACTTGGACAACCTGTGGAAGTACCCGCGCAAATGTTTACTCACTAATGCCAAATTTAAATCCGATAGATAGTCTTCTTTAGTCTCTTCAAAAATCGGTTGAATTAGACCCATATATTCTGTGTTGACTTTATTTGAAGAAGAACTTAACACCTGACTAGTTTCACCGTTAATTTTGTGATTCGTTGTTTGATAGATTATTTCTAAATAGTGATCATTACAAAGGCAAAATTCTTGTTTACCAAACAGATACTGCAAAGATGAAGGTAGACTTTGTACAGTGGTATTGACAAGATGTTGCGTGGTCTGGTCCAGACGACTAAAGAACACATCATTCTTTATTTTATAAAAACAATGGGCAGCCAATAAAACATAATTTGGATCTTGTATGCCATCCAAACGATAACGCCAATATAAAGCCAATTGGGCCCGGGTCATAGTAATAAAACTCTGAACATCATACTGCTTATAGATTTTCCAAAATTGCTCTATCAAATCCGGCAGAGCTATTTGATCATACATTTTGTTAATGGCTTCGTTATAAAGACTTTGTACATCTTTTAACTGTTGCTGACTATTAAGAGCCTGGACCAATTGTTCATTAAGTATAATGCTGGTAAAATCAGGCAATATATTTTCAGGTTTGTAGAGATTGCGCGAATATTCAATTAGTAAAATGTTTAAAAAATCATTTTTAGTTAATAACATATTTTCAATTTGTTGAAATAAAACCACTTGGCACAAAATTATTTGGAAAAATCTCGGAATATACATTTAAATGTTAAATTAAAGCTGGCAAAATTATACTATTTTAAGGTATTAATGAATATTTTGCTCTAGAAGGTAGAGATTTAAAATTCATTCTAATTGTGTGAGAATGACCCTTAGAGGTCAAATTTGTGGAAGTTGATCTGATTATTTTTGCAAGCAAAAGAAATTATCAATTTATGTTCTTTTGGTTTTGTTTGCAAATGTGAAAATATGGAAATCGTCTGTAAGTAAATAAATCTAAGAAAATGTTGCAGATCTAACAGAATTTCTTGCGGAAATGGATGGTTTATTTGACGGAGTAAAAAAATTTAAGAAAAAAGGCAATAAAAACACAAAAAAACATTACAATTTAAAAACTTTATGATATGTAGTATAATAATTCGAAAAACTAACAATCTTCGAAAAAAGCGAAGATTTTTTTCAATTAGGAATCTCCTCTCCTTTTAAACAATTTGAAAAATTAGAAATTTAAAAATATCATCTTTAAATAAGAACTTTTAAAACATAGATTACAGCTAAAACCATTTGTTTAACTTTGAATTACTTTAATTCCAATTTTTCCTTAATAAAAATTTATTTTAAAAATTTGTTAAATTATTAAAAATTTATTTAAATAAATATCACATAAAATGAGATGATGATTTTGCTTTAGGGTTTTTTAGAAATTATGTACTTAAAAAATTATTTCTAAATATTTGCGAAGTTTTGCACACTTTCTATTTGGCTTAGGAAGAAAACATATCAGCTAAAGATTCAGCAATAGAACTATCACGAAAACGTCCAATACGCAAAGCGTATGATATGGCATGGGCAACGTACGATTGTTCGTGGACGCCGTGGAAAAGATAAGACATGGCACCTGCAATAAAAACGGAAGTAAAATGTTTGACTTAAAAACGTTTGAAATAGAGAAAAGTTTAGGAGAGATATAAGCAGAATGGAGTCCAAAAATAAGACATGCGGGTTATGTCTGGGTAAACATGCATATAATGTGAATGCGGCTTAAATATGAGTATGAAAGGAACTGGGACTCTCGCTAAAGTATGATATGAAATCATGGCTTAAAGGGGCTTATTTTTGTTTAATTAAAGCTTTAAATGGCTACATAAATAACTGAATCGCTTTGTATAAAGATTCTGCATTTAAGCTAAAAAAAAATCAATATAAAATCCTAAGATTTAAACCTACCAGCAAAACTCATAATAAAAAAATTAATGTGCTGTTTTCACAACACAAGTGATTAAACGTCTACTAAAATTTAAATGAAAAGCACTGAATTTTTTTTTTATTGTTTTTCATCTTAATTTTACTACACGTTCAGTCACTTGTGTTGTGAAAACAGCATTTAAGTCTTTGATAATTTTTAATTTAAGCTTATTCATGTATATTTTCACTTACCCACTGAATGTATCGTAACATCACTGCCACCATGATAATTTTCATCAGTATTAATGGCACCCTGTTGCATATACTCCCAATCGGTGGTGTCTTGTAAAGTTGGATCTTTTCTCAAACTATTTGCATTAGGTTGGAAGCCCTTATAAGTAGTGCCATAAGTTAAAGTAGTATAAGGAGTTCCCTCTGTTTGAGAAGTTCCTGCAATACCTAGAATATCTGAACCTCTAGCAGGATGACCGTTAATGGTCAAAGTATGAGCATGATCAGCTGTCACAATTACCAAAGTATCATCCAAACTATTACCCAAATATTTAACAGTAGCATTAATAGCATCATTAAAAGCTAAAACCTCACTTAAGGCCTTTTTAGCGGTGCCTCTATGATGTGCCTGATCGATCATGCCACCTTCTACCACCAACAAAAAACGTTGGTCTTTGGTTTTAAAAAATTCCAAAGCTTTTAAAACCATTTGTTTTAATGAGGGCATGCCCAAGGGTGAAGTATCGCGCTCAAATTCATATTTCATATGACCATTAGCAAAAACCCCCAATATATAGTCTATTTCCGAGGGATTAATATTATTTAATTGCCCTGTATTTTGTGCTACAACATGGGCTTGATTACGACTTCTTTTAATGTTGGACCATTCTTGTATTAAATCACGGCCGTCTTTAGATTTACATGCCCAGGTATCTATTGGATCTTGAGGAGTATCGGAGACATTAGAAACTAACATCTGTCGACCACCACCCATTATAACATTTATACTTTGTCCTGTCAGATCTTCTACAAGTTGACGGGCAATATCCTTGCAGCCTTCTGACTGAGCCGAGGAAGGCATTTTATTTTCACATTCCCAACGGCGATCGGGAGTATGGGCATATAAGGCAGCTGGCGTGGCGTGAGTAACACGTGTATTGGTGACAAAACCAGTCAACATACCATCATATTGGGCCCATTTCAAAATAGAATTAACATGATGTTCCGAATTCAGAGAAGCTGAACAATTGGCTAATTCCACGGTAGAATCTAAACCACCAGTTTCGTAATTGACTTTGACTCCTGAAAACAAAGCGGTTGCCGTAGAAAACGAATCTGGAACTTGTTTATTAGCACAGTAGGTCTTAAAAGAAAATTTATGTTAATAAAATTTGAGAATTTTTTACTTTGAATAAGCAAAATACCTTTAACAAACCCATATCGGGAAATTCTTCCCAGGACATTAAACCCTCTTCTGAATAACCCATAATTCTGGCAGCTGTCACAGTATTGGGTCCCATGCCATCACCTACAAATAATATAACATTTTTGGCTCTTCTCTTATTGCGCTTTCTGTTCAAAGCCTTTTGCAATTCCAACATGCCACGTTCAAACCACTCTTGTTGTTCAAAGGGCAGGTCCTTAACCAAAGCTCGGTCTTCTTCAATTATTCCAATGATAGGATGATTGGTATTTATGCTATGATGAACAATAAAACCCACTGTCATAATCACCAGCAAAATGCTCGAAAATGAAACTGCCATAATAAAGATTTTTGACTTGTAAAACTTCTTTCTTGCGGAATTTAAATCATTGCTGTACACCTGACTGTAGTTATCCATTTCGACAGTACTGCTGGTATTAGTAATGCATTTACGTTCTGTCATCTTGGGGGTTTATTTAAAATTTTTTTCCTGAAAGTTTACAATTGAAACGTTTCTTTCACACTTGTTGCAAAAGCCAGCAGTTTTAAGAAAATATTAAGAACTTTACTCTAAAAAATAAAATAATAAAGAAATTAAGAACAGTAAAGAGAATACAAAAAACTCTTTACGATTGAAAGAGTAAAATTTTAGTTGTATATTATCTATTTGTATATACTTATGTACATACATATATGTATACATATGTATGTATGATGTTCAATTGTTTTCAAAACTTTATCTTTACGATGTTAAGTTAAAAGTTTGATAATAGCTTGCCATATAAAAAATATCTCGATTTAAAGTTAGAATCTTAATTTTACAATTGATAACAATATTGTGATTACACCTATGTATAATTGAATTTATGACATGTCTTATTACAGATACATAGTTATTTTTTTAACAACACAAGATAAATGAGTTTATTTAAAATTACTTTTTTTTTTCTTTTAATTAAGAAACATCTTCAAGAGAGAACACTGTTTAATTTCATGAAAACCCTGGTTTTATAACGGTTCTTGTTCAAAAAGTTTTAAAGTAACTTGAATTCAGGAAGGTCTTGTTACGAACCGTTTGGTCTGGCGAGATTTTCAATTAGCTCTCGCTGCATTTTTCTCGACAACTTAAAATATTTCTCCTTAGTTGGAACAAAACTGAATTCAGGTTACATTCTCAAATATATGAGCCGTTTATTTTGAAAGTGGCATTAGTCACTTTTTCAAAAAAAATCGAGTTAATAATAAATAATAATAATAATAAATAATAATATAAATAATACTGAGAAAAATATCATTATCATGATGTATCAAATACAAGTGAATCCATATTTTTAAACGTGTTAAAACGCAAACCCTTAAATATCTCGACTTAAAAACCGAAATGACTTATGCCACTTTCAAAATAAACGGCTCATATATATTTAATTGACTCTGGAGAACCTACTTTTACATCAAGAAGAGGGATTCAACTGCATTTTTTCATAAAATTTATTGTGCCCGTAATTTCTACAAAAAAAATCTAGATGTGTATAGAAATCTATAGTTGCGTTCGAGAACACAAAAGTTTTTACTATTTTTTACTAAACTTTACTGCATTTTACGAAATTGCGTTCGAGTACACAAAATGCAGTAAATGAGAACATAAATTGAGAGCGAAAAGTGACAGTTCTTGTCTGAGTATTTACAAATTTTTACTGCAGAAATTTTTGCAGTAAAATTTAGTAAATCAAAAAAACCTATGTTTCAAAAGGTAAACGAACAAAAGTAACAAATAAAAAGCATACAAATTGTGAAAAAATTGTTAAATTAAATAAAAGTTGAAATTAAAATTAAACCAAAACAAAAAGTGAATAAATATTAATTAATTAAACTTGTTTGTGAAGCATTTATTTGGCTAAATACAAACTTTCGAAAATTTTTTGGTTGTGTTAATTTTTAAGAGTTGTAAAAGTGTGAAGTACTTGGGTACTTAAGTAATCAATAGCAAAAAAATTATTCATGTTCTTTTAAATAATTTAACCCGCTACAAATTAGTAAAATCAAATAAAATAAAAAACAAAAAAATATGAAAGATTACATAAAATAGTTTGTTTGTATTTTCCAAAAATGTTCGTGCTATAAAAAGTATTTAATTGAGTACCGATAAGAAAACGAGTTGAGTGTCAATATTTTTCAACACTTCAACTATTTGCCACCAGCTGTTGCCTTTATTTTACGAATTTTTACAAATTTTGCGTTCGCGTACTTTTTTGGACAACAGCTTTTTGCGAGAGAAAATTTTTTAGTTTACTCATTTACTGCATTTTACTGTAAAAGTACTCAAACGCACCTTATGTTGTAAAAGCTGCCATATTAAAAGAAAACTGAAGGTTAAAACATGTAGCTAGACCAAATAAACGTTGAAATAGGAAAAAGATAACTGTTAGGTACGAACACGACCATCTTTCTTTTTGTATAAATTACGGGCATTACTCCCTTATTTATAAAAAATATTTTGGAATTACATATATTATTTCATAGAAAACTCGTTTTAAAAAGCTGTTATAAGCCTGAACTTTTTTTTATGAATGATACCTACCTTTAATATTTATTTGTTTATTTTAGTATTAATTTTGTTTTATTTACTTTTTAATTGTGTGTTGAAACTTTTCGTATTGTTATCTTAAGCATATTTCAATATAACAAATTAAAATCAAACAGTTTCACTTATATTTTTCAAATAAACATTTTATAAATTAACAATTTACTTAAGATTGAGATAATTTCAAAGTAGGTACGTACTTTTTTAAACTGTTTGAATGCAACAAAAAAAAACTGTTTAAATAACTTTTTTTTTATAATTTTTTTTTTTTTACCGAAAATCACTTTTTATATTAACATAAAAAACGTTTTTGCCGTTGAGTTGAACTGTTTTTGTAGCCCAGCAAAATCAAACTAAATTGATAAGTCAGTTTTCACACTCTTGAAACTCTAAACAACTCTGCGTAATCTTTTGGCCAAAACTAAAAATATACACACGTACTTACTTACATCAGTATATCCAAAATAGATTATATGTTTTATTATGACACGTAATATATGTAAGTTATAAACTAAAACGGATTGACAGTGAAATATTCAGTTTATTATATTTTGTAATAAAAAAAACAAATGGTGTGCAAATCAATATGGTGGCTTTAATAAATGTTTCCCTGATTTGCCACTTTTAACCGACCACTTGAATTAATTTATTTTTTATTTTGATTTTTTTGATGCTTTACTTAAAATACATTTTATAACGTTATTAAATCTAAACAAATAGGTATGCTTAATTGAGAAGATAAAACACAATTACATGCTTGAAAAACAAAATCAATATTAAAGTAGTAGGAATTGAACGAATTTATATTATCTCTAAATTAAAGTAGATTTGTTTAAATTTTTTTTCTGATTTAAAATCTTAAATTAAAAAAATTATTCTCATTACGCTGCGACTAAAACGAAACGTTATCTTAAAAAAAATGACAGTATAACAAATTTCTATTCTAGAAAAAATTGTCGAAAAAGCCAATTTCAATCATGTGCCTCGGAATCTTTAATTGAAAAATAAAGAATTTTTAGTTTGAAAAATTTTTTTTCCTAAAGAGAAGAGAATATTAAAAAAAAAGTTTAAAATTGTTTATTTTTTTGTTGGTTAAAAATCGGTATCCAAATTATCCTAAATTTCAAAAGCGTAACCAAAAGATTTCCTATAGAACCAAATCGACATCGACTAATGTCGAGCCCCCAAAACAATTTACATAGTACACATTTGTGTATAGCGTGTAAAAAATTAGTTTCTTTACTTCACTTGACAAATATTTGACTCTCTTAAACACAAAATTTATAAAAAAAATCCTTAAAAACCTTTGCCTTTAAAATGATTGGACGAATTCTATATATCTATTTATGTGTAGTAGAGTGACAATAAATTTTTTCCATCGCTTTGTTTTTTTTTTTTTTTTTTTACTTTTTCCATAAGTGGTGTGTAAATGTTTGATTTAGTTATCAACAATTCTTAGATTCAAAAACACTTCACATAAATAATTTGGTTGGTTTATTTACTATTTATTACCACATGAACTACTGTACTGAAAATATAAACAAAAAAGAGTTTAAACCGTTTAGTTTTGTAATAAGTGATAAAAAAAATATACTTTACAAAGTGATTAAAATATTCCCCGGGAGTTTTCTCCCCTTTTTCCTATGTAAATTCAATTGTAAAAATGGAAAAGGGAAAAAACTTTCGGGGAATTTGTATTCATAATTGGGATGAGTGTACTCTATACTTATGCTATATTGTACTCGATATTCGAGACTGTAATGTATTCTATTGCCGAGTAAAAAAAAAACTAAAAGCATTTCCTTCTTTACCGCACCCCCCTCTGTTTCCTGTATTAAACTTATCTTACTATCAAACTGTCATACCATATTTGCTGTTAAAAAAAACAATTGATTTTTATTGTTGAATTCGTTGTAGAACGTAGTTGTTTTAAAATTTTTTTTTTTTACACCCATAAACACCTTTTGGCATGCCTAGAGGCATTTTATTAACACTTTTATAGCACAAAATTTTAATAAACCAAAAATATATTTACTTATTTATAAAATTATTTACCTCTTTTTAGGGGGAAGGTTTAAAAGAAATCACTTAAATTTATTATGAATTTAAAAGCATTTGAGAAAAAGAAAGGAACGACAGAATTAGAAATTTTTTTATTATTATTATTAGAACTTAGTTTTTGCTACATGGGTACATATGAGCCGTTTATTTTGAAAGTGGCATAAGTCATTTCGGTTTTTAAGTCGAGATATTTAAGGGTTTGCGTTATAACACGTTTAAAAATATGGATGCTAACTTTCGAGAAGATTCACTTGTATTTGATACATCATGATAATGATATTTTTCTCAGTATTTATTATTATTATTTATTATTATTATTTATTATTATATTTATTATTAATTCGATTTTTTTTGAAAAAGTGACTAATGCCACTTTCAAAATAAACGGCTCATATATAGATAAAAGTGTCACAATGTCCATGGACTTTATGACACTTTTAAAAGTGTCATAATAAGTGCCGAAGGCCGGCTGTGCAGAGAAGCTTTAGCTAGCGAAGCCAATATTTGTTATACCATATATGTAGGTGAAAATCCTAGCGCCCAAAAGTGTTTTCGTTATATATTTATATATAGAGAAAAAGCAGCAAAACCATTTTTAAACATTACGTATGTATGTGTAAGCTTAACTCTTACAAATAAAAGAAGCCACAAGCTTACACACATATTATGTCAATGTATTCAAATAAATGTATGGACATTCAATAATTCAAAAATTATTCGAATATTTTTTGTAAACTTGCTCTCTCTAACGGGTGATTCCACTGTTTTGTTATTTTAAGCAATTTTATTTTTGAGTGCTTATTGGGTAAAGAATTTTTAAAAGAATTAATACTTTGCAGTCAAAATCAGCTAACATTGTAAAATTCTACACAGTTGCATTTAAAAAAGCGAGTTGCTTTCCGACTGCTGTCATTAATAACTACCCATATTGACATTTACAAAATTTTAAATTTAACAGCTGTTGTTCCTTTAATAACTAATGAATGTCGTAAAAAAGGAAGTAAAATAATTTTTTTTTAATTATATGGCACATTCAGTATTGATATTAAAATATTTTTCGAAGGTGTTTCCTAAAACATATGTATAAGACAAATTACCAAGTTTAAATTTAGATAAAAATAATTTTTAAAAATTGTATACATAATTTTAAATAGAAGCCATGATAAAATTAAACAACATGTATAAGTAAAATTTTAATAAGGGAAACTTACCACATTCATCTTGAGGTGTATTAAGTTTCTTGAGAAATATATATGTATTTAAGTTTATTGTTTCATTAAATTGTTTGTTATTCGAGGTTGGATAACGTTTAACAAATTAGTTTATTTAACCGGTGGATTTGTTAAAAACCTTTTTTTATTTAAAAGCCTTCTATCAAACCCGATTGAACTCGTTCAAATTAGTGCAAGGAGAATATACTATATGTTTATCTTAATGAAATGTTTTCGTCTTTGTTTTATGAATGTTTGTGTTTTCTAATTTGTAATCTTAATAAACAGATACAAATGTACCGAAATATTATTATCGCTCCTTTATAATAAAAAGTTTTCGTTGAAAATGTTGTTTGTTTTTATTAAAATTTTGGAGTTCTTAAATTAATCTTGAAAGGGGTTAATCTTATCTTTTAACGCAATTATATATTTTAACGTTATAGATGATTTGAATATTTGTGTTTCAATAAATTACGGTTATGGTTTTTTATCCAATATTTTAATCAGGAAAAAGTTCGATTCCCGCGGCAGCCAAGAATAACAAATAACAATAAATTTTAATTCAATTCATGTTGTAAAAAATCCTTTCATCATAAAAAATAATTTAATGAAAATTAAATTCAATGATAAATACTTTTATTTCTTTCACTAAAAATTTGCTGTTAAAACCTTTTTTATTTATTTTTTTAATTAGTTTCCTCTTGTTTATATTTTTAACTTTTTTTAAAATTTATAGTTATACTTTAATTAAAACACTTGAATAATTTGTTCAGTTAGCTAATTTTTTTTAAAAACACACTTATAAACATCTACTTCTTAACACATATTTACTGCAAACTTGATTTTATTTTAACTAAAAAAAAATGTTCAACATTACCTTAAAACGAATCTGCACCAACTTTTGCACAAGCATTTAACCTTGAAAAAGGGAGCTCTGTGAGCTTAACAAAATTTTTAAAATTGCCCTGCAAAGGTAACCCCAATGTATGGAAAAACGGTGGCATGTCATAACGTCCAGTGTCATAGCAAAGACTATTACTATATAAAGATGTTGCACTTAGTACATTTGAAATTTTCAAAAATGTTGTGCTTCTTAAAGGAGCGTATAGACGACATGTTTTTGTATTTTTTTTATTTTTTTAGTTTTCAATTTTTTGTATCTCTTTTAGTTAGGGAGATATGAGGTTAGCGAATTTTTCCAATGAACAACAATAAGTGTTAATATTTTTCATCTCTTTTAGCTTAGGAGGTATGAGGTTGGCACGATCGATTTGGCGAGAGTCCATCCTCTGGTCCAAATGACAGCCTTTTAGCTTCAGACGTTTAGGCTCTGCGATGAAAGATAAATAGATGGAGAAAAAATCTTTTAAATAAAGTAACAAACATAGGTACAATTTTCATCCCTTAAACGTTCGAATTTCGAAAAAGTACCAAATATGCATTTGTATTTTTTAAATAAGTTTCAAATGTTATATAATTTTTATTTAATTTTTATTAAAACGGCCGAAGTTCGTAAAAGTAGCAGACACCTATTTACTTTTTTTTATTTATTGCACAAAAATAAATATTATATTAAAAAAAGTAAAAAGTTTAATTTTATGTTTCTAGATCCAATAAATGCGGAAATTGAAAAGGTACCAGTTAAGGAACAAAAAAGTACCAAACTCCCTCTTACAGATTCTCATTCACTCAGGACCTTGAATGTTTATTTTTTTCTTTATGGGCCCAATACTAACGGAATATCAAAAAGTACCAGTTAATGAATAAAAAAGTACCTCAAAGTTCCCTCTTATAGATTCCCATCCACTCAGGACATTGTATGCTTAATTTTATTTTTAAAGGTCCAATACTAACGGAAATTCAAAAAGTACCAGTTAATGAACAGAAAAGTACCAAAAACATCCCCTTATATATTCTTATCCACTCTGGGCATTGTATCTTGAATTTTATGTTTCTAAGCCCAATATTAACGATAATTAAAAAAATACCAGTTAAAGAACAAAAAAAGTACCAACAACTTCCCTCTTATATATTCTTATCCACTCTGGGCATTGCATCTTGAATTTAAATATTTCTAAGTCCAATAATAACGGATATTCAAAAAGTACCAGTTTAAGAACTAAAAAGTACCAATAAGCCCTTTCAGAGATTCTCATTCACTCAGGACCTTGCATGTTTAATTTTATGTTTCTAGGTCCAATACTAACGGAAATTCAAAAAGTACCAGTTAAAGAACAAAAAAGTACCAAAAACTTCCCTCTTATATATTCTTATCCACTCTGGGCATTGTATCTTGAATTTTATATTTCTAAGTCCAATAATAACGGATTTTCAAAAAGTACCAGTTTAAGAACTAAAAAGTACCAATAAGCCGTTTTAGAGATTCTCATTCACTCATGACTTTGCAGGTTTAATTTTATGTTCATGGGCCCAATACTAACGGAATATCAAAAAGTACCAGTTAATGAATAAAAAAGTACCTCAAAGTTCCCTCTTATAGATTCCCATCCACTCAGGACATTGTATGCTTAATTTTATTTTTAAAGGTCCAATACTAACGGAAATTCAAAAAGTACCAGTTAATGAACAGTAAAGTACCAAAAACATCCCCTTATAGATTCTTATCCACTGAGGACATTGCATCTTGAATTTGATGTTTCTCGGCCCAATATTAAAGATAATTAAAAAAATACCAGTTGTAGAACCAAAAAGCTAAATAAAAATATAAAACTTCCCGTATTTCCTTAATTTGGTACTATTTGTTCCCCCATTAAAGTATCAAAAATGTCAGTATTGTAGTGGGAGCTCATAATTTAGTACGAATATGTCAATGAATGGAGAAAAATGTTTTTTTAAAAAAAGTACCAAAATTAGTCACGATTTTCACCCCTTAAAAGTTCGAATTTCGAAAAAGTACCAAATTTATATTCGTATTTTTTGATAAGTTTCGAATCTGGTATAAACTTTGATTCTATGTTTATTGGTTCAAAAGATAGATGGGGTGTCAAAAAAGTACCAAAATTCAGATTTTACCCGTTTACTCCCTAATAGGGCCGAATTTGAAAAAAGTACCAGACACCTGTCCGCTTATTTTTCTATAGAAAAACGATAAGTATTACATTTTTTTTGTATCTCTTTTAGTTTTGGAGATATAAGGTTACGGCATTATCCCGTTTTTACCCCCTAATCATTCGAATTTCCAAAAATCGATTTGGGGAGTGGCCAATCTCTGGCCCAAATTTCACGTGTTAAGTTTCAGGCGTTTAGGCTGTGCGATGATGAATCAGTGAGTCAGTCAGTCAGTCAGTAACGTTACAATTTTATATATGAGCCGTTTATTTTGAAAGTGGCATAAGTCATTTCGGTTTTTAAGTCGAGATATTTAAGGGTTTGCGTTTTAACACGTTTAAAAATATGGATGCTAACTTTCGAGAAGATTCACTTGTATTTGATACATCATGATAATGATATTTTTCTCAGTATTTATTATTATTATTTATTATTATTATTTATTATTATATTTATTATTAATTCGATTTTTTTTGAAAAAGTGACTAATGCCACTTTCAAAATAAACGGCTCATATGTACATATACTTTAGAATAAAAATTAAAATTTACATGTTCCCTTCTCGTTCATATCAACACTTGTTGGGAATTTATTTAGTAAAAAAATTCGCGTGAGTAAACATTGGCGATGCCAAATTTTTTAAGTTTGGGAATTCATTCCCAAAAAATTTGCTATGGGAATCATTCACAATACGAAATAAAACAAGTTAGAGTGCTAAATTCGGCTGTGCCGAATCTTTGATACCCTCCACCGACAGTTCGAATGTTTAAGGAGTAATATCTGTATGATGTTATTATTATTTTAAACTGTGACGATTTGTTATTAATTATGGATTTAGGCGACTAAACTGTTTTCCGGTAGTAGGGTTTGTATGGGGCCTAGGGTAAATTATGGACCGATCTTCACGAAATTTCACAGTCTTTTTCCCAGTTCTATAAAACTTTGATGTACCAAATTTTGTTATGATAGCATTATTTTTTACGGATTTAGGCGTACTAAACTGTTTTCCGGGAGTAGGGTTTATATGGGGCCCAGGGTAAGTTATGGACCGATCTTCACGAAATTACACAATTTTATTTCTTGTCCAATAAAACTTTGATGTACCAAATTTTGTTATGATAGCATTATTTTTTACGTTTTTAGGCGTACTAAGTTGTTTTGCGGGAGTAAAGTTTATATGGGGCCTATGGTAAATTATGAACCGATCTTCACGAAAATTCAAAGATTTATTTTTAGTTCTATAAAACTTTGATGTACCAAATTTTGTTATGATAGCATTATTTTTTACGTTTTTAGGCGTACTAAGTTGTTTTCTGGAAGTAGGTTTTATATGGGGCCTATGGTAAATTATGGACCGATCTTCACGAAACTTAACAGTTTAATTTCTAGTCCTATGTAACTGTGACTTGCCAAAATTTTTAATGATAGCATTGCTAGTTAGGGTTTTAGGCTTAATATACTGATTTCCGGGAGTAGGGCTTATATGGGGCCTAGGGTAAATTATTGACGGATCTTCACGAAATTTCACAGCGTGATTTCCAGTTGAATAAAACGAATTCTGTGCATTTTTCCACCATTTATGTTAGTTTTTGTAACAAAATTATCAATTTTTTTTTAGGTTGTGGTTCACAACTAATTGTGGTGGAGGGTATAAAAATATGGGAATATTTTCATGGGAGTAGTTGTTTGCGATAGGGGTGATTATTGGGGGTATTTACGTCACGAGTTGCACCCTTGCAAAAAAGCAAAAGTGCAAAAATAAAACAACAACCACACAGACAATTAGTTGTGCGTTAATAATTGTCTTTGTGGTTGTTGTTATATTGTTGTTATTATTAAAATATAAATTGAATTGTTTTTTGTCAAAAAACTAAGCAAAAAGTTTTTTTAAATAAAATTTAAAAATGTGTTTAATGTTTGTTGGTTTAGATTGATTTAAGTTCCCAAGTTAATTAAGTTAAAGCCACTGGGGAGGAATTATTTGGCCTCGAACTATTAAATAACCTTGTAAAATTAGTTTTTGTTGTTACACCACGCGGTAGCCCTCTGACCATAAATGTCAAAAAGTGAGCGCAGCAGTGTGACCCTTTTAGCATTTTCACTGCTAAATTTAGCATTATTTATTTTGATTTAGCAGCGAATTTTTCAAATAGCATTTAGCATTTTTGTAAAATTTGTTTAGCAATTTTTAATCTTAAAAATTTTTTATATTGCTATTTCACAATATAACTTATCACTTCTGTTAATCTCTATAATTGTATTTTGTCATTTATACGTTTATACAAATGTATAATAATAGCAACCCTGTAAACACCAAATTAAATTAAATAAGAAATGGTAGATTTTTTACTATGATGAAAACAGATCATATTCTAATGGTATTTTGACCAACACTTTGGAAATTAAGGAAAATTATTCATATAATACCTAGTGTGTTTAATGTGTAATTAAATTTTACTGAAAATGCTGTGGAATAGCCTTTTATGTTGTCAATGAAAATTTTTGTTTTTACTTATATTTTGTATTTAATAATATATATCTGTGGCAATCACTGTTGCCAGAAGTGCAGATTTCTCTGCATTTTGCTGATTTTTCGTTGCAAAAATGATGAAGTGAGATTTGCAGATTTTTGCTATCAAATTGCAGATTTTTTGAAATTGAAGAAATTGTAAAAATTGGAATTTTATATTGAACTTTGTGACTAACTTTTTAAAAGATCGGATTTTGGGATCAATTAAAAATTTTAAAAGGAATAAATCCAAAGATTTTAGTTAAATCAATATTTGAAATTTTATAAACAGTTTAAACAGTTAAAACAATTTAATATGCAAAGAACATACATAATCGTGCCTTTTGGTTAAAAAAAATTTGCTTTGCCACATTCATCAGCTAATGTGGAACCAATATAAAGTTAATATACATACATAAATAAAACAAAGCAAAATCGTTCAGATAAAATATCGCTTGAAGAAATTTTGTACACAAAAAAGACTTCCTTAAATTAAATAAATCAAATTATTTTAATACTCTCATTCAAAATAAAATTTTACGACAAATAACTTCTGAAATTTACAATAGATAAATGTATAAAATTATTTTATATACGATATGATACTATGTATGCACAATGTTTTTGAATATACATTTAAGTATATACATATATACATACATTCATATTATATACATATATTCTGGTATGTGATGGAAATCAATTTTAAAAACGATACGATTTGAAACCGAAAATATCGTTTTCAATATCTTTTAAAATTAATTTTAAATGCATATTCCTTTTATTTTCAGTGTTTATTCTTTAAAATTTTATATTATATACGTTAACTGAAGTGTATTCTGAACGAAAATTTAAGACTTTAATTCAGAAATAGATTTTAAAATCGTTCGAAATTCATCACACCTTTTAAAAACGGTCGTTTTGAAATCGATCGATTTTCATCACATACCTGATTTTTTCTCTTTTGTATATATTAACTTTCAATTTTAATGTACCAAAAAAATGTTAGATATCGGCTTAAGTTTTAGTTTGTTGTACGAATCCGAAAATAAAAACAAAATCAACCCCAAAATAAAGTATTTTAAGTTCCCAGATATTTTGCAGATTTTAACAATTTTTTTCCTGATTTTCCAGATTTGTTAGCCCAATTTTTCAGATTTATTAGAAAAAATTTCTGGCAACAGTGGTGGCAATAAATAATAATGGCTTAAGTTGACTTAAGTGCTTTTTAATTTTATTACATATTCTTATTATCTTCTTCAAGATCTATGACGCTGGTAAATTTCAAGTATAAAATGTCATTATTAATAAAACTATACTCATTTATATTTTAACTTTCACAATACAACACACAATTCATTTTAGACAAAACCCTTAATATCTCAAAACTCGAAATTTCGACTTAAGCCATTATTATTTATTGGCACAGATATGTATGTATGTTAGGCCTGCCATACGTCCTGGTTTTCCAGGATTGTCCTGGTTTTAGACTACTCGTCCTGGTGTCCTGGTCCTACCATAAACACAAAGAACCCTATCTAACATTTTTAAAATTTTACAAAAAAATATTTAAAATGATAAATTTATTAATCGCCTTAAACTGCTTATAATTTCTTTTTCTTTACATGTAATCCCTATAGGCCCAACCATAATTTGCGTAACCTTGCTTAACCTACTGTCAAAAATTAACAAAAAGTCTCTCAAATGTTTTTAAAAGAACAAAATCAAAAAACATTTGATTCCGTACGGAATGTGCGATCAGTTTCGCACTTTGCTTAAGCAAATGAGTTTCATAAAACTTAACAAAAATTTTCTTTAAGTTCAATATGGTTTGCCTCATATGATTTACATGTATTCGCACATTTGCTTAAGCCAACTTAAGCACATTACGGTTGCGCCTTAACAGTTTTTTTGACATTTGACAATGTTGAACATTTTGCAAACTGTAGGTTAGGGCTTTAAACGTTTATCATGTAATATTTTGTAGATAGGGACTTTTGTTTTATTTGGTTAAAAAATCGCTAACTTTTGTCAAACTACCGAATTGTATGTATGTATATAATTTATTTTTATATAAACTTCATTTTATTTTAACGAAATATAATATTTTCAGGTTAATTAATGTATAATTTATTAATTAATGTGATACAATTATTTAAGAAAATGTAGCATTTTTTTAGCATTTTCAAATTTTATTTTTAGCTTTGTTTTAATCCCCATTTAGCATCCAAATTTAGTTGTGGTCACACTGGAGCGCAGTATGACAGTTCGTTTGACAGCTAAAACTTTCTTAAATTTTATCGGGCTTAAAAAACCTTTAGTTAAAACTTGAAACTAATTTATTGTAGAGATTATAGACGAGATTAAAGCTAAGACTGAATGAAGCCTCTTCTGGAAATCACTTGATTTCAAATAACGTGAAAATCATTTGATTTTAAATCACATGTGGTTTTTAAATCACACGTGTGATATTGTAGTGTTCAGTTTGTGTTTTCAGTGTGATTTTCAATTGCCGAAAGCACACCGAAAAGCACGAAAACTGCGACTTTCAGAGCACCGCAAAAACACACGTGTGATTTTAAAAGCACGTGATTTTTCGAACAGGCCTGTATAGACTAAATTATAGTTTTAAGACTATCGGGCATATTCTGACAATCGCGCAACGATTAACATTGGCGATTCAGACTTGAAATCGCATAAACGGTTCTGTTAAATGCAATAGCAAGAAGTTTGGCGACTTCAAATTACAAAAGTATGTTCAATGGAACTTGTATATTTGAAAAATAACTGTGGCAAATCGCAGTCTTAACGCAAGAGTCTCAGAAAATCATAAAATAAATCTGGCATTTTGCGATTTTAAACAGTGCGCTTGTCAGAAAGTGTCAAAGAAAGTTTTAGTTTTTCTTTTTAACAAATAATACAACTTTTTTTTATTACATTAATTTATTTCTTGAAATTGAATATTTTTATTTTTTTATATATATTTGAAAAAAGTGAGGAAAGGGAGAGTAGTAATGGCATAAAAATATAGAATATATATTTTATAAAATGAAATACAAACTAAAATATTAAAACTTAATAAAAATCCTTTATATAAAAAGCTGTAGATGAAAAAAATGTTTGAATATGTGCTAATTTTAATGAAAATTGTAAATGTGATTGATTTTTTTTTTTTCTGGTATTTATTTAAAAAATTCAGTTTAAGAACCAAAACCTTTTTCAAAATACCACATTTTTTCATTTTATATTTTTTTTATTGATTTTTTTGATACATTTTATTTTTATTTGGCAAAATAAAATTTCTAAAAAATTACATAAATTTTAAAAAGGAGAGAATTTTAAATTTGAAAAAGCAAAAGCCCTTTTTGGATGGAATTAGTATAAGAAAAATAAAAAATTATATAACAAGTAATAAAAATTTAACAAAACCAAAAACAATTGTTTTGAGATATTAAATCAAAAAATAAAAACCTGTTTTTTGGGGGAAAACAGAAAATAAATCTAATTTTTTTTGTTGAAATAAATACTAATTAGAAAGTTATTTTTGGAGAGGAGTTATTTGGTAGAAAATATTTTTTTTAAAGATATTAAAGACTTTTGCCAGTTTATTTTGAGTGTTTTGTGTTATTTTCTTTTATTTAGATATCGTCGATATCAATTTCCTCGCCATCCTCATCATCATCCACAATGACCTTCTTATTGGCCACTTGGTTAACAGCCTTAAGAGGCTCTACACGAGCACGATCATCGTATTCAATTTCAACTTCCGAATCTTCATCATCTTCTTCATCTGAGTCCTCTTCTTCGGCCTCCTTAAGCCATTGTATAAAAGGTTTAGCTTTTTCATGAATTTCATTGGCCACCTCCTTGGCCACATATTTCTTGCTGACCTTTTGAGACCATTCCAAAATTACTTTCTCATCCAAAATATCGGCATCGTAGAAAAGCTTAAAAATGCCAGCCACTTTGGGTAAGAGTTTATCCTTGTGCAAAGCAATAACCTGTTCGATGCCACCAATCAAATAGCGTTGGGCTTTGGGATTATTGTGCGTGAAACGCAAAAGTAAAACACGATGTTTGCGTACATCTTGGGGTAGATTTTCGGAGAATAGCAATTCGGCCAAGACCAAGGAGGCCTTGTTAACAATGTCTAAACGTTCGGCTTCAATAAGGAGATCCTTATGATCGGCCACCGATTCCAATTTACCGGCATTCAATTTCTTTTTAACGATCTCATAGAAAATATCAATGCGTTCCTTTTCGGTTTTATCGTAGTCATCCGAAATGGTCATACTCTTGGCGCCATCGGTTAAATCTTGTAAACGAGCACGTATAGCTTCCTGGAAAGAAGAGAATAGGAGAGAGAAAAGAGTAAGAATCATAAGGTTAAATAGAAATAAATAAAACTCCCACGAAAAAACATTAATTCAAAGGAGAGTAATAACGTGAAAAAATGTTCGCGGCAAAAAATTAATTAAAAATTAAATTATCGTGAATATTTCCCCTGGTATTTTTGTACTTTTCCCTTTGATTTTCTCACTTTATTTTTGCTGGGGAATAGTTTATTTGTGTAAGTAGTTCTTCTCATAATTCAAATATTAAAGTTTACAAAATTAATTTCAAGGTCAAGATTCATTAAAATTGCACAAACTTATATATTGCTCAATAAAATGCAAAACAGGTCAATTAATTGCCTGGTGATTTGTAAAGCTTTCGAAAGACGTGGTGGCAGAATTCAATACAATATATTTTACTTTTCCTCAAAAAATATTATATACGTGAATATTTTTGAACAAAAATGTCTTTGTTTTTAAATTTTTTTTAATCTTTTATCTTCTTTAACATTCACTGACAACTGATAGCACGAACAATTGTTCACGGGGTTTCACGATATCATTTTTTCCTTCAAGGAGAATAAAAATACTAAAATTTTCAAAACAAAAAAAGGATACCTTTTTAATAATAAAAATGTTTTTGACTTTGAAAAGTTTTGAAAACTCTTCACTCACCTTCGATACATCCACACTCCAATCTTCATCATCATCATTTTTTTCAGGCAAAGCTGCGCTAATTTTAGCTTCCGTTTGGCTGGCCTGATTTCCACCATCCGAATCACCATCCGAATTCTTGCCCATTGAATTATTGCCAGCATCAACACCATTCTCAGTTCCGTTCTTATTACCTTTGCAACGTTTCGAACGTTTGCCCTCAGTTAAAGAAGAACCCTGAGCAGCCGGATTTATCGTTGGGGGATTCTTCAAAATAAACGTATTAACCTTATGGTTGACTTTCAAAAGGCCATGGAAACCACAGGCCTTGCATGATTGAGAAATGGTTTGATTCTTAGCCGAAACAGTTAAATCAGTTTCAGGATTATCGCATTCAGGGCACAAGACAAACTTACGGATAAAACCATCCAAGAGATCTTGTAATTTGGCAGCATCATGGGAGCCATTCACAATGAAACGTTCATTCTATTTAAAAGAAAATATTAAAAAAAAAAACATTTTAATAAGTAAAATTTAAAAAAAAAATAATAAAAAAAAATGACAATTATTTTTTAATTACCTTATAATCAAATTGAGTTTGAGCACCCAATTCGCAACCAAAATACTTGGTTGGATAGGTTGCGGGACGGCCTATGGCCCTGGCTACCTCAGCCATATTGACAATAACAGTTTTAATGCCATTTCCCTTGCCTTCGACTTTGGCTTGAATGCGTGGCATTTTGTAGCGGTAGAAAATGTCAGTGACATTGCGATTAACATTAACAGAACCCATTTTGTTAAGACTTTCTTTCTTCTCTTGTTGACAACAATTAAATTTTGTTTAACTTTTTTTTTGATATTTAATTATTTATAACAAAGTGTTGATTGTTTGAATGGTTGGCTGGAGTCCGTATCCGAATTTCTTTTATTTGACAAAACAAAAAATACTCCTTTAAAGGATTTCAAAAATTCTTTTTTCTCGCAAAGTTAACTCAAAAAGTGATCATTAAGTCTTAATTCACGAACATCAACAGCAGCAGTCAAATAATCGGGTTCAATAAACATCAACTCTTGGCCAAATGTGTAATAAGAATCGTCGTCGGTTCCTTGCCAACAGTTTCTCGCTGGTAACTGCAGTTTGTTGGTATTGTAAAAGTGGGAGTTGTTGGTGGCGGTGTTTGGAATACAAGGTTTAAGATTTTTATTTTTTGATTTATTATATGGTTTTATGCAGTTTGTTAAATTCATGAAGTTTGTTTTTGTTATAAAGGACTTGTACGATGACTTCGTTTTAAAGTTCAAACTGAACAAAGACAGTTTTGTAATAACTTTAGTTGGTTTGGGTTAATAAAACAAACGTTCCTAAGTGAATCGTTTGTTTGTTTGATTATTTAAAAATTGTTTATTTGTTTAATTAAATTTTAAGGGCTTTTTTATGGTTTTTGTCTTTAACATTCCTTTTTTTTTAAATGGGAAGTTTTTTATTTTTTTTTTTAGAAATTTTTGTTTTGCGTTTTTGTAATCTTTATCAATATTTTTTACATTTATGTTTTTTTATTTTTGTTTATGTGGTATTTGTGGTTTTATTATTTATAAAAAATATTTTTAAGTTAATAAATTCGAAAAACGGGGGCGCGTTTTAATTCATTGATTGAGTGCCTCACGTTTCTCTAAAAGGTTGAAGTTTCCGATGTCTGTTACTAGAAAATTTTGAAGTCCTAGAAAAGAAAAAGAGAAAGCATTAAAAAAAATTGAAAAACAAAATACCTTAAAAACAAGCTAAATTTTCAAATATAACTCCTAATGCTTTTTACATTCTTCGCCAGTGAACCAACCAGGACATGAACAAAATTCTTATAATTACGGCGAAGATTTTATCGAACCCCGACACCGAACACAAACATCCGATCGGACTCTAATAAAAACTAATTGAATACGCTGGAATTGAGTTATTAATTATTTTGAATTTGTTATTATTGGATTATTATTATAACTTTATAATGGATTTGAAAACGAGTCTGAAAGTCTAGTCGATCAAGCCCGAACATATGATACCACAGAATTAAGAGACATATTTTCGAGGGTCCTATAGACAATAATGGACCTTCCAGAACAAAATTACGTTATGAGGTTAAGGTTTATGTGAAAGTTCTTTGTGCCGAATGCTACTAAGATCTCATCATCTATAAGATTTTTTTGTTATTAATTGATTTTAAGGAGCGGGATAATATGGGACCTATTTTCAATTCTGGACCTACGGCATAGTAATTGTCGCCAAAGTTACTATCGCCAAATTTTAAGTCAATGCCTACATTTATAAGGAAGTTATGGCATTGAAATTTATTTCCGGCAGTAGTTTTTGTATGGACCGATTCCAACAAAATTTGGAATAAATTTAATCCAAATACCAACATAATAAGATGGTTTATGGGTACAAAGAACATATTATGGAAAGAAGCTTGTATTATAGACTGATTGTCACCAATTTCAACAGGCTTGATCCTTTGAAACATTTGTACCAAATTTTTAAAATTGGGACCTGTAATTTACCCACAAGGTTTACATCGACAGCCAGCTAGCGGGCGGACAGACGGACATCGTTAGATCGACTTTTTTACACGATTACTAAAAAAAAACTTTTCAAATGTCATCAATAATAAATTATTTCAAATACCTACTGTTTAAACAAACAAATCCTTTTAGCCTTGACCGACTCGAGTATTTTGTTGTGTTTTTGTTTTGATATAAATCTATAATTATGCATTTAAACACACGCAGAACTCGAATAAAAATAATATTTTAAGCCAGCTGCCTGCCACACATATTCAAAGAATTTCAATTTGTTAGACATTTGCTCTCTCTCTCTCTCTTTCTCTATCTATAGGCATTCATCATAAATTTTTCTTTTAGTTAAATGCCATATTTAAATAACAAACAAAAAAACATGAAAATCCCTGTGATAAAATGAAAAATTGTTGGCAAAAAATAGCGTTAATGTCATGAAAACTTTAATTTACTGCACCAAGTCATAAATTCTGTAGCAAGAGAATAAATAAAAATAAAATAAAAGAGAACAAATGAAAACAAAAAGCAAACAAGTAAGAGTGCTATACTCGGCTATGCCGTATCTTTAATACCCTCCACCGAGAGTACGAATATTTTAGGTGTGGGGGGTGGGCTTTATATGGTTTCTATAAAACTTAAGTCAATCTTTATAATACATGACCTCACAGTATGATAATTTGTTGCTTAATATTAATAAAATATAACGATGAAGTTTGAAAAAACCCCTAAATCAGGCCAAATTTCAATACAAGTTTTTTTTAAGTTAACGCTTCTGAAATTTCTTTTAGGAATGCCGCTTTACCATAGGTTACAACTGCATCGTATGAAGTAACGTACGACTTAAGGCTCAAACACAATATGCATAGCCTTGCTTAACCTACTGTCAAAAATTAACAAAAAGTCTCTTAAATGTACCTAAGAAAACAAAATAAAATAATAAGAACATTTAAAAAAAAATTTTTTAAGAAACGCTTTTCTTAAAAAAGAACATTTAAAAAAAATTTTGCCCTCCCCCTAGATTTTATCCTGGCTACGCAAATGTATTCGTGTATTGTCATCGGCAATATGCATGCCTGCAAAGTATCATCCATTTGAATTGAGTAAAAGGCGGTCAAAAAAGCATTTTAAAAAAAAATTTGCCGCCCCCCCCCCCCCTGGATTTTATCCCGGCTACGCCCATGTATTCGTGAATTGTCATCGGGAATATGTATGCCTGCAAAGTTTCATCCATTTGCATTGAGTATAAGGCGATTAAATTAACGTTACAAGATTTAATTTACCAAGGTGAAGTTAAAGAAAAGGTCTTAAAAAAATTTTGCCCTACCCCTTGATTTTATCCTGGCTACGCCCATGTATTCGTGAATTGTCATCGGGAATATGTATGCCTGCAAAGTTTCATCCATTTGCATTGAGAATAAGGCGGTTAAATTAACGTTACAAGATTTGATTTTCCAAAGTGAAGCTAAAGAAAAGGTTTTAAAAAACATTGATTCCGTACGGAATGTGCGATTAGATTCGCACCTTGCTTAAGCAAATGACTGTTTCATTAAACTTGGCAAAAAGTTACCTTACGTTCAACATGGTTTGCCTCATATAATTTACATGTATGCGCACATTTGCTTAAGGCAACTTAAGCACATTATGGTTGGGCCTTTAGATACGTTGTCAAATTAAAATAAAATTATTTTTGTGTTTTCAAATTGAATATGTATTTGAAAAAAAAAAAAAAAAAAAAAAACAGTTGGTAAAAATTTAAAATTTTCTATAATCATTTTCAATAGAAAACAAAATACGTTTACGACGGAAACGTGGGTAATTGGAGTGTAAAGAAATTTACGGGGATACGTAATAGGTTCCTACGACACAATTGGGTTCATAGCATTACATGGGACCTATGGTAAATTAAGGACCGATTATCACAAAATTAAATGGTGTTAAGTAGTTTTTTAATGATATTCCAGAGGGGCTTGATATGAGGCCTATGTTAAATTATGGACCGATCTTCACAAAATTTTATATGTAGTATGATTTACTATTATAAAAAACGATTCTATTTATTTTAAGTTTTATTTATTTATTCACAGTTTATGTAATATAAATAAAATTAGAATCTCTGCATTCTGTCAGCAATTTTAAATATCAAAATATTTTAAAAATATAAATTTTTTGGGTTTTAACTCTTATTTTCTGATCCGATTTTGCTGTATTTCAATCCTAAAATGCTTAGGAGAACTAGAAAGAGTTTGATACCAATTTGTTCTTTTTCCGTTTGAGCCTTTTGATAGTTGCGTGTTTTCAACAGACGGACAGACAGAAAGACAGATATTACTAAATCGACTTATAATTACTCAAGGATCCAGGATATATATACTTTATGGGGTATTAGATGAATATTAAAAGTTTCACACGGAATGACAAACTTAGTAAACCATCATTCACCACCAGTGGTGGTGGAGGGTATAACAAGTAAATAAAATAACAGCAAAACTTTTGGTGTTTGCGTGAAAAAGCATAATTTTACAGGCCACAAATAAAAACCAAACAAACACCTCAACAAGTTTTTTCTTAGCATACAGTGTAATCTCTCTTAGCGGACACGTCCTTTCGAAGGACAATGTTACCTGCAGCGTTCTAAACTCAATCAGCATTGAGTTCTTCTGAGAGGACATAACCCTTCCCGAGCTATTTTGATGGACCGGGATGTGTCCGTTTATAAGAGATTCCACTGTATATAGAAAAACAAGAAATATAATGTAAAATAATAGAAATAATGTTAAACAAAGTAAATACAAATAATATGTACTCTTAAACGTTTTATTTATTTTAAATAAGACTAGAGTTACAGAACTTTTATTAAAGTTAAGCAAAGAAAATTATTATTTGTGTATGTTGAACACACACACTTTTCGCAGCATATGCAGTTGTATTTTCGAATCTTGCTTTTCAGTTTTATTGTCTTTGGTTTATCGGCTTAGATGAGAGACTTTATATAACCCCAATTAAAATTATTTATCGTTTTGAATCACACGATCTTTAAAAAGTTTTTGTTCCATCAAAAGTTGCTTTGATTAAATTAATTGTAACGTGCGCTGTGTGGCACGTGGCTATGCCATTTTGGAGCCATATGTCAGAAGGCTTAATGCCAGCTTTTTGAGTTGTGAAACGTTAAGCCTAGAATACACGAAATGTGAAAAGCCACATCCGTCAACGATTTAAAACTTTTGAAGAAAAAAATTTAGACAATAATTCAGAAATGGATTTTACAATCGCTTGAAATTCATCACATGTTTTAAAAATTATCGTTTGAAATCGATCGATTTTCATTACATTCTGTACAACTCTCGCTTTATTCCGAAACTTTTCTAAACTTGCACTATTTTAAATCTATACGGCCATGTTTAAGAATAAGAAATCAAATAAAATTGAAATCGAACGAGATTTTTAGTTGAATTATTTAAAAAACGACTGTGTTCTTGTTTTGGTGTTTGCTGTCATCAAAATGTCATCCCTGGTTACTTCCGAAACAATAAACCGACTGTCGCTTTATCTGGTTTTAGCAGTTGTTTCGGTGAACATTTTTATAAATTTTTAAAACGTCGTCGTTTTTAATTCACTCATATTGCATTTCCGAACATGGACAATGAACTTTTTTCTTACTATTTCTTTCAAAATTCTTCAAAAATGTTATATAAAAGTGTCAGCCAATTACTTACATACATATTTCTTAACAAAGAGAAAGACACAAAAAAGTTTTCCCTTTAGATTAAAAAAATAATCTGATTCAACTGACTCATAAAAAAACAGTTTAATTTATAATAAAGAAAACAAAAATATTAAATTTTTTCCAATTCAAAATGAACAACGACATGTTTGTACATGCAGTTTGATGAAAAGAATTTAAATTATTGATTTTTTTTTAAGTTTCCTTCTTGCTTTTTGTACAATACTGTAATAGTAGGAATTTGAGTATCAAATTACAGTACATTGATTAGGGTTTTATGTGAATAAATTCCTTCTGTTACAATTTTAATTTAAAGTTTAGTTAGTAATCTCACCTATGACTTAAATAACGCCGATGTGAATTCATGCACGAACTAACTAGCCTGCTCCGTTGAGGTGGAGATGGAGGTGTTTTCTGGTATACTGGTGTTTCTGTAATAATGAAAGAAAAAAAAAAAGAGAAATAAAGAAAATTATAGAATATTAATAAGATCAATGATTAATTCACTTAAAAATAAAACAATAGATGTGTTCATTTACTAAAAATTGTTAAAAAAATTTGTAACGTGCACTTTTATTTTAACATTTACTTGTTTTAACAATTGTTACAAATTTGTAACAATTTTTAGTAAGTGAACACAGCTAATGACTGCAAGAAATAACAAATGTATTATAAAAATGATCGATAATTACAATTACAATAATAAAACTTTCGCACAACAATCGGTTTTGCACACTGGAACGGCTCACTGTTCAACAAACAACGAGCAAGAATTGTCAACACAGCAACACCTGAATTTCAGGTCTTTATTCCCGTTGTTCCAATGTAGGGCATATCGCCATGCAATTTTTATGAAATAAATTCAAATTCCCCAAAACTTTAAAAAAATCTTTAATGATTCTAAACGGGTAAATAGCACAAACGCTTAAACAAATATAGAACAAAAATATTCACACAAACATCTTCTTGTTGCTCCCAAACTTCTTGTGTAGTATTTACCGATAACTTTTGAATAATTTAACACTGAATTTTTCACAAAAAAATTATTTAAAAATCTAAAAACAAACTTTGAAAGTGTTTTTATCTTTAAAACTTATCGATTCATAATTTTTGCCACAAAATTGTTATATACATATTTTAACAATTTATTAAATGCGACAAATACAATTGCAAATTCAAACTTAATTTACCGAATAAAAGTAACATAGACCTTTAGCCCGTTGTAGTGAAAACAGCCCAGTTTTTGGCGGAAATCGCACCCGCACACCTCACACTGATTATATTAGCTCACTAACAACTAGTCTTTCGTGGCATACTATATATGAGATAAGGGGTGGGGTGAGGATCACAAGATATTGGTTTATCAGGTATATTTTTACTAAAATTGATAGGGGCACCTAAGACTTCTGCAGATTTTGCCCCCTCTCTCTTTTCATCTTTTTCTTTATTTTAACGACCCGTCCTTACAAGCCCTACATTCTTTAACAACTCTAAAATCATGTTAGGTTTAGGGGGAGGGGGCAGTAGAAGGTGGACGGCAAAGGAATCTGTCTTATTTCTTAGCATCATTTCATGTCTCGTGAAGACGGGGTATAAAGGTCTAACAATGCACCTCATCGATTTCGGAGTGAACGTAATAATACGCAAGTGTTGGCACAACCCATTCTAAACCCAGCCTAAAGTAGGTATCTTCAATTTTTCCTTTTACACCAATATTTAATTTTATATACCTGCATTCGGATCGTTTGCAATTAAGCGTTAAATCTAAAAAAGAAATTTTTGTCAAAGGTCCTCTAACAACAAAAGAAAAAAAAAAAGAAAAGACTAACGCAATTGACAATTTATTTGTTTTAGAAAGGCTAAGAGAAGAAAAATGTGTACATGTCCAATAAAAAAAAAAAAGGAAAACCTTATTAAAACAAAATGAAGATGCCAGCATGAGATAGTAAATTATTGATTTTAAAACTGTCTAAAAAAAAAATATCAAAAAAGATTTATATTTTTTTTATTTTTAAACTTTACAACAGAAAAAAAACTTACTTGTATTTGGTTTATGGTAGGCGTAAGACACCACAAATTGTAATAATGTTAAAGAGCCCACCATAAGATGATGATGCTCTTGTTTTTTATATAATTTATTCAACACGTTTAAGGATATTTTTCCACAGAAAAGTATTAAGGAATATAAAGAATGTATAAGGAAAATAACACACACACAAATACACTCTCTTTTTTTCGCTATAAAACGTCCAGTAAGTTTTTTTAGTTTAAAGAATTTTTCTTAGCCTTCGTTTTTTTAACAAACAAATTGTTTAAGATATTATTTTTAGTTTTTTTTTTATTTTACTTTTAAAATCTAAAACAAAATATTTTTTAATAAAATTTAAAAAAAAAAGTAATTTTGAAATTAATCTTTTAAAAAAGAAATTTTAAACTTGAATAACTAGATTTTTGTTAAAATAAGTAGTTTTTATTAATGTTTAAAACTTCCTTTTTCTTGTTAAGGAAATTTTGTCTGTATGTATATGATAAAATACTCTGGCTTATTAATTAAGAAAAAAAGAACACAAGTATGTATGTGTATATTTTAGTTTTACTCCCGTTGAAATTTTATTTGAGCTGTTGCAACGTTTAGCTTTTGAAAAAGACTAAAAGTTATATCCTTTTTTAAAGCAAACTTTTAGGCAAGTGCAAAAAGTCTATAATTCTCTTTTAAACTCTTGAATTATGTATGGCCTCTCATTTGTATATAGATAAAATGTGTTTTTATAGGATGATTACAATTATAGCCATAGTGACTATCAAAATTTTCAAAGTTATTGTTGAGGTTTTAGAGAAAAAAAAATAAACAAAATAAAGCATACCTTAAAGGTTTTAAGGAAATATTTATTAATCAAAGAAAATATTGCCTACTTTTAGGATTCTCAGAATGCTTAAAACAAAGACTATGTTAGAAAGTTGTATATATCTTCTTAAGTAAATCAGCCCAGCTCCCAGCTCACAATTGAATTTAAATAGAAAAACTGGGGGAAGGGAAAAATTCCCGAGAAATTTGTATTCACAATTTTTAATATATCGATAAAATATTGCCTTCTTTTAGGATTTCTTTAAGGTTGAAAATAAAGTATGTGTTAAGGACCTTTAGAATTTATTTAATTTAAAGCATCCTTAACGTTTTAGCAACAACAGTAAATATTTTAGAATATATCGAAATATTTCAACAAATCTTAAAAACTACGTCATTTGGTATTAAAAAATAATACCTTAACTCAACTGCAGTCTCAACTCTCCTATTTGCTCTTATTTCTAATGAAAAATTCTCTTTCTTTTTTTCTCTTTTTAGTATCCTTTTCAAAGCGCATGCCTTGTGTTTTAAATATTGAGCATTATATTTCTATGACACAAATCTTTTGCATATTTTTTGTTACTTAAAATAAATTGTGTTATTTTATATTGAAGTTTCAAAAAGAGGAGCCACATATACAGAAGTTGCCGTTGAAACATCTGTTAAAAAGCCTGCTTCTCTAATACTTAGAGTATGTGTTTAAAGTGTTAAGGGTTCAATTAAAAAAATATTATGATAGGTTGAGTATCGAAGGAGTTCGTATTTGTGTTTGATAACCAGCTAACAGATGTAGAAAAAAGGAATGAGTGAGATTTGCCACAAAAGAAAAAAATTATTAAAGAAAGGGGTATTTAGAAAACAAAAAAGTTTATGTAAGTAAAAAAAAGAGGCTTTTAATTATTGATTCTTAAAAATTTACAACAAAAATTTAATTTAAAAAGTAAAGAAAAATATCATAAAGGGTGTTTTATTAAGCGCTTCCAATATTCAAAAACAAAGTGTTTTATTTTTTTTTAATTCGTTTAAAAGGCCTATCGATGTCATTATGTATGGAATATAAAATCGAACTAATGTCCGCCGGGGCTTCGTTGTATGGCCTAAGCTAAATTTGACCGATGGCATAGGTTATATTGGCTTGAGGGTCATTATGATTTATTGCACGTTTGCACAGACCTGTGACTTAAGAAAACCACACAAGAAAAAGTCCAACGTGGTCGAATCGCACGATCTTATGGTCAGTTCACAAAGCCTTCATTTAAAATGACCAAGCCTTCGAATCGCTCATGATATTGGATCTCATGTTTATTGGTGCTGTCCCAAACAGAGAACAAGCCGATCGGCTAAATTTTTTAAATTAGCCTACAGCGTCCTATATTGAAAAGGTTTGAAATGGGATCTCAAGTTTAAAAGTTATGTAAATTTATATACAAATTTAAGGAATTCCATAACCCCCAAGGGGTGAAAATAAAGGGCAAGGATGTTTTGAGACAATGTTTAAGATGAAGTCTTTGTATGGGAGGTGTATTGCCACTTCTTCAATCCCGCCCATTTTTTGGATGATGTTGCGGTTGATAACCAATACTTCTACTTCCAAATGATCTTAAACATTTTTCTTATTCGTATTTTACTTATAAGAAAAAGCTTCTTAGCTACTTTGTACCAAATTTGGAAACTTTAATTCTTGCTGTTTTCCAGATATACATAAATGTATATACATATGTATACATATTATCTTTGTATATGAGGTTTTCCACCCACTAAAAATTTCACAAAAATATATAGCCTATAGCACCTCCACGACTATCAGTAACATAATGTAAAAGTTTCATAAAGATTGGTTTAGCAGTTGAGGGGTATATACACTAGGGTGACCGTTAAAATCAAAAGTTGGATTTATTTAGGTCTCACTCGCCAATTTGGTGGGTATTGATGAAAAAACAACTCAAAATTTTTTTAGGACTATCGGCGAAGGCTAAGCCATCCCTCTAGCCCTCCAATGTTTGAGAAAAATCGTAAAGTCCGACTTGTATGACTTATATTTAGGAAAATATTAATTTTACATAAAAATCATTTTCTAAGAAGTTGTTGTTAGTAAAGTTTCCATCAACTTTTGCCTTAACAAGTTTTCTCTAAAACACATATTGAACGAAACCTAATTAAAATAAAAAGTAAACAGCAGCATTGGTTCGAATTTTTTCTTTAGAACTGTTTTTTCTTACACATGTCAATTCAGCTTTAATATTTGTGTTTGTGTGCGTTTGCTTAAAAAAAAAAAATGTCAAACGCATATCATTTGTTTCTAACATACCACGGTTGATAAAGTTGGTGGAATTGTACTTTTTTGATACAATGCAAAGCAGTGTTGCAAAATTGAAATTTTGAAATGGTACTGAACTTCAACTAAAAGAGTACTTTTCCCACCAAATGGTACTTTTTGTAAAAAAATAAAACAATCATTTATAAGAATAACAGGAACAAAAAATTATTTTATTAGAATTCATATATTTATGTATTTAAAAACATAAATTATTTATATATATGGTACATACATATGTAAATAATATTTTGCATAAGCGGAAGGTACATTTTTTCAGTATTTTCGATTAAAATAGAATAAGTAAATAAATTAAAAATTGTATTTTTGTACATATAAATTTACACTGGAAGGATATTTATATTTTTACTTTTGCAAAGTTACATTATTCAGACTTTTAACTTAAATTCTTAGAACTGAGATTTAAAAAATAAAGCTTAAAACATTAGTGTTTAAAAAATAAAGCTTTTAATTCAGTGTTATAAATTATGTAAATTTACTTTAAGAGATCATTAGAAATATTAAAACTATAACAGCAACTATCATTTGATTTTATAAGATCTCTAGTTTTTATCAAACTTGAAACAGTTTTTACGTGCAAACGATTTCTTTCTTTGGTTTTTATAGCATTTTGCATTGAAAAGGTGCGTTCCACTGATGCTGAGGAATGTGGTATAGATAAAATTCCAAAAGCAATTCGTGACATGTCAGAAAACATCAGTTCATTCATTTCGTTCTTAATTTTTGATATATTTTGCCAAAAAATGGAAATACTTTCCATTCTAAATTGCTTTATTTCTGGAAGATCCGCTAGTGCTCGGAATTGCGAATTAATATTTTCATAGTTTTCTTTTTCGTTTGGAAATAACAGTAATAACAATGGTATTATGCTATTGGTTTCACCGGAAACAATATTTTCTGGACTGAAGCTGCTTATCATTTTTAAAGTTTTGTTTTCAAAACAAAATTTAGTTCTTAGTGATTCGCAAAATTTCAAATAAAATGACTTTGCAATTTCTTTTATTTTATAAACAATTTCCTTGTTAACTTTGCATGTTTCTATAAATATATCAAATTGAGTTCCACAAAATATTTCATTTAAGGGTAAATTGTTTTCATTTAAATTTAAATTTTCCACTGACATATTATTCAATGAATCTCTTTTTATAAAATTTCTTGCCACTTGTACGAACAAATATTCCATTCTGGATAGCAAAATATGAATCCTGGCATCCTCGCTTTGCATTTCAATATTAACGTCGTTAATTATTTTTAATATATATGACAAAAACAGGAAATACATTTTTGTTTCAGGTTTTAAAATTTCTGTTCCAATGAATTTAAGGCGTTCACTTTTATGGCCACTTTCAAAATTATTTAAATTGAAATAATAGGTCAACGGCTCCCATTGTTCTAAATATCGTTCGACAACAGCCTGTCTCGAAAGCCATCTGGTTTGTGAATACCTTAAAATTGTGTGAACATCTGCACCAAAGTATTCTTGAAATGTGTTAAATTCCTCTTTTCGGCTTGAACTATTGCAGAAATAGTAACTTATTTCTTTCATCAATTTTTCTACATCTTTCGGAAGACATAAATAGGCTGATGAAGAGCATAAATTTAAAATATGACATATACATCCATTTACAAACAAATTTGGAACTAGTTTTTTCAACCTTGCCTGAACACCGTTAATTTGCCCCATGATTACGTTACAGTTATCAGCTGTAAACCCTATCAGATTTTTCAAAGGGATTTTGTTTGTTTCCAAAACTTCTAATATTTTTTTTACAATTCCGTTTGCTGAAGGGTCGCTTATAGATTCTAATGATAGAAATCGATCTCTACATTTTCCATCAAAAGTTCTAACAACGATTGATAAATTTTTTAAAACAGTGCAGTCATTACTCTCATCAATGATAATTGAAAAATAGTTATTATTACAAAACGTTGACACCATTTTTGTATTTTCTGGGCCAAGTATGGACGTTATAATGTTTTGGGCCTTTTGGCGATTAATTAAGAACTTTTTTATTACCAGCGAGTCGGTGATTGCACATTTTATGATGTTGTTTAGGTGGTCCAAAATTGAAAATGATAAATTGTGCTCCGCCACAAATAGACACAACATTATTTCCAATTTTTTTGCCGCATCACTACTTACACAGCGGGTGTTTTCAAAAAATGATTTAATTTTTGGGGTGTTCTTTGCCAGTTGAAACTTTTTAATGTGACTTTCTCGACTTGCGTGGCGTTGTATATGGCTTAAGCCACCGACGATTCCAATGTTACATATGGTACATTTTTTCCCATTTGATTTGTCTCTTACTAGCCATGGAAACTTTTCTCTCCATTCTTCTCGGAATCCAGCACAATATGTTTTAATTTTGCTAAAATTTGGTATATATGTACGGAAATTCTATTTAAATGAATATCAAATCATTAATCTACCTGTTAGATGAAGAATCCATTTTTCATTTGCAGCTTTTTATTTTGTTTTTTAATTAAATTTGTTTATTTTCTATTTTTTTGCAAAACTTTCAACATATGCATTTGCATGTTATAAAAATTACCTTCGGTGTAACAAAAACTGTTAATTAAATTTTAGCACACACACACACATAGTACAAGGTAGTGGTGGTATTTCTATTAACAACAACATAAACTTTGCAACAAACACATGATTACCAAAGACTGTTATCGAAATGATCACATCACACAGTTTAAGTTTAGCGCTGAGTTGAGAATGTTGCTAACATATTAAATGTTAAAAAGCCGAAATAATAAAAAAGTACTTAAAACAACGCGGGGGTACTGCGGTATTTTTAAAATGAAAAAGTACTGAAAAAAGTACCAAAGTACTGAATTTTTCAACGTTGATGCAAAGCCAAAAAGTGCGGTGGTACCCCAGTGACTCATTTGGTACTATTTCCAAATTTTTCAAACCTAAATATTTATAATTGATATAAAATGGCAACTCGTATTTACTGTCCAATGAATATTAACGGAATTCAGTGTTTGGTGCAAATGGTTTTGCCAAAGTGCAAATGCAAAATTTCGTAACTTGTTTATGAATTTGCATTTGCTCTTTGCAAGACCATTTTCAACAAACACTAAACTTCGCTATTGTGAATAGATTTTTGCACTAGATCATTGGACGATTGCATATGCCACATTCTAAATTAAGTATCAGCGGCAGTGTTCCCAGTTTTGGGGATTTATCCCCAAATTGGGGATATATTTTTTTTTGTAATTGGGAATGCAAATTTCGTGAAAATCCCCAGGGGATTTTTTGGGGAAAAGCACGTTTTTCGCTGGGGATATTTGGGGATAATATATGTATATATTATTATAAATTTCATTTTTGCAATGGCAAGACCGATTAAGTCAAGATGTGGGTACAAATTTTATTCTTTTTTGAGGTTTTAAACTATTTCAAGAACTTGTTGAAATAGGTTTAAATATGCTTTTTGTACCAACTAGCGTTTCTTCTGTTGAACTAGCTTTTTTTATGTAATGAATACAACCAAAATCAATATTTACAACAGAATACATTATGAGTTATTAGGAGCTCTTCTTAGAATAAATACACACTTTAAAATAATGCAGCTTGCTGTGACAAATTTATTCAATAATCTTAAATGCACTTTTTAAACAAACAACATGTAAAACAAAATTGCATTGGCTTATGAATTAGAAGATAATGGATTCCCTTGTTTTGGAAATGATAAATATGTATTGACGCATTTTATTTTATTATTTTTCTTTTGCGTTTTTACGTTACCCTTGTTACATACTATACATGTGTACATAGATACGTAGAACTCAAAGAATAAATAACATTAGTTTTAATTATATTACACAAATGGATTTATTTCAATAAATCGATGCATGCATATTTTTCCATTGACATAATATTATGTATTTTATTTTTAAGAAAATGTGGGGATTTTCGGGGATAAGAAAATGGCTATTTTGGGGATGAAAAACCACAAATTGGGGATAAGGCTTAAAATAAAACTGGGAACTCTGATCAGCGGCAGCATATAAGCCTTCATGCCAAAATATTATAAAAACAAAGGAACGAAAAATACCGTATGTACTAATGGTTTCAAGTGTAACCGAAACAAGTCTTTTTCTTTTATAAAAAAAATTATTTATTACTATTGGGGTCGAAAAAGTACGATTTTAGAAGTTCGTAAATACGATATTGGTTTTCTCATTTATCATCCCTGTAACATACCTGCACGCTTTCTTTATTCTTTAAGGGGGCTCTCATATAAAATTGTCAACACAGACTAGAAATATATTGTAGAAAAAAGCCCCAGAACTGCCAAGGAATCGCCCCAAGGGGGATTAAATATATGACGGACCTTCATTAGTTTTTTGTGCTTAACATTTTCTTAAAATATACTTGCCTTATATCTCCACCCTTTAGGTGGGCTCCCATACAAATATGCCGGTTTAATATAATTCTTAAATTTGGCCACTGCAGCGCCAAGATTGTCCTTAGTTGGGTCAAATGTATGACCAACCTCACATAATTTGTTTTATCCCCATTGCCAAAAAAAATTTGGTTTCTAAAACGACTACGCATATAAGAAAAACCTATAACAATTGTTAAAGGTAATATTATATTTTGAAAATCAATTAAACACGTTCATATTTTATAAAATTTTAAATCTTTACTAAGGGCCAGCAAAGCGGACCGGGTCCAGCTAGTAAGAGATAAAGAAAAACTTGTTAACAAATTTTCTACAAAATAATATTTTCTAAGTTATTAAACATAAAAGTCAGATTTCATGTAAAATTATAATTTTTCTCAAACTTTGGTCGGCTTGAGCGACGGCTTAGCCTTCGCCTATCGTCCTAAAAAATTGTTTGAGTTGTTTTTTATCAATACCCACCGAATTGGGGGGTTAAAGCATGAAATATTCATCAAGCGCTAAGGTGGTATTAGTGAAAATGAGTTTTTATGTGTGACACCGAACACGCTTGATGGAAAATCAAAAAATTTAGATTTTTGGCATGCTTGATGTCAAACGTAAATGTCTGATGAAAAATATGCGTTGTTTTGTTGAACTTTTCTTAATTTCCTTTTCCTTTATTTGCAAACATTTCATTATTAAGACATTTTTTATTTTTTACCAAACGAACAACACAAAATCAAACTAAAAATGAATGCTTGATGGGCCATTCAGCATGATAATTGCAAAACATCAAGCTCACGTACACGAGTTTGACATCGAGTTCTTCGTCCGTGTATAGACTTCTTTACGGAGATAACCTCCTACAAACAAACATGTACTTACTTATTATATTAGAATAGATGATAAACTTAAGACATTAACGGCCAATTTCACCAAACTAACTTTTGCTTTAACTTCCAATTAATAGTACGTATTGATAGCTATAATTGGTAGTTAATTATTACTGAACTTGGTGAATTTGGCCGTAAATCAAATATTTACACAAAATTAAACTTAAATAAATATAAACCAACGTGATGATAAACCCTCTTTTTTGTATTTCCTTTTCATTAATTTTAATTTTAAATCATATTTTCTATTTAAACAAGTTTATTTAGATTTGATCAAATTTTTTTGTATCTACTGATATGATTTAAATACAATTTTTTTACGAAAGTTTATGATAATGATGACGTTCATGGTGGAGCTGGCTTTTATTTTGCCAACCTTCTTCAAATATTTTGTTGTATTTGTTTTATTGCAAAAGCGTAATATGTGCTAAATTTAAACAAATTTTTTTTTATTCCCAAACATATGTGTGATATTTTGATATTTTTGCAAATATGTAAAGAAAACCTTGAACACAAACTAAAATTGCGATTTCTAAGTATATGAGAAATTTCGTATAAGTAGGCATTATTAGCACCTTTTATAGGGAGGAGGCATGTAGGGGTTCAAATAAATAATAAAATGTAATCATCTTAAAAAAAGTTTAATGAATGTACAGAATTATTGCCACATAAACACTGAAAATTTAAAAGAATATGGGCATTTCCCCAGAATGGTCTACCAGGATGAAAAAATAAAATGTCGATAATCATCGTCTTTTATTGTTTATTTTTAGAAAAAAAAAGTCTTTGTTGTTATAAAAGAATGGTTTTCTAGCATATCTGAGCTGTTTTACTTGTGGAAATTTGGCTGCAAACTGGAAAATTTTATAATTTCCTGTATTTTCTACTTCTAAAGACATTTTTATATACTTATTTTATATGCAAAAAAAAAGTTATGTTTACACTCTTTATTCATAATCTCTCCATTACCATCAATTGTAAAAGGAGTATGTATTAAGTTTTTTTTTTTTGTTAAGGAAATTTGAAGACATTTATGGTAAAATGCATGGTGATAATAATAAAAAAAACATATGGGAAAATCGTAGTTCGCGATCCGTACGTTCGCGACCTGTACATAAGCCAATTAGATATTTTATTTTGTAAATACTGGATGGAGACCTACATTAATACACTTTTAAAATAAATTAATCACTTTTGAAAATTCCGTTTCATTACGCAGATTTTTACATTTCACTACTGTCAGCCGAAATTGACTTCTATTTTGCGTACGTTCGTGACCACATGTTTATAACTCTTATTATGAAAACTTAAACTCGATGAAATCCATCTTTTTTACTAAACATAAGTAGATCTACCCAAATGCTATCGAATCGCAAAAAAATGCTAGGAAAGTTTTGTTTCTATATTATTTGTACATCAAAAGCGTACGAGCGTACGTTCGTGACCCCAGGTTTTGCCCATATGCTAAATTTTAAATAAAGAATACTACATATTTGTTTTTTTTTTAATACGTAAAGCCTTAAGGTACAAGCAGTGTTGCCAGAAGTGCAGATTTATGTGCATTTTGCAGATTTTAAAACCAAAAATCGCCAAATGCAGATTTGAAGATTTGTGGATTAAAATTGCAGATTTTTAGCCTCGGTGGAAACTTCTTTAAATTATCACTTATGTTTGTAATATTTCCACTAGCGACATTGTTTTTTTTTCAGTTTTGGATATAACTGGATATTTACTTGGCTATTTTTACCATTTATATTATTTTAGCGAATTTATTCAGTTTACTAATTAAAAAAAAAAAATCTGGCAAACTTTTTTCGCAATTTTATATTGTCATTTGATTTTACCAAATGGTATTTGGTAGATTGTGAATTGGTCCATAGTTCTGCCTGTAGTCTAGCGTAAAGTTTCGTCTATAGTTTCAACTTTAATCTTGTTTCATTGTTTTTGCCAGTTATTCTTGATAAACGAAATATATCAACTTTGATTTTGTTTCATTGTTTTTGCCATTTATTCTTGATAAACGAAATATATCAACCATTCATGGAAAAACCGTGTGGAAATAGATATCAATATTGCAGGGCTTGTGTCATTTGATTTCACACGAAATAATATGCATATGTACGTATATATTCATGTGTACTTATGTATAAATATTATTTATTTATTTATTCATTTATTTACGTAATATTAAGCCATCTAGGCCAAAAATCAATATTACAAGTAATATATGCTTAAGATACATATACATGCGTATATAATATTCATTAATCAATAATTATAATTCATAAAAAAAAACTAATAAAATGAAAATTGAAAATAATATACAGATATAAGAATAATATACATACTAATACTTCAGATTAAGGCTCTCCAGCCACATTTAAAATATAAATATCATAAGTATCCTCCATCAGTAGCTAATCAAGATTATTAAGGAAGTCTAAAATTTTTACCCGGAAGACATTATTTGAATAGGAAAAGACTCGTTACGAAAATGGTAAAAAGTTCCAAAGCCTGGCAATCCGAACAATAAAAGATTTTTCGAAACAGGATGCTGAAATTCTTGGTATACGAATTAAGGGATTCCTAGAAGAACGCATAAACTCAAAGGAGGTTAATAATTAGTGTCCGACCGAACGCACTTTTTGAGACCGAACCCGAACCCGAACTTCGGTAAATTTTGACAAGTTCGGTCGAACCCGAACTTTTTGTTAATACATCTAAACAATTGTACTTTTTTAATGTATTTATTAAAAAAAATAAAATTTCAGGAAATTATTACATTTACACTTTTGGAAGGATACAACATGAAAAGATAAATTGCACTTTATAGTATTCAAAACTATTTTATAGTTCAAAAATAATTAGTAATTACTTTTTTTAAGACAAAAAATAAAAAATAAATTTCAAGTAAGCATTTTATTAAGTCATCGCTGTATTTTATCGAACTAATAATCATAGAGAAAAATAGTTGAATTGATTTCGTATTATTTTCAAAAACAATGATGCCAAATTATAATTTGAAATTATAATAAATATGTTATTTCATAAAAAAGTTCGGTGTTCGGTAAAGTTCGGTAAAAATTTCGCCGAACACCGAACTTTGACCGAACGTCATTTTTTTCCGAACTCCGTAACCGAACCCGAACGTTCGGTCGGACACTAATAAATATCTTCAATAATTGCAATATTTGATCTCTTGTTAATGTTCAATAAGACCCTTGATAGTTTAAATAGCAAAGATGTGATTAATCCTTTCTCAGCCTGTGTAATTAAATTTGTATAGATAATATTAATGTAAAAATATCCAAAAACTATCAGCCATGTTCTGAAAATCGCATTCAAGTGAAAATAAAATCGAACAAAAAAAAAATGTAATAAATGTGATCAAGTTTTTCTTAGAATTCAAAAAATTAATTAACAAGGTTTCGTTTAAATGTGCTAAATTCCCACTGGGCACAAGTACAACTCGTACAAAAACCACAAGCAAATAGTTTTTATAAAATCGTTGTACAATGTCAAAAACCGATACAAAAAAAAAAAAAAAAAAAAAAAAAAAAGAACAGAACAGAAACAAAGACAATAAACAAAATTTTGACATCGAACAATTATAAACCTAATAAAAAAAAGTTATCAGCAGGGCTTTAAAGACCACATGTAATGAATTCGCCTTGTTCTTAAAACATTTATGGCCAATTTCACTAATTCTATTTAAATATCAATTCATATTTAAATATATAGTTTTTCATATACTTAGTTTTATTTATACTAGTGTTCGCCTAATGGTCAAAATTCAACCATAAATTTTTATGTACATATGAAGAAAACATAGCACATCTAAGTTTATATGAATTTACATGTTTCGAGCATTTATTTTTTCCGTCTTAGTGGATCGATTTGGCGAGGGAGCAACCTCCGGTTCATATTTTATCTTCTTCGTGAGTTAATGTAATTTTATAAGATCAAAATAAAAAAATATCAATTGAAAAACAAAAAAGTATCCTTTATAGACTGTCATCTACTTAGAACATTGCATGTTTAATTTTATGTTTCTATGTCTAATATAAGCCAAAATTAATTAAAGTACCAGATGTTGAACGAAAAAGTACCAAAAAGCTCCCCTTACATGTTCTTATTCACCCAGTTTAACGTATAATTTTATCTTTATATGTCGAATATTAACGAAAATTCAAAAATTTCCAGATGAAAAACAGAAAGTACAATCATATTTCATCTTATAGGTTTTCATTCACTCAGGACCCTGCACCTATAATATTATGTTTATAATTTAAATTTTATAGAAAATTTAAAATTTTCACGTGCAGCACGGAAATGTAAGAGAAAAAAATTTAATTTCCCGTATTTCCCCTTTCTGATACTTTTTTCTCCCCATAGAGGTTCGGTTGACAAACCAAGGAGAGCGTTCTTTATTGTTCCGATTTAAACATAAGATTTATAAAGTCGAAATATTCGAAAACCGGTTTCTGAAAAATGTTGAATAATCGACCACCATATTTTTTTTATTATTTGATAATTGAAAAAACAAAATTTTTATTATGTGTTCTGCATATGTGTTAGTATCAAATTTAAACGCTTATAACTCTGAAATGGTTGAACAGATTTTAATAAAATATATATTGTGCACTTCGGTGAGTAAATACCTTTCAAATGGTGTATATTTTGTTCAAATCGGTTGAAATACAGATGAGGAAAGTGTTCTTAACTGTTTTACTTTAGCAGATTTATATATAGAGATTTATTTGACATGAAAAACGAAAAAAATACTTCGCAAGTTAAGCGAGTTCAAACTGCAAAAGTAAGCTTTTTTTTGGATGGCGAAGGTTTCTTCATAGAGGAACTGGATGTGAAGGTTTCCTTTCGTCTGCCGGATGGATGTATCATCGCATATCGGGAGATGCACGTATATTTACTGACAGCAAGGCTGCCCTTGCTTCCCTAGCGGGTGTCTGCACGACATCTAGGTTAACTGTAGAATGTCGGATGTCTTTGGATGAGATTGCGAAGCATTCAAGGGTAACGCTAATATGGATACCGGGGCACACAGAGTGCCCGGGCAATCGGGTAGCAGATGAGCTGGCCAAACAAGGTGGTAGCATGGATGATACATTCATTGACCAATTCATTGGCCTTTCAATGGCTCACTGTAAATAACTTATAGGGCGCGAGTCTTATAGAGATGCGCAGATGCGGTGGACCTATGAGTCCATATCCAGGATCCTTTGGCCTGGATATGATAAACAGAGAACTAGCTCTCTACTTGGGTTCAGCAGGGCCCAGATTAGGACGGTGATATCGGTTGTGACTGGACACTGGCCGGTGGGGACTCATGCTGGAAGAATGGGTCTGGAATTTAACGACTACTGTAGAAGTTGTCAAAACAAGAAGGAAGAGGAGGCTGTGCTTCATTTTCTTTGTCATTGCCCTGGATTGCGGGGCATTAGGGAAGAATACCTGGGGGAACCGGTGTTTGCCTGCTTGGGGGATCTGTCCAGGATAGAACTAAAATCGATCCTTCTCTTCACTAGGAAGACGAAGTGGTTGGACTTTGCAGTGACGCCATCTGAGTAGCTGCTCTAAGCGATGCGCATTGGCGCCGGGTATCACCCGAACAAGAGCCTCTAAAACTACTCTACAAGCCCAGTATTCCAATTTAGACCGGTTGGTGAAGCGAAGTGCGAGGCGAGACAAGCGAGCTTGGATAGACGACATGACCACAAAGGCCCAGGCAGCCGGCGATACACATCGAAGTAGGGATCTGTACAAATTTGCAAAGCAGATATCGGGGAACGCCCGTTCAACCATATATCCCCTTAAAGATCCAATGGGCGGCACCGCTTCGTCCCTAGAGCGGCAACTGGCAATATGGTTCGACTATTATGCCGGCATACTATCAATTCCGCAACCCACAACTGTGTGGCAATGTCACTGTACCTCACATGAGATCAGATCTGACATAAGTACAAAATGTCCAGACGAAGTCGAGATCGCTAATGCTATACGTGCACTGAAGAATGGCAAGGCACCAGGCGTGGACAACATCAACCCTGAACTGCTTAAGGCTGATCCGGTTCTAAGTGCTGCAATAATCGGACCTTTTATCAGGGACTTTTGGACATCCCACTCATCATCAATTGCAACAGATCTTCGAAAAGAACAAGCCGGTTTCAGATCACATCGATCTTGCATTGATCACATAAATACCCTACGGATCATAGTGGAGCAATCAGTGGAATGGCGTTCTCCTCTATATTTGATATTTATCGACTTTGCCAGGGCCTTCGATACAATCCACCATCAGGCAATTTGGCATGCACTCCGATGCAAGGGAGTTCCACCTGAGCTTATCGACATTATTAAAGCTTTGTATAGCAACTCAACAAGCCGGGTACTGCATGAACGCGTGTTAGGCAACCCGATTGGTGTAAGTACTGATGTACGACAGGGATGTATCCTTTCCCCGCTGTTATTCAATATTGTACTGGACTCAATAATGCAGCAATCAACTCGCACTAGAAGAGGCATCACATGGGGTACGAATAGTCGATTAGAAGATCTGGACTATGCTGATGATATCTGCTTACTCGCGCATAACTTTTCCGACATATCAGCCAAATTGGAACAGATACACCAGCTAGCATCGAATGTTGGTCTTCATATTAACATCGACAAAACAAAGGTTATACGCATCAACACAACTAATCTCTCTAAGCTCAGGGTCAACAACATAGAGCTCGAGGATGTGCAATCGTTTTGCTACTTAGGAAGCATAATTTCCTCCACGGGCGGCTCCCGTGAAGATATTGCATATCGCATAAAAAAGGCAAAGCAGTCATTCGGAGCGCTACAAAGAATATGGAAATCACCACAAATACATACAGGTACTATGCTGCGTCTTTTCTCTTCAAATGTTCGCTCTACCTTGCTATATGGATGTGAATCCTGGAACTCTACGGCAAACGACATACAACATCTACAGGTATTCATTAACCGTTGCTTGCGGAAAATATTAAGAATTTTTTGGCCTAACGTAGTTTCCAATAGCGACCTGTGGCAAAGAACAGGCGAAACACCAATCCGTTTAGAAATTGCAAAAAGGATATGGAGCTGGATTGGCCATATCCTAAGAAGACCTCATGATGATATATCGAAGATGGCAATTGACTGGAATCCTCAAGGCAGCAGGAGAAGAGGTAGACCCGCTAACACCTGGAGAAGGCTACTAGAACCCGAAATTAGCAAAACAGGAAAAACCTGGTCTGAAATAAGACTAATAACACAGGATAGATCCGGATGGAAGGATTTCGTAACGACCCTTTGTTCCAACTTGGAACCATAGGAATCAATATATATATCACAAAGGGACCAATAAGGGACTCAAGTGAGCTGTCTTTTAATGGCTGCCCATGGAACCTAACCTAACCTAAGCTTAAGGAAACTAGAATATTTTTAAGAAACTATCTGAAAAATCTTGAAGCCCTATGCTCCTTATAGTACTTAGCCTAAGGGTGCTAGTTCATCTGCAATTTCATTACTATTACACAATTTTTTTTTAATAATTTTATAAAAGTAAAAAAAATTTTATAAAAGTAAAAAAAATCCTAACATAACCGTAAAACTAATATAACCTCAAAACATTGAAATAGTTTTTCTCTATTTGATTTGAAATTTTATAAACAATTTCTGTGAATTGCTTACAATGACACACCGACTCTTTCATAAACAAACCAAACTAACTCAAAACTATTTAATTACTCCACAACGGCTACGGAATACCCAAATAAGCACAAGTTTTTTAAATTATTTCTAAGCATATCGCACACTAAATCATAAACAGTCACAACTCAAAATTTATCAAAATCGCTTTTATTTTCATAAGCCACTTCACAAATCAAATACGACCCAGAAATTTCGTTTACGGCAATGTTTTCTGCAACTTTTCTTATTTTACATTTGTGGAACTCAATTTGATTAAATAATTTCAACCATATTTTTAAAGCCAGTTTTTTGCATGTCATGAAAATTTTTGAATTTTGGGTTGTGATTGTTTATAATTTAGTGCGCGATATATTTTAATAAAAAAAGTAACAACCAAAGTTGGCAACTGAAACGAATTTATTTCGGTGTTAGCATCGGTATAGAAACTTTTATAACGGTATATATCGGTATTACAATACGTGAAACAAACAAAAAAAGCTTGAAAAATAGAAAACTATATGTATTTATGACACAGGGCAACACACCAAAAAATTCCAGACTTCTGGCAATTGATTCTGGGTAAATTGAGAGTGCTGATTACGAACGCATCATTGGATTTTTTCTATCAGCTCTAGTTTCAAAGACAGTGACCAGGGTTTAAAAAAACTGCAGTCGAAAACAAAAACTGTCGAACAAAAAACGAACATTTGTGTTCAACTTTTCGCTTTTTGTGTTGGTTTGACAGCGACTGTTTACATTTAATGAATCAGAAGTAAGAGCAACGCTTTTGTTTTCCAATGACAAATGAAGTGGATGAAATTACAATTTTTCTACTTCGACCGCAGTTTTTAAATCCTGATGGGGACATTAAATGTCTGCATAACTTACGCAATTTTTTGTATTATTCGCTTAATATTTCAAATCCCAAAATATTATTAATCTTAACAAAAGTCTCTTTCATATGAGTAGAGTCACGTTTGTGAGTTTATCAGGATATCTAATTTGTATTGCAAGGATGTTCAAAATTATGTTTTTTTATGTTGGTCCTTAAAACTTTGAAAAGTAAATTTTTTTGCCCCATTAAAAAAAAAATGTTTACCCATTAAAAGGGTACTGAAACTTCACATTTTATTTTGTTTTCTACATGTTTTAAACAGTACCAAAAATGTTCCTCTTCACAGAAAAATAAAAAATTTGACAAGATGTTTTTAGGTCTAATCAAGATCTTTGCAACTTTTTTGGCTAATTGTGTTCATCCTCATACATACTCTTTGGGATGGCAAATTGCTTTTTTAACGCAAATAACCTTAATAAAGACATTTCAACATGAATCAAAAAGAAATGCACTTAAGAAGGCTTTTTCTCAGAAATTATTTCCTTCATTTTATTTCCTTTAAGTTAACAAATATTTTTCCATTAGCACAAATGTTAAAAATTTTAATTTTTTTTTTAAATCTTTAAAAAAATTATTATTTTTTAATGCCGAAACGCCTACACCGGAGAGAAACAACTTTAACTTTTAACCGTTATTTTACGCAAATAATAATTTTGGTATCCGTATCAATACCGGTATTCAATTTATTCAGTATCGGTTGCCATCTTTAGTAAAAACTAAACTTATATACAAAGACGTTGTCTTGGAAGCGAAAAAAGAAACCAAGCAAATCGAAAAAATTAAACAAAAATAATCAGAAAACTGCATTCATTATAAAATAACAACAATAATAGTTCAACAACAACAAAAATTGACTTAGTAGCACAATCACAAAATAAAAAGTAAATGGTTTTAATAAGCAACAGACTACAACCAATTTTTTATTTTTTTTTTTTTTGAACGAGTAAAAATAACTTTAACAAAAACAAATATGTCTTAAATAAAATTGCGCATCTTAAACTGATTTGTGCCAGAGAAACAAAACCGGTTTTAGTTTTAGCCACATTTTAAAAATATTTATGCACTTGGGGTCTGTCGCTAAGGCGATAAGTGTTTAAGATTAAATACAAGAAAAAACAAGTTAAAAAAAAAATAGAATTTTGGTAAAAAAAAAAAAAAAAATACAAATTGTCAAAAATTAAGACAACAATAACAGACAAAAATTACATGTGGAAAATGGTCTACGAATTTTGAATTTATTTTTAGATATTCTTTTATAAATTTCAGCACATCAGCAAATTTTAACTAAAACTTCATTCTAAAATCTTAAAATTTTTAAAAATCTTGAGATTTTTCTTTAAATTTTTTTCTTAAAATCTACTTAAGCGCAAAGATATTGCAATCATAACCTAAGCATTTTAGTGGATTAAAAAAATTTTTTACAAATGGAATAACTTTTGGTACACAAATCCACAGTAATTAGTATGTAGTGTAGTAATTTTGTGTGAAGATAAAACAGTTGTGGTTGTTTTTTTACCCAAATATTGGAATGTTTCAAATATTGCCACTATCTCTGCTGTGAACACCTTAGAGTATGATAACAGTATTGATTATCTTATTTGTAATATAGTCGGTAGTTGTAACACTAAGAAATATTATCGTCGCGCTTTGACCCGTCTTTAAAAATAATTTTAAAGTTTCTATGTTCTGCTTTTTTCTATTTAAGCATCGTCTATCTCAAAAAATCAAAAATTTGAAGATACTTAAGCAAAAGTGTTCCTTCGTAAATTTCTTGGTATGTAAAAAAATCAGTATTATATGTCAAACTAAACCGAAGTTATAGCAAAATATATTTTATTAAATCTGTATTTAAAGGCACATTTTGAAAACTTAATCGCATTTTGCCAAGTTCGATTTTTATTGAGATATGACTATGTTGCAATAAAGAAGCGATGTGTCGGAAGGTGTAGAAGATTTAGGGAATTAATCTAGTGTTAGATCAATATTTTTAAATGGTAGAAGCCAAGAGAAAAAGAAAGCTGTTAACGTTTTTTATAAATGTTTTTAATGATTGAACTTAATTATAAGATTTTTCTGAAATCCAGTTAAGAGAAATTATTTAGCCTAAAAATTGTTCTATTTTATAAAAGTATGACGTACATTTTTGTTTGTATTTAAAAATATCAGACAGACCTACAACTAATTGTACGTACATTCTAATTTGTTCTTATCAAATATTGATAATACATTTTTATATTTATTTCTAAAATAAAAATTGGAAAACTTTCTAAAGTCTAGGATCACACTATGAAAGTTTTCTTTCAGAAAGTCTGAGTTTATGGGTGAGAGAGGAAAAAGGAAAAGCATGTTCTTTTCCCCTCTCACCAATAAACTCAGACTTTCTAAAAGAAACCTTTCATAGTGTGAAGCCAGACAAAGATAATTAAGAGAATTAAAAGCCTTTTAAAAACTACAAGGAAATTAGTGCTGGATCACACACATCAAGTTTGACTCGACAAGTGTTGGGTTTTTAGGAGACGAGAAAGGGGTGCAGACTCAGTACTTATCAATTTTCTTCTTCCTTTCATTTTCGCATTTGAAAAGGAAAAGCACAAGAAAATTTACGACACAAACAGATTGCGTATGAATGTACACGCAGGTTCAAAAGAGAATTAAAGAAACCCTGTTTAGCTAAACCTGACTTGTCTGAACCAGCACTTAAACTATTGTAATTTTAATTATTATTATTTTTTTTAATTTTGGTTCAACACTTACCTGTTATTCTTTCAAAAGTCATATAAATAATATTTTTCTTTGCACGGATTTTGGACAAAATTAATCCAGTCGTTAAGATTTTGGTTGTTTGTATATAAAAATTAAACTCAAAAAATTCCAATCAAAATTAAAATTTTGAGCAGCTATTTAATTGTTTTTTAAATTAATTTTAGTTGCAAATTAAAAAATAAACCCAAATTTAAACAAAGGTATTTGTATAAATTTGATTTAAAATGTTTCTGTTTTCATATAAATTAAAAATTTAATAAAAATAATAATAAATGAGGAAGTTTTTTTGTAAAATGGAATTTATTTTCGTTTATCTCTCTTTTGCACTCAGCACAAAATAATTGTGGCTTTTGTGTAGCAGAAAAATAATTAACAAAATTTTATTAACTGCAAAGAAAAGAAGAAAAAAAAAGAGAAAAATACATTAAAAAAAGGAAAAAATAGACAATGAAATAGGTATACATATTAAGTAAATAATGAAGAAATAGTTATTTTATTGTATAGTTTAAATAATTTGCATGAAAAGAATTTTAACAAAACTGAAATCTGTTGCTAAGCAGACCTGTAAAGTACGAGCTAGAGTATTTTCTGCGTCATGTTGAAATTTTCCCTTTCAAAATTAAGGCATTTTTATATAAAATAAATGATTGCCAGAGGTAAAAAAATAAAATTTTCAAAATCTGGAAATAACAAAAAAAGAAAAAACATCTTTAAACTGGATTTAAACAAAAAATCTAATACAAGGTTATCCATTAAGTGGCTTCAAAATGGCCAGTCTGGCAAGGCTGTTTAATGTTATCTGAAGTGTCATTGATTTAGTGAAAGGTTTGCCATTTATGAATATGGATTGTTTAACAACCAATGAACGCGCAAAAAAAAATAGTTAAAACGTACAATAATCAGTATTGTTGTTATTTTTTCGAACTTACTACAAAAAATTGGAGGTTCAAACGTGGAGGTTCGAGACTTACGGAGATATTATGGTCGTCATAATTGAGCTACTGAATTGGCAAGATCTTAAAAAATCTTAAAACATACGCTTATATATTTTACACATAGGCTCAGAAAAGTTTATAAGCAAGAAAAATTTGTTTCTAATGCAGTTGGGTCGCAAAATCAACTTAAGATTTTTACTTCTTTCTGTTAGTAAGCCTAACAAGAAGATTCAGTAAAAAAAATATTGAAATATAAAAAATCGATAAAGGCGTTATAGTTAATACTTATAAAAGGGTGTTTCAATTTTATTTATTATGGCGTTGTTGCTCGTTAGTCACTAATAATGCCCGCTTCCAAGGCGTCAATTGCTGTTGATTCATCGGCATAAACAAATGACTTCACGCGTCAAATCGTACACCTTTGAAGGGAAATTGAAGGTTAATTTCACGAAATCGACTTATCGCCAAAATTTGGTTTTAAAAGTCAAAGAAGCCTCAAGCGTGTTAGACGCGAAAAACGGTGTACAAAGAAATAATAAATACCAATGTACATTTCTGAAGAAGTACAAGAGCCAAAGATTCCAAATAAGCTACACGCATCTTGGTTATAGATATTTAACAATCGACGTGGCTGAGATTGGAGAAGTTGGCGTGGCACTTCTCTTTCATAAACATTATAGTTTTCGTATTTCTGGAGAACGGCAAGAGCAAAAGTTTCCAAAATAGATACAAGCATCTTGGTTGTCAATACACAACATCCGTCAAAATGTGGGCGGGGAAGGAGAAGTTGGCGCGGCATAAAATATAGATTTATTTATATCAAAACAACGGTATTTATATAACTTTGTGTTCTTATCGTACTCTTTTTTTTATATAGAATTATTTTAGTGCAAACTGTCTTTTGAAAACGAAAATGTTGCATTTTTCAAAAACTTTTTCGTAATTAAAATAGCAAAAAAACTGGCTTTTTTATTAAAAAAAAATATTTTTTTAGTTCTTACACCATTCTAAAAGGAAATAGGTAGGTATATTTCAGTAGCAATATAGGTACATATATTTAAGGCACAATGGAACAAACCTAGTATGCCGACGCAGCTTTAAATAACGTAAAAAGTACCTAGGGTGATAGAAAATTTAAAAATAAGAAAATATTAAGTAAAAAAGTTGCGCAAATTATATTTTTCAAGTTATGGAGCTCTGAGATTTTCATATAAATATGCGATTATTGGTATGACATTAAAGCTCCTGAATCGATCTTTCTGAATATACAAAATGTTTAACTCCTATTAGTTTTGACAATATTGGCCAGATAAGTTTTTTCACTTAATATGTATTTTAGTCTTATTTTTAAATTTTCTATCACTCGAGGTTCGTTTTATTTTATTTGGAGCTGGGTCGGTAAACAAGATTTATGTCATAAGAATTGGCTGAAGTGCACTTTACGAAAAAAAAAAATAAAAAAAATATGCTACCCGATTCAGAATAAAAAAAGAAAAAAACCATAATTAAAATTTAAGGGGGCTGAGGCCCGTGGTGCCCTCTGGACCCAAAAAACTGCCCCGCCCACTTTGTGATATGTGTGGGTACTCAAATTAAAGGTAATTTGCTCACGATTGCAAATATGTATTTTGTTTTTGTGTTCGCATACTATTTTCCTCTCTAGGTTAATTTAAGTAACTTTTAGGTGTAGAAAAGCTTTAGTTACCGAAGCCGGTATTTGTTATACCATAGAGGAGAAAATCCTTGCGCCCGGCCGAAGGCCGGCTATGCAGAGAAGCTTAAGTTAGCGAAGCCGGTCTTTGTTATACCATAGAGCAGAAAATCTTTGCGCCCGGCCGAAGGCCGTTTATGTAGAGAAGCTTTAGTTAGCGAAGCCGGTTTTTTATTCCATAGAGGAGAAAATCCATGCGCCCGGCCGAAGGCCTGCTACGCAGAAAATAATTCTTTAGCACATCGGAAATAGGCTATTAGTTACAAAAAAAATAAAATTTTTTTTTTTTAAATCGAACATAAAACATTAAAAAATACAAAATATTTACAATCGTGAGCAAACTACCTTTAATTTGAGTACCTACACATAGATGTGAGTGGATGAGGGCACTTTTTTTACCCAGAGGGCCCCAAAAGTCCCGCCCGCCCTAAATTTTATTATTTTCGTTTTTCTTGTACAATTACCTTTAATTTGAGTACCCACACATTCCACTAAGTGGGCGGGCGGTTTTTTGTGTCCAGAGGGCCCCACGGGCCTCAGCCCCCTTAAATTTTAATTATGGTTTTTTTCTTTTTTTATTCTGAATCGGGTAGCATATTTTTTTATTTTTTTTTTCGTACAAAGTGCACTTTTGCCTAAGAATTTACATTTTACCTAGTTAATTTTATTTTAATTTATATAGGTAGGTATATCTACATATATTATACTTTTTTATAAAAATCATAAATTTTTTCTCCTTTTCAAATTTTGCCCTGGTAACCCTATTTTTTTTTTTTCTTTTTTAGCAAAACCAGAGAAAAAGGCACATTAATGCAAAGAAAAACCCCACAAATGCACACAAACTACCACTCTTTTCAAATAAAGAACTGCTCCCTTTCAAAAAATTCACTACAAAAAAAATTTTCCTTCAATTTATTAATTTCTACCACGTCATTTTTTGCTTAGCCTGCATTTGCAACCAAAAAATTTTAGTAATTCTTAAACACTCTTCACAATTTTGCTCCTATAACCTCACTTTTTTTCTTCCATAACGAAACATTTTCTTTATTTACCTTGTTTTTGTTAAAGAAAACAAAACGTAGACGTTTTTGTTTTAATGATAAAACAACTGAAATTTTTATAAAATGCACGGAAAATTTTTTAAATTTGTATGACTTTTATTAAAAAACGCTTTACAATTATTTCACAACGATTGCAATAAAGTTATAACCTCTCGAATAGCACAATTGATAATAATCGTCGTTTCTTCTTTTATTACAATATGGCGTAAAGAGGAAAAAAAAACTGACAGGGTTGCTTTTTTAAATAATCAGCCAGCTGACTACAAACATGGGCCAAGACGCACGAAAACGCAAAATTGAATTGGTGCTTTTGAAGGGTTGAAAAAAATGAGAATTTAATACTTTTGGGAATTAAAATGAAAATGGGAGTTTTGCTTTTGGGAATTTAAAAAAATAGGGTGTACGAATCAAAATGACCAATTAAAATTAAAGCACATAATAACGAAAAACTAAAATAAAAAATTTAAAAGCAATAATAAAAATATAATAAATATAACAAAATATTGAAATAATTAAAAATAAACATTTTTATTTTGTAATGGTAAATTTTTTTTTTCTATTGTAAAAAAAGACAAATCACAAACTTTTAACAGATCAAAAGCTTATACATACAAATAAAATTACTAAATAAAAAAATAAAAAGTACGTTCACATTAGAACCTGAAAATGAAGCGATAGTGGCAATAAAAATTAAAGATGGCGCGGATTTACAGTAATGAACCAATCGTTAGATATGCTACAATTTTCTTCCGCATCGCAATAGAGAGTAGCTCACCAAATTCGGTATTTATTTTTTTCGGGGTTAAAAGGCAACGACAAGAAAAAACTATAGATTATGAATGTAGACGTACTATAGAATAAAAAAAAACTTTCCGTGCGAAAATTTCCCAGACCAGTTTTCTAGATATCTGGGGCCTTATTCTGGCAATCGTGATCGAGTACTTTCTCGATTCGAAAGCAATTTTATTTCTAATTCTTTCAGTCGATACCAAACGAATCGAAATTATTTTTTCAGTATTGTGAAACTCAAATTAATGCTTTAAAACACTGAAAAAATAATAAAATTGCTTTCGAATCGATCACGACTGCCATAATCAGACCCATGGGGTTTCTCTCCAATTTGGTCAGTTAAATCTGGGATTAATTTTTTCGCGGTTAAAAGGGAACGTCAAACAAAAAACTCTATCTTCTATATATATAAAACAGGATGTGTGTATGTAACGTATGGACTCCAAAATGACTGGGCCTATTTTGATGAAATTTTCCGGGAATCTTCAGAATCTTTAGGTGACACTGTAAAGTCTGATTTTTTTATTTTCGGTCTGCGGGCGGAGGGGCGTGGCAAAATCCAATATGTTAATATGTTATGTGTTGGAAATAATAGAGTCGCATTTAAAAAAGGGAAAGTTTGTTCCAAACACAATATATTTGCAGCAACATTGGGATTTTTGGCCCAGGGATCGTACCAGCTCAGCGTTGGAAATTATTTCAACTTTTGACTGTCCCAGCCACTAGCTTAAAAATTTTGTCTGAGACTCTGGAAGTCATGAAGAGAGAACTTTGTCCACAATGGATAAAGTTAAGTTGCATTTCTTTGAAAAGCAGCATTTCCAGGTGTAATTGGCTGTGTAGACGGAACCCACATCAAAATTTTAGCTCCAAAAAAAAAAAAAAACAAGACCACCATCTCTTTTTTAATCGCAAGGGATATTTAACTTATTAGGAAAATAGACCCTGCATAATCCTCTGGCTAGTAATGGATTTTTTACAAGCTCTTCCACTAGCTTCTCGAAATTGCACTAAGTTGTTATTTTAATTTTTTCCATTATATCCACAAAAAATATATCAAAACACAAATGAAGAAAAATATCAAAACCGCCGAAGAAATAATGATTGCAGCCAACCATAACGTAAAATTTTTAAAACACGACACAAAGCAGCACAAGACAACACTAAAAATGCCGACGACAAAATCCAGGGCAATTTAAGGCAACAGCAACGCCAATTTTTCTTAGAAAATACCAAAAATATGTTAACAGTCATCGAAATATGGCAATATTGCCAACGAGAATACGAAATTGAAACAAAACATAAAAAACGGCGTTGTTTACTGTTGACGACGCCAAATATAATAAGGGTGATTATTTTTTTACAAACAAATTTTTATTTAATTTAAAATTTGCACAAACAGCACAGAATTTTTTTTTCTTATAAAAAAAATGAATCAGCTGATTTTAATATTAGAGATGTGTGCTGTATTTTATTAACATTATCGATAAATAGTCAACGGCGTCATAAACTCTTACAAAATACCAATTTAACATAGAATTGATGTTGTCTTTGATAAGAATTGCTGTTGCCCTTAAATTGCCGTTGTTATTGCCGACGCCAAATAGAATAAGGGTGATTATGAAAAACGTAAAAAATAGAATAGAAAAATTTGGGCTCATCCAAAATGGTTAGTAAAAATCGTTGCTGATTTATGCCAGGTTTTTGCATGGTATTAACCAGCAAAGCGCAGATTCATGTGAAGAAAAGTAATAAGAAGCGAAGCTGTAAGAAAACAAAATCACCCTTATTCTATTGTGTCGTGTTTTAAAAATTTTACGTTATGGTTGGCTGCAATCATTATTTCTTGGGCGGTTTTGATATTTTTCTTCATTTGTGTTGTGTTTTGATATATTTTTTGTGGATATAATTGAAAAAATTAAAATAACAACTAAGTGCCAGTTCGAGAAGCTAGTGGAAGAGCTTGTAAAAAATCCATTACTAGCCAGAGGATTATGCAGGGTCTCTTTTCCTAATAAATTAAATATCCCTTGCGATTAAAGAAGAGATGGTGGTTTTGTTTTTTTTTTGAGCTAAAATTTTGATGTGGGTTCCGTCCACACAGCCAAATAATAAAAAAATTTTCATTTAAACATTATTTTTTTACAAACAAATTTTTATTTAACTTAAAATTTGCACAAACAGCACAGAATTTTTTTTTTCTTATTAGTGAAATAAGCAATAAGAAACGACAGCTATTTTTACTTTTGTTCCCATTTTAGTATGAAAACCCCCATTTTAATTGAATGACAGATAAACTTTCTTTTCTCGATTGAGCGTTATTCACGCAACTACAGCCGTTTTTATTTTTGCAAATTTTAGTACGAAAAATTGATGTTTAGTGAAAAACTTGAGAGATGACAGAAAAGCATCCTTCTCGATTGGGGAGTTATTTTAGAAACTACAGCCGATTTAAGTTTTTTTTAAATTTTAGTAAGAAAAAAAAATCGATTTTTAGTAAAAAATTTGAGTGGTTACAGATTAGCGTCTTGTTCTTACCTTTTCTCGTTTGGAACGTTATTTAGGAAACTAAAGCCGTTTTTAGTTTTCATATTTTAACATGAAAAAAATATTTTTTTTTATTTCATTTTTATTTACATTTTTTAAAAACTTTAAAACTCAAATACATACTGATTATTATGTGAAAATTACCAAAAGTTTTCTTAATTCTATAATAGCGTTGAGATCTTGAATTATATTTAAAAGGGATTCCAATAACTTTTCCTCTAAGTTATTTTATCATTTTACCCGATTAAAGTTTAAGTCCTTCCAGACAGTGTATAAAATTGATGATGCCTAAAACAAAAGATTTATTCGGAAAAATTTTTTATTAGGGTAAAATTTAAATAATAGATCGTAACAAATTAAAAATATTTAACGGCTTTTCAAAAGAATTTCGATACAATTTGCATAAAAATATGTCAAAAACTTTTGGTTAATATGTTTCAATGACATTTTCTTATACTCATTAAACAAAGGATCGTCCCTAAAAACGTTACAAAAATTTGAATTTATTCAAAAACTTACCTCTTTCCTTATTGTTTTTGCAAGTTGTCCTCCTTAAAATCAAGACTTCTTTAGGTAATCGATAGATTACAGGGTATAACAAACGGGTTCGCAGTTTCGATTCTTAAGGAAATTTCAAGTGATCAGCATCTTTTTTTTAAGGATTGTTGGATATTTCAACAAAAACTTCAGAATTTTGTTTCCAAGATTTTATCAAGACTCAGTCTCCCTGTAAACAAAATATGTTAAGTTATCAATAGTCTAAACTTTTTCCGGTACTTGTAAGATTATAGAAACTGACGAGTATCGGATCTTAGAAAATAATGCAAACCTTCTCAAAGCTCCTCTCCTAAACTCGAACAGGATGTTTAAACATAATGTTTATTAGCTGCTTTTGGACTCCTCCTTGGGCAAAATCATTCTCAAACGATTTGTGCCAAAACGTATTTGACCATTAGTGCTTCTTAGTCTTTCTAAAGAAGTCGCCGAAATACTTATGTAAAAATCTTTACCATCTTTATTCATCCTTTCATGCGCATTCATTAAAGTCCAGTCTAAACTATAAAATTGAGTGTTTTGGGCCTTGAGAATCCTTAAAACTGCATTGTCTTCTATAGGGGGCGGTGGTACCCAAATTTTTACTGTCGCACGCCTTGGCAGCTCTCTAACAGGTATAACATCGAACTGTGTGTTTGGCCAGAAGATATGCTGATTGTATATAAAACGTTTAATAAAATTCAATGATTCCATAGTTTCACATTGTATTATTTTAATGCCATAGCGCCAATACGTGCCTTGGAACATGCCTATGTTGGGATTTTTAGTTTGTTCCATTTCTCGGGCTAAAGTCTCTAAGAGATTTTGTTCGATTTTAAGCCAGGCTTCTGTACGAATTTTGAAGTCTTCTTGATTGCGATCGATTATGGCAAATTCGAGATTGGAATTTGATTCAGAGATGGGAATGCGCGATTCATAAGAATCAGAAGCCTTTAACGAGCACTCCTGATTGGGAGTAGAAAAGCGGGATTTTTTAGATAATTGGAATGTTGTTTCAGAAGTTTGTTGAGAATTTAAGTTTTCGGTAACCCTACAATTTGGATGGTCTTCGAAGGTTACATTTTGAAAAGTGTTTTGAGAAGTAAAGTTACGACTTTTCTTTTCTCTGGAGCCACTATTAGTCACTCGAGTGCTTTGTAAACTATTGTTTTGGACCGTTTTTATATTACCTTCCTCGTCTTCAAGGCCAATTATTTGTTTATATTTCTTTACCTTGTGCCGGTATATTTCTATTTGCAGTCTTTCAATTTGGCTCAAAGAACTTGGCTCACGAGATTGTATATTTTTCAAATATTCTAAAGCTTTAATGCATTCCTGTTCAGCCATTTCCTTTTGAATTGGTTTTGCCTCCTCCACATCACTGTTATCGCTGTCGTCGGTTAAGGAAATAACCTCAACGACTGGAAGATTCGAAATTCTGTTTCTTACACTATTTAATTTACGTTTTAGCTGTGCTATAGGTGGGCAGGTATCTAAGGGTTTTCCTGGTTTTATAAGATCTTTGGCAGCAATTCCGTCGCTATGCACATTGAGACATTCATAAATACTTTTTTCTAAAATAAGTTTCGTAGGTTCCTTCAAACATTGAGCATTATTTTTGGGCTTTGGATGATCAGGAAAGTTAAAAGATCTTGTTAAAGATTGATTTATATCCGGCAGTTGCTTTGAGAAACTTGGAAGCTCATGGTTTAATAGATTCCTGTTAATCAAAGAAACTTCTGATGTATCTAGTCTGAGGATTCCTTTTGTTTCACTATACCTTGGAGGCGATTCAGCTCTAACCGGAATTGGTACTCTTGTTTCATAAATACTTTGAGCATTTTCATTGTTTAGTTGTGAAAAAGATTGAGGGAAGTTGTTGAAATTAGAAGATTCAGCCTTAAATCCAGAATATTTCCCTGTTTCGGTATTAGGTTCGTCATATTTCCATGGATTATTTGGCATTTCGTAATATTGCTGATTAGGTGCTAATTCGTTTATTGGTTTTTTATTGGGTGCAAAAAAACTTCGATTTCTTGATGAAAACTGTGATTCTTCTGCATTCCGACAAGGTGTTTCTTTAATTGTATTAAATCTTTCTAATCTGGAATCGTCATTGTTCCACAAGACATTTGAATTTTTATTAGCCACCGAAAATTCGGAAAACTCTGTGCTGTTTTCTCTATCAGATTCATGGAAACTTCCATAATTTAATGATGGCGAAAAAGATATATTCCTTGACAAGGACATACTTTCATACTTTCTTATAAAATTTTCAGATTTCCGTTTTAACTTCATTTCTTTTAAAGTTAACTCTTTTAATTCGGATAGTTGTTCCAACTTACGTTTATTGCGTTCATATGTATGTTTACGTTTTTTGGCTAACATTATCATTGAATCCTCACAGTTAGAATCTGAATTATTGATAGCAACTTCACGGGTCATTTGTTTTTTGGAATTTGAAGTTTCAAAAGAACCCTTACAGTCCGCTCTAAAAGGGTTGACATAGGCGCTATCTGGCATTTGTTCTATGCAGCTTGAACCTTTCATTGAATCTTCAATGTCTGAATCAAAATAATTGACAGAAAGTTGGAAACCTTGATTTGGATCAAAATTCGGATCTTTGGAATCAAAACTGTTCATTGAATCCTCACAGCTAGATTCTGAATAATTGAAAGAAGCTTCCCAGGGCATTTGTTCTTTGGAATCTGAACTTTTAAATGAACCCTTACAGTCCGCTATAAAAGGGTTGCAAGAGGGCCTATCTGGCATTTGTTCTCCACAACTTGAATTTTTCATTGGATCCTCAAAGTCTGATTTAAAATAATTAACAGAAAGTTGAAAACCTTGATTTTGATCGAAATTCGGATTTTTCGGTTGTTCAGTGTGATTTCTATGGGGTGGAGGTGGTGAAGGCTCTACTTCCATTTCAAACCTAAATCGTTCTCTCAACGCATCAGGTAATCGAGCAGCGGGTATAACCGTTAAGCTCATGCCATTAAAAGCATAGCGCATTTTTGCCACACAGTTGCAAATGAACTCTTTGGAAAACATATCGTTGCATTGGATTAAGATGTAATCTTGATAAATCTCACCCGAGCTATAACGGGGTATGCCAGTGTCTGCGTTCAAAAGAAAGTTCATTATTAGCTCGTTTATTTTATTGTTTATCATTGTCCAATCTGATTGATTTACAGGCTTAAAATATCCCTCAATTTCATTGACCACGGCCAGACAAAGTTCATCATTTAAAACATCTAAAGAAGGCTTTCTTTTTGTTGTTTTCCCGACTTTATTTAACTGTTGCTGATTCGATTTTAGAAGAGTATCCTCTATTTTTTGGTTAGTTTCGTTTATAGTTTTGGTTAAAGATTTGTCCTGGAAACTATTTGTATACCTTTTTGAAATTTCCAACTGCTTTCCAGCTTTTGGACACATTAACCCTTGATTTTGAGTACCTTTCTTTTCATTGTCACTTTGCATTTTCTTGTACTCTTCATATTCACGGACGACTGCTAGATATTTTTTATAATCTTTTTCATGCTTTGCATTTAGCGTTCCATTAAGCCTTTTCTTATTGATTCTTCCTAATAATAAACATGCTTTAGAATAGTTTTTTTTTAAATGATGCAATTTATATTGTCCTTTATTTTTTACGTTTTGAGTATTCGACTCATTATTATGATTTTTTTCAATTTGATTATTAGTTTTAAAATTATTTTGTTGTTCTTTATTCATTTTTAATCCCACGAGTTGGCTCGTTTAGGGTTGGACCATCCATGCAGTGACGGCGTACATGGACTAGGCAACATTTTCATACAACCGACCCGTGCCCTGGCGTCGGAGGGGAGCTGTTAGCGACTAGTCCTCTTTAACCACTAACTAGCCATTCAGGTTCTCGGCACAGCTACCAACCACCTTAACCTTACAAGTGGGGGAAGGGATCAGAAAGTTAGGATTGATGGGGAAAAAACCAAAAGGATTTGAAAGGGAATAGAAAAGGAGACAGTTTTGGTCCGCGGGCAGTGACGAAACACAACCCAAGCTATGACAACTCTTTATGATCAATAATTGCATTTGCAATTATTAATCAAAAGATTTGTCGAAGCTCCCCCTATCCGCCACCTGGGGACGCGCTCGATGGGAGACTGTCAAACTCCACACGAGTTTCTTTTTATTTTTACATCATACATTTTCAAAAGTGAGCTAAGTATAAAAGATTTGGAAAAAAATGAGATCAGTTAAGGACATCAAAAAAATTTGTAAAAAAAGTAAGTACAACGAAAAGACAGATTTTCACTACGAGGATAGTTTACGAAAGCAAAAGCTTTAGCTTTAATGACAAATTATTAAAGAAATTTTTCTACAGACACACAATTAATTTGTTTTGTAAAATTCGAAATAATTTAGCAAACTACGAAAAATTACCGCAAAATGCAATCTCTAAATACGAAGAGTAAGAGCGAACAGATTGTTGCAAGCATTTTTCTAAAATGACAAATAACTTAAAAATTTAAAAGACACATGACAGACGAAAAACAAAAGTTGTTTTTTAAGACAATCACTAATTATGAGGAAAGTTATAGACCACAAGCGACTTAGTAAGACAAGTTTGTAGAAGAGACTTTCTAAACATAACCTCAATTAGAAATAGAGATTAAGACATTTACTAAATTTGAGAACACTTATAGACAAGAAAGAACAAGTTTAGTAAACAGATTAGTTAATAAAATTTTAAAAACTTCAAATATTACCTTAACTTTTATATTTTGTAAGACTTTTTACTTCCTCTTAAAACTTAAAAAAATTTGAAAGTAATAAGAATTGAAGAGAGTCTATAATGTCTCGTTAAATGAATTAAAACAATAACGATTTGTTATTTTTTTTTTTATAATGATAATTTTATTTAAGATTTATTTTTTGTTTAATTTTTATGTTTTTGGAACATTTTTTTTTTTTTTTTTTTGTAATAATGATTGATTGTGTATTATAATTTGTTTTTATAATTATTATTTTATATTTTATTATAATTTATTTTATTTTGTGGTAATTTCAAAATTAAACGAAAAGCTTAAAGCTTTTTACGTTATACACACACACATAAGTTATTAATTAATAATAATACTTTAAGCTAATTATAGTTAATTTTTCCGGTTTTTTTTTTGTAAATTTTAAAGTTTATTTAATATTTAAGATAAATATATTTTTTTTTTTTGTTTTACGAGTTTTTTTTTATAAATATAAAAATTTGGAAAAGAAACTTAAAATTAGGAAAATATTATTAAATTTTTTAAAGGAAACTTAAAGAAATTATTGGAGTTTCTTAAATGATTTTTTATTTACAAAGATTATTATTATTTTTTTTTTTTTTTTTTTTTTGTTAAAGGTTTAAAAGAAATTTGGATTAAGCAGAAATTGTATTTCTTTTGATTTGTTTTTCAGTTGAGTTTTTTAGGATTTTTTAAATGTTGTTTAATAGTTTTTTAAATAAATCCATTACTCTTAAGCAGTTCTTTTGTTTTCGTAATTAAAATATACAAAAACAAATTATTTACACATTTTTGTTATCAATAATAAATTTTAATTTATAAAAATTTAATTTGTTTTCCTTTTTCTATAACAAAAGAAAAAATAAAGAGATAGTTAGGCTAAAGTATTTTTTACATTTTTTATTATTAAGTACTTAATAATATATTAATTAATTTATAAAATTTCTTGTTTTTTTTTAATTAATTTAAATTTTTATTAACTAAACTTTCAGTTCTGTTTAATTTCTTCTCTTGTTTTTTGGAATAATCCTTTGCAAAATTAATTTTGTTCAAAAATATTGCTAAAATTTGGTTTTAATTCATTTCGTTTTTTAAATAAACAAACAAACGAAATATTGAAAATATTCAATTTTTAAAAAGTTTTTGGCAAGCTTAATATTGTTGGTTGCTAAATAAAAGAAAAAATTCAATATTTAATTATAATTATATTAAGTTTTAAAGAAAATTTAGCTTTTTAAAAATAGACTTAATTTATTACGAAAAATACATACATAAATAATAAAAACCGAATAATTGTTTATAAAATAATTATAGAAATTAATAATAAAGAAAACTTAACAAAAAGTTTTCATAGAAAACAATTTTATATAAAAAAATTTAGTTAAAAGTTATCTCAATAAAGATAACTTAACCTTTTAAAAAAATTTTAGTGGAGAAAATCAACCCTTGAAAACAAAAAAAAAAAAAAAAAAAAAGCAAGTCAAAGAATAAAAAAGGGCAAAAAACAGCTCTACAGAAAAGAATAGAGAGTACGACTCTATGTTTTTAAATTAAAAATGAGAGCAGAAAAGAAGAAATATAAAAAAAAAATCTTAAAACTCATGAAAAGTTTAAAATTATTTATAAACTTTAAACGATTATTTGAAAAAAATTAATTTTGTAAACGAATAAGACTTTAAAATTACCAAAACAGACAAATAAACACAATCTGAATCTTAAAAAACATCAAATTTGTACATGTTTTTAAATTCAGTTAAAAAATTTGCGTTCAAATTAGTTTCAAGCCAATAATCGTACATATGTATAAAATTTGAAGAAAACGATTAATCGAATAATATAAAAAACACAAGAACTTTCCAAACCTTAAGATTTCATAAGTACATAAACAAATTGACAAATTTTACAGATTTTACATAAAATCGAATAATCGTTTAAGCGAATAACATTCAAAATTAAAAAATATTTATACAAAATGATGTAAATATATAAAGTTTATACAATTTAAATCATTAATTTATAAATTTACAAACATTAAGCAACAAAGTTTTGAAAAAATTAATTTGTTTACCAATTTATATAAATAAACAACGATTATTCGCAATTCCGAATAAAAAATTATACGAATATTCGAACTATTACAATATTTTTTAAAATACCGATTTTCTATGGATTTGAAACGATTTTTGAATTATCAAAAAGCCGACTAATGATTTAGCGAATGAGAAGAATAATTATTCGTTAAATGAACGCCATTTTTTTTTGGTTGGAAAATAACAAAATAAAAAGCGTATTTGTTAAAATATTAATATTAAAAGATTTTTCGAAGAAGAGAAAAATTAATTAAAGGAAAAATCGATTACAATTTGTAGGGAATTTTAAAGGTTAATTAATTTCATTTAACAAAATATTTTAAAAACACTTAAACTTCGTAGACTTTTAATAAACTCTATAATTTTTTTAATTTTCTTTTCTACTACTCTCTTTCAACTAAGATTTATTAACCTTATATCTCTCAAAATTTAACAAAACCTTAAAAAAAAGTCAAGAGAAATATCAGTTTTTTTAAGATTCAGATACAAAACTCTTTTAACGTCATTTAATAATCTCTTTCAGTTTTGGTTCAAAATTATAACTCGGCTTATTTTTATCTTTTTTTAATTTCTAAAGAAAATTTCTTCCTTGTTTATTTTTTGGTTTTTTAACTTTTAAGAAAAAAAAATTGTCTTGTTCTCTTTTCTTCTGTTCATTCTGCCTTAATCTTTTTCAAGTCTAAATTCTTAGCAATAAGTTTTGTATTAATAATTATTTTAGATGAGAAAGATTGAAATAGTCTTACATTTTTTGGATTTAAAACGTATCGCCAGCATACCAGGGATGTATCCAGGGTGCCGAAGGCGGCGGTGTGGGTGGGTAGATTGTGGGCGAAGGCAGTCCGTGTGTCCCGGCTGCAGCCACACCAGGCAAATGTGGTGGATAAGGATTAACTAAGGCAGGTGCCGAGAAAGGGGCCGCCACTCCAAATAATGCTGCTGAAGCGGCAGCTGCATGGGCCGCCAATGATGCCGAGGGGTTGGAAGCGTTATTATTATTTGAGTTTGAGGCTGAGTTAGAGCTATTCGCTGTAGTCGAATTGGAGGAATTGTGGTTGTTACTATTTGAGGTTAAAGAAGCCACTGAAAAATTGGAAGATTTATTTCCCGCCGTGACTGAGGAAGAAGTGGAAGCCATTGAAGAGGCTGAGGCATTTGATGAAGATCTTTGATGATTACTTTCTGAGGCCGTATGATTTGAACTTGACGAGCCGTGGTTAGTACTAAACATGGAAAGAAAATCACTTGCAGATGCAGCCAAAGAGGCTGAGTGGCTTGAAGAGTTATTGCGTTGATGGTTGGCAGAGGAACTGGAGGTGGAAGATGAAGCAGAACTGGAACGTTTGTGGCTGGTATTAGACGAATTTGTAGCGGCCGCCGCTGTTGAGGTGGCACCCAACCAATCGAAGGGATTGGCAAACGGATTGACTGCACTCAAAGTAGAATTAGCTGCGGCCGCTGTTAAGGGAGGACTTAACATGGTGGCTGCAGCAGCAGCTGCTGCAGAATAGTAAGCGGCAGCACTTTCTGCGGCAGCAGCGGCGGCTAACTGTTGCGCCGCCGTAACAGTTAATCTTTGGGCCGCTGTGGAGGCTGCAGCTGAAGAAGCGGAACCAGAATTATTACCACTAGATTTATGTGACGATTTACTTTGCTGGCTGGCCTTTTCTGCATGGAGCTGTTGTTGTTGCTGGTGGTGTTGCTGTAAGAGTTGTTGTTGATGTTGATGGAATTGTTGCAAAGCATTTTGTTGCTGTTGCAGTAAATGTTGTCGGGCAGCTGAGGATGGTGTTGATGCTGAGGATGACAACGGGGAGTACAACATATCAAGCGCATTGTGAGGTGGTGGTGGTGCTAAAGGTGTTGATTTGTGTGCTGAACTTGAATTTGATTTGTTACTAGTGGAGGAGGAGTGTTCACTTTTTGTCACACCATTCATGGAATGATGTCTGGAATTTGAAGACTCTCTAGATGGTTGATTTTGTGTTTCTTGAGATGTTGTTGATGTTGCCGATGTTGCTGCTGCGAGTGCTGCTTGTGCATGTTGTCCTCCCCAACCCAATTCCTAGCTTATACGTGATCTTTTATTGGGTGGTTGCTCTTGATTTCTTATCATGAATGTCAGTTGGGTCATGTATTTCAAAATGTCACGCACTTGCACTAGAGGAATATTTTCATTGTGTTGGTGATCGTGCTCCATTAAAACCTTCAATTGGTGTCTGGAAAAAACATTTAAATATTTTACACAAAAATTGTTTAACAATTCTTTTAGGAAAACACTTACCTATTGCCCTTGTATAGCTCCACTCCTAAAGCCTCGATTAAACGCTTGCACTGATCAAGCGGTACTTGGGGATAGAAATATTTCTGAAAATCGGTTAAGGTCATCAGCTGCTCGTTGTCATTGTAGGCCTTCATATTGATACACGGCACCAGATACTTTTCCACATAAACTTTTTGGACCTTGTAGGGCTGCATGTTTAAATTATTGGCGGGTATTTCAGGTATAACATTTAAACGCTGGGCATTATCGGCTGCCGCTGCTGCTGCCATTGCGGCATGACGCTGCAAATGCATACTGGCCGAATTAACCTGGGAGGAATTGGAGGAATTCGAGGAGCTGCGTCCATTTTGTTGGGAGTGATGTTGGGCCACGGCGGCGGCTGCCATACGTTGTTGACTTTGTTGCTGAGCTGCGGCAGCGGCTGCTGCCTGTTGCTGCTGCTGCTGCTGTTGTTGTTGTTGTTGTTGTTGTTGCTGCTGTTGTTGCAAATAGGCTGAGGCGGCTTGCAGAGACCTTCGGGGGGAAGATAAATCGATTACTTCCATTGGTGTGGGTGTATTACAAGAGGAGGAGGAGGAGGAAAGTTGTGGTTGTGAGCTGTACGTATTGTGGTGGTTGTTGTATTGTGAAGTCTGTTTCGTCCGATTAGCCGAGGGGGAATGGGAGGAGGAGGATGAAGAAGAGGTGGAGGGTGAGGGAAGCAAAGAAGCTAAATTATTGGTAGAACAAATAACACTTTTTTGGCGGCTTCCTCCCGTAGAGGAAGAGCAAGATGAGGCAGAGGATGGAGAATGGACCATACTACTGTGATTAAAATGCGACGGCAGTTGAGGAGTTATGGTTACATGAGGATTAGGCACTATAGACACTGAGGTACCAATTGCTGAACCGCCCAAAGCACCATTAGCTGGTGATATAGGCGGCGATATAAAAGGCACAAAGTTATTGGAATTATTGGTTTGTATATAAGTCGAGAGATCGGGATTGGACAAAACTTTTTGTACCACCGCTCTCATTTCATCATTCATTTTGAATTTCTTCTCAAAATCCTCCAAGGCAGCAGAAGAATTTAACGGCACAGTACAATTTACATTCGCTACGGGTACAGAACGTTGCGAGGCTTTGCGTTGAACATCCAAACTATTAACTGGTATCAAAGGAGGCACATGCGGCTTAGTAAACTGTCCATTATTCCCACAACTTCCACTGGAAGAATTTTTTGCCTTATTAGGATTATAATCTAACATAGTGATTAAGTCCGTATCTAAAGGCAAAGAAGGCAAAGGAGGAAATGGACTTTTAACACCAACGCCTAATATATTGCCCGAATTTTTAAATTGTTGAGTTAAAGCCAGACGTTGACTGGGTGTCAATTGATTCCACAACGCCAAATTGTTAAAATCTTGAGCTGTGGTTGGAGCGGAAGAGGCTGCCAAATTAAAATTATTTGCCAACAAAGCATTAGCGTTGGAGGCGGCTGCCATGGTCGAGGGCGTTGAAGAGTTAGAGGGCGAGGGTGATTGTTTCAGATTACTTAAACTATTTGGTGAATGTACTGGATTTAGGGAAGTATTTATATGTCTTTGTTGTTGATTTAATGTTTGGGAGGGTCTCTGTTGTTGTGTTTGTTGTTGTTGCAGCAACGTATGCTCGATACTAGACCTAGAAACATTATATATATATATACACAAATTTGATTTTGTTTGGTGATCTCTTTTATGATTTTAGTTTTTTAACTTTGTTTTTTAATAATTTTTTTTTTTTTATTGAAATAATTTTCTTTTTTTAATATGTTAATTTTTAGGATTTTTCAAATTTAATTGTAATATTTGGGTTTTTTTCTTTCTTATTTTTTTTAACAAATTATTTAAAATTTTTATTTAATTTTAATTAATAATAATAAAAGCGAATATGTAACTTTTTTTGACAGAGATATTTAGCTTTGAAATTTGTTAGAGTGAGAGAGAGAAGTCTTAGTTTTTAGGTTAATTGAGTAATCAGAAAAATAGTCCTGTTTTAGATGGGATTTAAGAGTTTTTTTTTTTTATCCTAACGAATTTGGATTTGTTTTCTTTGAAATAAACATTCTAAGTAAAGCATTTCTAATGACATAGGGCAAATGATCTGTTTAAAAAAAAAACATAGTTTAGACCATAACCTTATTTATAGATTTGACTAAAGTCTTGTCTTTAGTTTACACAACTCAATCACAAATAAAAATTTCCCGGTAATAATTTCCCTTTAATAGGAAAAACGGGGAATGAAAAAAATTCTCACGAAATTTTTATTGACAATTGAGCTTAAATGCTATAGTTCAAACTGTACTATAGTTTTAATTCCTATGTACCTGTAGTCTAGTCTAGTCTAGTCTATAAGTTGGCTTATAGTGTAGTCTAAAGTTTAGATATTTGTCTAGTGAAAAGTTTGATTAGTCAAGTCTATAGTTTACACTAAGGTCTTGTTTAAAATGTTGAACTTATGCCTAGTCTAAAATTTAAAACAACATTTAGCAGTTTCGTCTGTACTACCGACTGAAGCGTAGAGTTTCGACCCCAATCTGATTTACAATTTAAGCAGCAGTCTATAGTTTAAACTTAAATCTAGCCTTTTGTAAAAACTTTAGACTAGAGTCTATAGTTTAAACTATAATCTATAAGGTTTTAACTGATAAAGTCTGAAGGCTATAGTGTGAACTATTGCAAGTTTATAGTGTGTTCCAGGGTTTATTTATTACATTACAAGCTGGCTTTAAAGAACCAGTCTAAAATTTAAATATAATGTAGTCTTTAGATATAACAATGCTCAAGACTAAAGTTTGAACTAAAGTCTAGTGTTAGGCTTACTCTAATATATAGTCTAAAGTTTAGACTTAGGTCTAGTTTAAAGTTTGGACCAAAGTCTAGTCTGAAAATTAGACTAAATTCTAATTTAAAATTTAGACTAAAGTCTAGTATAAAGTTTGTACTAGAGCCGAGTCGACATTTGACCAAAATCAAGTTTAAACTTTAGATTTAAGTCTCGCTTAAAGTTAACACTTAAGTCTAGTCTAAGATTAGACTAAAGTCCAGTTTTAAGTTTAAACCAAAGTCTAGACTTAAGTTTAGATTAAAGTCTCTTCTAAATTCTAGGCTAAAGTGAGGAGTAAAGTCTTGCTTAAAGTTTAGACTGAAGTCTAGTTTAAAGTTTGGCCTTAAGTCTAATCTTAACTCAAGTCTGAGATTATACAAAAGTCTAGTTCAAAGTTTATACCAAAGTCTAGTCTTAAGTTTAGATTAAAGCCCTGTCTAAAGTGTAGACTTAAACCTTTTCTATAGTTCAGAATATAATCCATTTTCAAGTGAAGACTTCAGTCTAGACTATCTGCTACTACTATTTAGGCTTTAAACCAGATTATAGCTAAGAGTTCAGTTTTGGTTAATCAAGTGTATTGTTTAAAGTATAGTTTAGACTATATAATAGTTAATTGTCTGGTCTTTGTTTGAAATATCGTCTAGTCTTAAGTTTAAATCTAGTTTATAGTAAAAAGTTTAGTCAATATTCTAGTTCGTAGTTTTAATTATGACACAATAAGTAATTTCACTTTAAACAAACTATTTTAAGCTCTTGGTTAAAAAAGTATACAAAATTAACAACATACCAGAATTTTTTTTTTTTTTAATATTTACAATTTTAAAAACTTAAAAGCTAAAACCTAAACATTAAAGACCTTTAGCTAAATAATTGTTTAATTAAAAAAGAAATTGTATTCGCTTTTACTATTTTGAAAATTTAAATAGAAATAATTTATATATTGATTTTATATAAGAAAATTGTTTTTTTTTTTCGTTATAAATGTAAAAACAATTTTAAAAACTGTTTTTATATCATAATAATCTGTATTTTATTTAAATCTGTTTGTACACGCATTATATATAATGTATCTAGGAATTGTTTGGCGTAAATTGCATTTTGTATAGTATTTTTTATTTTTTTCAATAAAACGGTAAATCTTTTCTTTTTTCCTTTAAATAAAATTGTATAATTGTATAATTGGTTTTTCTTTTACAATTTTCCATTGGGAAGTTGGGGGGTTTCTTTTTTTATGGTAAAAGAAGTTATATATTCAATTATTTTATTAAAATTCTACAATTTTGGTATTTCAGTACGTAAAAAGGCAACAACAAGAAAAGTAAACACAATAAAAGATTAAGGTGGATTAAAAAAGGAGTTTTGGAGTAAAATTTTGTTTTGTTTAAAAATAGTTTTTTAAACCAACAAAAATTTCTAAAAGGAGAGGAGTTAAGAGACTTTTTTTAAGCAAAAACAAAATTTTTGCAAAAAAAATTTAAGAAACAAAAAAGATTATGTTTTTCAAATGTTGTAGTTCTTTTTTCTAACAATACAGAAATTTTAAATTAAAATAAGATTAGTTTTTCATATCATAATCACGCTTATTGTAAATAAAATATTTCCCTTGAAATTCTTCCCTTTTCCCTAATAAAAAAAATTAATGGGGAAAAGCAAAGTTTCTAGGGAAAAACTGATCACTATTTTGATTCTCGATAGGCGTGTTGTTTTTTTTTTAGTTTAAATCTATTTGAAAGCATTTTTTAGCTAAACTTATAAAAATAAAATTATTGAATTTTCAAAAAATCTACAAAAAAAAGCCATAAAAATGCATGCAGAAATAAGTTTAAAAAAATAAATTTGATAAAAAAAAAAAAATAGTCGTAACACGCATTTTTCTAATTAAATGTTATAAAATATTTTTAAAAACCTTTTAATTTAAAAACTAAATAAAATTTGTTAACGACTTAAAAAATAAATGATTTCAAGAATATTTCATTTGAAAATACTAAAAGACTAAAATCTATTTAATAGTTGAGAAGAGTTGAGTTTAAAGTTTCGACTATAGTCTATTTTAAAGTTAAGAACATAGTCTAGTCTAAAGTTAAGACTTTCGTTAAGTTCAATCATAAATTAAGAATATAGACTTGTCTAAAAGATAGTCGAATTAAAAGTTTAAAGTCTTAAAGATAGTCGAATTTAAAGTTTAAAGTCTTAAGTTAAGACTACATTTTAGGCAAAGATTTACGGCCTTAATCATAAAAAATAAAATTTTTATCAAAGGTTTATAAAACGAATTTTCTATGAAAATTTGTATTTTATAGTATATTAATGTGGTGTTTATAGAACACGAGCGCCTTACTCGTCCGTTCAACTTACATTTAAAACAAAACAAAATTTTGAAATTTGTTTTTGTTTTAAATGTAAGTTGAACGGACGAGTAAGGCGCTCGTGTTCTATAAACTACACACAAGTCTGTGGTTTAAACAATATTCTTTTTTTAGACTCTAGTCTAGACTTTAGTTTAGACTATAGTCGGGGGACTACTCTCTATTGCGATGCGAATGCAATGTCCTATACGAAAAATAAATGCAATAAGAGTCCCCAAAATTTGGCACTCTATGTCGCTTTCGCAAGCCCTTTCGCAATATTTTTTGAAAACGAAGAAAACACTGGCAATGAAAATTAAAGATGGATCAGATTTACAGTAATGAAATGTCAAAAGACGTAAAAAAAATTAAAAAAGGAAAGTTTAGCCGTAATGTAATAAGTATTGGCGAAAAGAAAACAAAATGCGAAAACGGATTAAAGAGTACCAATCAAACGATTTGCTACCATTTTTCTTTCGCATCGCAATAGGAAGTAGCCATCCTGGTCTTTAGTTTACAGTGTAGTCTGATCTTTAGTTTTATATTTGATATAAAACAAGTTATTTTAAATATAATTTTTTAACATTATTCCCTTGATAAACGTTTGTTAAATTTAATAAACGGTTATGAATATAGGGGTAAAACTATAAACTTAAAAAAAAAATAACCTAAAAATAGGCTTCAAATAACAAAAATAAAAGCACGCCTAAATATTTACTTTAAAAAAGAAACTCCCTGTGCCTGTTAAGTTCAATTAAAACATGCTTTTACAAAAAAAAAGTAGTATGTAATTATAAAAATATTTTAAATTTAATAAAATAAAATTCTATGAAAATTTTATTTAATAACACCCCTTCTTCATGAGCCATAAACTACTTACTACATTAACACCGAATCATGTTAAGTGGGGTATACACCATCGATAATGGATGATAGTTTTGCTCAAATTTTCGCTTGCTCGATACTGTGACCCGCTAATTTTCGTCAGTCAACCGACAACTGTTGACTGTTTACTTAAAAAACTTTGACTCTCACTCAAGTTCGATAGTGTAAACCCTGCTTTAGTGCTAGGTGTAGACTGTTGCAAGCTAATTCTGGCAGTCGTAATCGAATAATTTTTCGATTCGAAAGCAATTTTGTTTCTACCTCTTTCAGTCATTATTGAACGAATCGAACTTATTTTTTCAGTGTTGTGAAAACCAAATAAATGCTTTACAACATTAAAAAATCAATTTCAATTCGTGCTGTATCGACTGAAAGAATTGGAAATAAGATTGCTTTTGAATCGAAAATTATTGGATCACAGCGTTGTTAAGCAATTTGTCTTGAAAAATCTTTTAAAAACATGATTTCTTAACATCATCATGGCTCGTAAAGACAAATTTTGAATACACGGAGGAAAAACTACAACAATACGAAAAACATGAGTAAAAAAGGAAGAATTAAAAAAAAAAAACAAATATTATATATTGAAAAAAAGGGAAACATTAAATAGTTTATAAGGAATTTATTTTCCAATAAAAGAAAAAATAGAAAAAAATTAATTTCAAAAAAATATTTTAGAACTAGATTAAATGCGTGCACAACAAAATTTTATTTTTAATTAAAAAAAAAAAAAAAACTAATAGTTTAAAAATTTGAAATTTTGCTAGAAAAAAATTAATAAAATTTAAAATTTTGAAAAAAGGTGCTTTTTGAAAAACACCTTTTTCTTAAAAAAAAAACAAGTCAGTTTTTAAGGATGTACCAAAACCAATGTTTTTTTATAAATTAATTAAAAGCCAATTTTACTCAATAAGTTTTAAAAATATGTATGTATGTTTCTTTTTTTTCTAAAAAAAAAAAATATAATTAATTGATTTTTTTTAGATTTAAGAGAAGTAAGAGAGAAAAAAAAACGAATTACAACTAAATTTGAAAAACACAATTGAATATTGAATGTAACAAGTGGAAATTATATATAATTTTTTATAAATAATTTGTATGTAATAATAAAAAAAGTAGTTGTCTATTAAAACTGTTTATGAATTTTATGAAAAAGAAAATTTTTTTTGGTTTTCTTTTTTCAGAGAAAACAAAATTCTCTTTTTTTTGGTATTTAAGAAAATAACACTTACATATGACTAGCATTTTGTTGTCCTGCTGAACGTACTAGTGGCGGTGGTGCATTACCCTGACCATGATTATTAACCGGTTGCATTGATATGGTGGCATTATTGTAGGCTCCATATGGCTGGCGATTATTTAAAATGAGATTCTCCATGGGATTACGATATTGATTGCGGGAATTAGCGGCATGAGTTTGTTGGGCCTGCTAAAGAAATTAAAAAAAGATATTGAAAAGATTTGTAATGAAAGAGGTTTTAAGACATAATAAATCTTTTGTTTAACTTAATACATCTAGTTAATATAAAATATAGTTAATATAGTCGTGATCGAAAGAAATTTTATTTCCAATTCTTTCAGTCGTTGTTAAAAATCAAATAAATGCTTTACAACACTAAAAAAATAATTTCGATTCGTATCGAATGAAAGAATTAGAAATAAAATTTCTTTCGAATCGAAAAAGACTTCGATCACGACTGCCAGAATTAGCACCCAGACTGACTCGTATATGTGTAGTATAAGTGTTTTAAAGTGGGTGAAGATAAATACGCCGAGTTAAATATGTTTTATGACGTAAAACGTTACGTTATTAAAAACGTAGCTGAGCTACGCGTAGCTGATTTAAAACGTAGCTCAGCTACGCATATTTCAGCTACGCGTAGCTCAGCTACGTTTTTATTTAATTTTTTTCTTAATTTTGAGCGTTGTGTATGGGAGAGATTTTTTAAATTGCGGCCGAACCAAAAAAGATTACGGAACGGGAGGGGCACCAAATTAGAGGTAATCAACTCTACTTTCGTAATCTTTAATCAAAATTTAAGAAATATAAATTTTTCTATTTTAAAAAAATTCTTTAAATTTTGGCTAGTGTATCTGGGAGAGATTTTTTTAAGTTGCGACAGAACCAAAAGAGATTACGGAACGGGAGTAGCACCAAATTAGAGGTAATCAACTCTTCTTTCGTAATCTTTAATCAAAATTTAAGAAACATAAATTTTTCTATTTTTAAAAAATTCTTTAAATTTTGGCAAGTGTATCTGGGAGAGATTTTTTTAAATTGCGACCGAACCAAAAGAGATTACGGAACGGGAGTTTTATCTTTCCTAACATTCTATTTCTGACGGCAAATATTCGTTGCGAATACTTTGTCATTCGTCCCAGTTGTGTTTATACAATAAAATTTTAGACTATTATTTAGACTAAATTATAGTTAAATTTATGGACTTCTTTTAAATTATAGATTTATCTTAAATATAGACAAAACTTTGGACTCGAGTTTACTAGAGTTTGCTATAAAGTTCAGACCATAGTTTGCACTATATTTTGACTATAATCTAGTCTACTAGATAGTTGAAAATATAGTCTAGTTAAAAGTTTAAACTATACTGTTTTCTAGTTAAGACTATATAAAAGGTCACAATTTTTATAGTAGAATTTTTAGTAGAAATTTGCAACCGATTATGGCCTTAAAGGCTAAAGTTAATGTGAAAAATAAATAAATTAATGGGCTTGGTAAATTTCTAATCTAAAGTTAATACTTCAGCCTGGCCTATATAATAAAAAAAAGAACGTGACTATTTACCAAATAATATCAAAATTGTGGCCTGATTAAAGACTAGTAGAATCTTAGAACAATTCAAAATAAATTTTATAAACTTTATTGAAAAAAGTATATTTACCACTGTTTCAAAAGTAATTACTTAAAATCTTACGAGTTAAAATTTTAATAATAAGAAATACTATGCTGGTATGTGATGCAAATCGATCGATATTATCGGTTTTAAATCGTTTCGTTTTCAAAATCGAGTTCCATCACATACCTAATAAAAAAAAAGTAATAAATTTATGTTGTTAAAAAAGTTTAAAAAAATATATTTATAATTTAAAAAATAAAGATAGGGAAACAAATGACCAGCATTAATTTATTTTTATAATAGTGTTTAGTTAAAAAATTCACACCAGAAAAGTTTAAATCGAAAAATAAATTAAAAACTTAAATAACAATGAAATATGTACATACAAATAGTATTAAAGTTAATAAAGTAAATAAATAAAATAAGGTTAAAATACTGGTGCTTAGGAACTTCAATGAGTTTTTAATGATAATTGTGTCAGTTTGCTTTTTGGTCATTCTTAAAAAAGACAACAAGGGTATTCACGTCACAAGTTGCACCCTTGCAAAAAAGCCAAAGTGCAAAAATATAACAACAACCACACAGACAATTAGTTGTGCGTAAATAATTGTCTTTGTGGTTGTTGCTATGTTTTTGCAATTTTGCTTTTTTGCAAGGATGCAACTTGTGACGTGAATACCCTTAATATGCTCTTTCTAATGCAGCAAACCTGCAGTACTTTTGTCATAAGTAAGCTTTAAAATACTCCTTTGATAAGAAAAAAATTAACTTGTTAACTTTAAAATCGGATTTCTCCAAAACTAATTTTTTGCCCATATGTAGGAGGTGCCTTTTAACTAAAACTGACACAATTATAGTTTTTTCAATATTAAAAATTTCAATTTTTCTTCATTTATCCATCTAATTTTTGTTTTTTTTTTTTAATTAAATTTTAATTGTTTTTTCTCAAACAACTTCGTCCTGTATAACTTTTTTTAATTTTTCTTTCTAATGAATGTTTTTATGTGTATTTATAGTTTTATTTCATCTTCTCTGTCTTGAACGTTTTGAGCCATTGACCGGACCTGTGTTTGCCTTGTTTTTTGCCGGTGCAGTACCAGAAGCAGTAGAAGTAGTGTTTTGTTTTCTTTGTGCTGTTTTCTTGAGTTGATTGTTGTTTTGGAAGGCCTGATAGGCTTGATGTGTATACATCTAGAAATGTTAGGTGTGGAGGGGAAAGGATAAACTAATTAATATTGTGTGTTTATGTGGTGAGAAAGTGTTTTTTTTTATTCAAGACAACAAGCAAACAATTCAACATTACTAACAGACAATACTACTACTATAAAAAACTACTATGAAATAAAATTTTAAATACACATAGACGATTTGAAATTATTTACAGATTGCGAAAAGGAAGGGGTTACAGAGAGTAACGTAGCCCCAAATTGATAAAATTTGGTTAGGAACGACTGGTAAGGTGAAATCTTTAGTTTATAAATAGTTTAGGGTATACATTGAATATAATCCACATAATTAATAGTTTAGTAGGTTAGTTTATGGTTAAGACATAAAGTTTGTAGTTAAAACTTAAGTTTAGTCTATAAGACTAGTTCGTGGTTAAGTTAGTAGTTTAGCTTTAACTATAGTCTAAACAATAGTTTAATTTGTAGTTATGACTTTAGACAGCTTTAAATCTAAGACAATATTTAAGTCAGTAGTTTAAGTTGTTGTTGTTGTAGCAGCGAGAACGACGATTGTCCTTTTTAATTGAAGCGTTAATTTGCAGTTAAGTTTGCATACTAATTTGAAATTTAGTTCAGCCCATTGTCCAGTCTGTAATCAAACTGTGCATTTTTACGCCCTCGCAAATGAACTGTCAAAAATTGTATGAGAAGTATTTATTCAAACTAATTTTTCAACAAGAAATTCAAGTGTCAACAAATCTCAAACAACTTATTCTGTTTTACTACACCAGTATAGAACGAACACATTTTAAAATAAAATACTGTACAGAAAAATGACAATGGATTGATTACAACGATATTTTTTCCTTCTAGTCAAGTTTAAAATTCTTCATTTATTTTTTGGTTCAACAGAATAGAAGCACTTGCATTTTAAGCTTAAATCAATAGGCGGCAGTGGTAAAGCTTTAAGCTTCAGTATGTGGCTGCAGTTTGGTAAGTCCAAATCCATATTATGAAGCATTTAATGCGAAACATTTGAGTTTGTTGATGAAAGGGGAAAGACGAATGGAAAAGTGTAATTTGTTTCACGTTTTTGTAAGTTTGATATTGAAAGAAAAAGAGAAGGGATAGACAATGACTCAATGCTGTAAAACAAAATCTTTATTCTATGGACACAAATGCAGTTTCAAAAAATTAGGATTAAATCAATATGGAAAGTAAACCTTCTTTAAATTCGTCGAAAATGGTAAAAATTGATGTTTACCATTCTGAAAAGTATTCCTATGGCTAGAAAAATCGAACGAAGGCATAATGTGGTAATGAATTATAAAAAACTCGAAAGGCGAAACATATAAAAAAAATTAGAAAGGAGGTACTTGCGCAGCTCTAACACCACTGGACAAGCGAAAAGTTCTTCGAATTGCCTCAAATTCAGCCCATTCTACCTACAAAATTAATCATTTAGCAGAAGTTGTTGCAAGCAAATCAACAGTTTGTCGCGCTTTTATAAGCAGTGGACACTTACAGCTCCCAAAGCTAAAAAAAAAACCTCCTTTGTAATGGATAATCAAGGTCTCACTGTATTTTCAACCTGACACTTCAAAGTTAGAAAAAGAATAAGAAGTACCTATGAAACAAGAACAAGTTTAAAGAGAAATATAAAAAACCCATATGAAAAACACAAACCGAGTCTTTTTTAAGCCGTTTTCTTTAAAGCTGAAATTTTTGAGTTATAACGATGTTGCAGCATATGAGCGATATTTGAAACTACATACATATAATTTTTAAGGAGCGATACAAATTTTTTGAAATGGGAAAAGGGAAAATATCTAATTGGTAAATAACGGGTAAAATGGGAATATTGGGTAAGAATTGGTATCTACATACGTACATTTGTATGTATGTATTTTATTTATTATTTATATCCCCGCAAGCATTTTATGAAAAAATTAATCATATTCGAGTCATTTATGACTCCTCTGCGCGATTAAAATAGGCATATATGAGCTCATTTTCTGATCACAAATGATTTTCTCGGGAGAAAATTGTACCCTACCCGCGACTCTTCTTGAGGAGTCTTTTATTACCCGGTTTTGTGATCAGTTTCGACTAATTAATGACTCATATTTTAAATGGCTTGCGAGTCATTTTTAAGTCGTGTTTCTGATTGCTTTCGAGTCTTTTTCGACTCATCATCTAGATGAGCAAAATATTATTCATAAATCTGTGGTTTTCATGGGCAACCTCGTATGTCTATTTTTTCGATTTTGAAATGTTGATGCTATATTGCTTAATTTTAAGCGCTCTTTATATTTTTTAAAAAAGTTTTAAAAACAGATACCCCATTCCGATGTTTTAACTCAATTACAAACTTCAAAAGATGCAATATCTAACCCATAGTTTGATTTAGAATGGTTTTTTCGGCTCTCCTGAAAAATTTTATTTTAAGACATACGCGGTTGCCCATGAAAACCACAGAAATAACTTCAAAACAGTCATATTTCAAACACTTGTATGAATAATTTTCGATTGCTGTATGTTTTGTTATTGTATTTTTAATAAACTACTTTTCAAGCATAAGCACGAATCATTTTCGAGTCGTTTTTTAAGCACGCAAGTACTCGAGGAAGACTTAGTTAGGTCAGTTTTGATAAAACAATCTTCCAAATGCTTGCAGGGTATAGGTATGTATGTATGTAGGTACCTATTATTTAAAATTTTTGTTTTAAAGACATAAAATTCATTCGTTTTTTTATTTTTTTAAATTTAAAACTTTTTAAATTTTTGTTTTAAAGACATAAAATTCATTCTTTTTTTTATTTTTTAAAATTTAAAATTTTTGTTTTAAAGACATAAAATTCATTCGTTTTTTTTTTTTTATTTTTACCCGCTCGTTAACAAAAAAAAACCTTCAACCGTTTTTAAACCAAAACCTCAAGTAAAAAAAAGTAGAGAGCGAGTAAAAAAACTTTTAGTAGTCTCGTTGAAACGGGGCCTGTCTGGCTGTAAAGCTTAAAAAACAAAAATTAACGAGCACTTAAGAAAAATCAAACAAAAGTTTATTTTAACAATTTTTACAAAAATTTTAAAAAGATTTTTACATAAAATTTTTAAACAAAATTTTCGTTTTGATGAAATTATTAAAAACTCTAGTTGGTAGGTATAAGACTTAAAACATGCAGAAAAGAATTGCCAAGAAAAAGAGCAGTAATTTTGATGCCCATGTGTAATAAATGATTGCAACAACCATTCAGAATTTTAGCCTTAAAAACAATTGGTTGTAAAAATCTAATATGTAATAACAAAATAGTTGTTGCTGTAATTGCTTTTTATTTTTAATTTTTTTTTATCTATTGTACATGTGTGTTTTCTATCTTGCAGATATAGTAGAGTGAGTTTAATGTTTTTGTATAAGTAGGCCAACTTCTTTTGTTGTTTATTTTTCGTTACGTTTCGTTTTATTTTTATTCATTTTCTCAAAGGCCTTTCTAACGTTTTCATTTTATGCTTAAAAAATAGCAAATAGTTGTATAAATAACTATTTACACGACAAGACACATCATATAAACATTTTAATTTTTCAATGAATTTCTAAGATTTATGAAATGTTTTATTTTTTATAAAATCAAAACAAATAAAAATAAATGAAGTTTTTGAGATAAAGAGGAAAAAGTATGTACACGTGTATGTATGTATGTTATTGTTTTTGAGGTCGTAGAGAAATAAATATTGCAAATAAAAGTTAATAAGAAAAGTTAAAAAAATTACAAACGTTTTAACATAAATTATAATTTTTAAAAATGTTTAAAGAAAATTTTTCTAAAATTTCAAACATTTTATAACGAAAACTAACTATCGGTCATGTTCTGACAATCGCACGATTAGAATTCGCAAAACGCCAGATTTATTTAATGGTGTTCACAAGGCGAATTCATGTAAACGGTGGTGTCGATACTACAACAAGTGACAACACCAAAAACACAACAATGTATTTTGTTGCTGCTTTCGTTGGCCGATATGTCAAAAACACAAGTAACTTTTGACATTCCTCTCTCTAATTTAAAAAAAAAGTAGCACAGCTGTGCTTTCGACGCCACCTGAAAAATGAATACGCCTTGGGTGTTCAGAAACTTGTACGTTTTGCTTGCGATATGCCATAGTTCCCTATTATCAAAGTAATTTTTGGGAACACAAAATTTTTCAATTAAGAAGATTTTGTTTGGCGTGCTTAATTCCCAATTTTTATTCTTGATAAAAACACTGAAATTTATTGTTGATGGGAAAAGCTTTTCTAGTTCCCTTTAGCATACTTTTGCAATTTTAAGTCGCCACATTTCTTTCGAACAGTGTTCGAAAATAAACACTAAATATCGTTTTTTAATGTTCGGTTCGGTAGATTTGTGGAAAACACAAACGCTAATAGTATTTCCGTAGAAAATCATTAAAAAAAATAACGTTTCCCTGTTAGTCATCTTTCGAACACAAAAATATTACTGTTTTTATCAAACTCAACAAAAGATGTGAACATTTAATTCCGTTCGGTTTAATTTGAAAACCCACAAACTTCAATGTGTTCGGTTCGGCTCGTTAATGTTCGTCCCTTTTGGCTGGTAAAAAAAAACATTTTTACAAAAACAAAATACACACACGAAAAAAATATTACAGAACATTAAAATATAATGTTTGTCTACAGTATCACTACAATTGTTCTGTTTTTTAACGAAGAACCGAACATTATGTAATTAAATTTAATAGGGAACCGAACATTTTATAGTGTTCAGTTCTTTCTTGAAAATACCCAGCCAGCAAAATACTCCGACATTGTCTGAATCAGACATTTCTTGCAAATGTCTGGCTTTGTTCTGAGAGACTTCGTTAAGATTTCTGTCAGATATTTAACCTACGTTTTGTCTGGACGCTTTCTGATCGATTTCGCATGGATATATCGGGGGATTTTTTTAACCGATATGTCTAATAGATTTCTGACTGAAGTCGTACAGACGTGTGTTTTTAACACTTGTTCCGGGAAATATTTTTTTAATAATAATGAAAATTGTCAAAAAATTTAAAATATTTTTGATATGTATTTTTTTATTGTTGAAAAAAGAATTTTAAAAAAGGTACGTACGCATAAAAGTTTTTTTAAATAAAAATAAAATAAAAAAGTTTTGAAAGTTTTTGAATTCGTTGCACTTAAGAAGACCGTGGAGAATTCCCTAATTGAGTTGAAATCACAAAAGCTTTTATTTTCCATTCAACCTCCTTTAGAACTGGCAACCGTAGAAGCGATTTTACAATTTGACATGGAACTTAAAGAAGATGAAGAAAAAAGACTGAAACTAGTAAGTTTTAAAATATATGAAGGCATTTTGTTTTCGTTTACTAAATATATTTAATATCAGATATAACCAAAAACCACAGGATAATGTTACCAAATTTGTATGGGAAAATTTATGAACGATTTTTAAAAACGTTACCATTAAATTTTCGTGGACAAACGTGAAAGGAATATAGGTGTTTAAGTTTTCTTGTTTATTAAGCTCTTAAAAGGTACGTTTACTTGATTTTTTATAAAAATATTATTATTATTATTATTAATATTTTTAATTAGGCTTAAGTTCATGAAATTTAATTTTTATTAAATTATTTTTATGAAGAAAGGAATTTTAAAACATGAAAATTAATTAAAATTGTTATTGATAATCTTTCATTCTTGACGTGGCTCGGGCTCGAACCCTGGCCGGCAGGTTACCATGACATGTTTCGATCGCAACCACTCGATCTCCTCAGATGGATTTGCCGTCTTACACGCCAGGGTTCGAGCCCGAGCCACGTCAAGAATGAAAGATTATCAATAACAATTTTAATTAATTTTCATGTTGTAAAATTCCTTTCTTCATAAAAAAAATTTAATAAAAATTAAATTTCATGAACTTAAGCCTAATTAAAAATATTAAAAATTTGGATTAAAAACCATAAATAGTTCAACAAAATAACCACAATACTAATTATTATTATTATTATTATTATTATTATTATTATTATTATTATTATTATTATTATATTCTCTCAACTAATTATTTGAAACCAGAGAATAATTATTTTTTAGCAATATTAGTTTTTAATAGTTTTTGTAAAATTTTTGTTTTCTAGATCTTGCTTTGGAAAATATACCAAAAACAACAAGCAGCTCCGTTGACGATCTCGTGAAAAAAATTTTCAACTTCCCCAAAGATAGACTTGGCAAAGCTGAAAAACGCGAAAGAGAAGATTTAAGAAACTAAAAAAATTAAAATTATTACAAATTAATTTCATTAACATATGTATGTCCGTAATATCTATATACTTTTTGAAAAAATAAATTAAACAAATAAAGAACAAACAGTTGACATTGAAAAGTCTTAATTAACTTTATTTCACGTTTTTGTAAGACTAGGGATTCTTTTAAATTTCTGTTAGAAATTTGTGCTATAAGTCGGTAAGAATTGCTTCTGACAATCTTTCAGAAATCTGTCAGAAAACATTAGGAATGTCGACAAACATATCAGAATTTCCCATGAATTTTTCGTCCGATTTCTTTAAGATATCTATTAGAAATGCCGACAAAAGAACAGAACTTCCCACGACATGTCTGTCAGAATTCGTGTCAACTACTTCACACATTTTTGGGTCAGAATTCTGATAGAATTCGTATACGATTCCGACTTTTTTGCCGACGATTCTATAAGATATCTGAAAGATGTCGGATTATTTTGCTGGCTAGGTAGTTACGGACGGTATTAAGGGTTGTGTATGTCTACACAATCACTAAATAAATATATATCGTTCCTGGGTGTGTGAGCCGAACGTTAAATAATGTACTGATTATTTTCGAACACTGCTTTCGAATGTAACTTACCGAACTCCAATTATGCGATTTCAAGTCAGAAATTTGTCTGTGAGACATGTCTATAGATGGGAAAAGGGTAAATACCCGTTAAATAGGGAAAATTTGGTAAGAATTGGAGAATAGAAAAATAGTATTTACCCAAAGTGTGGGTACAAAAGTTTTGTACAAAATTTGTTAAAAATGTATTGTTTAATTTTATCAATATTAGATGAACTAATAAACACAAACCTTCTTAACGATTTTAAATCATTTGTCTCCAGTTTATTGTAGTTTAAGTACGTTTAAAAAAACGAAAAGTAATTTAAAATTAAATTAATTTTATTGACAGTTAATGATTGCCATATGAATTTGTTGTTTACCTGGCGTTTCCACATGCAAGTACAAGTTCGAAAAACTCAATACACTCACACTTTTTCACTAACATTCACACCATTTTTGTTCATTCAGCCAATCGGCTGTTTCCTTGATTTTTCGTTGATAATAAGTATACACTACTTGCAAGTAATTACTTGCATGTGGAAACGCCGGTTTATAAATACCCAAATAAATTCCCAAAAAAGGAATGTACCTGGTATTTTCCCTGTATTTACCCAGAGAACAGATAAATACCCGGTAGAGTTCCATCTAAATACATGTCGCTGAGTGTGAATCAGCGTTAAACACTATCCCGCAAAATCTTAAGTATTTTACGAAAATGCATCTCTGTCTTGAAGGGTTGTTATTGTTTTCGTAAATTTCTTAATACTTTGTGGGATAGTGTCTTTAAGGGTACTTTACACTATCATACAAGTCTTACTTATTGTGAGGAAAATACAACCCTGTCATGATACATAAGTTGTTACTGTTTTTTTAAATCTAAATTTTGAACGTTTAAACAATAACAAAGGACTGCAAAATTACAGTTTTTTAATTTTTTTTTCTCAAGCTGTTATTAATTGTGGTTGTTTTCGTAAAAGTAACGGGATACGATATTATCAAGTGCTGATAATATACATATATATTAAAAATAAAATACCTTGTTAATTGCCACCGTGTAAAAAATATATCATATTAAGGGTAGTTTACTTGATCATGCAAGTCGTGCGTTGTTTGAGAAAAAACAACCCTGCCATATGTTGTTATTGTTTTTGAAAATTTTCAAATAATTAGATTTGGGAAGCATTCTTGTCAAAATTCGTACGACTTGTATAACCGTATAAGTCCACTTTAAGTCGTTATGACCCCCTTCTATGTTTTTGACATTCTTGTTTGGTTTGGTTTATTGAACTGGCATACCTATAATGTTCTAAAAGTTTATCTACGGGTATACCTTTACTGATTCCGAAATAACAATAAGTTCCCACGATGCACCGGAATGACTCGGAATTCGACGAACTCCGATCAAGGATTGTCGATTCGAAAGAAATCATTTACGGATTCGAACAATTTGTACTGTATATTTCGATTTTCGTAATATTGGTTTTGAATAAACGGACGTTTTTCATACTTTATTGAAAACAAAAAATCACTTTCTTAAAAGCCACTCTCTATAACGAACAAAAATTGTTCATAAAATTTCCCATTTTATTAAAAATACAACCTCTGCCATAGTTTCGAACGATTACGAAAATCGTAATACATAGTACAAATTGTTCGAATCCGTAAATGATTTCTTTCGAATCGAAATACACGGTAACCCCTCTGTTCTTCAGGTCTCGCAGCTACAATAACAACATATTTAAATACCGATACCAATATACCAAATATATTAATACCTATACCACAAGGGTCGATACGGAAGTCAACTAAACTGAAGTTTCGTTGGCAGCAGTCGAATTCACACCAGATGACCTTAGCTTACACAGATTATAAGTAATCATGTGTCAAAATGGTACACCGTTCTGGGGAATCTTTCATAAGTTCTATGTTTCCACTTAGAATTATGAAATTTAAAACGTTTTAAAGTTATTATACCCACACCACAATAGTGGAGAGGGTATTATTCATTTGTGCTGATGTGTGTAACGCCTTAAAATATTGGTCCTAGACCCACCTTAAAGTATACCGATCGACTCAGAATCACTTTCTGAGGGCCAAGCCTATTGAAAATGGGCCAAATCGTAGGACCACGAGGGATGATAGGGGGAAATTTCTTCCTCTCAGAAACTATCAAACCGATTTTAATGAAATTTAAAACATAGATAGATCCATATCTATATTGACACATAAGCTATACAGTTTTTCAAAAATAGGACCACAAGGGGAGGTAGGTGGCAATTGCTGCCTCTCACAAACTTTCAAATGATTTTAATGAAGTTTATAAACATAGATAAATTCCATATTTATATGGACAAGTAAGCATGATGTGTTTTTTAATACTGTGGTGTAGGGTATAACAGTTGTATTGAAAATTATACATGACAATTTTAAGTAACTAATATAACATAAAACTATTTCGTACAAGATAACTTATAACTATAACTATAAATAATTCTTAGATAATTTAACTTTCGTAACAATATAAATATTGATTTATCTATGTTTACAAACTGCATTAAAATCGGTTTGAAAATTTGTGAGAGGCAGAAATTGCCCCCTACCTCCCCTTGTGGTCCTATTTTTGAAAAACTATAGCTTATGTGTCCATATAGATATGGATCTATCTGTTTTAAATTTCATTAAAATCGGTGTAATAGTTCCTAAAGGAAGAAATTTCGCCTTTTCTTCCCTTATGGTCCTACGATTTGGCCCATTTTCAATAGGCTTGGTCCTTGTGCCAATTAGAACCTATGTCCCAAAATTTTATTAAATTATCTCCAAAATTGCGGCCTGTTCTTTGCGCACAAGGTTACATGGACAGCCAGCCAGCCAGTCTGCCAGCCAGACTACCAGCCGTACGGACATCGTTAGTTCGACTCAGAAATTGATTCTGATTCGATCAGTATACTTTAAGGTGGGTCTAGGACCAATATTTTAAGGCGTTACACACATCAGCACAAATGCATAATACCCTCTCCACTATTGTGGTGTGGGTATAACAAAATGAAATGTTTGTTTGAATTGTTTACTTCAGTGTTATATTATTTTGACTCAACGTTAAAGTACTTAACAGTGTTGTATCCGGTTTTCAAATGAATTCGCTTTGCCAGCTGCGAAATCAGGCAACGCCGCTCATGTTAAAATACATACCTATAATATTAAAAATAAAAATTTATTTTAACATGAGCGGCGTTGCTTGATTTCGCTGCTGGCAACTCAAATTCAGTTGTTTTGCCATCCGTAATCCACCGATAAGATTTGTTAAGGTTGTCAACCGTGTTTCCTAGCCATTTCATAACCTAAAATCACTTTTCTTTAATTTGTATAAAACAATATACATAATAACTTCTGGGACTAAAGTAGATTACTTTTAATTAGCATATTCTAAACCTATGAACTCTTTAATTATTTGTTCAAATTGTTGGTCTTTTTAATTAAACACTTTTCTTCATTTTCTACTTTTATTATTATTGTCATTTTGGAAATTTGCAAACAAAAATTTAATACAAAATTGACTTTATGTATTTAATCGATTCTGACTCTTTTAATTTTTAATATATTTTTTCCCTAACAATTTTAGACATTTCATTGATCTGTTGAATTTTAATTAAAGTTTTTGACATTTATAGGTACCATGTAAGTTTATTAAATTTAATTTTCATTAAATTATTTTAGAACGGGAAATAATACTAATGATGTAAAACATGTAAATTCGTTGAGCTCAATCCCAATACATAAATACAATAATTTTTAATTCATTTAGGCCCGTTTTCACAACTTACCGATAGCTAAAAGTAGACTTTAAACGGCCTTATAAAAAGTGTTCCATTATTAAAACTGTACTTTAACCTAAAGTGAGCAATAAAGTAAATTAAGGTCATCCTACCTGGAAGGTAAAAGTAAAATTGTAATAATGGAACACTTTTTATACGGCAAATAAAATCCTACCTTCAGCTATCGGTAAGTTGTGAAAACGGGCCTTAAAGTTGTAAATTTTCTTTCTTCACTAAAAATAATTTGATGAAAATTAAATTTGATGCCTAATATCAAAATTGTTCTCTACTTTTTTTTTTGAATTATTACTTTTTACGAAAAAATCATTTTTTCTAGATTTTGTCTCATTTTCCCAAACCTAAGCCGACTTTTAATTAATTACTGCTCTGGCAACTCTTTTAATACAGTACATGACTGCTAACGGAATTTCTCTCTGCACTTTTTTTATAAAACTTCCTGTTTACGTTTTCTCTTCCCTTCCAATTTAATACTATTTCTAAAAAATATTACAAGATACCTTTCAAACATCTGTGTGTTGGTATAAATGCGCCAATAAAAATAAAAATCTTTTTATTCAAAGACAAAAGGAAATAAAGAAAAACCATTTAAAGTAAAAAAACGTAAGGAAAAATTTAATAAAATAAAGCCACTTTTTTTAAATGAAGAATATAGGTATATACCTATTTGACTAAAAAAAAACTTACCTGGGAAGCTATCATTTGAGCCTGTATAAAAGGTAAGTTATTTTGTTGTTGAGACATCCAGGAACCGTTCGCAATTGCCTGGTGGTAGAAAAAAGTTGTAAATTAGTTTTTAGTTTTGCTGAAGTTTAACAAAGTTTTGTTTTGTTTTATAAGAATTAAAAAATAAGCACCTGTACTGTGGCCGCTTGTGCTGCTAAAGCTGCATTCGAATGCATTCTATGAGCGGCTGCTGCAGCTGCTGCGTTAGGCTGTTGCAGTATATTTTGTGTACTAAATGCCGAAGCAGCTGCCGCCACAGCTGCTGCTGTTGGTCCTCTTTTTAAGAGTTGTTGCTGTTGTGCTGCTGCCGCCGCTGAGGAATGTTGTTGTTGCTTTTGTTGCATACTAGATTGAGATAAAACTTTTGGCGGTGGTTGTGATGGTTGTCTAGTCCAATTTACTGAGTTATTGGCATTTGATCGATTACCTATTAACAAATTAGAATCCACTACTTTGCTGGGCCAATAATCCTCAAATTCCGTGCCGTTAGGAAAATAGCTCTTAATATCTGTCAAGCTTATAACCGCCACATTTTCACTGGAAAACAATTCATTTCTTATGCCTTGGACCTTGCAGCAGAATTTTAAATAAGCCAAATCCCAGCCAGACAATAAATCTGCCTTCTGTTTTAAATTTTCAGTTTCACCCTCAAAATAAAACAAAGGCACCACCTGTTCATTATTGCGCACCGTATACGGAACCACAGATTCTTTATTAATGCGTATAAAACCACATTTTTCTGAAGGCGATTTACTGCCCGACATCAATTTGCGATAGCAGATATCCAAAAATTGATAAAACTTGGTGGCGTCTGAAAGTCTTACCACCAAATCTTTTTGTGTAAACATGTCCCGGCCAAATTCACCATCACAATGTTTATGATTGATTTCTATGAAAAGTCTTGCCTCTGCCTCGGTTATGTAGTAGGAACGTACACAAGTGCAACTGGAATAGATGTCAGGATGCAGGCAATTTAAATATTTACCCAATAATTTCATTTCTATCATGCGCACCGAACAATATTTTTCCTGTTGCCGGTAAATATAGGGTATATAGGTTTTGCCAAATGTGGTCCAACCAAAGTGGCCCTTTTGTGATTCCTCATCACAGGGTGGTTTTTTGTTTTCATCTGTGCTTGAGGAACGACCATTAGATGTTACCGAACCATTTGAGGGCTTTTGCGGGCGGTTTAAATAGTTGAGTATATTTGTTTGTCCATTGGCATTGACCGGAGGCTGCATGCCACCGTTAGCCATGGCATTATTACGCGAAGCTAATTGAGCGGCCTGTTGCTGTTGTTTGGCCAAGGCATCTTTTTGTGCCTCTTTCATTTTGGCGGCCAATTCCTGTATTTCAGCATCATCGGCTCTTTCTTGTTTGACCGGAACCGACCAGGTGGAACCCAAACCAGTACCATGTATGGGTAAAGGTTGGCCATTCGTACCCAAAACACTTGTAATTTCTATATCGGCCGACATTTTAGAGTAGTACAATGAAATACACTTGATTTAAGAAAATTTATTTTTCTTTTTTTTATTTCAATTAATTTTTTCAATAGTTTTTGTTGTAAATTATTTTATTTTCATTTTTCCTTTTTTGTTTTACACACAATTTTTTGTTTTACTTCACTCCTTTTAGTTTTTAACAGATTTCTTTAATTTTCTAATTTCTTTTGAGTTTTATTTTAAAATAAACACTTGCTCTCCTTTTCTTTCTCATATACTCTTGCTCTCTTTCTTTTCTTTGAATACTCATTAAACAAAAATAAGTAACTGCATTTTTGTTGTTTTTTTTTTTTGTTTGTGTAGTTTTATTGAATTAGTAGTGTTGTTGCTTTGCTTTTTTATTTACTTTTTATACACACACACAAACATTCAACAAACACATACTTTTTCTTCGCTCATTTTTTATCCTCTTTTTTTATTTTGTACAATAATAATGTTGTTGTTGTATTTTAAGAAAGGCCGTTGTTTCTTTTCTTATTTGTTGGTGTTGTTGCTTTCTTTCATATTTTTTGTTAAAATACACACAGTTGTAGTAATAAAGGCTTAAAATTTTTTTACTTTTTATTATAATTTAATTTAGGCAAGTTTTTTTTTAATTTTATAACTAGTGGCACTTTTTTTTGGATTTTTTTCCTATTAAATAATTAAATTATAAAATTTAAATACTTCTTTTTTAATTTAATTTCTTTTACTACTGTGATTTATTAAAAATAAGCAAAACACTTAAAAGTTTTTAATAATTTTTATAAAAATTTTTTTTTCTTTATTCGAAAAAAAAATTATAAATATAATTTTGTATTTAATAACAGAAATGAAAAAAATTACGCGCTTTTTGTAAATACAACTACGTACGTACACATTCACCGTTCAATAGTCAGTATACGAGTGTGATCGTTGTTTCTACTATAATTTCAAACAAGCCCCAGTCAGGCCAGCAAAAACAACGACAACACCAAAACCCAACTATATACTACAGTACATACATACATACATATAAAACTGCATACACACACTCATACTAGCCCATTAATAACACCAGCAATTCCCTCGTATACATACATAGATATATACTTCATTCATCTACATTGTATATACATACATATATACACCGATGTTTTTGTTCATGATGATGACGACGTTGTCGTTCGTCGTCAACGCACGATTTTTAGTTTAAGCAAGCAAAAATTTGTTTTTTGAAGTATTTTTGTTGTTTTTGTGTATGAAATGTCTTGTATTTTGTGTAGACAGGCCCCGCTTCGTTTTGTAATCGTTTTATTCGTGTTTGGCTATACATTTTGTATACGTATTGTTGTTGTTGCTGCTGTTATTCTCTGCCGTTTATATTTCTCTTGAAGTTTATGTGTACATATTTATGTGTATGTACAATTCGTATTGGTTTTATTAACGTTTTTTCCAAATCTGCTGGTTGAAAAAAAGTGTATGTACCTACATACATATGTATGTAGGTAAATATGTATGTATGTAAATGTTTATAATTTGCGCTCAAAAAAAGCAATAACAAAAAATGTTAAACACAAAAAACAACAAAAACATAGGTACAACCACGAAAAAAAATTAAACTTTTAAAGAATGTCTTACCAAAGAAAATTTAATATGTATGAAAATAAATAAGACAGAATAGGCACATACATTCATATGCACCTACATATGTACATACCTATGTAGGTAGGAAAATTATTAAAACTAACCTTTAATTGATTAAAAAAATAGAATCGCATTAATAAAGGCCTCTTGAAAATTTCGCAGAAGTTTTTGCTTTAAAGCCTGATTCTGGCAGTCGTGATCGAGAACTTTCTTGATTCTAATGCCATTTAAGCCTAGATTACACTATCTCACAAGTCTTACGTATTCCATAATACTTTGTGAGATAGAAATCAAATGAGTTTTGTTGCGACTGTCAAAAAATCTAATGTAACATGACAGTTTGTATTCACATCATCACACAAAGTATAAACACTCACACATGAAATAAAATGCAACCCTGATCCAATGAAAAGTATTATTGTTTAGAAATTTTTCAAAAAACGATGAAGTCGTATGGGATGTCAAACTTTTTTCTTAATACTTGTCATTTTCTTGACACATTGCATTCACACTATCACACTTTGCCATATTACTTGAGTTTTTGACATGTATTAATACAAAGTATAATAGTGTAATCTAGCCTTTAATACATACATAGTATGTAGGTATCTAATTTTTTCAGTCAATAGGTACCTACCTACTGACCGAATCGGAATTATTTTTTTAATGCTGAAAAGCATTAGTTTGAGTTTCACTATACTGAAAAAATAATTTCGATTCGTTCAGGATCGACTGAAACAATGAGAAAAAATTGCTTTCGAATCAAGAAAGTACCTTCTCGATCACGACTGCCAGAATTAGGCCCCTGGTCCTCTGTTCAACATTTCACGTGAAATGCTGTCCAAACGCATATACATACATACAAACAAAAAAAATAGGGTGCGTTCGTAAATGCATCACTGCGCTGCATCAGTGATTTCAAATGGTTATACAGTACTTTTCGTTTATAATCACAACGCTTATAGTCACATTAGCGATATAGTCCATTTTATCTGTTTATTTTGCCGCTGTAAGTTACTTTAATATAAAGTATTAACGTTATAGTCCATTTAGCGATATAAGCACATTTGCCATATACATACATATGTCATCCATCAACAGTCATCAAAGGGATAAGTAAAGCAAATTAATGGCGTTATATGTAGTCACATTAGCAAAATTTACTCAGTTCTTTTAAGTTTTCGAATCAAAAATCTATCCAAAGAATGAATGAATTAAATCATTTAATTTTTGTCATCAACTCTCTACTCGTAAAACATTAGTTTTTGCCGTTGGTATCAGTTATGAAATATATTGTTATTATATTCAAAATTTTTTAATTTTTTCGAATTTATTCTATGAGCTAAATTTCAGTTATGTATTTTATAAAGCTTTTTTTTGTATTAGTCCTATTCCTTCAATTTTTCAGAAATGACTTTATACACTCCCAGACTATTATATTGTATTTCTTGTTCCATTTGTTGAATATAATATAAAGTAACCTTCGGAAGGAAATAATTCCCAGTTTTTATATATTGTTATTATTTTAACTATTTTTTATGCAGTATGTAACTCTGTTGTAAAACCATAAACCTGATGTCGGTGTAATATATATGCATTTTTAATTTCCTTTATTCACATACATAGCTTGATTTTATTCGAATTCGGTTATACTCGTATGCGTCATAGTGGCATATATGTGAATTAGCCTTATAGTCACATTAGCGATATAGTCCACGTTATGGTTGCAACTAAAGGATGTGACTATAAGCGAAAAGTACTGTATATTTATCAGTGAAGTAAATGCGGACCAAAAAATTGTTAAATACTACACAAAATTAATAGTCAAACAATAAAAAAAATTAAAAGTTTGCTTTTCTGATGCAGCGCAGTGATGCATTTACGAACGCATCCATACTTATACCTACCTATCTAGGTATGAAATAATGTTGATAGAAATGATTCTGGCCACTTTTTTTTGGCAACTGCGATAGGTATTAGTATAAGCTGCACTTACATACTTACATATTTTTAAGAATTTAAAAATTTAAATAACACAACCGGAAACAGGGGACAAATTATGGCATTCATGATCGAATACTTTTTCGATTCAAAAGCAGTTTTATTTCTAATTTTTTCTGTCCATACTGAACGTTTCGAAATATTTTTTTAGTGCTGTGAAGCATTTATTTGAGTTTTCACAAAACTAAAAAAATAATTACGATTCGTTCAGTATCGACTGAAATAAAATTGCTTCTGAATCGCAAAAGTATTCGATCACGAATGCCATAATTTGCCCCCAGTTTTTTTTCTTTTTTATTCAATTTTTTATTAAAAAATAATTTTTAGTAAAATGAGAGAGAATGAGATTTTTTTATTTTATTTTTTTTAAGAGTTTGACACAAGGCGAATTTATTACAAGTGGTCTTAAAAGCCCTGCTGGTATTAGCTAAAATCACTGTTGGATGTCAAAATTTTGTTCATTCTCTTTTATTATCTTTGTTTCTGTTTTGTTTTATTTCTGTTTTTGACATTGTACAATGATTTTACAAAAACAAATTGCTTGTGGTTTTTGTACGAGTTGTACTTGTTGTAGTACCGAGATTACCTGGGATGAATTCGCCTTGGTTTGACATATAGAATACCTATTTCTTCATAGAAAAAAGGGACGTTTGTACCTACGAAAACACTGATTCGATCAAGGCGAATTTATTACAGGTGGTCTTAAAAGCCCTGCTGATAATAGCTAAAATCACTGTTGGATGTCAAAATTTTGTTTATTCTCTTTTATTATCTTTGTTTCTGTTTTGTTTTATTTCTGTTTTTGACATTGTACAATGATTTTACAAAAACAAATTGCTTGTGGTTTTTGTACGAGTTGTACTTGTTGTAGTACCGAGATTACCTGGGATGAATTCGCCTTGGATTCGATTTAAAGACAATTTTTTTCTTTAAAAAATGAATCATGTAGGTACCTACCTACAAGTTAAAAAGGGTAATAGAGTGAACGTCTCCAACGATTATATTATGCTCGTTTGCCATTGACAGGACTCTTCTTAAGTTATGATCAGGCCTAACAAATATTTGACAAAAATTCCAAAATTCCAAAAAAACGTGACCAGTTTTTTAATTAAACTTTAGCTTTATTTTTAACAATTTTTATTGACTAACTTAACTTTATTTGTAAGACTATAATTGTATAATATAATTTAGGAACTATAAAATGGTGTTTGATTTAGCAAAAGTTTTGCAAAAGCAAATTGGTACCTACAATTTTTTTAATTAACTAGTGGTTGGTTACGTGTAGGACGCAAGTATTTGATAGGTGTGTGTGAACATAGAAAAACTCTACCTATTTCCTTTTTAATTATTTTCTCATATTTTCTTTTTTGCTTATATTTAATTACCTTTCACCTTTTATTCTTCTTAATTATAAATTAATAGGTAGATATAAATTCTTTAGATTATTGTTTGCTCTTCTCTTCCTCTTTAATTTTTAGTTTCTCACATTTTATCTCTATAGGTACATACCTTTCTATCTAACGCTCCCTCTCTGCACAATGCAAATTCTAAGAAAAATCGTAAATGAAAAGAAGCGATACTTTCTAATTAGGTTCATACCTACCTACATACATATTTACATATGTATTAAGAAAGTAGGTAGTAGGCCTACCTACATAAGATTTTTTATGAAATTAAAACTTTTTAATTAATTAAAGAAAAGAGGCGAAATTCAAACAAAATCTGAAGGATTTTAATTAAAAAATTGTAAGTAGGAAGGTACATACATACATACATACATAAGTATGTAAGTAGGTATGTACCTAGTATTTCGGTATTAAGTTAAATTTCTGATCCGCCATTTAAATTCACCTTTTTATTTACCATGTTGCCAATTTTCGTTTAAACCATTAATCCATTTATTAATGTTTATGGATGTACCTATGTACATATATGTATATATACCTACTTACATATGTAGGTATGTATATAAGTATGTGTGTTTATATTATCCACGCCTTATTTCTTTTATATTGTTTATTGTTTATTGCTTTTTCTTTTATTTTGTATTTTCATGCTTATTATTGAAGTAAGAAACTGTATTTACCTATGTAGGTAGGTATAACAAATTAAAAAACAAAATAAAATTAAGAAAAATTCATAGATTGGAAGATTCTTAAGAGTTAATCTGAATATTTTTTGCTATGAAGCTTGGGAAGCAAAATTTCCGGTGATTCTGCTTAAAAACGCAGTTTTCCAAGAAGTTTAAGAAATATGGATGCAAGATATAGGTACATACATACAAACATAAGTATTTACCTAGCTATGTATGTACATACATATGTAGGTATCTAACAACTCATCAGATTTTAAGTTAAGTCTGAATACGTATGTATGTACTTACATACTTATGTATGTATGTAAGTATGTATGTAGTTACTAAATGGGCTTAAAGCTTTTGAGCAATTTTTAATTTATGTACCTACCCTGCCGGCAAATGAGTAGCTAACTACAAAAAAAGCCAACTTTAAGTTAGCTTGTATAGACTAAGTTAAAGCCAACAACTAAGCAATGGAAAATTTACATTAACCAAAGTGTATACAAACACTGTATATTTTAAGTAGAGAGAGCCATGTCGATTGGCAAACAAAATGTCATTATAGTCAAAAAACATAGTTTTTTAATACAAAAACTACACTGCCCCGGTAGACTAGCTGGTAGCGAGCTAGTCTATCAGCACCGAGGTTGCGGGATCGAATCCCACCAGAGACAGAAAAAAAAAAATAAAAAATAAAATAAAGTAAAATAAAATAAGAAAAGAAAAAAAAAATAATTAAAAAAAATAAAAAAAAAAAATTAAAAAAATAAAACAAAATTTACTTTATTGACTTTGTGTAACTATATATTTTTATAAAGTTTTTTCTGGGTAGCTACAAAAAGTTAACTTTTAAGTTAACTGAAAGTAATGCAGAGTCGGACAATTGACTACTTCCTAGGACATCGCAATGTTAAAAAAGTTAGTTAATTACATATAAAAGTAATCCAATTGTCAACCACCACTACTTGAGAAATAGTTAGCTTTAAATTAATTGAAAGTTAACTGAATTGCCTGCAGGGTACCTACATACCTATACATATGTATGTATGTCGGTACCTACTTGGCGCAGAGGAATAAAGCACTCTAACTTGCTTGGATTTTAAAAGTTTAAACCAAAAACTTTCCAAAAAACCCTTTTAAATATTTTCCTATTAAATTGGGGCCTCTCTATCTTTTCAAAAATACCAAAATGATTTCGTACCTACCTAGGTATTTGTTATTTTTCTGTTTACCATAGTTTTCCTTTATGTATTTAGGAACATAGGTACATATGTACATATGTATGCCTATAAATAATTTGTAGGTACCTACATACTTAGGTAAATTTTCATTTAATTCAATTTTAATTCATTTATGTATTAAAAAAAAGTTAATTAAAAAATAAACAAACAAAAAAAAATTTTCTGTTTTTACAACAAATCCCATTAATTAACGTTGAATGATTTCTTTTCACCACCACCATCGCCATCATTATTACTAAAAAAAAATTCTACTCTGTATATCTTTCTCTTCTCTACTCATACTCTATCTCTTTCTTGCTTCCCTTCTCTTACATCTTACACCTTGTACTCCCACACTCTCATTGTTTATTGACTAACTGTCCTACTATAGTTTCCGGTTTAAATGTATGGGCATGGGTGTGGGTTTGTGTAAGAGTGTGTAAATGAGTTTGAATAATTTAATTTGCTTAAATTGCAGTGTATTTCCTCATTAATGTTTTTTTGAGCTTAATAATAAATTATTTAAATGGATTTTTTTTAAATGTTTATAAAGGAATTTATATACTTAACACACATACATACAAACCCATGAATAAATAAGTGAATGTAATTAAATCTTTTATACCTACACCATATGTTGAAAAAATTGAAGAGAAAAATATACATAAGTTTTTTAAACAATTTTGTGTATACCTAGATATCAAGATTTCGCAAATTTTTTTTGGCGGATAGACTAGACTTTCTGAGGTTATATAAACCTTTTTAAGCTGCTTAATTTAGTATGAACAACTACATAGTTTTAAAATGCATGTGTGAATGTACATAAAATGCAGGTGTGTGTCTATAGCTGGCCAGTATAGGTATAAAGCCTGAGTTCAAAAGTCTCTAAGTCACCACTTTTGTTGATTATTTCAATGAATTTTTGGTGACACTTACTACGTTTATACGCACCACTTATTCGCAAATAAAAATATTGCAAGTAGAGAATATTGCCGCATAAACAGTGAATTAAATTTTTATTTGCGAATAGCTAACTCATGAAAACAATTCCTGATTAACGACACTATTTGCAAATAAGATTTTAAGCATTGCCACACTTTTAACCGTTTTACGTTTTTATTTCGATGTGGCACATTCATAACAACAAAACAAAAGTAAAATTAAATAAAAAATGAGCAAATAAAGTTAAAAATACACAATAATTGTTGATCTTTTTCATTTAAAAAATAAAAAGTTTATATACATTCAGTGCTACTAAATGAATAAATTTTCCATCTGGTATCGCTTAGAAATAAAAATTTTCATTAAGAAATAGACATATAAACAGTAAGTTAGTTAATCGCAAAAAATTTTTATTCGCGAATAGGCTACGTATAAACGTAGTAACTGTTAACGAAGTGCCTACACTTTGACCTAAATGAGTAGAGAAAGTTAGACTAGTGTGGACTAAAACTATTAAAATGTACTAGCCTAAGTCTATGGTTCCAATAGTGTCCCATACGAATTGCCTTGTTAATAGTTTTAAGATAAATAGTGGATTTTTAATGATGAGCACATGCTAAATGTCTAAAGAAGAATTAGTCTAATCAAATCTTAAATCAAAATTTAAGTAGGTAGGTACCTGCTAAATCTTTTTATTACAATCCCTTTTTTTCTTCCGTTATAGTGACTATACAACAATTTAATCTCTAGCTTAGACTATTACTCTTGTAAGTAAGACTCTTTAATAAGACTCTTTAAACCACATACATATGCCTAGTGACATGCATGTACACATGTTGTTTATATAGGTATGAACATTATTTTGTAAGTATTTAAACATTTATTATGTAGGTATGTATGTATGTTTCATGTAAATCTTCACAAATATAAATAAATTTTATGTGGGATTTTTATAAATTCGATTTCACGGAAAGCATGAGGGCGTATTTTAAGATTATGTGCTTTTTTTGATAAATTTATATAGAAATACATTTCTATTCGATAAAAAAAATAGGTGGGTTTTATTCCCTTACTAAAATAAATAATAAAAAAAAAAATAATATTGAAAAAAAACGTAAATTTTCTTCCTTATTTTGTAGTTTTAACAAATAGAATTTGGGAATTTTATTTTCTTTTCCTAAAATATTTCATTATTTCAAAGTACTTTTGGAATTTATAGTCCTCTTCTTTTACTTTTGCTTTAGCCAACCTTTGGATATCAATGAAACTTCTAAAATTAAAATCGAATTTTCCAATGTTTGAAAATTTTTTAAAATAATTATCAAATATTATTTTTTTTATGGCTTTCAATATAAATATATGTATGTATGTACGAAAGAAATCTTCTTTTCGACATTGTGAGCCAAGCTGTTAATATTGTACTTTTGGGATTATAGTTTAACGGCAAAATTTTAAACTCAAAATTGTGTACGAATTTTCGAAACAAGGCAAACAAATTTAGTTAAAAGGCTAAAATTTACTGTGTTTTGTTTTTAGAAGAACCTAAAATACATTTTGATCGAGGTTTCGATTATTCGAAATTGAGTTAGAACTTTCGAAAATTATATTTTTAAGTCTAAATATGCAAAATATCATGTGCCAAATTAACTCAATTTTCCTAGTTCCAACACAATGCAATGCATTAGTAGGGGTCATCCCCTGAGTGCTGGTCCTAACAGTAAAAAAAAAAAAAAAAAAAAATTATTTTAAGGCCAGAATTAAAAATTTTTATTTTCACCAGCTAAATATATATGTATAAACAAAAGAAAGTGACCAAAAATAAAGAAAAACAAAAATTTTTCGATTTAACAATAATTTTAACATTTTTTATGACATTTCGATTTTTCTTCATTTTTTCGAGTTTTGAAAATAAAACAAATAAGTTTAAAAACAAAAAAGTAAAAAGCTAAATTTTCAATATTCGTAGAAAAAAATTTCATTTTTAAATTAATTTTGAATGTTCAAAATTAGGATATATTTTGCCTTAGACGGCATTTACATTAAGCAATTAACGCCGCAACTTGCCGCAACTTTCACATGCAACTTTTTGTTTGTTAGCAAGAGGTCTAGGGAAGAAAACGGGGTTGAAAAAGTTGAAAAAATGCTTGAATAAAATGTAAATGTAAATGTGAAAAAAGTTTCGTAGCAACTACTTTAAAAGAAAATAGAAAAAAAACTCGGCGTTAATTGCATAGATGTAAATGCCGTCTTAATAAAATTTTAATTCCTGTTTTTAGTTTCTTATAATGGTCAAAAAAGTCGTTGCTACTTATTGATTTTTATTTTAATAATTAGTAGCAATTTTTGAAGTTAGCAACAATTTATTTTTTTAATTTATATGAATGAATGTATGCACTTGTTTTGCAAGTAAATAAGAAGAAAGTTTGATTAATATCTTAAAAATCAAACATTTATATTTAAGTTAACATTTATTAAAACCTGTTTGACGACTGTAAAAGCAATTTAATTTTTACAAAGTTTCAAAAAAATATAGGTATTGATGTTTAAGAATAATTGTAAAGAAGAGTTAAAAAAATTGTTTGTTTCTTAGGTCGTATGAATTTTTTTTTTTTAGTAATTTGCGCTTTTTTTTTTTTTTTTTTGTTATTGACCTTGTATTAAAAAATTACAAGATCTCAATTTACTATATACATAAAACTACTACATATTTAATAGCATTTTTGTTGATTTGGGATATTATAATCAATATTAAGAAAACTGTTTCGTAATTGTATTTTCTAATTTTAAAAGTTGTGGTCTTATCAAAGTAAAATGTTTTTTTTTATAAAAAATATTATTTTGTTAGGGTTTACAACTTGTAATAATTGAAATGCCCTTTAAATAGCGCTAAACCATTATAAGTCTTATCAATCCAAATACACAAACACTACATTAAAAATTGAGAAACAAAACACTGAAAATACCTATAAAAGAAATGATTGCTTAATAATAAAACAATAAAAGAAAATTTAGATAAAAATCGTATTAGTTAATTTATATGTTTACATATGTATATGTACATATGTATGTATGTTTTAAATTTCGAAATTAAGTTTAAATACATACCTATAAAATTAAGCAAACATTAAAAATGTTTAGCCTAAAAACATATACATAAATACCTATTACCTTGTAAATTTATTTCAATCACCCTGTCTACAACTGACATGAAATGCTTAACATTAACACTAACATGATGTAAGTGTTAAGTATTGACTCATACAGCCGTATTCATAACAAAAAGTTAGCCACAGTTTGTACACTACGAACAACGAGCTGCTAACTAGAATGCCCATTAAGCTAAGCAGCTTGTTGGCGCAGAGTTAATTCATAACGAACTTTTCTTCATCTTCCTACTTTTAATAAATCAACTCTGAATTTTTTATGATGCCACATTGTACAGTTATTTTCGCTTAATTGAGCCCCGCTTAATTGAGTTTCCCGTTTTATTTCACTTAAAATCATGTAACGAAATCATTCAGTTTAACTGTCTATGTAAAAATACCCGTTTAATTGAGTTCCGTTTAATTGAGTCACCCGCTTAATTATTTCGCAAAATAAGGCCACATTGCGAAAAACAAGAGCAATTGTTTCGGTTAATTGTTTCCGTTCAACACTCCAGCGTTACCCCCAAAAAAATTAAAAATAATAAAATATGTTCTTCAGATGTCGAGCGGCTCTTGACTGAAAAAAGGAGAGTTCGAAGAGAGTGGCAACTTTACAGATCCCCGCAACTTAAGATTTTATTAAAAGAATGCACAAAAAGGCTAAGAAAGTTGCTACAGAATCAGAAAACGGCTTCTCTAGAAAAATATCTTAAGGAACTTGATGCAACTCCACAATCTGACTACTCATTATGGCGTGCAGCTAGAAATCTAAAAAGGCCAGTTATATCTAAGCCACCATTAAGAAACTTGAATGGTAGTTGGGCAAGAAATGATAATGAAAAAGGAAACCTGTTTGTAAATCATTTGAAAAACGTATTTACACCAAATATATCTCACAATATTGCGGTCGAGTTACCACCTGTTGATGCTAGAGCAGCTATTCCCCTCAGATTTGAGATAAGAGAAATCGAAAAGGCTATTTGTGACTTAAACACTAAGAAGGCACCTGGTATTGATAAAATCAGTAATAAAATGCTTTTGGAGCTACCTCGCATAGCAAAGAAAATTATTCTTTTTATTTTTAATGCTATTTTACGCCTTGAATACTATCCTGAAAAATGGAAGGTTTCCTTAGTTACCATGATACCAAAGCCAGGTAAAGATCATACAAAAGTTAAGTCTTATAGACCTATTAGCTTATTATCAAATATGTCAAAGCTGTATGAGAAATTATTAGTTTCAAAATTAACACCAATTTTAAGTGAAAATAGATGTATTCCAAACCATCAGTTCGGATTTAGAAGAAAACACAGCACAATCGAGCAGACTCATCGAATAGTAAATGTCATAAGAAAAGCATTTGAAGAAAAGAAATATTGCTCAGCACTCTTCATCGATGTTTCGCAAGCTTTTGACAAAGTCTGGCATGAAGGCTTATTACACAAATTGAAGCAAAATTTACCAGCAAAAACACACAAGCTGCTAGAAAGCTACTTAGTCGGTCGTCAATTTGTTATTAAAGAAGGAAATTTCTTAAGTTCACCTCAGCCCATTGCCGCTGGAGTCCCACAAGGCAGCATCCTGGGCCCCCTATTATACATAATTTATACTTCGGGCATGCCAACAAGCAACTACACACAAACTTCAACATTTGCAGACGATACAGCTTTTCTAAGCGTCCACGAAAATCGTTATAAAGCATCGCGTTACTTACAGCATCATATATTTCAACTAGAAATATGGTTAAGACAATGGAGGATAATGGTAAATGAGCAAAAATGCGTACATATAACATTCACTTTGCGCCGGGAATCTTGCCCCCCTATTACAATCAATAATCAAATAATTCCTCAACATTCGCATGTTAAATATCTCGGTATACATCTGGATCGGCGATTAACGTGGAAATGCCATATAGAGGCAAAATTAACTCAAATGAAACTAAAAGCCATTCAAATTCATTGGCTTATTGGAAGAAATTCTGTCCTTAGTCTCGATTGCAAGCTTCTACTTTACAACTCTATTTTAAAGCCTATCTGGTGCTACGGTATTCAACTATGGGGCACTGCTTCGGCCTCTAATATCGACAAAATTCAAAGGCGCCAAAATAAACTTCTTCGAATAATCACAGCCGCTCCCTGGTATGTTAAAAACTCAAACATTCATAAGGATCTCAATGTGCATTAGTGAAATCTATGATTACAAAATATGCAATAAAATATTTTAAAAGGCTTGAACAACACCCAAATCCACTAGCTCGAAATATTTTAAATCATGGCGGCCACACTCGCTTAAGAAGAAGAGACACTGCAGCACTTACCCAATTAGATGAGCGATAAACACCTATAAAAGTGAACATAACCCGTGATGAAGAAAATTTTGTCTGGCACTGGCAGGAGATAAAATAACGTATTAGGTTAAGATTTGATTAATTATTGTTAGTTCATATTTAATATATGAAGATTCAATAAAAAAAAATAATGACAAAAAAAAAAAAAAATTGTTTCCGTCTTCTTAATGTATTTTTGCTCCACAAACGTAAAAAAATTATTTTGAGACAAGAAAAATTGTACAATAATCGTTACTGATTTTAATTTTGTTTTAAAAAACCTTAACCATTTTTTAACTTATTAAATAAAGAAATGAGTTTTATTTTCTATCTACACATGGGTGTTTCGAATTATTGCACATCTTGCTCAATTAAGCGATTTTCGTTTTAATTGCGTCGGCGATTCAATTAACCGAGTACCGCTAAATTGAGTTCCCGTTTAATTGCGTCAAAAGTCGTGCATATTTAGAAACTCAATTAAGCGGAAATAACTGTATTACTCAAAAATGCAATTCGTTTGCATTAAACATCGCTGGTTTGTCATTTTTTTGTAAATTTTTTTTTGTTTTTTTCTCCACATATAACAATTTTAAAGGTTTTTAAATTAAAATAATATAAAATAAAACAGTAATAGTTTAAATAAAACCAACCAAGTTGGCAGCTCGTTAACAAGAGTTTAGCAAGTCGTTAGCCAGAGTTGGGTAAGTGTATTATAAATAAACTTTGTGCCAACTTCATGCCAAATTTTCATTATGAATACGACTGATAATGTTCGAGTTTTTTCTCATGTTTTACCAGCGTTTCTAAGCAATCAGTTTTAAAAGCTCTTTCACAACATTATTTCTGAACATCAATTGATAGCTAGTGAAGAACTAGGGTAACGTTTATTAAACATGTTTCCATACGAAAATTTAAATAGAAGTTAGTTTAAACTTAAATGCTAGCTAGGATTGTATTTTTTTTTGTGGCTCTCCTGCAGACAAGCTACTTGGCTATGCGGGTTTAGGATTATTGCTAGAAATAAATAAAATTTTTATAAATGGCAATTTTTGATTATGTTCAAAAACCCTATTTTTAACTTATAAATTTTCTTCCAAATTTGACGATATTCGGAAGGTTTTAGAAAATTCGGGCATACAAATATTTTGTAAAAAATTAAATTTTGATTAGCAATTTTGGCTTAAAATGAAAAAAAAAAAAAATTTATTAATGTAGGTTTAATTTCAGCTTTTTCTAATTTGTGCGAATTTAATCATATTCGAAATATCGAACTTTATCAAAACTAAGAAATTTTCGTAAAAAATTTAATTTTTGTTGTGTCATAGATTTGTAAATATTTTTTTGCTTTGGAACTAAGTTCGAAAATTCGAAGTTGAATTCAAATTTTCGAGATTAATATAAATTTGTATACATATATATACATACATACATACCCATAAAAAAATTTATTTAATAGGTAGGTATGTAAAATTTAGTTTTTATGTGAGTTTTTTTAGTTTTGAAACAATTTTTATTAGTTAAGGCTCAGTTAGGCGAACGTTGCTGTACCCGTAATGTACCGCACCGTACTGTAAACACGTTGGTGCACTTATGCTATGTTCACATTTGGGTTTTTAAACGCGTTTAAGCAAAATGTTGATTTGGCTAATCAAAGCCGTTCACATTACATTTGAGATGATTAATAGTATGTTCACATTTGGCTTCTTAAACGCGTTTAAGCAGTTCGAACGTGATTAAGCTCTAATCACTTCAAAATCGAGATGATTACCCATACATTGAAGTGATTTGTTAATCACTTCAAATCGACATGATTACAACTAAATCACTTCATAAACCACATAGAATCCACTGAACATACCCTAATAATGTAGAATCGCTCGATTGTGTACAACCGGCCAAGATGTCTGCTTAATATTTTTATTTTTTTTTTCCTTAAATAATTCATAAATTTTCACAATTTCATCATTAAATTGATTAAAATAATCTTCTGATAATTTTATAAAAGTGTTTTTATCCATTTTTAATACTTTAAAGAAATTTAAATTTGTTTGTTGTTTTTTTGTGTGCTTGTGTGTGTGTTTTTTCTTAATCATCTGTCATCTTAATCATCTCAAATGTAATGTGAACGGCTTTGATTAGCTAAATCAACATTTTGCTTAAACGCGTTTAAAAACCCAAATGTGAACATACTATAAGATGACAGATGATTAAGAAAAAACAAACACACAAACACACACAAAAAACAACAAACAAATTTAAATTTCTTTAAAGTATTAAAAATGGATAAAAACACTTTTATAAAGTTATCAGAAGATTATTTTAATAATTTTATTGATGTAATTGTGAAAATGTATGAATTATTTAAGAAAAAAAAAATAAAAACATTAAGCAGAAATCTCGGCCGGTTGTACACGGTTGTTGGCGATTCTACATTTGAGGTATGTTCAGTGGATTCTATGTGGTTTATGAAGTGATTTAGTTGTAATCATGTCAATTTGAAGTGATTAACAAATCACTTCAATGTATGGGTAATCATCTCGATTTTGAAGTGATTAGAGAACGTTTAAAAACGTGTCATATGTTTTCCCATACATAAACAAAAAGCACGAGTATACATAAAACAAAACACACAGTGATGGGAATCAAAAATGTTCAAATGGTGACCGTTGTGCAGAAAAGGTACCACGTGATTTAAATGGTATTAAAACAGTATTTTGTGTATGTAAAAAATGTTAATAATTTAACATTTATATGATAGATTTACAATAAATAAATTTGTATTTTAGCATATATAAATTTTTAGCATACATATATTGTAAATGTGCATACACCAAACAAGGTTTTGATACCATTTAAAGTCTTTTATATGTTTCACATTTCCATTGTATGTGTATATGCATTTGTTTATTTCAAACATCTAAACATATGTATATTTGGAAATATGTTGTATTGTAAGTTGTTTTGTCCATAGATATACTGAAAAAAAGTACCAACAAAAAAGAGCAAAATTACCCGCATTCAATGTAACATACAAGCCGCCCATCACTGTCTTACAAATGTCACGTAACAACGGCATGAAATTCTATTTTATACCGATTGGTACGTTGCAACTTCGGTACATTGCATTTCGGTAAGCTTTTGTATTGGTTTTCATATATGTATATAACAAAAAGCGAACAGCTGATGGATACAGTACAGATACGGTACAGCAACGTTCGCCTAAATGAGCCTTTAGACCATATTTACATTATGCAATTAACGCCGCAACTTGCCGAAACTTTCGCATGCAACTTTGTGTTTGTTAGCAGGAGGTGAAGGGAAGAAAACGGGGTTGAAAAAGTTTAAAAAATGCTTGAAAAAATGTAAATGTGAAAAGAATTTCGTAGCAACTTCTTTAAAAGAAAATAGAAAAAAAACTCGGCGTTAATTGCATAGATGTAAATGCGGTCTTTGATTTTTTCGAAATTAAGCAAAAACTGTAATTTTTGGATTGTAGTGTAAAAAATTCTTAGTTTTACTTAACACTTTAATAGTTTTTAGGTATAAAACTTTCTTAAAAATTTTTTTTTGGGATTTTCTTTTGATTTTTTATAAAAAAAGAGGCAGTTGGTTATTTAGGGTGTGGTTTTGATTAACGTAAGAATAAATTGTGTGTTTTTTATGGTTTTTGAAAAGTAGGTCATTTTTTACACTGACTAGTTTTTTCTCTTCTGTTAAATTTAATTGCCTTAAGTATAATTTCACGTGTGGAAAGTTTTTATCAGATTATTTTTGTTTTTTTTTTTTTTTATTTATACCTACATACATATATGGAAGTAGGTACATATGTACATATGTATGTAACTACATATGTGTGTATGTTTATATAAAAATTTCACAATTCAAGTTATAATTTATCAAACAAGTATAGGTACAAATATACATACATACATATATACATACATAAGTATGTAGGTATATCATATGTATACCTACATACTTATTTATTTTTTATATTATTTATTTATTAATTGAATTGCTCCATAGACAAGACTAAGAGTCTTATTTTGCAGTATGGAACTGAGAATATGTTAAACTTAAAAATCATTAATTAATTAATAACTTAATAACTAACTACAATTTTTATATAAGTAAGCAAAAAACAATTCAATTTAAACAATAACAGCCTGTTCATGGATTTCGAACGTCATCGTTCGCATAGAAAATTACATTTAAAACAAAAACAAAATTCGAACATTCTTCGAAGTTTGTTTTTGTTTTTTCTGTAATTTTCCATGCGAACGATGACGTTCGATATCGTTAAACAGGCAGTAAAAAAAAAATTAAGATAATTTAATTTAAATATTTAAAAAAGCGTAAAACAATATAGGTACCTATTTTAATAATCAAAAATTTAGATAATTTCATATATTTTAATCTCAAGTAATTATGTTTCAAAGTGCTATGCTGAAAACAGTTTAAAAATATTTTCCCTGAATTTTCGTGCGTTACATAAAAGTTGAAGGCTATAGGGTATAGAATTCCAGAAAGATACTGCGAATATGTAGAAATGCCGCTCTGAAATTAAACTTTTATACCCGAACGATCTAATTCTTTTCCCCCTGCTTATGTCAGAAATGTACCTACAATATGTATGTAGGTTTGTGAATAGGTATAGTGTAGATAGGTACTATGTAGTACGTATGCTGGAATTAGTGTGTTTATTTATAGCTTTATCGAGACCATTATTAATCAAGTTAAATATAAATATGGAGAACTGTTAGCTTTAAAATGCTACTCTATACCCCTCCCAGCTCTTCGGCGAACTCTCTTGCTCATACTAACTGTCTATCTCTCTTTATTTTATATACCTAGTGTTTCCACTTTTTTCCACCCCGCTTTGATAAAAGTTCAATGTTTTTTGCGAAAAAAAAATCGTTTGATACCTACATACATATTTATGTACATACCTACCTAGTAGGTATACAGAATAAATATGATGAATTGAAATAGACAGTACAAAAAAGGCCAATTTAGTACATACATACATACATGTGTACCTACATATTTTTTAGAAAATATTTAAGACACAAAATGGAGGAGAAGAAATTTTAGATTAATGAAATAAAAAAGAGTTTACGACTCTGCAGGCCCCTCAAAACCCCCTTTTGCAATGGGTAGGTATAACCTATAGATACATACCTACAACCATACATACATACATATGTAAGTAGGTATACATTTTCTCTACCTACACTTTTTTTAATACCTACCTATTAAGCAAAAATGTTTAAAAATCATAAAGAAAAAATTGTGTTTAAATAAAGCAATAAATACAATAATAACTTCCAGCAAAAAAAAAAAAACATCACCATAGTCAATACAAAAGCAGCAGCCAGCGTCTACTCGTATGTATACTTTAGTATACAAACAATACCAACAACAAAAAGTCTGCTAACGACGTTATCGCTCTTAAGAGTATAAAACAAATAATAGCAAGGCAGCCAACACATTCATTCATTTACAAAACAGGGCCTCAACACGAGACTACCGTTTTTATACTTTATACTCGTTACGAAATGGAAAAAAAAAATGTGAATACACTCTAAATGAGTAGTGTATGGCTCTACTCACTGTAAGGCAAATTAGTGCTGATTAGTTTAGGAATAACGGATTTGGAGGTACTCGGTGCATACATACATAGGTACATACATACATATGTACATATATAGGTACATACATATTTGAATAATTAAAATAATCAATTAGCCCAATCTCGAACAAAAATTTCGCGGGTAATTTTTCTCTTTCCCCATTAATAAAACATATAAAAATTCCGCTTTAAATTTCTCAATTTTTCCATTAAAAACTGTAAGTGGGATTTTAGAAGAGATGCTGAAAACGGGCTTAACTACATGAGATCATCAAATAATTTTGTTACTGAGTGAAAAATGTTTGCTATCAATATTCGTAAAAGAAATTTATCAATCGAAAAACAGTTAGTACCTACATTAAAAGGCTGCAGCACAAAACCACAAAAAAATTGCACAGGAGGAATAAAATCATACATCGAAGTTAGCCCGTTGGTGTTACAGATTATCCTGTAACAAAAAAAAAAATTAATAAGTGCCCATTTAGTAGATAGGGAAACATTTTGTTTGGAGCAAATTAGTGCCCATTTAGACAGGGAAACATTTGGAAGTGAAACATTTTGTTTGGTAGCAAATTACGGGTGGGGAAGAGAGAATGGTTCTTGTGTTCGGTACTCGGCGACACGCTTTGTTCTCATTTTCTTTGTTGACATTTATGTACTTTGCTTTTTGAGAAAAAAAACAACAATATTAACAGAATGTTTCCGGCAACATGTTCGTCTGTGTGACCGCAAATGAAAAAAACAAAAGAGAATTCCAGATGTTTTCCTTCCAAATGTTCGCTCGTCTAAACTCGGACTTACGGGTGGAGAAGAGAGAATAGTTTTTGTTTTCGGTACTCGGCGACTCGCTTTGTTCTCATTTTCGTTGTTGACATTTACTTTGCTTTTTGAGAAAAAAAAAAACAACAATAGTAACAGAATGTTTTTGGCAACATGTTCATTTGGTTGACCGTAAAGCTTTGTTCAGAATAGGCAGCAACGTTTTCACGAGTGTTCAAAATACAGCAACAATTTTTTTCACAAACACTAATTTTTCATTAAGAAACCGTTTGCAAATTTTTATTACTTACATATGTATGTAAGTATAAACATATGTATCTATTATTATTTTTTTTAAAACTTTTTGTTGAAATTTTCATACAAAGCGAAATAAAATTATTATAAACGTCATTTTCAATTTCAATTCAAGCTTAAAGCTGCGTTCACAATCAAAAAAACATTTTCACTTGGTGTTAATAATAGAGCAAAAATTTCTTTTTCAACCACACACATTTTGCATAAAGAAACCGTATGCAAATTTTAGCCACAACAATAATATGCATTTATTATTATTTTTTACAATATTATCTTAAAATTTTCATTCAAAACTAAATAAAATTATTTTAAACGTCAGAAACAATTTCATACAAATTGTTGCTGAAGTTAAAGTAGATTCAACATAAGTTACATTTTTAAAAAAATTTCAGTTACATTTTTGTTCTAAAAATGAAAGGAAAATATATGAAATAGGACCAAGGCGAATTTATTACAGGTGGTCTTAAAAGCCCTGCTGATATTAGCTAAAATCACTGTTAGATGTCAAAATTTTGTTTATTCTCTTTGTTTCTGCTGTTTTGTTTTATTTCTGTTTTTGACATTGTACAATGATTTTACAAAAACAAATTGCTTGTGGTTTTTGTAGGAGTTGTACTTGTTGTAGTACCGAGATTACCTGGGATGAATTCGCCTTGAATAGGACTTACTTTATGAAAAAGCTTTTAGCTTTGTTCACAATCAGAGTAACAATTTCGTTTTTTCTTGAATCTTATTTCTTTCCAAAGTACATAAGTATTTCATAAGTATATTTTCCTTTCACTTTTCGGGCAAAATTTCAATTGAAGCTTTATTTTTTAAAATTTAGCAACAATTTGTATGAAATTATAAATGATTTTAAAATAATTATATTTAGTTTTAAATGAAAATTTAAAACAAATGTTTTAAAAATAAAAATTAAAACATACATAAAAGGTACATACAAATTCACACATTTTGCGGTTTCTTAATGCAAAATGTGTAAATTTGTGAAAAAAATGGTAGCTGTATTTTGAACACCAGTGAAAATGTTGCTGCCTATTGTGAACGAAGCTTAAATTTAACAAATTCAAATCGATTCTTACAGTTTAGTTTTATAAATAATTGTTTTAATATTGAAAATTAGTCATCCAATTTAAATAAAATTTTTCTAAACTTTAATATTTTTTCTAAAAATTTTTAAATTTTTCATAAAATTAAATTTTTTTCATAAAATTTGGTTTTTTATCGACCTTTTCTTTATAGAATCTCAAAGAAATAAATACTCATAACCTCGAGCTTAATGTAGTGTTTATAGAACACGAGCGCCTTACTCGTCCGTTCAACTTACATTTAAAACAAAAACAAAATTTCGAAATTTGTTTTTGTTTTAAATGTTAGTTGAACGGACGAGTAAGACGCTCGTGTTCTATAAACTACACATAAGTATTTATTTCTTTGAGATTAAATTTTTTTAGATTTATGCGTTGTTTCTAAATGACAGGCAAGCGATTGTGTAGTAAAATTTATATGAAAAGCTCTCAGTTTTTTGAATAATTTCCATATAGGTACATACATACAAACATATGTATGTATGTATGTTGGTACCTACCCTGTAGGAAGTCAAACACATTTTTAAGTAACTTCAAACTGGTTTTTTTATAACCACATCTAGTTGATTAAGTGCCTTTTTTCCTTGTCGACGACTCATTATTTTAACATAGGCATGTCATAGGCTGTAGTCAATTAGCCATCTTTGCATGACTTTTTAACTCACTACTAACTACTTATTTTTCAACCTATTTGTAGTTAGTTGATAGTTTATTCAGTTTATAATAACCCTGTAGTAAATAAAATAGTCAGTTGCAAAAAACACTAACTATAAATTAACTTTTTTTTAAATGACTACTAATTGGTTTAAATCTCATGCAGATATCAACCAAAAAGGCGCACGTAAAACACAAATAAAAGCAAAATAAGTAAAACAAGCATGCCATGAAGTCAAATGAAAAAAATAAATACAAACATTTTAAAATAATTAAAAATTAAATCAATACAAATCTGTTTATGTACTAGCAATTATGTGGCGTATTTATTTCAGGACTATTATACATCATCATTTAGGGCAGTTTAATGCAAAATTTTCATAAATAATTATTTCTATATCAAAATATATAAAGATATACATATGTATGCATGTTCATATGTACATATATTTTTTTGACAAAAATTATTTAAAATTTAAATAATTTATTATTAACTGACAATACTTTTAATTAATTACAAATACGTTGAAAAATAAGTAGTTAGTAGTCAGTTAAAAAGTCATGCAAAGATGGCCAATTGACTACTGCCTATGACATGCCTATGTTAAAATAGTGAGTCGTCGATAAGAAAAAAAGTCACTTAATCAACTAGTTGTGGTTATAAAAAAACCAGTTTGAAGTTAGTTATACATAAATGTGTTTGACTTCCTACAGGGAAATTATTTAAATTTTAAATAATTTTTGTCAAAAAAATATATGTACACATACATTTGTATGTATGTATATATACAGTACTTTTCGCTTATAGTCACATCCTTTAGTTGCAACCATAACGTGGACTATAGCGCTAATGTGACTATAAGGCTAATTCACATATATGCCACTATGACGCATATAACAGAGTTCGAATATAATCAAGTTGTGTGAATAAAGGAAATAAAAAAATTCATATAAATAACACCGCAGCAGGCTTATGGTTTTACAACAGAGTTGCATACTGTATAAGAAATAGTTGAAAAATTAACAAGATATTTCATAGCTGATAACAACGGCAAAAACTAATTTTTTACGAGTAGAGAGTTGATGACAAAAATTAAAGGATTTAATTCATTCTTTCTTTGGATGGAATTTTGATTCAAAAACTAAAAGAACTTAGTAAATTTTGCTAATGTGACTATAACGCCATTAATTTGCTTTACTTTTTCCTTTGACTACTGTTGTAAATGTGCATATATGGTAAATGTGCTTATATCGCTAAATGGACTATAACGTTAATACTTAATATTAAATCAACTTATAGCCGCAAAATAAACAGATAAAATGGACTATATCGCTAATGTGACTATAAGCGTAGGGACTATAAACGAAAAGTACTGTATATCTTTATACATATATTTTGATATAGAAATAATTATTTACGAAAATTTTGCATTAAATTGCCCTAAATGATGATGTACCTATAATAGTGCTGAAATAAATACGCTACATAATTGCTTGTACATAAACAGATTTGTATTGCTTCAATTTTTAATTATTTAAATATGTTTGTATATATTTTTTTTCATTTGACTTCATGGCATGCTTGTTTTACTTATTTTGCTTTTATTTCTGTTTTACGTGTGCCTGTATGCAATATCTGCATGAGATTTAAACCAATTTGTAGTCATTTGAAAAATAGTTAATTTATAGTTAGTGTTTTTTGCAACTGACTATTTTATTTACTACAGGGTAGTTAAATTTTGATTTTTCTATAAAATAGGTATTACATTTAACAAATAGAATGTGTGAATTATTCTTTCTTTTTACCTACCTATTATTTTATTTTATTTACCCTATACATTTTTTGATTAAATAGGATTATGTACGTATTACAAGCTTTATATGTAAATAGAAATTTAACTCAAATTTTGGAAATATCTCACATTCCTTTTATTTACCCTTTTGATTGCTTTGAAAACTTAAATTATTACTTAATAACCATAAAACGAAAACGATTATGTTTAAAAATAAAGCCACACAAATTCTGTTAACACTAGCACTCGATGCTATTGGAATATGCACATATACAGCAAAAACAATAACATCAACTACAGCAAGCAAGAAGAAGATGAAGAGAAGACAAAAACAAAAAATTATACGTATGAACACACAGACAGCAACAAAAACAAACAACGGCAAATATACTGCTAGTTCACGATGTTTGTCCTCATCCAGACTTGCAAGTTTTGTTGCAACATTTTTTTTTAATTCTGTTTTGAAATTTCATTAGTGCTGATAAGTACGTTTCGGGTTAAAGTCGTCAAGTCTTAAGTTTTTAAGAGATATAGGAAAATAATTTGCTCTCACTTTTCCCTTCTCTCCAAAAACTTAAGACTGGGCGGCTAAAACATGTAGAGTGCGATTCAGCACTTACTGCCATATTCATAAACAAATTTATTTACTCTTTTACTTATTTTACATATGAATAATACCATGTTCACACGGACAGCAATATTCGTGTTTCGCGCCCCAAACATGATCTAAACATCATGTTTTGTCATACAATATTTTGAGCAGGTCGTTTCATATTAAAACATGCTGCGAAATAGGAAAAATGTATGCTTAATAAAATAAAGTGATAATTATAAAATAATAATATTAATAAAAGTACAAAATAATATATTTTTAATTTTTAAATACATTTTAATGTGTTTCAAATAAAATAACACAAACAACACAAAAAATTGTCAAAATGAAACAAGAATGAATCGTATGACCAGCATGTTTGGCAATCTAGCTTCAAAGAGCGAAACGAGTGGTTTATATCGTCGTTTGAGTATAGCATAAACGTAACTGTGTACTACTCCCCTATTTCCGTAGTGTAGGTTTACGTTTTTCAACTTTTATACAAATGTTAAAACATAGGTATGTATTGCTGCGTCTGGCCATTTGGAAAATGGCCTTTTTCTTTGAACATGAATTGGCGTTCAAATGATTTATGCCATGTTGACGACATGTTTTTTATTTTGTATAGTCGTGCGTATGCATGTGTCCTTTTTTGATATTGAAAACAATAACAAAATTAAACATCGACACAGACTTAGTCTGAGTTCATACGGCTCATGTCTTATTGACAAGATTCTTCCTTTGAACATGAATTGGCGTTCAAATGATTCATGTCATGTTGACGACATGTTTTTTATTTTGTTTTATTTGATATTGAAAACAAAAACAAAATTAAACAACGAATAAGAAAGCAAAACGTAAAGACAGTACATGCATCTGTGTACTCGTTTCTTCCCCCTTGTCCCTCTCGCCTATAAAGTAGCAATCTTGTCAATAAGACATGAGCCGTATGAACACAGACTTACCGATAAACTCATGAATTGCTACAAAACAAATTGCAAGTGTGGACGCGGACTTAGCTGGCGGCTAGTGATGACGATGATAAATTAACGAACAAACGAAAAACATACACACAATACAATACCCAGCAACACTCAGCAACAAAAAATGCAAAATACGAGTACTTAAAAAAAAACATCAACAAGAAAATTCATTCGTATGCAATCGTATTAACAAACGAACCAAAACTTACGATTATATGTATACATATTGCAAACGATTGTTTATAAACGTGCCTCAATTCGACGATGTGTAAGAGCGAGTCAGCATGTAGAAAAACAAAAATCAAAAAGACGATGAATATACAAAAATAACAACAACAGAATGGTTTTCTACTACAAAACAAAAACAAGTGAGTGGTGTATAATTTTTGTTTTTATTTCTACCCTGTGCTGCCACATTAGGAGATTCGTCTCCGACCTGGGAATTTCATTTTCTGGCTCGTTGTCAAATAGGGAAAACTGTAAACAACATTTTAAAATGATACTCGAAAACTGGAGCTACAAAGAATAATAAACAACACATAAAATAAAATCTGTTAGTCCCAATTTACACTAGGGACATTTCTTGATGGACATTTTTTGAATTCTCTTTTAATCTTACCTGAAGCGTTTACATATGAAACATAAGAAGTCAGACAGAAATTAATACTTGTATGTAAACTACGAAATGTAAGAAAGGGAAATGAAAAAATGTCCAGTACAGATACTCATGTACTACACACTCTACCTTTTCGACCCCTCGCCTTCAAACTTCGTCTGTCCGGCAAGAAATGTCCCTAGTGTAAATGGGGACTTAAACATTTTAAAGCAGTGTTCGAAAATAAACACTAAATATCGTTTTTTAATGTTCGGTTCGGTAGATTTGTGGAAAACACAAACGCTAATAGTGTTTGTGTAGAAAATCATTAAAAAAATACGTTTCCCTGTTAGTCATCTTTCGAACACAAAAATATTACTGTTTTTATCAAACTCAACAAAAGTTGTGAACATTATATAATGTTCGGTTCTTTCTTGAAAATAGTTACGAACGGTATTAAGGGTTGTGTATGTCTACACAATCACTAAAAAAAATAGATATCGTTCCTGGGTGTGTGAGCCGAACGTTAAATAAGGTACTGTTTATTTTCGAACACGGTTTTAAAGTTATTATTCCGGAAATTAATTTAAATAAAATGACCAATTTTACAAGTTTCAGTAATGAGAAAATTCAAATAAATTGGAAATAGGTAAAGGTATTTGTTCTAGATATTTTAAAGCAAAATTTATGAATACAGAATATTAAAAAAAAATAAAATCTAAAACTAAAAATAATTCCTTGTGTGAAAGTTAATATCACAATAAATAGAAATTGCGTACCTACGTAAGTTTTGAGATGGGACTTTTGGGGGCTACATAAATTAATTTGGGGACATAAGGCCAAAGTTTTCTGGCAGCACTGTTTGTACCCACCAATATGGCAAATAGTGATGATGATATTATCGGTGGTTTATTTTTTGGGAATACAGGGCAAACAAGAGGGGGGCTTGCTTCTTTTTTTTTTTTTTGTTTGTTGTTTGGGTACTATACTGTATGCTTGAACTTTGTCATTGAGTTGTGCTGGGTTTAAATGGCTCGTTTTTTGTTATTTAAAAAAATGTTTTTAATGTAAGAAAGAATATACGAAATATACCTACATATGTATGTACTGTGGGAATGAGAAACAAATTTGGAATTAATTGAAAAGATCAGTTACTAAACAATTTTTCAGTATTTAGAAACAAAAAGACTCTTTCTTTGGGTTTTTTTAAGTTCTTTGCTAATTCAAACTGCTGTTTGAAATTAAATTCTAAAATTTGTTTTTGTTTAAAATGTAATTTCCTTTGCAAACTATAACGTTCGAAATCGATGAACAGGCTAGGCTGTAAGTCTATTTCGAAAATTTATAATGTCAAAATTTGTTAAAATTAATAAGGACTTGTGTTCTTATTAGTTTTAGTGCCATTTTAAGTTATTTCTGTGGTTTTGGGATATTTTGAAAAACTCGATTTGTACCTATGTATGTACATACATACATATAGGTATTCAATACTTTCGAATTTTTTTTAAGTCTGTTATTTTTTTCGTTTTCAATAGGTTAGCCTTCCTTTGGACAGCAATGAGGTAAAATGTAAAAAGAAAATACAATATAATAGTCTGGTAGTTTATAAAGTAATTTCTGAAAAATTTAAGGAATAGAACTATTACAAAAAAGCTTTATAAAATACATAACTGAAATTTAGCTCATAGAATAAATTCGAAAAATTAAAAATGTTGAATACTATTCCTATAAAATTTATTTTTTTATGGTTTTGAAAAACATTTTATGTTAATTTAAAGATTTCTGGTTATGTTCGAAAATTCGAATTTAATTTTGAATTTGTTAAAATAAAGCTTAGATATTGAATTTTTTGGTTTTTAATTTAAAATTTTTGGTTTAAGCCGGTTTAATGGCATTTTATGTTAGTTTTGATAATTTTTTTATGTATAGAAATTCCAGCTTAGTACCTATCGAATTTTTTAAAAATTTCTATAAAATCATATAGGTACCTATTAGGTTTTTTTTTTTTCTTTGGCTTGAAAAATTGTTAAAATTTTGGTACCTATAGTGTAAACTTTCAGTTTTTTATTAAATTTTGTAGGTACCTAAGTATGTACCTATGTACCTTTGTAGATTTTTTAGTTATAGAAAGTAGATACATCCCAGCGGTAAACTTTTGGAGGCCTTCATTTTTTATAAGGCCTTCTGTAATGCCTTCCTAGAGCTTTTTTTTAATATCCAGCACTCATACTTGCTTGACTTCTTAGCAAGGTCTTATGGAAGGCCTACCTACTCCCTTCTACATACTTTTATAGGCCTACAATGAGACTTGCTGAAGAAGGGCTCTAATCAGGCCTGCTGAAGAAGGGAGCGCGGAAGACCTTGGCTGGCTAGGACATCGTGTGTAAAAAATGTATGAGTACCTATGGAATGGGGTAGTAAGGCCTGTGCCTAAGAAATAAGGGCCCCTATTACAACTCAGTTGAATTGTTATTAAAACAACTGGTTGTGATCAGTTGTAATTTTTGTAATGTTTTTGTTCACCACAATATACCAAAGTTGTAAACCATAATACAAAAATTAAGAAATATGGGCCAAGGGCTTCCAGAAGGCCTGCTTACTACTTTTTTCCGCTGGGATATGTAGGTAATTACATACTACATACAAAAATACATACCTACATGCATATATTTATATGCATTTTTAAAATATCTAGAATATAATACATAATAGCTTAGAACTAGGTATTTTATTGCTTTTCTAATGCTATAAATTTTGTTTTGATATACCAACTATGTATGAATGTACATATGTAAGTAAATACATTTATCCAAAATAGGTATTTACAGTGTTCAATATTCATTCCTCTCTATCTTCGCTTTTCCCTCCCTTGTTTTCTAAAAACTATTTCTTACGTAAAAAACATACATATGTATGTAAGTATGTATGTATGTATGTATGTACCTATTGCGCTTTAGGTTCTTATTTTTTTATATTTGTTTATATGTAGGTATTATAAATATACTTACAGACATTTTATATTTTTTAAAGAGGTTATACGTAGGTACATACATATGTACATTATATGTACATATGTATATACGTACATATGTATGTAGTATATCTGTACATACATACATACATGTACATATGTAAGTATGTACATATGTAGCTAATTCAATGCATTATACTGATAAATGATTATGATTAAGTTTGAAAAGATAACAAATAAGCATTAATAAAAGCACGTTTGTAGATACTTACATGTGTACCTGTGTATGTATAATTGTAATTCGAACATGCTGGAAACAATGGCTGTTTTTAGCCTTAACATGTATCTTAAAAAAACATACTAAATATGTACATACATATGTATGTACATACATATGTACATGTGTATGTATGTATGAATGTAAGTACGTAGTGGGTAGCTATGTACCTATTTTTAAATTTATTTTGTTTAACCTTTAATTCCATTTTATAGCTAAAAGTTAAAAATGACGAAATCAGCGAACAAAAATTCTCAAGCAAGGCCTTTCGTTAGTCTTGTTACATATGTATGTATGTACTATGTAGGTAGGTCTTACAAATTCTTGATTTCGTTATGCGGGGCAAAAACATTTTTGTTCCAAGAATTCTTGTATGTACATACATATGTACATACATAAAACAAAATGAAATAAAAAAAAAATGAAATTAGTTCTTTTGTATTCTCTTCACAGTTCAACTATGTACATAAATTCCTCTGACGACAGACATTAAACAACAAGTTTGTTGGAATTTTGTATTTAATCAAGGCCTGTTTGCCATCTGCTGTAAAGTCAATGTTAAACACAGAGAGAGAGACTTTTTGTTCGAGCTGAAATAAAATTTATTTCACTAAAGGTTTTGTGTAGCAACAACAACTTAACAAAAATTTTATTTGAATCTGTCTGTATGTAACTGATTTTAGATAAGGGAGTGTCAGATAGGTATTGTGTTTAATAATTGGTTATTCTTATTTCATTTTCATTTGTTTTTTAGAATTTTTACAAATGAAACGTGTTTATTTTTAGTTTCTTATTCCACAAAAAAGATATTTTAAAGGTTATGTCGTCAGAAAAATGCTGTAATCAGCAAGAGTAAAGCCCCAGTTAGCTGACAGTAAGAGTAACGTTGAAAATCAGCTGCTTCTAGATGTTAACATCTAGATAATAGGTATTCGCCTTTTGTATGAATCTTTACTACAGCCCATGGGTCCCAAATAGGGAACGCTGGGATATTTGTCTGTTTTACTTCTTTATTTTATACAAATACTGTCAAATCCCGATAATTCGTAATCGCAAGGGACCGGCCGTTACTTACGAATTATAGGGGTTTTCGATTTAGCGGGGTTTCGAATTAACGGGGTTAAAACAAAATAAATAAGAATTAACAGGGTTTATTTACTAAAACGATAAAAAAATCATAAAACACGATTGTTAAAAATAAAATAGGTACATAAAATAAAATAGCAAATTCATTTACTTAGCGTAAAATACGTGTAATTTTAATAGCAAACAAAAAACCATAAAATAAAACTGACAAATTCATGCTCTTAACTTAGGAATTTTCTAAACCCACGCAAAAACAAAAAAAAAAAAAATAACGGTAAACAAAAAATCATACTTTCCATGTTTCTGTTGATTTTATTACGAATTATACATAAGTGGTAGTTATCAAACAATTACGATTTATAAGAGGTAAATAAGATTTTATTTGAAAAAAAAAATTACGAATTAGCGAGGGGACCAAAATGTATGGAAATTTTACGAATTAACGAGATGTTTTCAAGGGACCGACTGTTTATAACGAATAATCGGGAATTACGATTTATCGGGGTACGAATTATCGGGATTTGACTGTAAATTGTTTATTGTTTAATTGTCAAATAAGCCATTTTTGTTTTTTATGGCACATACTTAATGCGCATATTTCCAGTTTCTCTGCTAATAACATATTGTGTTTTTTTTTAGCAAAAACTTAAGATACACTAAGATAAATAGAATAGGGAACTTTGTTGGTATATATTTATGCCATATGATTCGTTACATGTTGCTATTAAAATAAAGATTGATCTGTCCACAAATATCTGAGATATAAGGAAAAAACAACGACTGCCTTTAACTTTGGCGATTTTTTTGTAAATCTGGAGAACAGCAAGAGCCAAAGTTTAAAAATTAGGTACATACCTACAAGTTATCAATATACAACATCCGAAAATAGGTGGGCGGGATTGCTGAAGTGGGCGTGGCGCTTCACAAACAAAGACATTATGAATTTATGTATATCGGGACAACTGCAAGAGTAAGAGTTTCGGTACAAAGCAACATGCAACAAAATGTGGGAGGAGATTTATTTAACTGACAATCTGACAATCTCAAAACGCTTAGCATTGGCGATTTGACTTGAAATTGCATAATATGTACGTTAACTGTGGATCGCAATCGCAAGAAATTATGTGACTTCCAACTTCAAAAGAATGCTTAAGGGAACTTTAAGAAACTATGACGATCGCTAGCAAAATGCACGAGCTTCCGAACACGATAAACTAAAACTGGCGTTTTGCGATTTCAAATCGTGCGATTGTCAGAACATGGCTGTATATCTAAAGAACGGTATTTATAAAACTTTATGCTCCATCTTGAAAGGTATATCAGATTCCGCATAGCCGAATATAGCACTCTTATTTGTTTTTATTTAAAAAAAAAGTGTAAAATAAAAAAATTAAAGTCTTCCCTATTCGTTATGCAATAATATTGCATATGTTATTTGCAATAAGTGTCACCATGGTTTCAATTATTAAGAAAAACGTAATAGCCTTTTCACACTTGTCAACATTTAACATCAATTTGCGAAAATGTTGGAATTTTCCCATAAGAAATACATAGGGCTAAAAATCAACATTTTTACAGAATGTTACTATCTCATTTTGTTCCCTTTTACATTTTTCGATTATTTTAGTGTAATCACTAGAAAAGTGGCAATAAATTCTGTTATTATTGTGGCATCACTGACAAAATGGCAGTTGCTTTGAAAGCAGCGTTACCATTTCTCAAGTTTTTTCCTTTTTTGCAAGCCTTATTTTGCTTAATTTTGCTTAAATTATTAAACAAAATGAATTAGAAATACATTTTGGTGTTATCTCTTAAAATGTTGTTACTTTTGTAGAAAAAAAGTACAGTACTTTTCGCTTATAGTCACATCCTTTAGTTGCAACCATAACGTGGACTATATCGCTAATGTGACTATAAGGCTAATTCACATATATGCCACTATGACGCATATAATCTTATTCGAATATAATCAAGTTATGTGAATAAAGGCAATAAAAAATTCATATAAATTACACTGAAATCAGGCTTATGGTTTTACAACAGAGTTGCATACTGTATAAAAACTAATTAAAATAAGAACAAGATATTTCATAGGTGATACCAACGGCAAAAACTAATATTTTACGAGTAGAGAGTTGATGATTTAATTCATTCTTTCTTTGGATGGATTTTTTATTCGAAAACTAAAAAGAACTTACTAAATTTTGCTAATGTGACTATAACGCCATTAATTTGCTTTACTTTTCCCTTTGACTACTGTTGTAAAATGACATATATGGCAAATGTGCTTATACCGCTAAATGGACTATAACGTTAATACTTTATATTAATTTAACTTATAGCGGCAAAATAAACAGATAAAATGGACTATATCGCTAATGTGACTATAAGCGTTGTGACTATAAACGAAAAGTACTGTATTTAAAAAAAATAAAAGTTTTTTTTTTCAGAAATGGTGACATTTTTTGTTAATGGTAAATGTTAGATGTTTCAAGTGTGAACTCGTATTTCACTTTTTCAACATCTTCCATGCGTTCCTCCGAAATGTATGCAAGTGTACAAAGGGTATAACCTATAATCGAAACAACATTGTACAATGTTGCCAACACATTTCAAAGAACATTGTACTTTTTTCGTTCCGCAATAATAATCTAAATTCATTTGATTGTTGCCAATACATTGTGCCACCTTCGATTATCACATGCACATTGGCGATATACATAAATGTGTATGGACCGCTAAATACATATGAATACAAAGTAAATTCATCAGGTTTTTATTTTTATCCTAATTTTTAGGTTTGCCTATAAGGTAAAGAAAATTTTGCCTGTGTGTGTTAAAACCACGCACACATTCACATTTTATGGCCATACATAAAATCCCTGAAGAAAACCTGGGTGCAAGTGTCTCCAAGTCACCAGTTTTGTCGACTATATTGGTGACATTGTCAACGAAGTGTCTACACTACATTACATTTTCCACTATATTTGGCTTTAATACAAAAAAGATTTTATCAATAACAACTGAGAAATGCAATTCCTAGTACTAGTGTCAATTATAATAAGTCACTAGTACTGGTGACTGTGTCAATAGTGAATCAGTACAGATTCACTAGTGACACTTTCTGCAGGGATATTATGTATATATACGTACATACAAATGAAAAACAACTTTAGATATTTTTGCTTAAAGGACCAAATAAACCAAACCGTTGTATATAAACTTATGAAAAAGAACGGTGCATTGTTCTGTGAATGACTGTCTACCTTACCCCCAGACCACACGATCAATAACTTTGGCAATTATTGCCGTGGCAACTGTCAAATTCTATTTTGTAACACTAAATATTAACGCGTGTTCTGCATAAATATGTATGTACTCTTTTACATATTAGAAATTGAAGCGCAGACCGACAAAGTTTGTAGGCCAAAGAGTAAAAAGTAGAGTGTGTCACGCATACAACGTCGCCCCCATACCAACAAACTACGTAAGTATGTCTGCCTTTCAATTTCAATATGTAAAAGGAGTCTTAGAATATATGTATGCTCAGTAACAAAAGGCTGTAAAATTCAATTGCCATTTACTTCAGAGTTGTTTTTATAATAGTACCAAAATAAGCATTAAAAATTAGGGAAAATTAAAAAATAATTTAATTACATATGTATAGAAATTATAAAATACATATCGTGTAAAACCAACTTAAGATATGTAAGTATTTGCCACCCTACGAAATAAGCTTGAACATTGACGCAGTTATTCCGCCGGCTTTATTAGTTTTGTTACGCGATCACAAGTTGCTTCTGTGATCGAGTGTAAAGCATGTTTCTTTGCAGTGCAACAATGTCACGTATTCGCAAACGCAACCGTACAAAGTTTGTCATTTATTAAGTTATCTGTTTCGAAGCTTATCTACAAACAAACGCAACTAGCGCATTATTTAAATTGACGATGATATTGCAATGTTTAAAATGACAATGCCAGAATGTTCTTATGTACCTAATTCCATCATGAACTGATGTGCAAAAGATTAACATTGATACTTGCCCTATGGCCTAATCCATGGTGGATCTTAACCACCGGCTGGCCAAAAATGTTTTTACCAGCCGCCCCCGAGTGTGAGAGTAACCAGCACACTCAGGTATCAATTTGATTGCATAATCCGGCAAGATTTTATACTCGCCTTTTAATAAGGAGCTGGAGCAGCATCAGTAGAGATGATCCTTCCTTAGGTCAAACTCTCCAACAAGGTTGAAAAATCAGCAATTGGGTGGGTTTTTTAAGATCTCCATACCTTCTACTTTGGGTAGTAAACCGCAACCACCACGTGATCCCCGAAGATAACTTTTCAACGGCCAAGCGAAACTCACGCAAAGACAATCTTTTAGAAAAACAGCAAGCATTTCCCGCAAGAAGTATACTAACGGAGGCCTCAACCAATAGTCAGTCCACTGGCAACTCACGGGGGATCCCATCTGATAAATGGTACCTCTGGTTAGCTGCGATCGCAAGAGATCGTAAAGTTCTCTTGAGATCTGTAAATTTTGAATTTTTGCCAAATCCCAGGTATTGACTGCACTTGATATCCCAGGAGGATGTACTCTTTAATATGATCCCTACAAATCATGGGCAATGTATTTTATATGCAGTGTAGTAACTGGTGGATTAGGGCACTGCTTTCACAATATATACAGAAATTTAGGAAGTCAGCAAATATTAAAATTTTTGAGTATTCACACAAACCTGTTGTTGTTGCCAAACTGCTGCTGAGCGTTGCCAGATTCTTAGCAATAATAAAAAAAATAGATACGAATTAAACATTTGCATAACCTACATATGAACTGAAATATTTTATTTTATATATGTAATGTAGGCATCGGTATTTCGAGATCTTACGAATTAGTGTAAAGGCAGGGTATGTTCGTCTTATCTTTGTATGTTTTATTACTTTCAAGACGACAAAACAAAAAGACTGATTACTACGAACAATCGACAATAGTTTAAACTCTTTGATAAATTTAATGGAAAGACAATTAAAAACTATAGATATAATTAAAACTTTGCGAGACAAGTAAATGTCACGTCTGACACGTAAAATTGACAAACTTGTATGTATCTTCGCTCAGAAGCGTTTTAATTAATACTTATCCAAAGATTGCTAACTTCGAGACGGCTGTACCAATGAACCGGATTTTTTTTCGTGACGGAAAGTGCAAAGTTTATCTGCCAAGACTATAGGTTAAATTTAAAGTTGTGTGACTATAAAATTGCTAAAAATCATCTTCATTCTCATTAAAATATGTATGTATTAAGTATTAAAGGTAAAAATAGCACAATATTCATTACTCATTTTTATATAAAATTAAAAAAAAATGCGTTAAAAAGTAAAACTCTTTGGAACAAATACATATTTATCATAACGATTCCCCACTGAAAAAAAAATTCAATTATATCAAATGAGTCATCAAAAACAAAACAAATTACCGGGAATACTTAAACCCAACCAACCAAACAAGTGCTTTTTACAACGTTCTTTGTTTGAAATATATGAAAACAATAGCGGAGTTCAGTGTTTGATGCAAAAGGTCTTGCGAAATAGCAAATGCAAAATATCAGCAACAAACCAACAACAAAATACCCAGAGTTTCCGCTAGATTTTGCTTTTGCTTTTCGTTAGACCATTTTCACCAAACACTGAATTCCGATAATATATTTTTTTACTTGTAAATAAGAAAAATGCCAAGTAAGAAAAAATGATTATAGAAAAATAAAGGAAAAAGAAAAAATCAATAAGAAATTTTCTTTAATTATAGAGATGTTTTTTAAACATTTTCAGGATAGTCATACATTTTACATAAGATGGTGGTATGAAAGGAATTTGATAAAAATTTGACAAATTTTTTTTTAAATTTAACTGCTTTTAACAAAATTTAAGGAACAGGAGAAACAAAGTATAATTTGATTTGATGATTTAAGAAAAATAGGTAGTTTGAAAAATTTAACAAGTTTTGAAAGATTTAAATTTTATTATATCGAGCCCTTACCGCAAAACAAGCCTAAGCCAAAAACCTCAATTTTAGCGGAGAATGTTTTCTATACCCTTCACCTCAGGTGGAAAAGGGCATACATACAAGTTTGTCATTTCGTGTGTACATATATTCTGGGTCCTTATGAGGAGAGAAGTTGATTTAACCATGTCCGTCTTACGTTTGATATGTGTTTTCCGGAGACTCCATACATGATAGCGGCTAGGTTGTTTTACATTTATATCACATATAGTCCACCATTTCTTACTATTGAAATTCAGATCGGTCCAAAAATGGCTGAGATACGAGCAAAAAACCACGACTTCCTCTAATTTTTTCCAAAAATCCCTTGTTGTTATTGTATTTTTATTACTTTTTGTTGTATTATGGTTCACAACTTTGCTATATTCTGGTGAACAAAAACATCAAAATTGTGAACAATAAAACGGGCCATATTTCATTTAATGATATTCAAACAACGTTCCTTCATGGTTCAGTTGTCTATTGGGTTTGTTGAGGTTAGAAACTGTGAGTCCGCTGGTTCGAATCTTGGTTTTTCAAAAACAATTTTTTTTTTAATTTTCATGTGCAAAAACGATTTTAAAAAAATTTACCAGTTTTCGCTTTTTAAATTTAAATCATAATGAAGTTTTTAGTATTGTAAATATGCATGTATGTACACCAATACCCCGGTTTGAGTCGTTTTCGATGCTGCGTCGCATGGTTTGAAAGTTTCGTCGTTTTTGTTTTACTTTGCGTCGCATGGCTTCGAAGATGCGTCGCTTGTGCTTCGATTTGCGTCGTTAATATTAAAATGTTTATACAAAGCTTAAACAGAAAAAGGGGATTTTCCGTTGAAGTCTAATGCAAATATGTATGTGAAGGTTGCCTGCTGATTGCAAATGGTTTCAAATTACATTTGCTCAAGTAAAGTTAATTTTAAACATTTTGCAGCAACGAGTCAAAAAAAGCAAATAAGCCTAGAACAAAAACTGGGCATTACGACGCGTTCTAAATCTGGGGAAAAGGCTGTTTATATTGAAAGAATCCTTGAACTAGCGCCTTCTACAATAAAATCCATTTGCTGTTACAGTGACGCTGATAAAATTAAGAAATTTGTTGAAACAAGAATATCGATACAACATAAACAGGTTAAAAAAGAGAAAAAAATGGAGCCACTGGATTGAAGATCAAAATCAGCGATGCAAAAGATTATTCAAAAGAAAACCTTAACTTTATTTGAAGATCTAAAATATAGTTATGCGTTATAAAGTCTATCAAACCATAATTTATTTTTTCAGCTCAAATTATGAATCCCGGCACCAATTAAACGAATATCAATACAAATGTATGGAAAATGCTGCTTCGGTTTGCGTCGAGTTTTTCCGGTCCCAATTAGCGACGCAAACCGGGGTATTGGTGTATATGTAAAAATTATTTTGTTTTTGTCTAGTTGCTCTGTAATCTGCTCGCAAAATGGTGAAGGGTATATAAGATTCGGCACAGCACTCTTGCTTGTTTTTATTTAATTTTGTTTTATTTTGTATGAAGGCTTTCGCTTAAGGTGTTATGATACTTGCTATTTTTTGTATTGGATTTTTTCAGGATTGACTGAATGAAACAACAAATGCGAGAAAGAACAAGAAATACAATTTGATAAAATGTAAACAAAACAAACAATACTGCCCACGTTTTTTCCCCACAAACAACCGTCATAAAAGCTAAAAATCGCAAAAAAAAAAGTTAAAACCCGTTTCTTTCGATCAAAAACTAAAAAAATTGGCAACAGTGCTAACAATTAATCTGGAAATGTCAATTTTAAGTTAAAAAATTTTATATTTTTTTTGACAGTCTTAGATTATTTATCGATAACACATGTATATTTGTTTGACATTTCAAGATTTTTTATGATATAATCATACTCTTTAGACTTAGTCAGTTTTCCTATGCAAATATATTTGCACTGTTCTCCAATATAGAAAAAATACAAAAAATAGCAAGTATCATAACAGCTTTAAATTGTAACCATGACATTTTAGGAGATAATCCAAGTGTTGCCAATACACTCATTTGCAAAAAAACGAAAATTGAAAATTATGTTCGCTTAAGCTATTTTTGCGATAAGAGCTCGATATGCACTAGAGAAATATTTTAAAGAATAATAAATAAAACTGTAAAGTAAAAACAAGTTAGAATGCTATATTCGGCTATGAGGAATCTTATTTACCCTACAGCCATGTATATCTTAAAAAAACATATTTGTTTATTTATTTTAATTAATAGGAAGTGTATGTTGACAGTTTTTTGGCCTTTCAGATACAGAAAACTCCCATTCCGTTCATGAAAATAAAAAATGGTTTCATTCCGAAAAATGTTTTCGTCATTTTTTGAAGCACCAAAATACGGAATGAATTCCGAACGGAATTGTACTCTAGGACATGGCTGATGATCTCTAAACCCGCCCATTTTTGTCGGATATTTTGTATTGATAACAAAGACGTTTGTACCTAATTTGGCAACTTTGGCTCTTGCCGATCTCCAGATGTATAGAAATATCTATGTACAGAAATCTATAAAGTCTTTGTACGGGAGGTGCCACGCCCACTTCCGTCCGTTTTAAAGAGAGATTATGTATTAATAACCCAGCTATGTTTACCAAATTTCGACAATTTTTTTCTTACCGTTCTTAAGATATAAATATGTTGAGCCACGCCCCACTGCTCTACCCCCGTCCATATTTGTCGAATATTGTGTATTAATTACTAAGATACAAACTTGCATCTAAGTTGAAACTTTGGCTGTTACTGTTCTCCAAATATAGGCAAATCTATAATGTATGGGAAGTGCCACGCCTACTTCTCCACTCCCGTAACATTTTGTCGGATATTGTCTATTGATAACCAAGATGCTTGTACCTAATTTGGAAACTTTGGTAAAATTTTACGGATCATATTGACATTAATATATACCAACCAAGTCTCCTTAACTTCTAAGGTCTTCGGAAAACCAATTTCAGCAGGCAGGTGGACAACGTTAAATAAACTTCGCTTCTCATAAGGACCCAGAATATACATACATACTTTATATGGTCAAAGATCAATATTGTAGAAATTTTACCTTCTGTTAAGGGTACATATGTATATAAAATTGATTAAATTTTGCCGATATTTACTTTCTGTGCTGGTTGTCTGTCCATCTAAACTTTGTGCGAAAGTCGCGAAAACTGAAACTGCCTTTGTGCCCATACATTAAAACTTTTGTTTTGTAGCATTTCTTAACATCTCTTTCGTCTTCTTCCTTTCAACAACTGATTGTAGACGAAACAAAAATCATTTTTCCATAATTTTTTTTTCCTTTTCACTATCAAATGTTTCGCAGTAAATGCTTCATAATATAGACGGGGACTAAATATACAATTTTTTTTTTTCTTTTTAGACGTTTATTAAATTTTTTTATTTTTTGGGATTCGAGGATGCTGGCACAATCAAAAACATCATATATTTACTTAAAAACAACATACTTTTTATATCGTACCAGGAGCTGGTTGGTATACGCTCAAACATTCACGGTCAATTGCTGTCACAATCACCTACATAATTGCAAATGCATGCTGGATCTGCATGCCTCTTAACCCTTCCAGGTAAGTACATACACATAATCTTCCTATTTTCAATTTAACTTTTTTTTTCAATTATACCCACCATTTATTAATTTTCCCCCAAAAAAGCTAAAATTTTAGAAAACAATCTCTAACATTTTTTATAAATACATCCAAACAAACATGCATATGTTAAGAAGTATGAAATAGATGTACATATGTATGTAAACTACATTTATCGTCATTTGTCTGTTAATATGCTTATTTGCACTGCAGTCACTGCTAAACATAGATTTTTAATGTTTGTCGCTTGTGTGCATGCATGATTGCTTTTATATTTTATTTTTACACCTTTCATCACAAGTGGAAAAGGTATGTATATGTATATAAGTTTGTCATTCCGTTTGTAATTACTACAATATTGATCGTAGTCCCTTTAAAGTGTATTTATATTGTAAATTCTGGGTCCTTATTAGAAGTAAAGTTGATTTAATTCTGTCTGTTGGAATGGGGGTTCCGAAAACCCCAGAAATTGTGGGGACTAGGTTGTAATATGTTTGCATCATAACTGTCCCAAATTGTTTGCTTTTAATATTCAGCAAGATTGGTCTTTAAACTACTGGGATAAGAGCAACAAAACCACGACTGCCTCTTATTTTATCCATCCCTTGTTGTTGTTTTCCTGTATATCTGGAGAACGGCAAGAGCCAAAGTTTTCAAGTTGGATACAAGCATCTTGGTTATCAATATACATCATCCGACAAAATGTGGGTGGTGGTGGAGAAGTGGGCATGGCACAAAATAGATTTATTTATATCCAAACAACGGTTTGAGAAAAATGGATATCAATACACAAACACTTAAAAAAAAATTGGAGGGATTGGAGAAGTGAGCGTGGCACTTTCCATGCAGAAATAAATCAGATTTCTGTAAGTTTCCAAATTAGGTACAAGCATCCCGATTATCCGTACAAAACACACTATGAAAGAAAGATTAGTAGCATATTCTCTCTCACCAATAAACTCAGACATTCTTTCATGGTGTGAACTATCTTGTCACTCGCGGTGGCAATGTATTATTGAATAATAAAAAAACTGTACCGTATTTATTTATAAGTTAAAAACTGGTTTTGTTTAGAAAAAGATAAATTAATTTTATATATTAAAAAATACTACTCGTAACACGTCTTGTTATCTTGCCGACCTTTTTCGTTCTTCTTTCTATTTATCATATTCTATCAAGTGCACAGCTGTAGTAATTCACAGGGTGACAGTTCGGCCTATTCTAACATCAAATCGGACTCGGCCGGAAGCATCTTCAGCGCTTTCATCAAGCGTTGGACAACTGCTGCACCAAGGCTTGAGTTTGTCGGCTGCATACACAGATGAAAACTTTCGGCTGGTAATTTTAATACCAGGGACATCCTCAATCAGATAACGATCGTTGCCCAAAACTTTGGCAATGATGTACGGACCACGCAATTTCGGCTCCAACTTTCTAGAGTCCCTTGTAGACGGCTCTTCATTTTCGATCACAACAACGTCATTTTCGGAATATTGTTTAGGGACGGCATGACGTGCATTGAAACGTTTTTCCCACTTTTCTCGTTCTTTCCGAATGTTTTCGACTGCTCTATTTCTCTTGTCGGTTATGGGGAGATCGGGTTCACTGATATCATCATGGATGGCAGCTACTAGGTGGTTGTGAACAATATCGCGAGTTCATTTGGGGTGAAACCAGAGGTTTAGTTTCGTTGGGAGTTGACGGCCCATTGGAGCTCTCGCAATGTTAAATCCCAATCCTTTGGACTTTCAACAGTTGCACGAATATACGACAGAATCGTCTGGTTAGCCCGTTCGACCTGTCCGTTAGCCTTTGGAGTACGTACAGCAGTTTTAACATGTTTTATCGAATTTTGGGTGCAAAAATCTTCAAAGGCTTTTGAGGTAAAAGCGGTTCCTCTGTCGCTAATAATACATTTTGGAAGACCAAAGTATGACGTCATCTCGTTCAGGGCGTTAATAACGGGGGTTGTTTTTGTATTTCGTACGGCCTTTACAACTAAATATTTACTAAACGAATCCGATACAGCAAGAACATAACTGTGTCCTCTTTTGCTTTTCGTGAATGGACCCAGGTGGTCGATGTGGACGGTTTGAAACGGCATTGGTTCAATTTCACTAAAGTGTAAACGGGCTTCGGACTTCCCACTTCGGGCTTTGTTGTAGCAGCAGGGTATACAACTGGCAATGTACTCTTTGGTGTATTTTCTTATTTTCGGGAACCAAAATTTTTGTCGAATTCGTTGAATTGTTTTTTCTAAACCAAAGTGCCCCATATCATCATGTGAGTACTTTACAATTCTCCATCGGATATCCATTGGAACGATCAGCTTCAACCCATCATCACCATCATCAAATTGCGAAGACAGTAATCGCTTTTAATTTGTTTTTCTTGGTCGGATTTACGTTCTCCTCTAAAGACAGTCATAAGGTTAAGTAGGTTTTCATCCCTGAGTTGCATAGATAATACCCAATCATCAACTTCTGCGGTAACCCTCATTATAAAAGCGGCGGGTTCGATTGGTGCTGGCGGGTTATCGGGGGCTCTGCTCAATGCATCCACTTGAGCCATACGAGTACCTTCACGATGAATTAACGTAAAATCGTATTCTTGTAGACGCATCCACCTCCGGGCGATTTTTGGTTTGAGCTCTTTGTTGGTTTTCATTTGGGCAACGGCACTACAATCAGTCACCAAACGGAACGGCTTACCCAATACGTAAATTCTAAAACGATCTAGTACCTCAACTATTGCTAGAGCTTCGAGCTCATAGCTATGATAGCGGCTTTCAGTGTTGGTACAGTGTCTACTGTAGTAAAATACGGGCTTCCACTGATTCCCATCAGTTGACTGTAATAGAATACCAGCCAGACCCAAACTGCTGGCATCAGTGTGGACTTCATGTTGAGCATCACTATTATAGATTGCTAAAACCGGTTGCTGAGTGAGGACTTCGAGTAGTTTTTTAAAAGCGTTTTGTTGATCTGGACCCCAAGTAAAAATATTTTCGGATTTTCGTAGCAGCATCGTAATTGGCTTTGTAATTAAAGAATAATTCAGAACGAACTTTCTAAAGAAACCCGTTAAGCCTAGGAATCTTCTTACCTCGGTTACATTGGTCGGGGGCGGACATTTTTGATGGCACTAATCTTATGTTCGCCTGGGCGAATACCGTTTTCGTCGATGACGTGTCCTAAATGGCAGATCTTCGTTGCGAGGAAATCACATTTGTCGAATCGGAGCGTTAAACCACTTTCGGCTAGGATGTTTGGAAATCTATCAAGGCGTGACAGACCATCTTCTATTGTTCTGCTCGGGATGACGATATCGTCCAAATAAGCCAAAATTTCACCTCGACCCATTTTTAAAACAAGCTTTTTCATAACTGATTGGAAAGCGGCTGGGGCATTCACGAACGGCATACGTTTATATTCGAAATGTCCGTCATGAGTAACAAAAGCGGTAAACTTCTTAGACTCTTCGTGGACTTCGATCTGATGGTAGCCCATTCGCAAGTCTAACGTTGTAAAGTACCTATTGTTGGCCATCTGTGCGAACTGTTCATCCATTACCGGCATTGGATATGGTGTTTTAGACGTAATCGAATTTAGTTGACGGTAGTCAACACACATGCGGTTTTCACCATTACTTTTGGCTACCAGTACAACTGCAGAGGCATACGGTGAATCAGACGAACGAATGATTTCATGTTTCAATAAATCATCTGTTATTTCCGATAATATTGACCGTTTTGCAAACGGAACTATATACGGCTTCATTTGAACAGGAGTGCTGGATGTAAGACAAATCTCCATTTTGGCTACATTACATTTCCCAAGGTCGGACGTATTTTCAGCAAAACATTTACGATGTTTAACAAGCAACGCTTTTAGCTTTTCTACATCATGTGGCGTTAAATCTGACGATGGAGTAATACTCTCTACTCTTTCCAATCGACAGTCGTCGTCCTCGATTATTAATCGCTTACCTTTCCCACATAGAATGTCTCGACCCAATAGCACATTTTCGTTAAGTAGATTATCTTCAACCACGAACAAATCAGCACTCACTGCATTGTTGTCAACTATCATCTTCACATGTATTTTGTCAGTACATTCGTACTGGCCTCCGGTAAACCCTTCCAAAAACAAATGAGACCTTTCTACATTACCAACAGTCCATGGTCTATAAATGCAACGGTTTCGTTACCGTTGACACTCACGTTCTTAGTAATCTCATCGTCGTTGGCCGTAGCTGGAACCGTGGTCACCCGAACATTGATTTTCTTCACTGCTGCTTTTGCTGATTCCTTTTCATGGCATTTGTCGGTTGTATGTGTGGTACGGTTACAATTGCTACATCGTGGTTTTCGCTGCGGCTCAGGACATTTGGCGGAAAAGTGACCCAGCTTAAAACAATTGTAACACTTCACAGCTCGATTATCACTCTTTATTTCAGACGATTCCTTGTTCGGTGTTGCCGGGGTTGCTGGAGTGGAAAAATTTAAACTTTGCTTAAACGGGTTGCGGGTTACATGTACCTCATTATAACTACAGTAGTTTAGTATATCCTTTAACAGGTCGTTGCACGTTTGGTAGTCGTTCGGGAATTTTCTTTTAATATCTAAATCGTTTATGCCATTTATTATATGGCGCATGGTTGCGGATTCGGGTAGACCGGCTTTCGAACCAATGGATACCATTTTATAAAAATAATCGCGCGGTGTTTCATCACGCTGACGTTTAGTATTTGCCATTTTTATATGCACGTCGGCAATATTCGTAGCAACAGGAAAATCGGCAATGAATTTGTCACAAAAATCTGCCCACGTAAGAAATACTTCTTCCACTGCATCGATCCAATATTTCGCAGGACCATATAATTTTTGTTGAACGGCAAACAAGACAATTTGGTCACACCATTTGTAAGCCTGTTTAAGACTATCGATTCGTCTAACAAATTGATGTGCATTTAGTGACGTTTCTGACGATGGATTAAAATCAGGTAGGAGTCCGACTATTTCACGGACATTGTTGTACGGGTTATACGTTGTGTACTGCATTTGAGGTATAGATGATGGTGCTACACCTGCACTATTTAGATTATACGATTGTGGTACAAAACCAGTTGTTGGGTTATACAATTGCGGTATAAAACCACTTGTCGGGTTATACGATTGCGGTATAAAACCACTTGTCGGCTGGGTATACGGTGTTGCTATAAAAGCATTTGTCGAATTATACGTTGGTGCCACACAAGCACTTGTTGTAGGTTGCAACTGAGGTGCTGCAAAAGCACTTGTTGTAGGTTGAAACGGAGGTGCTGCAAAAGCACTTGTTGTATACGACGACGGAGGGTTTGGTCGGCCACCTTGATTAACAGTGCTGTATACGGTATCGGTTGCTGCATTTGCTAAACACGAACCAGAAAAATTACCTCTCGGTAGTATATTTTCAATTGATGCGGTTTGTGCCATTACGTTTGCGTTAGTGGTTATCGGCGGCGTCAAAACGGGGCCACTTTTTTTAACAGCAGGTGATTGTACATTGGGATTACGTTCACCCAACGGCGAAGATGAAAAAAGAGTGACTTTTCCAATGCGTTTACTCGTTGCACTAATTCTGGCTCATTTGAAAAGCTTCTATATTCGTCATCCACGTAAAAATCCTCTAGACGTTTAACCAGAACATTTTTATTACCAGAATGTGGTAATCCAACATCTTAACATTTCTTTTTCAACTCATCGAGTTTAAATTTGTTAAAATCATAGGCGGAACACATTATGAATTGATTTTTTACACGACACAACTTATGTTTTTCAAAAATGTTTTTTTCTATTCGTAAATTCCAAAAGTTCTAGAAAAATGCGTATTTTCTTTTATTACAACGTCGACTGCGGCTGTGTGCAAGTTGCCATGCAATCACAAGAAAAAAAACAGAAAAACTGCACACACACATACAACGATATCACTGAGGCCTATGTGTACAATAACAAAACAGCAATGGCGTGTACAACAAATTCTACGGTAAACTTCAAATCCAACTTGATTTGACAACTATTTCCAACGCCTTTCTTTTTTTTCTGGAAATGCGGGGAACAATAAATTCGTTCTCGAATGTGCTTTTTTCCACGGAAACACAAATATACAGTCTTGCACTTATTTAACTTCTCCAAAATGTTGCTCCTTTTATACTTCGCGGCGTCGCAGGCTAATTCAATTCCACTTCTGGAAATTGTCACTCGCGGTGGCAATGTATTATTAAATAATAAAAAAACTGTACCGTGCAGAGTTGTAGTAATTCACAGGGTGACAATCTTAAGAACGGTATTTATATAAATTTATTTTCTTATCGCACCATGGGGAAGGGTATATAAGATTCGGCTAGCCGAACATTAGTACTCTTACCTGTTTTTTTTTATAACCATCCATCACATTCAGTAGAAAGAGCTTAATACAAATCCATACATACATACATATGTACTGAAGTTAACAGTTTTCTTATTACTAAAAAATATAGTAATATCCCTGCAAGCAATTTGGTAGTCGAATAAAAATAATGCATTTATAGTTAACTTTTTAACAACTAACTATAAGCTAACTAGGTACAAATAAATGCAGAAAATCCCCAATATCAATGCGAGTGAATTTTGTGATTTTTAGATTTTCTCTTTTTAATATTTTCTTTTCTTTCTTGTTTTTGTTTTCTTTTGCTATTTCGAATTTAGATTTTTGTAACTGTTAATTATTTTGTAATGCAAAATTTTATTGGGTCGCATATTTTAAGTTAATGTAGATGGAGGTTATGGCAAAAAAAGATTGAAAGATTTTAAAAATTTCTTCCAAGTTTTATCAGATAATTTATATACAAGAAAAAAAATTTCACATGAAATACCAATTTTTTTAACAGACGCCAGTAAAATAAATAAAATACTTTTTAATAATTAAAAAAACTTTTAACTAATTACTACCTTACTCACTTCAAGCTAACTACTATGTAGCTAACTTTAAGCTAGTTGAAAAGTCATGCAGAGTCGGACAATTGACTACTTCCTATGACATGACAATGTTAAAATAGTCAGTTGGCCCCATTAAAAATAATCCATGCATCAACCACAACTAGCTGAAAAAAAGTTTACTTAAAGTTAGCTTAAAGTTAATTGAGTTGCTTGCAGGGATGTGATAGAGTGAGTAGGAATGGGGGAGAGAAAGAGCATAATAATATCAGTAACTGTGTAAACAGAACAGTGTTGCCGGTATCCAAATTGCACCCGAAATTTTGCAAAAAGTTAAATAAAATGTGGTAAATAGAGCACGTACGTATGTGCCAGAGCTTTTACAAAACTACAATCAATTGAGATCAAAATCAATCAAAATGATTTCAACCAAACTGATTTCATTCTTTGATATCAGATTTGGAATGACTGCAATCACAAAGTATTGCAATCTTGTATTGCAATCATTCCAAATCTAAATTCAATTTGAAATCAAAGAATGAAATCAAATTGGTTGAAATCATTTTGGTTGCAGTTTTGTAAAAGCTCTGGCATATATACATACTTACGTGCTCTAGTGGTAACACTTTTAATATAACTTTTTGTAAAACTTCGGGTGCAATGGTCATGATTTCATTTCCAATGGTGGTTATTAGTTGGAGGATGTTTTTTTTTTTTGGCTTGGAAACGTATAAAATGTCTTTCAAATATCTCCTTTGAACGTGGAGCCCTGTGAAAATTTGTTGTCCCATATTATACAGAAATCGGCAACACTGGTAAAGAGAATAAATAAAAGTAAACAAACATATCCATACAATTGCAAGTATCTACATTTATGATACAAGTGGGTGCAATGTCGTTTGTTTATCTTTTGTTTTTTGTTATTGGTTTTGCGTAGGTGTTGTTGTTGGTGCAATTTATTTTTTTTTTTTAGATGGTGATGTGCATTTTTAAGTTGGTTATGTTTACTTTAATATTTGTTATTGTTGCTGGTGGTTATCTGGTCTGATGGCAACATCATTATTTACTTCATTCTAAATGACATTGTATAGAAAATAAGGCAACAAAATAAGTATTGAAAAAACTCAGACTCTTATGCACATACTTACATATTTACACTTAATTACAAGTTAATATACCAATACAGTAGTTATAAAAAGCAACAATCAACAATTTAAACACAATAAAAGCGTAAACCGATTTTATTAAAAATTAAAAAGAAAATAGAGAAAAATACAAATTTAAAAAAATCTTTATTCCGATTTTGTTGATTAAACTGATGGAAATATCCCTTTCAAGTTTCATTAATGAGAAAAAATTTTATGAAAGCTACATACATACATATGTACCTAGGTACGTTTTTTTTATGAAAATTTGTGGGAATATTAATTTAACCCTTAAGTGTTTACCAGGCATTTTTGGACTTTCTCTAAAGTTTTTACCTAGATAGCATCGACGCCCTCCTAATTTTTTATGAATTCGGTATTCAAGGAGTTTTGAACGACAAAGTTAAGAGAAACTAAATTTTTTGTATCTGTGGGCGGGGAAATCTTTGGCACAAAATGTTTATTCATATTCGTACCTACCACCAGGCTCTCCCCTTCACTATTATAAAAAAAGTGTCTAAAATTGAGGTATCATTTTAATTTTAATAAAAAAAGAGTTTTTTTTTTGAGATATTAAAAATATTTTTTACAAATAGGTTCCGGTTAAAAATTCAAAATTATGTCGGTCAAGTAGGGATGGGCAAATTGAAAAAATATATCGATATATATCAAATCGATATTTTTTAAGAGTATCGATATATATTGTTTAAAAAATATCGATATATCGATATATATTTTGCTGAAACTATTGCAAATTAAAAAATGTAATATATATACATATATGCACAAATCTTATTATTATTCCAAATATATATAGGCACATACATTGTTCCAAAACCGCATAAAATATATCTTTTCAAGTTCGTTTGACTTTACTGTTTTAATTAGAAATCTGCAATGTGAAAACCCCACTTTTTTCTTAATTCTGCATTTATAGCTAATCTTTACATGCAGTCTACAACTGACATGAAATGCTTAACATTAACACTAATATGACGTTAGTGTTTAGTATAGACTCATCATGTTAGAGGTTTTCTCATGTTATAACACGGTTGTTAATGCAAATGTTTTAACAACCCTTTTATAACATTATAGCTGCGTTCGTTTACCCCAAAATTTGTACAAATTTGTACTGGATTTTACTGAAATGCGTTCGCGTGCCCAAAAAGTAAACGAACGCACATTATGTTATAACAGAAAACCATGTCAGTTGTAGACTGGCAGTTATAGATCTTCATACTAGTTATAAAAAACATATGATGCATGCAGTGATGCCAATTCTTAAAAAACGCATATTGTTTGAAAAACGTCTTAAATTTTGAGTTTTTAATGAAGACTCCCTTTAAAAAATATCGAATTCGATAGTCCTATTTCAATATCGATACATCGATGTATCGGTATTTTAAATATCGGCGATATATATCGATTATTCTTTTTAAAAATATCGATATTTTGATATATCGATATTTTTTGCCCATTCCTACAGTCAAAATTTACCAAAATTCTTTATCACGTTTTTCAATAAACTGTTGTAAGTAGTTGATATCATGGTAAAATAAGCAAATGATTTCGCTACGGCAACAATGTTATATTTGTACAACAAAAACGGAAATTAATGTGGTGTTTATAGAACACGAGCGCCTTACACGTCCGTTCAACTTACATTTAAAACAAAAACAAATTTCGAAATTTGTTTTTGTTTTAAATGTAAGTTGAACGGACGTGTAAGGCGCTCGTGTTCTTTAAACTACACATTAGTCCAGCGATGCCAACTTAGTGCTTTTGGCACTATTTATGGTGCTTTTTGATGCCTCAAAACGCCAAAATTTTATCCATAGTGCCGAACTAAAAAAAAGCACTAACTTGGTGCTTTTTCAATTTTTCGTTAGTGCCTTTAGTGCTTTTTACAATTTTTACACTTTTGAGAAGTCTTGTACAGATTTTAAGATTTCAAATGATAAAAAAGGGATAAAAGAAGCTAACATTCGTTTTACCAAAAACTTTATTTACGAGGTTAGAGCTAGGCTTCCTAGCAATTTGGAAATTTTACGAAACGTTGCACTTTTAAGCGTTGAAAACATTTTCAGTAATCGTAATATAAACGATGTATTTCGGTAAACATATTTTTAAAGATGTACCCACTGTTACAAAAATAGAATATGGATTGAAAAATATTAGGAATTGTTAAAAAACATGCAGTCGGAAACCGTACAAAAAAACGCAAAGACTTTAAAAACAAAAAAGAGCCGTAGCTTGGTACATGCAAAGTGTTAAATAAATTAAACATTAAAACAGCTGACAGAAAATACTTTTATAACGAGCGTTGTGTAACCTGCCATTTTTCATTCGCTTAAGTTTTCTACGTTTTGTGCACTTCTACCTCTAGTGCTATTGAAAACATACATGTTTTTTCTATTTTACACCTTATGTGTGTTCTTAACTGAGAATCGTAAATATGTTCAAATAATTGGATAATATCATAAGCCAATTGTTTTGTTAAACTTTGCACGCTTTTAATTAAGATTTATTTAAACGATAAAATATAAGGATGTTTATTAAAATATATTAGGGTTGCCATACGTACTGTTTTTAGCAGTACATGTACTGATTTTTTGCAATTGTACTGCTTTAAGCATAACTGCTAAAACAGTACGCAAATGTACTGTTTTTTTACACTTGGTACAGTTTTTTGTACTTTTTTTTTGTTCTAGAAAAAACCAAGATATTAAAAAAAACCCTGCTAAAGTCATATTTTTATAGTATCCTAATATTTAACAGTACATAGCTTAAAAAAAATTTTGTTGTGTTCTAAACAAAAAAGTTCTAAAACAATAAGAGTTTTTACGCTGTGGTCATTCTCATAAATACACAGTAGAAATCTAAATTATAATGGGTGGGTCGCAGCAGTAGGTGTTATTTTTAAGACATTGGAATTTATGGCTACCCCTTCCAATAGTATTTAACTGTCCACACCTGAGAAAGACAAAAGCAAAATCAAGTTTTTTTTAAATACTATATAAAAAGTTATTTCAACACAATTATCTTTAATTTTTAGATCTTTTTTAATTTTTGGGCATATTCTGGAAACCGAAATCAAGATTGATAATGAACAAATTTGGAAAATTCTCCGAGTTAAAAATTTATAAAAATACCAAATACTGTTGAGGACCACTTTCCTTTACCTAAACTACTTTTGAAATAAGAAAAAGATAAGTTAATTTGTGTAGTGAAAATTACTTAAAATACGAATATGTTTCGAAAATCGCTGAGTTAATTGGTTAAAGCTAAGTTAGGCTTTTCTCCTTTCTTATATGGCTTAAAGCAATGTAATGATATTCCTGGCCAATTGCTTGTTTGTGGTGTTTTCGTTTTAAGCGCAAATGAAGTAATTTCGTATACTTATGAAATGCCAAAAAAAGGAAATCATTCCTTTGACGTTACACAATTTAAGTGTATTTCTTAATATAATTGTTGATGAATATTCAATCAAAAGTTTAAAATATTTACCCCAAATTTCACCAAGTTCAGTTAAAACTAACATTTACTTTAACTTCCAGTTAACAATATGTTTTGACAGCTATAACTGATAGTTAATTGTAACTGAACTTGGTGAAATTGGGGGTTAATAATTTAAATAAATAGTTATGTTTTCGTCAAAAAAATGTACTGTTTTTTTCTTGATTGTACTGTTTTTTTGAATTCAATGTACTGTTTTTCCGAATTTAAAATCTGGCTACCCTAAAATATATGCTGTTATTAAGTTTTATAAACAATGGTCGGTCAATGACAATTTTCGGCAATTACCTGTTTTATGGCCAATTTAAACTCCAAATGATTTGGATGATATTATTTTTATATTATAATTCATTTAAAAATGTTTATATACAAATGTAAATATATTTATTATTTTATCTTTAATGAAAATGGTCCCCATCTACGCCGTCGCCATTTTTTTAAATTTTGGAGGTATATAATACTCGGCAAAGCCGATTACAACTTGTTTTGTGTTTAATTAAATTGTAAAAATGGCTTAGTGCTTTTTTACGCTTTTTTTTTGCTCGAAATAGTGCTTTTTAGTGCTTTTTTTGAAATTTAAAGTGCTTTTTGCTCTCAAAAAGTTGGCATCACTGCATTAGTCCCAACTTTAATAAAATACACTAATTACAGCACAAAACGGGGACTTTTTGTTAACATAAACAAAACTTTGGCAATAGATTGGACAAACAATGCAAGAGCAAAAAATCATCATCTGGCGTAATGCTGCTCGATAATGTTGATTTTAAGCTCTTGAACTGTTGTAGGATTATTGCTGTATACTTTCGATTTAAAAATAGTCTAAGGGTGTCAAATCGCACGATCTTGGTGGCCAGTAGGAGTGACCTCCTCGACGAGATATACATAATGCGATTTATGAACTTTTCTTTCAAAAGATCCATTGTTTCTCTTGCTGTGTGGCAAGGGCCACCATCCTTTAGAAACCACAAATTCTCTACGTCTAAATCATAAATTTTCCGCCACAAAAAGCTTCGTATCTTCTCCCTGCATCGATTTCCATTGACCGATGATACCTCAAAATTGGACACTTTTATATAGTCCGTAGTAAATAAACATATAACGTATAAGAAACAAGAGCCCACATAATATAATAAGCTTCACATAATCTTAACAAACAAGGGCGACAAGCATTTTTTAAACTTGAAATTCTGTTTATAATTCCTTGATTAATAATACGAAAATTATAATACAAAATGGTTGCTCCATTAGGCTAGTCGGTAGTGAGCTAGTCTATCAGCACTAGGATTGCGGGTTCGACTTCTGCCTGTCTTTCGTGTATGTTTCATTACAACGGGCTAAAGGTCTACGTTACTAGGCATGGCAAGTGAGGTGAAGGGTTTAAAAATGAAAGTTTGTACGAAATATGTTTGTGTTGTTTATTGGGGAAAAGAAACCAAAACAGAAACAAATTATGTGTTTGCCAAGCAAGGTTGGTTAATTTTAGCCTTAAGTGGAAATTGTATTAATTTGGGAAATATTTCTAAGTTTAATAAAATGAAGTTTCGGAAATATTCATACAAATTCTTTCTTATTTAAAATATTTTTGTTATTGTCTGCCGTTTTATACCTTTTTTAAAATTTTTTTTCGCTTTATAACCTTAACTGCGGCCTTTTAAATAAAAGCCAAAAATTATTCTTAAATTTTTTGCAACATTTGAGTTTTTTATAGTTAAGAATGAGAGTGGGTGTTGGGGAATTGGTTTTATTGTTGTGTTTGTATGTTTGCTTTTTTTAACAATACTAAGGAGTTTGCAAAAGATGATGTTACTTTTTCTAGATGAAATAAATACGAGTTGTAGAAGGCATTTTTCCCCATTCTTTTGCCTTACAAATTTACAATGATTTGGAAATAAAGTTCCAAACAACAGGTTAGTGTTAGAGTAAGAAAATTATTTGAAAAATGTTTGTCTTTGCAGCAAAAACCAGCATTTTATGTGACATCAAAAGAAATAACTACAATTTGTTAGAGATTAAAATATTAGAGCCTAAAAGGTTAATAGGGAAATAAAATAAAATTTGAAAAATCATTAGAGTAAAAAATAAATTTTCATAATACATAATTTAAAAAAATATAAAAATTCTCAATACCACTTTAGTTTTAGATGGTTAAAATTTGATTAAAAAAATTGCAGATTTAACATGCAAATTTAAATTTTCCTTCAAGGGTCAAACTTGACCCTTATTTATTTTAAATTGTAAACTTATTAATATGTTAAAACTTTAAAAATTCTTGAGATATCAAAGAAATTTTTGGGAATACAAAATGTTAATTTAAAAGATTCGTTATGCGCATAGGAATAGCTTATCCCATCAACAATAAATTTCAGTGTTTTTATCAAGAATAAAAATAGGGAATTAAGCACGAATAACAAAATTCTTGAGATATTTAAAAAACTGACCCCCGTATTCATAAACGATTATTAAGTTTAAGAAACCCTTATTAAGGAACATTTTCATACAAAATTTGTATTGTAAACCTTTATTAAATTTAAAATATTTTTATGAATACCTACATAAATGGCCGTTATTGCCGTTTTTTTTTTTCTTTTATTTCTGGTAATAATTAATTAAACTTTTCTGCAAGTTTTATAAAATTTTTTCTAAACATTATTTAAAGAATTTTGACAAAATCTTGCCCATAAATACTTTTCCTTTAATGAAGTGCGTTTTAATTTTAAATGAGGTCATTTGTAAAGTACTTGTTTTTTTTATTGCAACTCTTGTTTGTAATTTTTTATAATTTTGTTTTTATACAATTTGATTTTTTTGCGATTTTTTACAAGGCAATAAACAACTACATAAACAAAAATTTTACATAGATACAGACATCTACATAAGAGAGTGTTGAGACAAAAAAAAAATACATTCTAAAAGTATGTAAAAATGTAAAATTGTATTTATACATATGTATGTAAACATAAGTATATGTAAAGATATACTTATATATAAAGTATTCATATGTATGTATCCAATAATACTAAGGCACATCTAGTTGTATGTATGTTTTCAGTGTGTACATAGAACTGTTTTGTCTGAATGTATGAATAATTGACGTATGAGGTCATCGTAATTAAAATAAATTAAAAAAAAAAATGAAAATCACATACACAAAAAAAAAATACAAACAGAATAAAGATTAATGAATATTTTGATTAAAACATGACATCACAATATAAATCGTTCGATAATTAAAGCTGAAGCAGAAGTTTAGCGGGGTGTTAAGAGGTCAAAAGGCGCTACATTCGAAAAATTCTAGCTGAAATCCTTTGATATAAGTCCTCAGCGATTCTTGTCACAATTCTAACATTTTTTTTTTTTATGTAATTTTCTATGCGAACGTTAAGGTTTGAAATCGATGAACAGCCCGTAAATGAACCCTGCGGGAAATTTGTGTCAATTGGTCCAACGGACTGGTCCTGGGAGTTGTGAAAATAGATCAGGTACAAAAAGAAAGAACTCATGACAAGTGAAAGGAGAACCAATCATGTAACTGGTTTATGCAGAACAAAAAGGTAGAAAAAGTAATGAATTACAGAACCGTCTTCACCGGTGGTGTGACAAATTTTTTTGGTCTTTCTAAAATTTGTTTCTTGAATTCAATTATACGTCTTGTTTTATTGAAATAATACTAAGTTGTATTGAAATAATACTACATTGTAGTCACTGTCACTAAACACGTCCATTAAGAATAGATGTGTGACTGGTCAAATGGTGTCAATTGACCCCCTCCAATGACAACCCCATGTAAAAGTGATAGGTCTAATTCATAGAAAGTGTTAAAACTAGAACCGGTCCCTACCACCAAAGACCTATCACGGGACTACTTTGGTGTCTTCTCAGAAAGTTTCTAAATAAAATCCCGAAAAAACCAAATTTTAGCTATCGAACTCAAAACCATAAAAAACGACTAGGACGGAAAGTGTGAGAGAGAAAAAGCTGTCACAAAAATATAACTCTATGATTGTGTTAGTAAGAAATGTGTTTACTTTGCTGTTGTTACTGCACACGTTCGGAATTTTTAGAGAAAATTTTTTTTTGTTCCGAAAAAGTTTCTACTCTTGTCCTAGGCGTATTAATTTCAAGTGGCAGCAAAAAGAGATCTGCCTTTGACAGATAGAGCCGTTTGCTTTGGCTTATAAAGTTTTGTTTACAAATGATTGACAAATTATTGCTGACACCGTGTTATATAATTTTGCCTTGCTCTAATCATTTCCCTATGTCTAAATACTCACTCTAGGGTTCCTAATTGATATACTCTTACAGCCTGGTCCACGAAGTCGAGCGATAACAAGTCAGGTTATATGTTTTTAACCAAGCTGAGCTGATTTTTTTTTTTCTAAGAGAGAAAATGTCAAAAGTTGCTTGTGTTTTTGACGTATCAACCAACTATAGCAACAATAAAAAAAACAATGTTGTTTTTTGTTATACTTCTTTTACATTTTCTCAATAATAAGGCATTATTTTTTAAGCCTTTTTTTAATTTTATTCAAACTAAACATTTTAATTCTACAGCCTCAAAATTATTCTAAAGAACTGTTTCCATAGGTCCCTAAAAAATCAACAACTTATGACCCTCTATTTACATAATTAACTAAATCTAAACTTTAAAGATCCAAAATATTTTTTAAAGTCGTCCCAAGTGTTTTTTATCTCTCTTTATTTTTTTAAGCCTTAAAACTCCTTCCAAACTACCCCAAAATATTGATTTTTTTTCTTCCTTCTAGACTCTTTCCCAAAATTCTTATAAAAAACTTTAGAAAATTTTTATAAATTCCAATTTTAATTTATTATTCGAATTCATAAAACTTCCCAGAACCCCCTTAAGGTTCCTTTATATACACAATTTTATACATATATACATAGTACTTATTTACCCCTTTCCAATAAATATGTTGTATATATGGAGATATATTGAGTTATTGTATGTACATACACAAAAAATATAAATGAATAGAGAAGAAAAACCCATTAGAACCCATGTTCAGCAAAAAAATTTTCTATAAATCACTTTTTGAAAAAAAAAAAAAAAAATCAACAGTCATACCAAAAAGTGGAAAAGAAGAAAGAGGGAGGAAGGTGTTTACTGGAGTTGAGTTGCAGCTGTTTAATAGGGAAAAATTTGATTTCGACGTAAAATGGTGGTTGGAGTAGAGGAACACATAAATGAACCAAGTGTTGAAAATATTTTTGTATATACATACAGACATATATATGTTTGTATATAAACATAGTAATAAAAATCGTTTATATACTTTAAATACAAAAACAGCAAGATGAAGAAAATAATATAAAAAAATTAAATGCCATAAATTTTTATACATATATAAAAGAAATCCTTTAAGAGTTTTTTATACATACAAAAATTTTTTAATACGAAAGAAATAAAAAAAATGCAGTTTCTGTTTTTAAAGGGGTGCTTAAGAAAATGAAAGGATTTTGAGAAAATCGTATAAAAATTTAGGTTTTTGATCTTTAGCAAAGTTTCGGCCCTAAAAGCGTTCAAAATTGCAAAGATCTTTAAAAAAAACTTTAAGGCCCGTTTTCACAACTTGCCGATAGCTAAAAGTAGACTTTAACCGGCCTTGTAAAAATGGTTCCATTATTAAAACTTTACTTTAACCTCAAGTGAGCGATAAAGTATATTAAAGTTCATCCTACCTGGTAGGTTAAAGTAAAGTTTTAATAACAGAACACCTTTTATATGGCCGATAAAATCATACCTTTAGCTATCGGGGAGTTGTGAAAATGGGCCTAAGTTTATTAAAAAAAACTACCAAAACCCCTTAAAAGAAAAATTTCTTCTTAGAGTCTAGTAAAGAGAGAAACAGATTATTTCTATATTTTCCAGAGTTTTTTTTTTTTACTCTACTTCATTCTAAATCCAAATCCCAAAATGATTTGTTATAAAAAAATGATTTCCCTAAATCTAGTTCTTTGTTTCTTTCCATCCATCAGAAATTGCCCCAAATTTATAGTTATTTTTCATAATGCAATATGAGCCAATTGTTTTTAGTTAAATGTCACCTTAAAAAATTAAAAATAGCCGCTAAGGGCCAAATACATTGATCAAATAACTCATCAAGCGCTATGGTAGTATTAGACACCAACGATGCTGGATGGAAAATCAAAGTAGTTAAGATATTACGGCGAATTCACGTACAGCATAAAATTCGCCTGCATGTCGAGCATTCGACCAATCCAAGCGGTAACAAGAATGTGTAAAGAGGCGTAATAGAAGGCCTTAAGATAGAAGTACATAACACGCGTTAATTCGTCGACGTGTGTCGTGCGTTTACACAACGCGCATTACAAAAGCCATTCCTTTCGGCTGTTTTTTATTTGTTCACTTATTTGTACATTGAAAACAGATTCGAAAGTATATCAAGATTTTATTTTATTGAATTTATTCTTTTAGATAAAAATTGTATATTTTTTAGCTCTTCAATAAGTTTTTCTTTCATGATTCACAATTTTATTAAATTATTCTTTTTATTGTTAGCGATTACTTGTCAAAAATACACACCGCGTTAAAAACTTCAAAGTTAACCAACTTTCTGGCGCAAACGCGTCAAAATATTTTGCATGTAGCTTGATCTATGAAAATACATACACTAGTCTAACTTTTTTTGACAGAAAACTACAGAGCGCGCGCGCTCTTACGCGTACTATGTACTTCTACTTTTATTTAGCAGATACGAGCCCTCATCGTGGCATTTCATACTTATTTATTTTTTATACAGGTTGTCATTGGGAACATAGCTGGGAAATTTCGATTAGAATTAGAAATCATTACGATTAGACAAATAAAATAATCTAATCATTAGAATTGAATTTTGATAAAAATTTCAGATTACTAATTGATTAGATTAGAAATAATCAAAAATCTAATCACAATTAGTGACGATTAGCATTTCTAATCAAATCCAATCAAAACTAATCCAAAAAATAATTGATTAGATTTCTTGATTATTTTGGATTAGATTTGATTAGATCAATTATGTTTAACTATTTTTGTGAAAAGAAAATATTTATTTATCACATTTGTTGCTATATTTACATAATGTAACAGTTTTTGAATATTGCATAAAATTGCATACGGCCTAAGCAACCAGTGAAATGCGCATAGGAATAGCTTATCCCATCAACAATAAGTTTCAGTGTTTTTATCAATAATAAAAATTGGGAATTAAGCACGAATAACAAAATCTTTTAGAATTGAAATTTTGTATTCCCAAAAATTATTTTGATAATAAACTGGCAGTGCACGGCCTAAAAAAACTAACTGGCAACATGCTCTTGAAATTTGTTTTTGTTTTCATTTTGTTTTTCTTAACCTACTTACAACTACAATTGAGGGGTATAGATGCAAAGACCACTTTTTTCACAAACGTAACTAAAAATGGAATTTAGTTGTATTTAATGAATGCTTCCAATTAGTGAATATTACATTACCAGAAACACTTTTATCCCATAAAAAAGTATGTTAAAAAATTATGAATTGATGCAAAAACGGCAATGTCCATTGGACATTGTCGTTTTTGCAATGGTCACAGTTTGTTAAGCTCTTTTTCTCTCAACTATTTTCGAAAATGCAGGCTATTTTTTTCCTTTTTGCAAAACAAAACTAAAAAGAAATTAAAAATATAACAATTTATTTTTTTTATATGAAGCAGTTTGTTTTATTGTTCATTTTATAACTTTGTCTTTAGTCGTTATTATGGAGCTAAGTTGTTATGAAGTTCCTCCAAATCAATCAAGAAAAAACTAAGCCTTTGTTAAGTTTAAGAATTTTATAACTACTGATTTTTTTAAGCACTTACCCATGCTAAAAAAGCAGCAATTTCCATTTGATTAGATCAAACACAGCAATGTCCAATTTTATTATTATAATTGCCAGCAAACCGCTATATCGATTTGGTTGAAACTTGCGTCATATCTCCATCATATTCTTATTTACTGAATAGCAGATATACAATACATAAATATGAATATTCTTTGAGCTAGAGGTTTTTACTATTTATTACGAAAACTATAAATGTGGACTTTGCAGTCTTTGAATCTAAACCCCTCAATTAATGTTGGGAGAATTCCAATCAATCGTAGTGGGGAATGTAAGAAAAGATAAACTCACTGTTTATTGTTAATGTTTTTGTGATATTGTTACAAGTAGAACTGTTGCATTTAATTCTTAAACGCTTAACAGTTTTATTTGGTTTAATATCTTTAGTTTTTTTAAACTCTTTGGATGAAGTTTCCTGACGATCTGACCTAATCAACCAGTGAAATGCGCATAGGAATAGCTTATCCCATCAATAATAAATTTCAGTGTTTTTATCAAGAATAAAAATTGGGAATTAAGAACGAATAACAAAAACTTTCCTATCACTTTAACTCAAATCACATGTTCCTACTAAAATCACACGTGTGATATTTTAGTGTCCTGTTTTTGTGTGTTTTGGTGTGATCTTCAACTGCCGAAAGCACACCGAGAAACAAAAAAATGGTATGACTTTCAGAACTCCACAAAATCACACGTGTGATTTCAAAAACACGTGATTTGAAAACTCATTAAGGGTCCTCATGATATCGTTTATAAGTCTCGTAATGTGTGCAAACTGTGCATTCTTACGCCCTCGTAAATGAACTGTCAAAAATTGTATGAGAATTAATTTACACAAACTGCTTAAATTTGCCCAACAATTATGACTCGTAAACTTGCGCTCTTCAATTGTGCATTTATACAAACAAATTTTTTTAATGCTTACCGCCGTTTTCAATGAAAACTTGAAGTGTTAATAAATCACAAACAATAAATTCTTGTAATAACATAAGCATATTAGTGTTTTGGCTTTCTTTATGCATGTTCAAAAACAAATTTCATTTATTATTCACAAATTTCAACTTTTTTATTATATTTTTGATTATTTTTTTTTTTTATTGACGTTTCATTTTGAAATGACAGTAATTGTTTAAAATTACACAAAAATTAAAAAGGATCTTCATGAAACGAGTCGCGCAAGTTCACCCATTTGCACAAATGACAATTTTAAGCGATATCATGAAGACCCTTAATGAAACTTGGGTTTTAGTCATATGCCCAAAACTTTAAATCCCATGAATTTAAAAATCCAGTACATATTTCTAAATCCAGAATTTTTATATCCCGAATAACTGTACAGTTTTTGTTTTAAAAATCGCACTATAGATAGCATGTGGGGCTTTCGGCTTGGCGCAAGGTTTTTCATCGCTATGGTATAACAAATATTGGCTTTGCTTAAATCCCCCAAATTTTTACATTGAATTTTTGTGGTAATTTTTTATTTCTTTAAAACTTGAATTATATATTAGTTAAAGAAAAATAGTCCCAAAGTAGAAATTGCAATTTAATTTGGGGTAATTTTTCATTTCACTAAAAATGAAAAACACCCCTTCGAAAAAATTGTAAAAATAAACCCCAAAAAATAAACAAAAAACTTGCGTGTTGTTGTGTTTCATGTAAAGCCATTCTTCATTTAGAACTTTGGCGTCATATTTCCTGGGGTCATATTTCATATGAACTTATCCCCCACCCCCTCACCAAAAAATCATTTTGAAATGAAGCCCCAATATTTTTTGGGGGACTATTTCATTTTTTAATTTTTAAAGAAAACGTAAAATTTGTAAATTATGTCCCGTTATGTTTACAACTTGCATTTACCATTCACAAAAAAAATAAACTTGTGCTATTAGTTGGTGTGATAATTTCGTAGAGTTCGGATCTCGATAATTTGGCAGTGCAAAGAAAGTTAAAAAAAAAAAAATAAAATGAAGTTTGAAATTATAGCTGGGTTCAGAAAAAACAGCCAATTGTTATATGTTTTAGAACAACGCATGATCTATATCAAAAAGTCGGTATACAATAGTACAATTAAATATGAGTGCAGGATAAAAACTTGCAAGGCAAGAGTGAGTGTGCACCCAGATGGCAAATGCTTACTTGCCAAGAATTATGTTGAGCACAACCACGAGAACGAAGTTGAATTGTATAATGAGTTAAAGGCACTTAATGGAATTAAGGACGAATGCGATGATCTTGCAGGAACTTTAGGAGGCGATATCTCTGCAATCAGTTCAAATGAATCTTCGTTCCGTAAAATTTGTATGTATAAAATAAAAGTTATATTTTAATATCTTTATATATTTATAAAATTGTAACGGTACTGACTGACTGACTGATTCATCATCGCACAGCCTAAACGCCTGAAAGTAAATACAATAGTAAGGCACACTTAATTTCTTGTTTGTAACTCTTACCCTACGTTTCCACATGCAAGTAATTACTTGCAAGTAGTGTGTATGTATTATTAGCGAAAAATCGAGGAAACTTCCGATTGGCTGAACGTCCAAAAATTATGTGAATGTTAGTGAAAAAGTGTGATTGCCTTGAGTTTTTCGAACTTGTACTTGCATGTGGAAACGCCAGGTTAGAACAAACTGCACGTTCCAGCAAAATCTTGGATAACGCTAGTTTTTTTAATCATTATTTGAGCAGAGTTAATAACTATGTACAAAAAACTTTAGTAAATAGGATTTTAAAGCGCAAAGCTTTCAGCTTTTTTCTGCCTATTTTTTTACTTTTCTCTCATCACAATGTTTTGTTTCAACGCGTCAATTCAAAAGCACCGATACCTATTTCAAACAAGGCGAATTAACTACAGGTGGTGTCGAAACGGCATTTTTGTTTTGCTAAGAATTTCGAGCTTTAAGCACTAACAATGCAATGCCAAAAAGACCTTGTTGTTTTTGTTATTTTTTGGATTGTTGTAGTTCCGACACCACCTGAAGTAGAATTCGCCTTGATTTGACACTTACTTTTCTGCATAGTGTTTTAGAATTTTGTGCACTTTTAGCGAATACATTTAGTTTTCACGGTGCTTGAATTTTTTTTTTAATAAAACCGTGAAATTACCGCCTGTGGCCCCTAATGGCGGCGGTTGGTTTCTCGCCAAATTAATCCACTAAGACGGGATTTTGGGAAATTCGAATGTTAAGGTGTTAAAAAAGGGTAAAAACTCCTAAACTAAAAGAGCTAAAATAATGTATTACTTAATGTTGTTCATTAAACAAATAGGCGGACTTTTTTAAAATTCGGCAAATTTGGGGAGTAACCCTGTATTTTGGAACTTTTTTTGTCATCCCATCTATCTTTTAAACAAATAAACATATCAATTAAAATTATTTCACATTCTTAGCTTATCTAAAAAATACAAATATAAATTTGGTACTTTCTCGAAATTCGAACGTTTAAGGAGTGAAAGTCGTACCTATTTTTGGTACTTTTTTACCAAACATTTTTCTCCATTCATTGGCATGTACATTATTAACATTTTTGATACTTCAATGGGGAGAAAAACGGGAAATTAGATTTCTTTCTTTTACTTTACTGCTCTACATGTGGTACTTTTTGATTTTCCTATAATATTGAACTTAAAAATATACGTGCAGTGAATGAAAACCTATGAGATAAAAAATGTTGGTACTTTTTGGATACAAGCTAGAAACATAAGCTTTGGCATATAATTATGTATGTCAACAAAAGAAAGAGAGAAGATAACGAAGTAGCGGGTTAAATGCTAGTAAAATATATTTGGCTTTAACGAGATTTGTTAAAATATATTTGAAATTGGTGTCATATTTAAGAATTAAGTGCAAAAACTTTTGTAAGAAATAAAAAATAGCGCGATATAGATGATCAAGTAAAAAATGATTGCGCAGCTCATTTAGTTTCTAAGAACTCGATTGCTGTTCCTTAAAAATTCGCCAAGCCTTCTAGTATAGAAAAATATTAATATCACAAAAAGAATGCTTAATGATATACCTATTAAGAGCAATATTTGTATTCTGCATCTTTTCATCCCATCTGTAGCTCTAAAGGTCATTTCTTTTAAAATCAATTATATTCTAGACTCTTTTCAATTGGTTGCCCTGTTACCAACTCACTCCTTTATAGTGTACATATTCCAGTAAGTATAACACCTATATACCTACCAACTTTATATTTACTTTATAGAGCGAGAAAATTTGCTATTTTTCCAAATAGCAGCGGGTGTTATTTAGCTGGTTAGTGAAGGTAATATTGTATGGATACTTCAGTATTGGCTTAAATGTCTGTACCTATATGATTTTTTTTTTTAATTCATTCATTCAGCTTTTATACATATTTTATGACTTTGTTAAAGAAAAAAAATAAAACAGACAAAACTAAAAAAAAAAAAAAAATTCAAAAGCAATACTTTTTAAAAAGTTGGTTCAGTTCACTATAACTTGGCACACACCAACATATTTATACATACATGTATATCAAAAGTCTGTTTGTATGTGTTGTACTATATAAAGCTGGTGTTGTTGTTGTTTTTACTTTTGTTAGTGCTACTTTTTTTTTGTTGGTGTTGCAGAGCTCTTTGGTGCATGCAGCAGATGCATTTATGTTATACGATATACAGTTCTTACCAATACTCTTGCACCAGTTTGATATTTATATCTGTAGATATATATATTTGTATATAGAGGTGCTTGGATGCATGGTTATAGATATGGACGTGCTTGTATATATGTATAACACATTCAGTGTGTACGTATGTTTGTATGTATTTATTTGACAGAAGACCTAGTACATGCTTTGGCACTCGGGTATATATACTCGTACTATATGATTTTGAGTATCTGTAGATATAATAAACGAGGTACAAGAGTACACCATTTTCTTGAACACTAAAATTTTAAACATCATAAATTTTTGGATTAGACGTAAATCTCTTTAAAGATATTCATCGTGAATCTACGTGTTGTCGTATAATCCTAAAGAAATTAAAAGACCAAACTGCACTTTCTGGTATCATCAAACCGGATATTACTACGGCCCTTTCTATTAACACAGGTCTAATAACACAGGCCTGCAAATTTTGAAAAATTTAAACCGTAAGACCAGCGTATAATTTTTTAAAGGTTTGAGTTTTACTGAATTCTGCACATGGGTTAAAAGTTTGATGGCCAGTGTAATGGTACGTATATGGAGAATATGGAGCGAGAGGAACTTAAACATTTTTTATAAAACTGGGTTTTAGTGAATAGCTTTCAGAAAACCATCATTTCGGGAACGTTTTTCTAGTTTGATTAAATTAACAAAAACAAAACAAAGTACATAACTTAAGCATCGTCTAATAGCACGGGTATATTATGAATCTATATTATATAAACATAAGTAAAAACAATACATACAAAATCCTTTTCAAGCAAAATACGCCAAAAAATTAAAGAAGTTGATATTATCGTGCATAAAATTTTAGAAAAATCAAAATATTCAAAACTCTTATGATCGAATTAACGTTACTTGAACAGAATAAAAGTTGTGTTATAAAATAAACTATGTATTTTTAAAAAAAAAAGCTCAATTTATGCGTTCTTATTAAAAAATATTAATCTTCCCGGACATGATTAATCGTTCCCGGAATGACAAAACTGTTACCGAAATGATGATATTGATATCATAAGGTATAAGAAAGGAAATATTTGAATTGTAAGCAACGGTTTAAATATTAAAGTTATTTATTTAGACGATAAGTTAGCAAAAAAATATTAAAAAAATACAAAACAAAAAAAATCATCAAATAATAATATTTTCTATTTGTTTTTCTTTTTTAAGCAATGGTTTATTCTGCTGACGAATCTCTTTTTAATCTCTTTCTGTTGTTCAGTCATCTTATCCATATAAAATTGTAAGTGAGTCGCCCTAGGAAGCAATAATTATCATTGCGAGAACGCAACAGTCATTTCGGGAACGTGCCGTAATATACGGAAACGTTCCCGAAATGACAGTTCACGAAATGACGATTTCAAATAAATGTGCAACTTGCATCTACAGCGGCCAATTTAAATGCGACCTGACTTTGTCAAAAGTAAAATATTTGGGGCTACTTTATTATTTCTTGTCGTAAAAAAGAATTTTATCAATAATTATATTTAATAAACACGTTCACGAAATGACGGACTATTGATGTACGCTCTACGAATAATGAATTAAAAGTTACTTACCACTTTATTAAAACTTATTTGACGATAAATGCATTGACAGTTGGCTTTTGTATTGTTTTCTTCTTCTTCTGCCGTTTAACACCTGATGGCTATGTTCACTTAAAATAATTATTTTTTGATTATCGATGCGTTCACTGAAATGACTTGAAATGATAGTGCTATCGGACAAACTATTTTTGCATTTTTATAATAAGAAATAAATAACGTTTTAGTATCCTTTTCAAAACTAGATTTTGTATAATAATTACGGTGTATTTAGTAATAACTGGTGTTAAATACCTTAAATTTTTTATTTATATCTTGAACTTGTTTTTGAAGATCGTAATTAGGACGCGTTCCCTAAATAACTTTCTCTGCATGTATATTGATTTAGCTTAAAAATTACTTCTTTAATTAAATTTATTGTTTGATGTACACATAAAACAGGTTAGTTGTAGTAATTTATAAATTTTCTTTTTTCCATAAAGCAAAACCAATTCTGCACCTTGGTGATTTTGAGCCATATATCCCTGTTTTTTTTTTTAATTTTTAGCCGTAAGATTAGACATGTTGAAATTAATCAGGAGAATAATGAAATTATGGTTTATTTTCAGTTAAATACCCGAATACCTTTAAAAAAAAAGCCTATCTAAGACCCAACTACCTACAGAGGCCTGCAAAATTTGGAAAAAGTCGAAATCCTGGCTCAAAAAAATGCCAAAAGTTTTCTCTTTTGTAGAAAATCAGTTCAGATGAAGTTGACTTTAAAATATTTTTCTTACTTCCTCCGGACTACAGTGTGCCACTAAAAACAACAGCAAATACTTTCCAACTACCAAAAAAGACAACAAAAATAACACGACGTAGAGGGAATCGTAGCAGTACATTATAACAATCGTAAACAAAAGGAGTGTGAGCGAAATTTCGTTTCTATATATAGAACTGGATAGATGGATAATTAAGGGAAAGGGGGTTAGACAAAAGGGAGTTTGCAAGAAGTTAGCTTAACTACCCACATACAAACACGCCAAGTTCATATACATGAATACTAACACAAATATTTGCAATAACTAGAAGTATAAACGGTGGAAGAGAAGTGGTGGGGGGAAGGGGTCAGGCAGTCTCACAGTATGAGGTCTGGCTTTCTTCTAGCTTTAACAATGACGACAATGAGTCTTGTAGGTATACATATCTAGTGCATGTGTATACGTAAATCTACACTATGGAAAAATGGTAGAGGTGTATGCAGAGGCTTAGGCTATGTATGTATGTATCTATGGTGATCTACGGGTATTTGTTGGCAGCTGTCTGTAGATAGAGAAACCTTTTTCATAAGTATGTGTTTATGTCTGTGCTACAGCAACAACTTGCAACAACTATTGTTAAGTAAGCAAAATCAACAACAACAATTATATTACATATTAAAAACAAAAATTTGTGTTTTGTATGTATGTATGTATGTACGAGTATATGGATTTATTTTGGAAGAGCTGCAGCATTAATTCCTAGTGGTTTTACTTTTCGAAACCCTCTAACGAATTGGCTGTTTGCCTTACTGTCTGGCTGTCATTTTGTCGAAAGTGATGTGAAAACCAAGAGTTGCTTAGGCCAAGAGTTATAAGAGCAACAACAAGAGTCAGAGTACATTTAACGTCTTTAAAAGAGTTCATAACATGCACCTTTGCATTTAAAGAGGTTACAGTCATTGAAAGTCTCTATACTCACAGGGGTTTCCGAAACTTTTTCACAATATTTTTATATGTATTGTCTATAATTTTCTTGGTCTTGTGAATCTTCTTTGCTGTAGCTTCAGACCAGTCCCAAACGTTGTTTATCCCGCTTTGTATTAATTGTAAATGTTTTTTTGTCTTAAGGGGAGCCCTTCAAAGTTGCTTAACTTTTATGCAAAAAACTCTAACTAAAATAAAATTAAAGTATTCCAGTTTAGTTGGCACAACATGGGTCTTTTCTATGGCAACGAAGATTTTAAGAAAATATTTTCCAACAACTGCAATATAGTCAAAGTGACAGGGGACAAGTTAGAGCAGCGATAGGCAAATACAGGGCGCCACGCCTTTTGTTTTCTCTTTTACTAAGTACGTGTGTACACACATTGTAAAGAATTTAACAACAATAACAACAACAACAACAATTGTAGAAAGCATACAATCGCAAAACGTAACAGTATAGGTTTACTATCGCACAGTAACCCTGCAAACAATTTCCATCGCCGAATCATCGCCCGCGAATCGCCGGCAAGCTGTCTTACATCGCCGCAATGCATCGCGTGGAAGCTAAATGCGAATCGTGAAAACGTTCGCATGTGTCAACCACGCGAATCGCATACGTACCGCGATTCGTGTAGACATCGCGTACCGCGATTCGTGTAGACATCGCGTACCGCGATTCGTGTAGACATATACCGCGATTCGCGTGAACATCGTATGCCGCGATTTGCGTGAACATCGTGTGCCGCTGTACACGAATCGCGTGGTTGACACATGCGAACGTTTTCGCGATTCGCCAGAGGATCGCATTTAGCTTCCACGCGATGCATCGCTGCGATGTTAGACAATTTGCCGGCGATACGCGGGCGATGATTCGGCGATGAAAATTGCTGTCAGGGATATATTAAATATTATTTAAATGAATTACAATAACACACCTTTCACAAATCACTTGCTCAACTGGAATGACAATTTTGCTAATTGCCCTTGAAACCAAATATTTATTTTCCCGATACAAAACAACAAGAAAAAAAATTCTATCGAAAGTTATAAAAAAAACACTGATGATTGCCGCTACTTGTGTGCGCTCGCATATTCATCGCCGTAGGCGATGGTTAGCGATTCGTATTCCCTGAGAAGGATCGCGTAATCATCGCCAAACAAGCAATCGCCAAAAAATTTCAAAAATGTTTGAAGGGAAGAGTTACATAAAATGCAAGACTGTAAAGTTTTACACCCATACAAATGCATTACAAGTTTTTTTTTTTTTTTTTTTTTATTTATTCTTCATTTAATTTAACTGAGCCTTTTAGGCCATATGTAGTTATTAAAAGCTACTAAAACAATACTTATTAAAATACTTTAAATTAATAAATGGAAAAGTATAAATATATAATAAATAAGTTACTAATAAATAAAGTTACTAATATATAAATAAGTAAATAAAAAAATACATTTAAAAAAAAAAAAAAATATAATAATAATTTCGATTGTATGGAAACAAATTAGCACATTTTAAAGATTATATTCCCTTTATAGCAGCAATAAAATCAATTAACAGATATTGAAAGAGAAAACGGTAATCAAAAATTTAAAACTCGAAATTCATGGTCAATGACATAATTTTCAAGATTTCTCCTAAAAAGTAGAGGTGAAACTGAGAACAATTTCAACTCTCTGGGAAGGCTATTCCACATCCTGGACATTCTAATTTGAAAAGATTTTTCATATATCCCAGAGTGAAATCGGGGATATATTAATTGCAGGTTTCTGTTACAGTGAGTGAAGTTAAAATTATTAATAATATATTCCGGATACCCATTTACAAAAGTTTTGTAGAAAAATATCAAAATTCTTATATTAATATAATTTTCAAAAGAACATCCTAGAAATTGTATTACATAGGGTGTGATGTGAGGTCGTTGTCTTAGACCATACACAAATCGAACTACTCTATTAAAAATTTTCACAAATCTTTTTAATTCACTATAAGTAGTACCAGTAAATACCTCGGCACAGTAAAGAAAATGAGGCATTAATAAAGCTCTGGCAATACGTATTTTAATACCCAAAGGAAGATACAGATCCAGAGAATATAATCTTCTCAATAAAAATGAGATTTTTGATGAAACATAATCAATATGTGTTGAAAAATGTAAGTGGCTATCAATAAAAACTCCAAGACATTTGATCTTATCAACACAATTTACTCTAATACCATCAAGGGTAATAATTATATTCTGTGGATCAAATCCAAAGGCTAGCATATTCGTCTTTCTTGGATTTACCGAGAATCCATTATCAGATGCCCAAGACAATACCTCACTAATGACAAAATTTATACCTCCTTCTAAAACATCCAAAAAGTTTTTATCTGCGTAGCAGAGAAACTGAACATCATCAGCATAAACATAAGGTTGGCAAGACAGACCATTAAGGGAACTAAAAAGGTCATTCATGTAGATCATTAACAGCAGTGGACCAATAACGGAACCCTGTGGAACTCCGCTAGTTATCGGTAGGTCCGAAGAAAAAGAATCACCAATGGCAACAAATTGACTTCTACCTCTAAGGTATGATCCAATAAGTTTGCAGACTTGAGACGAAAAGCCAAATTGTGTGAATAATTTTTCCGTTAGTTTTGAGTGTATTACTCTATCAAATGCCTTTGAAAGATCTATTGAAATAAGAACTACATTTTTACCACTATCCAATAATTTCCGGAGGGAGTCAGTCAGACCAATAAGAAGTGATGTCGTACTATACCCGCATCTAAAACCAGACTGTGAGCTATGAATTAACGAATTTTCCTCCAAGTGAATGTTCATTTGCTCTTTTATAATATGCTCGACGACTTTTGAAAGAATTGGTAAGACAGATATCGGACGCAAGTTATCAAACGATTCAGAAATACCTTCCTTTTTTATAGGAACGACTCTGCCCTTCTTCCAAAAATCAGGGAAAACAGATGTTGTAATAATCGTATTTACCAAATGAAGAAAATGAGACGATATTAAGGGAAAAATTAATTTAATAAATTTTAGCGGTAAACAGTCATGACCTGCAGCATTAGATTTTATTTTCCTTAGTGCTTCCCACAACTCATTTAGATTAACACATCGAAATGAACATCCACCTTCGTGTGTTCCTTCGAAAAGGTTTGGGGGGTTAGGAATAGTATTTGTCTGACACGAAATGAAATAATTGTTGACTTCATCAACATTAGCCGAGATAAAACGGTCCTCTGTCTCTAAACAACCGTTCCCTCTCAAATAACCCCACATTTGTTTTGGATTAAGATCTTTGAAAATATTTGAATGAGCCCTCCTTTTAGCCGCTCTGATTACACTTTTTGACCGATTTCTATGTTCGCAATAAATAAACAAATTTTCCGGAGTTTTATTCATTAGATAATACTTATAAGTTATATCACGCATCGAGATTTGATATTCAATCTCCGGTGCATTGAACCAATCATCGGTTTTAGTTGTAAGCTTACGTCTTACAACTGGGACCAAAGAGTGTAAAGCATGAAGATTATTCATGAAAACTTCTAATTGAATGTTAGCATTCGACGTTGAGTACATTCTACTAAAATCCAAAGAATGATACATTTCTTCCAAAGACTGAAAAAAGGTCAAAGTATTTATTTATTTTTTTGGTTGTTGTAATAACAGACAACAACTACAACAAAAGAAAAAACAATGACTGGCAAAAAGAACATTTTACTTACACTAGCACTATGGGGCAACAATTACACAAGCGAATGCAATAGCAGAGTTCTGTGTTTCTAGCAAATGGTCTTGCGAAAGAGCATATGAAAAATAGCATAGCTCTCTTGTTTAACAACAGCAACAACAAAATAAACAGAGTTTTTGTTAGATTTTATAAAAGAGCAACGATATTTCGCATTTGATCTTTCGCAAGACCATTTGCTCGAAACAGTGAACTCCTCTAATATTTTTTTAATGGTCTGCAATTTGGAAGAGTAAATGCATTGAAATGCTTAATATAATAGTATTAGTGTTTTGCTTTTGTTGTTGCATTTGTTTAGTTGTTGTAGCTGTTGTTGCAACTATAGCCGTTTTTTGTTGCTTGGACACCCAATACTTTGGGTGAAAATTAAACAAGCAACAACAAGCAAATGCCAACAATATTTAACAGCTGTACTCACACAGGGTAATAAGGAATTAAGGGAACAGACATTGCAAAAATCTAACCCAAAAGGATTAAAAGCATAATCTAGTCCCGAATCTAATTATGTAAAGGCTCAATTGCCATCATTTATTCGTTAAGAAAAACAATAAAGGTCTCTAAACTAACTGTAAGCTTAATTTGCTACTCTACTGTACACAAGTATACATTTCAAGTTTAAAATTGTACACATTATTTTTTTTTTAATACAAAAAAGTGCTTTTGAAAAAAATTCGTAAAGGATTTTGCCAAGTTACTTTCTTTACTGTACACAAGTATACATTTAAGCTTAGGTATGTTTGTATATAAGAAGTAAAACAATATACTAAAATGTAAAACAAAGACTTCTTAAAATTATTTATTTTCTACTTAAAAATCTCTAGCCGAATTCACAATCTTGTGCATTTTAGATCGCAAATTTATGCATTTTGTAATGCAAATTGTAAGTATTTTCTATCAATTGTGAATAACCTCTTTCGTTAAGTTTACAATGCTTGTTGCAAAACAGGAAATTCACAGCTGATTGATTATTGGTTTTCCAAGTACCAGCTGTCGGTTTGCGATTAGTTGATGCATACATCGAGTAAGTATTCACCCTTATCGTGGTTGGCGAATTTAAACTACGCCTGCGACTGCTTGGTAATAGATTAAAGACAACCTAAACTTTTAATTTGATCAGGGTTGCATTTTAGCAAAAGCATGTTTATGTGCAATAGTGTGAATACAAAATATAATGTTTAATTGGTTTTTTGGGCAGTCGCAACAAAACTTCTTGCAAAGTATGTATTATGGAATACGTAAGACTTGTGTTACAAATTTACTTACCTAACCTTTAAGTAGGAATTCAAAAGTTATTGTTTATAATTTTGAAAAAAAAAAACAATAGAATATTTCGTATTTAAATGAACCCTACCTACTGTAATTTTAAACTCAATTTTTCACTCTACTGTACAAAAGAGTCTATAGGAAGCTTAAGTTTATACTCAAGTCTTATACTACATTTACACCTACGCAAAAATAGTACTTACGAGATTTCGAGCCAAATCTAGTTGTTTTTGACTAGATTTCCCATACAAAACAAAATCTACTTCGTGACTAGATTTCGACGAAATCTACCCAAAACCTAGTAGTAATTAATGATGCAACTATGGTTTTTTCAATATAGCACTAAAAATACTTCCCTGCACAAGAAAAAATTACATTTAAAAAAAAACAAGTTAGAGTGCTATATTCGGCTGTGCCGAATCTTTGATACCCTCCACCGACAGTTCGAATGTTTAAGGAGTAATATCTGTATGATGTTAGTATTATCTTAAACTGTGACGATTTGTTATTAATTATGGTTTGAGGCGACTAAACTGTTTTCCGGTAGTAGGGTTTATATGGGGCCTATATGGACCGATCATCACGAAATTTCACAGCGTCATTTCTAGTCCTTTAAAACTGTGACGTACCAATTTCTCTTATGCTAGCATTATTAATTATGGTTTTAGGTGTACTTAACTGTTTTCCGGGAGTAGGGTTTCTATGGGGCATAGGGTAAATTATGTACCGATCTTCACGAAATTTCACAGTATCATTTATAGTCCTATAAAACTGTGACGTACTAAACTGTTTTCCGGGAGTATTGTTTATATGGGGCTTAGGGTAAATTATGGAAGGATCTTCACGAAATTTAACAGCGTGATTTCCAGTCAAATAAAACAAATTTTTGCAAAATCTTATCTCATTCCGTGCCTTGTTCCAGCATTTATGTTATTTTTTGTAACAAAATTATCAATTTTTTTAGGTGGTGGTTCCACATTTTGATTCATAGCTCTGGTCCTACTGAACCGATTTTGCTGGATTTCAATCCCAAACTGCTTAGGATAACTACAAGCAATTTGTCATTTCTTTTGAGTTGTTCGAAAGTAAGCGTGTTTTCAACAGACGGACATGGCTTAATCGACTTAGAATTACTCAAGGACCCAGAATATATATACTTTATGGGGTCTGAGATGAATAATAGAAAAGTTTCACACGGAATGACAAATATAATATATAATATATATACCCTCTTCACAACTAATTGTGGTGGAGGGTATAAAAACAAAACAAAAATTTTTCAAAAAAAATTAAAAAGTATTATAAAAATTGTAAAAAAATAAAAAAGACGAATAATATTGAAAAACAAGTAAGAAAGTGTAGTCGGTCAAGCCCGACCATATGATACCCTACACCACAGTATTTAATAACACATTATGTTTTTATGTCCATATTAATATGGATTTATCTATGTCTATAAACTTCATTCAAATCGGTTTGAAAGCTTGTGAGAGGCAGAAATTGCCCCTATCTCCCCTCGTGGTCCTATTTTCTTAAAAATGCATAGCTTATGTGTCCGTACAAATATGGATCTATCTATGTTTTAAATTTTTTTAAAATCGATTTGATGGTTTCTGAGAGGAAGAAATATCCCCCTCTCTGCTCTCGTGGTCCTACGATTCGGCCCATACGATAGGCTTGGTCCTTGTGCCAATAAGAACCTATGACCCAAATTTTATCAAATTATCTTCAAAACTGTACTTTGCGTACAAGGTTACATGGACAGCCAGCCAGGCAGCATGCCAGCCAGCCGGACGGTCATCGTTAGTTCGACTCAGAAAGTAATTCTAAGTCGATCGGTATACTTTAAGGCGTTACACACATCAGCTCAAATGCATAATACCCTCTCCACTATTGTGGTGTGGGTATAATAAATATCGTTGATTATTAATAAAAGGTAATGTACATTGTACTTATGTGTAACAAAAACTTTTAGTCAGTTGTTTTGTTATAAAAACAAAATCTCGGTAATGTCAAAAAAGTATAATGTAAACGCACTAGATTTCGAAGAAGATTTTAAATCAAATTTAGAAGATTTCCCCTAATGTAAATGTAGTATTATGGAAATGATTTAAGACTATTTTTTGTTGTTTTTTTTTTTTTAGAAAATTACATTTTCCTCCTTATTCCTCTTATAAAAAGATTGTAAACTAAATTACTTACCTTACTGTATACACGTAGGCAAAGAGGTGTGTGTACCACCAGGGTCCTTAACCTCTTCTTAAATGTAACAAAAAAAAAAATTGGTAATAGATACAAAATTTGAACATTCATGTAACAAAGGCAGGGTAAAATGGAAAAGTAAGGGAAAATTGTTGAAAAACTTTAGGAAGTTTATGTACACAAAATTTACTGTCTTTTTGTATATAAAGGTATAAATATATACAAACCGTTGTTGTTTAACAAATCTTTAAAAAAACTAATAACAATTTCGTGTTGAGGTAAGATCTTAAAGACGCAGGCACCCATATTTATATGTATATAAGTTCCCGTAGTTTTTTTAAGCAGCTTGGCCCACAACAAATTTATTCCATTCTGGTTTGCCCGATGCGAGTGTTTTTATCTCACTCCTGCTCTTGTCTTGCCGCTTCAAATTTGATTAGACGGCGCTTTCTTGAGGACTCCTTTCGATAGTGTGTCTTGTGATATCGCACTTGTTGAACAATACTGTTTTGTTTAAAAGTTTTCAGTAGAAGCAAAACAATTTTTAACTTTACATTAAAGGCATATGAAAAATAATTTTTAAGCCCACCATTTCATTACAAAAAAGTTAACAAAATAGCACGATATATTTACAGCAGTTAGATATCGTCAACGGGTTTTCGCTGAGTATGCCCCAACCAGTGCGAGTTTGTTTTACGTATTTATCTCAACCTATGTATATGAGAATTTGGAAAGTTTGGACCCATAGCCTTTTATAGGATATCGTGACTTGCCAGTTTTTTCTGTCTCCTATTGGTCCAGGTTAGGTAGGTCCAGTAATAAGTTCCGGTTGTGTTACCATGTTACACCGTCGCCCAATGTTCCTACGTTACTTGGCTGTTGATGTTCTCACCCAGCCATCCGATTGATTCAATGAAGGAACAGGATCCGTTTAAATCAATATCAGAGAGGCAGATTTCGTCCTTGATTATTCTGTGACTAAACAGCTCGAGTCTCAGGTCTCAGAATGCCGAGCAGTGACAGACAAGATGTTCCGTGACTCCTCCTCTTTCTCGTCGCCACAACTCCTACATAGGTCATTGTAAGGGAGCCCCAAATTTGGACGTGTTTCCCAATGGGTCAGTGGACAATTATAACCACAATTAGGTTTCCTAGGTAATGTCTAGACAACCTTAATGCACGCCGTGTCCTCCTTTCATATATAGTGGTCCAAGGTTTGAATAAAATATAAAAGCCTGTGTGTTTTATTGTATGTAGATCAATCTACATATGTTTGAAATTTCATTAAAATCGGGAAGATAGTTTCGGATAGGCATAAATTACCCATCTGTCCCTTCATATTCCTAGTTTTGAAAATATATAAGCCTTCTGTGTTTTATTTTCACTGATCAGTCATTCAAATTTCATCAAAATTTGTTAGGTATTTTCGGAGAGGCAGTAATTCTTCCTATGGGGGGAGGCATGGTCCTAGTTTAAAAATAATAAAAAGCCTATATTTATCATTTCATCAAAATCATTTCTGCTATTACGCCGATAAACCGTAGCAAACGCAAAAGTCTCTTTCGCATTCGGTCAGAGGACGGTAGAGCGGACAGATAGACTGGAGCCGGAATGGAGCGTTAAAAGCGTACTCATGTTAAAATGGCTTTCTTAAGTACGGAAACTATTGCTTTAATTAATATTTTCTGAGTATAGGAGATTTAGTGCCGCTTTGTCCTAAGCTTTTTAGTGAAACCTTATATAGCCTATGTCCATAAGAAGGTTCCATTATTCATTTTGTTGAAAAAATTTTTTAAATCAGATTAGTACCTTCGGCACTATTCTGGTTGGTCCAAAATTAACACATAAACCCCTTTCCTAAAACTACTTTAATACAAACAAATCTTATAAAGATGAAGATATCTTAATTATATTCGGCACAAAGAACTTTTACATGAACCTTAACCCCATAACATAATTTTGTTCTGTCGGGTCCACGATTGCCCATGGTCCCGGACAGGGTACACTCGAAAATTTGTCTTTATATACTGTGGTGTGGGTATTTAATGGTCGGGCTTGACCGACTATACTTTCTTACTAATTTCAAATTTTTCTATGGGGACTTTTTATTTTAAAGACCATTTTTGCTATTTTCTTATATTTACAAAATAAAATTATTGTTTGTAATTTATATTAAAAAAATTTCCCCCAAAAAAATATTTCCTTATGAAAACTTTTTTAATTTTTAAAATTATTTTCCTGATTCAATTTTTAATAAAATTTATTTATTTTTTTTAACTGAATTGCAAAATAAACTTTAAAACTTAATTTCTTGATTAATTACAAAAAATTATTTTTTATACCAAAAAAGACCTTCAAAAATCTTGATTAAAACAAAAGTTTTGTCAACATTTTTTCCATTCTATTTAGGTATTAAAAAAAAACTAAGAATGATTCATTCGTGATATTTTTAAAATAAAAACTAAAATTGGGAAACAAATTTTCGAAAACAGGGGAGTAGTTAGTTAAGAATTTAAAAGAGGGGGAAACATTTTTTTATCAGTTTTTAAAAATAATTTTTGAAAATTTGGTTTAAAAACTTTAAAAATTTTTTCAAGTCTTTTTTTAATTTTGGTTAGAAGTTTTTTATTTCAGAAAGTAGATACCTTTTTATCCCCCTCTTTTTATTTTCTAGCTACTTACCTTTTTATTTGCTTCATAGGTACCTACCTAAAATAACAAAAACTTTATTTTGTTTTATTTTATCTCCCCCTAAAACCAGATCCACCAAAAACGAAAAAAATCCAATAAAAACATACAACAATGCAAAAACAAATTAAAAACCAAACAAAAACATCATAATGAAAAAAAATTAGCAGTGATTACAACAACAAACAGTCTCCTAAAAAAAGTACAACTAGAAAAAAAACTAAGCGAAAACACACACTCACAAAAATTATAAAACTTCAAGTCATATTCCCACTGCACATTGGGACAGCTTAAAAAATGAACGGACAAAATTAATAATGTCTGCTTTTGACTTAAGGCGTGTCGAAGTCAGTACCCGGTGGGTTTTTAAGTGCGCTGAGTTTATTTCTGCCATTATTTAGCCTATGGCTGCAGAGGGGCTGACTTATGGTATCATTTCATATGTTTCTAGGAGCTCCGATTTTATTTTTGGCATTATTTCGATAAACGAGCTAGGGAGAGAAGGGTGTGGATAATTATACTTTTAGAAGGTTTAACCTTTAAAAGTTTTTTTTAAGTTACATAAATTTAAAATTTTGAGAAGTTTGTTGCGTAACTATAGAAAATTTATTTCATACTAGCTGTATGACCGCGACGCTGCTCGGGATTTTCTAGAAGGCTTAACAATTGAAAGTTTTTTTTAAGGTACATATTTTATTAGGGGTTATAAAATTAAAAATTTGAGAATTTTGTTGCTTAACTATAGAAAATTTATTTCATACTAACTGTATGACCGGGACGCTGCTCGGGATTTTCTTAATAAAAATAAAAAATTAAATACTGCAGAATACTGTTAATAACTTGCTATCTACCGGGTCAATATTTTATCAGAAAACTTATTTTTGTTTTACATATATTTAGTGATTTTCAGCCAAATCGTACCATAAATAAAAAATTTAAATATAACGACAACAACCTATCGGGATTTAACTTAAGAGAAACCTGACTCCCGACTAAAATAATTAATTGTCCAAGTTTGGTGTAAATCGGTCCAGCGGTTCTTGAGTTTAAGGAGTACATACACGGCACAAACGTTGTTTTACATAGAGATTAGAAAACATTTTTCTTTAAAAAAATTTAAATCATTCTTCACTGCTTTTCTTGGGCTCTTCCGCTGCATTTTTACACATTTCTTCGTTGGAGGGCATTTCTTTTTCTTCTGCATAAATATATTTTAAAAGTTCCACCGAAATGTTTTTTGTCCTTAGATAAGAAATTATGGGGTCAGTCAGTCTCCACTAGCAGCATATCCATACATGTGCTTGGTTGTAGTGGCAAATTTGCTGACCTTTTTCCGAAGGTGCATAGCAAACATCAAATCTCTGAGCTGTGTAGCAAGTCTTATGAACGCTGTACCAGTTTTACTTTTGCCGTTCAGATTTTTTTTTATTCCGCAAATGGTGGTAAACGGTAACGAAATAAAACCAGAGGACACCGGTTCTAATTTTCGCGGGTCCAAATTAGAAAAAAATAGATGTTTTCCAGTGATTTTCTTTGAATGCATTTTAAATAACAATCTGTTTAAGCCACAAAAGTATTGCATCTGGATTAAAACTTAGATTTCCGGAATTTCGTCCGCTCACTTCTTAAGCCTGTCCCAGCGTGCACTGGTAGTAACAACAAAAAACCACTATAAACAACTACTACAACAATAACCAAAGCAAAAAGAAGAAGAAGAAGAAAATCACAAAATAAATCGAACTATGAAAATTATAATTTTGTACATTTTTTGTTTGAAAGTGTGTCTAGTTGTCGTTGTTTTGTGTAGTCCCGTCGCTGACGCCGCGACGTTGTCGTCATCATTATACCTAGTTTTAATTAAAAATTTGTGCAGTAGTTAATCAGTTTTCATGTAAGTTTAGGGTAATATATTATGTAATTTCGTTGTTGTTGGAAAAATAATAAAATTTGGAAATTGCTAGACGAAATTTTTAGACAAAAAAGTCTACATAGTACCTACATTTTGTACATATGTACATCAATTAAGAGTCCAAGGTAATAGAAAAAGTATTACTATCACGAATACCAAATAGCATTGCTTAAGTTTTTTCGCATTAATAGGTAGACGGGTCGTTATTGCAAATCCACTCAAGCAATAATCCAAAAAGATACCCTATCGCGTTCTGTAGAACATCAGAAAACTTCGCAGCACTCATAAACAACTCCTGTACATACCTATCAGCAAATGCACACTCATTCCGTTAGTTACCTTCCCAACAAGATCATTCACAATCTTTAACACAGATTTATAGGTATTTGGCTTATTTTTAGGAAATCATGTAGCCAGTTCTTAATGTTGTCTTCTAAACTCTATTGATAATTTCAAAATAGAATTAAAATATTATAAAAACACTTGCAAAAATACTAAAACACGTGCAGCTGCTTTAGTTGCTAAGCTAGAGATAACAAACCTTGAGGGAGTTTATTATTTACGTAACTGACTGACTCCCTTACGTTTTGATTGTCATAAGAATTGAAAGTGGTGAGAATCTGCCCATAATTTTACATAGCCTCTATACAAAATTCTCCCCGGAATAGAGTATTTGTGTCCATAAACCATCTAATTACATATGCTGGTACATATTTAGATTAAATTAAGCCAAAAAAAATAATTTATTGCAACCTCAATAATCTTAAGAAATTTTATTGGAATCGGTCCACACTTGAACTTGGCTGCCATACAAAACCACTTCCGAAAAATGCTATAACTTCTTTTTAAATGTTGTTATAGATATGTACATATGAGTAAATAATAAACCAACCGCTAGTACCTAGTTGAATAAAAACTTTACCGATATAATAGGTTCACCCAAAATCGAATCAAAGCTGAACCGGTTCACTTAGAATTAAATGAAAACTAAACCGGTTTACGTAGAATCGAATGAAAACTAACCGGTTTATTTCGAACTGAATTTACTGATTTCTTTGAAATGTTAATACATATAACTATGTACTTACAAGCCTGTGCATATTAAGCATGTACCTACTAGTATCTACCTATAATTATAAGTAAATATGTTTGATTTTATTTTTTGTATAGGTACCTATTTAAACTTTTTTCACCTTTACATAACCAAACATTTTGCTTAAATTCCCTGCCTATTAGTGAAACACCATTTGTTGATAACACTGAAGATGATGTAGCTCCAAAATACAATCATATATCTACACAATGTGTACATAGGTACATATTTCTTTTATATTTACGCATGAATGTGCACTAAGGTCGCCAGATGTACCGCTTTTAGCAGGATTTTCCCGTCCTTTTTTTATAAATTTACGCGTACTAAGTATGCAAGATTTAAAAATCTCGCTTTCTCAGATTTTATTATTTTAAATTAAACAGATGATTTAAATGTATAACTTCACGCCGAACTGATGAAAATCTATACACTGTGAATTTGTTTCTGTGTATTGTAAGCCATATAAATAAATTAGGTTATAGTGTTTACTTAACATGGTTTTAAATAAAGTTTAAAAGTAAAAAAGCAAAAATAAATTAATCCCAAGAATAATTAAAAAAGGGTACACAAAACTGACATATTTTCGCTTTAAACGCATTCTTCAATGCAACCGTGTAGAATTTTACAATGTTATCTGTCCCAAAGTGACCAAAAAAGTTGTCAATGCACAATAAGCATATATGTGACAGCGCATAGAGAAAGGGACCAGTAAGTTAAGGGAGCAGTAAAAACCAACTGCACAAAACAAGAGGTAGGGACGACCTACGCGCGTTTTCAAGGTTGACCAACAAGGTTGAGATGTGTCGCTTTCAAATGAGACCAATACCAACATGCTCAGTGATGATACACCACTTTAAATCTTTAAAATGGCAAAACCCTTAGGTCCCTTTCTATTTTTCGCGTCACATAGTACATATGTATGTACATAGGTATTAATGATAGGTATATTTTTACTGCAAAGGCTTATGATGGTTTGTAACTCAGCATTTTATTTATTTTTTAAGCATATTAATTCGTTTTAAATTAAAAATACTTTTAAGTACATAAAATTATTTTATTTCATATCATTTGTCCCCCGAAACTTTCAACAAACTGGCAATGCTTATGTACAACAGTGGCTCATTAATATTCGGTTTTTATACCCACACCACAATACCGAGAGGGTATTATGCATTTGTGCTGATGTGTGTAACATCTTAAAATATTGGTCCTACCTTAAAGTATACCGATCGCCTCAAAATCACTTTCTGAGTCGAACTAACGATGTCCGTCTGGCTGTCCATGTAACCTTGTGCGCATAGTACAGGTCGCAATTTTGGAGATAATTGGCACAAGGACCAAGCCTATTGAAAATGGCCCGAATCGTAGGACAACGAGGGAAGATAGAGGGAAATGTCTTCCTCTCAGAAACTATCAAACCGATTTTAATGAAATTTAAACCAATTTAAACCATCTATATGGACACATAAGCTATACAGTTTTGCAAAAATAGGACCAAAAGGGGAGGTATGGGGCAATTTCTGCCTCTCACAAACTTTCAAACAAATTTTAACGAAGTTTATAAACATAGATAAATCCATATTAATATGGACACATAAGCATAATGTGTTATTAAATACTGTGGTGTAGGGTATCATATGGTCGGGCTTGACCGACTATACTTTCTTACTTGTTATATATCAGTTTCTAAAATCCCAAAATTCTTAATGAATGTGTTGAAATCTTGTTAGTTTTAATTTTTTTACTTACTCACTAATTGGTTTTAACTAATTTTGAGTAAATCTTTTTTATAAAAATGAGAAACTAATGCACTACAGAAATGCATGCTTCTTTAATATTCGATTTTTTAGTTTTGCCACAAAATGCAACGCTGTAAATCTGCATGTTTACATAAATATTTTGTTAAATGGGGAAACATTTGTAAGCAAATTTAACTTATTTGGATTTGATGGAAAAACTATTGTTTGGCAGAAGCCGAATAAAATATTCAAAATTCTGAATTCTTATAAATAAAAATAAATAATACCTATCCCCGTTTTTTACCCTCCACCACAATTAGTTGTGAAGAGAGTATATTAAGTTTGTCATTCCGTGTGAAACTTTTTTATTATTCATCTCAGACCCCATAAAGTATATATATTCTGGGTCCTTGAGTAATTCTAAGTCGATTAAGCCATGTCCGTCTTTCTGTCCGTCTGTTGAAAACACGCTCACTTTCGAACAACTCAAAAGATATGAACAAACTTGGTGCCAATTTGCTTGTAGTTATCCTAAGCAGTTTGGGATTGAAATCCAGCAAAATCGGTTTAGTAGGACCAGAGCTATGAATCAAAATGTGGAACCACCACCTAAAAAAATATAATATAATAATATAAGATAATTTTGTTACAAAAAATAACATAAATGCTGGAACAAGGCACGGAATGAGATAAGATTTTGGAAAAATTAGTTTTATTTGACTGGAAATCACGCTGTAAAATTTCGTGAAGATCCGTCCATAATTTACCCAAAGCCCCATATAAACACTACTCCCGAAAAACAGTTTAGTACGCCTAAAACCGTAAAAAATAACGAGAGCGTAATAAAATTTGGTACGTCACAGTTTTTTAGGACTAGAAATAACACTGAAATTTCGGGACGATCGGTCCATAATTTACCCTAGGCCCCATACAAACCCTACTACCGGAAAGTCGCCTAAAACCATAATTAATAACAAATCGTCACAGTTTAAGATAATAATAACATCATACAGATATTACTCCTTAAACATTCGAACTGTCGGTGGAGGGTATAAAAGATTCGGCACAGCCGAATATAGCACTCTAACTTGTTTTTATTAAAATTCTTTCAAAAAGTGAATACATATGTACTGATTTTTTTAATAATCAGTAAAAATTTACTGAATATTGCCATTATTTCAGTAACCAGTAAAATTTTATTGGTTTTTATTCAATTTGTCTTGGTTTAGTTTGTTTTTGACTATTTTACAATTTTCATCATTTTCTTATTTTTGATTTTATATTCAACTACATACATATGTATGTATGTATGTTTCAATTATTTTTTTTTATTCTTTTTTAATTCAATTATTTTATAAAGATATAACAACAAAGCTTACAGTTCTATGTTCTGGATTTAACACGGTTTTAGGGCCTCAAAATGAAATTTTGTAGGTATGTACCTATCTCATGTTTTGATTTACGCGATGTGTTAAATTTCTGGTCCCATAAACGGAATTTGTACCAGTCCTGAACCTTGTTTTACGCGAATTTGATTTACACTTGCTTTCTTCGGTCCCAACAGACCGCGTAAATCGAAAAAAATGTTAGTATACATACTTATGTACATACATAGTATGTAGGTACATATAATACTTCATTGAGTATATGCCACGGTAAGATAATATTTAGGGCCATTATTATAACTTGGCGTTAGCTGTTATCCGACAGTTAACAGACGCTTTTTGACAGTCAATTTAATCTTAACTTTAGCTAACTTCAAGTTGTAATAATGGCCCTTAGTCTTAAATATACTTATATGTATGTACATATATATGTATGTATACATATGTATGTATACATATGTATGTATGAATATGTATGTACCTACAGTGGCTCTCATTAATATTCGGTTTTTTATTCCGAGCGATTAAAAGTCAACAAAATTAATAGAAAATAATAAAAAAAAACCGGAATATTATTTTTTGGTATTCATAAGATAAATTAAGAGATCAAAAATAACTTATTTCAGAATTCTGAATATTGAACAAACAATAATACAGTTATTTCCGCTTAATTGAGTTTATAAAAATGCACGACTTTTGACGCAATTAAACGGGAACTCAATTAAGCAGTACTCGGTTAATTGAATTGCCGACACAATTAAAACGAAATCGCTTAATTGAGCAAGATGTGCAATAAAGCGATACACCCATGTGTAGATAGAAAATAAAACTCATTTCTTTATTATTTCATATAACATTTATTTATATAACAGAAACATTACTTTCCTGCCGCAAAATCATTTTTTTACGTTTGTGGAGCAAAATGACATTAAGTAGACGGAAACAATTAACCGAAACATTTGCACTTGTTTTTCGCAATGCGGTCTCATTTTTCGAAATAATTAAACGGGTGACGCAATTAAACGGAACTCAACTAAGCGGGTATTTCTACATAGACAGTTATACTGAATGATTTCGTTCCATGATTTTTAGTGCAATAAAATGGGAAACTCAATTAAGCGTAGCTCAATTAACCGAAAACAACTGTAATAATAATAAAAACAAAAAAAAACTTAAGTAATTGACACCTCATTAATATTCGGTATTTTAGTTTTACCACAAAATAAAACGCTATTAATCTGCATGTTTTCAAAAGTTATTTGTAAAATGGGGAAACACACATTAATTATCATCAAACAAATAAAGTTAGCTGAATAAACATGCCATTCTCGATTTTTTTTATAAAATGTGCGTTACTTCGTTAAAGATAAGAAAATTAGTGAATTTTTCATTACTAAAAAGGAAAAAAATAAAAAATATTGCTGAAATATTGAATATGAACCCAAAAACTGTCGGTGACATTATCCGAACGATAATCGAATTGATTTTAAAAAACAAAGTGATGCCAAAAAAGCTTATCGAGATGGAAGATCGTCGTATTGTTAGAAAAATCAAGGCTAATTCATGCTTAAGTGTCCCCAAAATCATTACTGAAGTTGCTGCGGAATTAGGAAAGACAGTTTCAGAAGCAACCATACATCGAACAGCTAAAAAAGAAGCTGTTCATGAAGGGTTCACGGCCGTATTATCCGAAGAAAGCCTTTCGTGAATTTAAAAAACAGAAATCATCGGTCAAAATTTGCTAAGGACCATATACAAAAAGTTGTAAATTGATGGGATGACGTATTTTTTCTGGTAAAAGCAAGTTAAACTTATTTGGAAGTAATGGAAAAACTATGGTGTGGAGGAAGCCGAATAAAGAGTTGAAAGGAAAAAATATTACTCCTACAGTTAAGCATGGAGGAGGAAGGGTAATGGTGTGGGGCTGCATATCAGAGAAAGGGGTTGGGAAACTGTTATTTATTGAAGGCATTATGAACAACTATGCTTATTTGAACATTTAGGCCGGGTTTTTGAGATGTGGATTAAGTTTAAACTAAGCTTAACGTAGTCTGAAACTCGGATATTTTCGGCGTAATTTTTTTTATTTTTTTTGAATTTTTTATTAAAGACGAACATTTTAAGCAAAACAAAGCTGTTCCGTCAAAATTTTGTATACAAACTTGGTAATGGCGGCACAAATCTTTTTTCAGATTAACTAAACCTAGTTTAACTGAGATCTCAAAAACCCAGCCTTAGAGTGACAATTCGAAACAATCTGCAGAAAAAATGGGAATTGCAAGAACTTTTAAATTGTATCGTGACAACGACCCTAAACATAAAGCCCACGTTGTTCGTGAGTGGTTGCCTTATAATTGTCCAAAAGTTATTAAAACGCCCGCTCAATCCCCAGGCATGAATCCTATAGAAAATTTATGGGACCATGTAGACCGCCGAGTCCGCGAAAATCCTGTTTCTTCGAAAAACGAACCCAAAAAAAGTCTGCAGGAAGAATGGGGTAAAATCAGTAAAAAGCCAAATCGTCTTTCTGAGGTTATAAAAAATAATGGTTATCCAACCAGATATTAGTTTATTTCGTTTTTATTTTTTTTTAAACAATAATGTTATACCTAAGTGCTAAAAAAAACCGAATATTAATTAAACTTAAGTTTTTTTGTTTTTGTTTTTATTATTATTGTTTGTTCAATATTCAGAATTCTGAAATAAGTTATTTTTGATCTCTTAATATACCTATCTTATGAATACCAAAAAATAATATTCCGGTTTTTTTTATTATTTTCTATTAATTTTGTTGACTTTTAATAACTCGGAATAAAAAACCGAATATTAATGAGAGCCACTGTATGTAGGTATATACATATGTACATACATATGTATACAGACAGTCAGACAATGTTAAGGCATGGCAACTCAGGGCAGAGTTTTTTCAATACATTACATTTAAGCAAAATATAAAAAAAACTGCTGTATCAAATAATAAACGACGACCATGTAGTCGTACAATAATAAAATAAGCAGCAGCAAAATTGCTTTTTGTTGCTGCTAACTTAAAATTAACTTTATTATACGGGGCCTAAATACGAGACTACTTAAACAACTTGTGTGAGAGAGCGAGCAAGAAAAAATAAGTATGAATGTATGTATGTATATAAAAATTGAATCGAAATGAAATTCAAAACCAAAATCAACAAAAAAAAATACAACAGTCTTGCATTCAAGCAACACATAATCACCCAAACAAACGTTTACTAAAATATATAATACAGAAAAAAGCAACAAATTGTATGTGTACCAGTGTTGCAAAATTGAAATTTTGAAATGGTACTGAACTTCAACTAAAAAGTATTTTTCTCACCAAATGGTACTTTTTGTTGAAAAAACCCAATAATTTATGAAAAAAAAGGAACAAAAAAATATTTTATTGTAATTCATTTATCTTAGTATTTAATAGCAAACAATATTTATATTTGAGGTACACATATAAATAATATTTCTGTTATACATAAGCGTCAAGCGTCCCATCCATTTACAATATTATTGTAATTCAATTGATGCTCAGAAATGTGGTATTGATAAAATGCCAAAAGCAATATGTGAAATGTCAGCAAACATTAGTTTCGTTCTTAATATTAGCTATATTTTTCAAAGAATTTTAAATATATTCAGTTCTGAAAGATCCCCTTGAGCACGGAATGGAGAATTAATATTATTATAGTTTTCTTTATCGTTAGTAAATAACATAAATAACATCAGTATTATGCTATTGGGTTTTCCGGAAACAATATTTTCTGGAGTGAAGCCGATTATCACTTTTAAGGTTTTATGTTCAAAAAAACAAAAATTAGTTCTTAATGTTTCGCAAATTGTCGAATAAAACGATTTCCTTAACATTGCATGCTTGTATAAATATGGTTTTTATTTAACATAGTATCCAATGCATCCCTTTTTATAAATTTTCTTGCCACTTGTAAAAACAAATATCCCATTCTGGAAAGGAAAATATGAATCCTGCGTCCACGCTTTGTATTTCAATATTAACGTCGTTTATTATTTTTAAAATACAACAATATACATTTTGAAACAAACACATGAAAACCTATGCCTGCTTTTGAAATGATCACATCGCAGTTAAAAAGTTAAGAGTTAAAAAGCTCAAAGTATAAAAAGTACTAAAAACAACGCGGGCGTACTGCGGTATTTTTAATATGAAAAAGTACTGAAAAAAGTACCAAAGTACTGAATTTTTCAACACTGATGTGTACACAATAAAAACAACAACAATTGGCTTTCCATTATGTGTACTCAGAGCGACTGAGTGCTCTTTAGACTTTGCAAAGACACACATTACAAATCGCAAAGAAGTAGGAATACAACATAAACCGCAAGCAACAAATCAACAAACATAGGAAGTTAATACAAAATTTTACAGTTCACCACTCTGCTCATGCAACGAGCATAATTAAAGGAATGACATCTCCATCCAGGTCCAGACCTCAATTAAATAGAGAATGCTGTAAACGATGTTAGTTCACTTAACCTGCTTATAATATCACCCAACATCAGCTCGTAGTTACTACTCCCTAGTATACAGAAATTCTTTAACTCAGAACACCTGTTCGTTGACGTCATTGTCATAGTGCCAAAAAAGGAGATCTCATCAAATGCCAAAGCTGGAAGGGAATCACGTAATTAAACCGGCTCTACAAGATCCTTTAGTTAAATCCAGCAAATTTTCTTAAAAAAACTTGCTTGTGTGCAAGAAACTTTTCTGGAAAAAAACTTTTTTGGGTGTGCTACGACAATAACAAACAGCATTCCGCGCTTTGCGTTGCCGTCTTGGCCATGCAAATAGCCTTAGGATAATCGTTGAACAATCCATCCAATCCAATTGAGAAAGCTTTTGACTCTATTTTAATTGAAACGGCGTGGTCATCGTTACGTTACAAAGTACTCTCAGAAAAAATAATATCGCTAATTGCCAACCTTTCCTCGAATTTTGATTGTTTAGCAGTACATCGAAATGGAAGTGAAGTTAAAATAAGAGACATAAGATGGGGATTGGGATCTGTCTTCTCGCACATAGGCATTTTGATATGCATGATACGACAAGAATAGTCGAGGAAATGTTCGCAAGAGTGCTACTGAAAATAAACACCAGGAAAAGAAAAACGTTGCTCATCTATGCATCCATAGCACAGCCTTTTCTTTTCAAACACCAATCTACAGAAGATGAACATCCTTCGTGTATCTGTGTTGCATAATTACCATAACAGGTGATTCATATCAAAACATAAAGTTCAGACTAGACAATGTAAGACATGCATTTGCTACGCTAAGCTCCGTGTGGCGTTCCTTCCAACGGTCAACTAGCTCAAAGCTTAGAATCTTCAACTCCAACGTGAAATCTGTATCGATGGTCGCAAATCTTTAAATGATGCACTTAAACCATTCAAGTCATTGTCCATAGTTTCCTTCGTAAAATCCTACGTACATATGTTTTGGCCCGAAATAATAACAAATGTTGATCTGTGGCATATTACCCAACAAACCCCATTCATACAAAGAGTTGTAGGCGGAAATGGCGTTGACTTGGGTATACACTCAGAAAATCGGCAGAAGGCCCATCGATTGGAACCTCCAGATCGATTTCGAATCAGAACTTGAGCACACAGTTGCGTATGGCAAGTGGAAGAGACAACTGAAACAACTATTTTTCTAGGAAAAAAGGAAACAAAATACCTACCTATACACATTACATACAAAAAAAATTACTGCCCCATTAAGTACAATTGAAATTTTGCAGCTTTTGTATTATGGTTAACAACTCAGTCATGGTGCGGTTAATAAAAACATTCCAAATTTACAAGTCATCACTAGAAGTTATTTTAATTTTAACTCAACTAAGTTGAGTTGTAAACCGTAATAGGGGCATTTTTAATTCCTTTAAAAACGCTTGTTGTTTCCATTCTATTTTAGTTTCCTAAAAACAAAGTATGTACATTCATATATACATACATACATATCTCTTAAAAAATCTATAAAAGAATTCAAGAAAACCGTCATAAAGAGCAAAGTAGAATAAATACCTACATAAGTACCTATAAAATTTAAAAAATCGGACTGAAAATAAATGCACAATAGAAGCAACACAAACACACAAATTTAGTGATATTACTTAAACAAACTACGGTATAAGATTATGACGCGAGACTTTAGCAATGGCAAATAGCAAACGAACTTATGAACCAAGCCGACCCACTAACAAAAATAACGAAGCAAAATTTATAAACACAACTAAAAAACGACCACACAAAAACGAAATCGAAAAAACGTGCTTTTACACTGCTATTATTCACAGATACTACGTGTGGAATTTCGCTGATTTTGGATATTTTTTGTTTTTGTTACAAATAGCGTTTAACTAAGAGGGGAGGACAAGTGGGTTCATGATTAGTGCTGGGATACTATCGATATTTTCTACTATCGATAGTTCATATTTCACTATCGATATATCGATATTACTATCGACTGAATGTTTGTACTTGTGCGGGAAAACTTTAATTATTTTTTTAAAAGGCTACATACAGTCCGTTGTTTTTATCACTTTATTGAATGTATGAGACGAGACGTACATATGTATATACGCACGTTATTTTAGATGGCAGTTTTTTAAAAATTGATAAGTACCTTTCTGAAGGAACCGAAAGTAACTTTAAACAATTTTCTAAATTCTAAACCCAAAAAGGTAATCAATCTAGCGGACTTATTCTCTAATGGTCGTTCATTGTTTTGTCCTATGCTTGCAATTGCATTTGGATTTGCATTTTTTTTTTTACAATATTACAAAAATATTTGACATAGGTATCAGTCCCTATATAAACATGTACAAATTTCGACTTAAAGGCCTTTAATTAGCAGTAAAAAGCACTGCTAAGCAATTCATACCACTTGCCATTCTAGTTGTTTGTATTCATTGCTGTAATTCAGCGCGAATTAATAATAGCAAGTAAAAATTTGCGGCAAAAAACTGTGTGTGTATAGCTGCTGTTAGATGTCTTCATAGCTGTATTTTAAATAATAAAAATATCGATATTTATATTTTTCCTATCGATATTTTCGATATTTTAAAACTATCGATAATATCGATAGTCTATCGATAGTTTCCCAGCACTAGTACTGATAGCAACAAAAAAAAAAAGAAAAAAATATATGTATGTAAGTCTACTTTCACACGTTTCAACTTTTGATGCTCAACTCTTATGTTTTTAGGTGAGAGAAGAAAGAAGAAAGGGGGTTAGTACAGAGATGCCTGTACTCGGTCAGTACGCTTTGTGTTTTTATTCGTTGGTATATGCCAGCAATGGCTGCATGTAATTTTTTTCTTTTCTTTTTCTCTTTGATTCGCTGTTAATGAAATTGTTGTTGTTTTGAACCGAAAAAAGTTGAAACCGATTGCTGCGTGTGATTATGTTGGCATCTTTAAAAGGGAATTGAAAAGAAGTTGAGCATCAAAAGATGAAACGTGTGAAAGTAGACTAAGTGAAATGGACGTAATTCCCTGTTATTTTTAAGGGAATAATAATCTCTTATGAGAGAGCAAAAATAATAAAATTTCAATTTGAGAGCATAAAAAGAAATGCTCTTATAACCTTTTTCCAATTAAATATGAAAACCATGATCAGGGCTGCCAGCTTTGGGGTTTTGACCCCAAATTAGGGGTTTTCTTGTTGCTAAAAGGGACAAAAATTTGATTTGGGGTTTACATTGGGGATTTAAAAAAAAAAATTAGGATTTTTTGGGGATATACACGGAAAGAATTATTTACTAAAGCACCACAAAATATGGCTAGAACTAAAAATATTTTGAACCACTCTCGTCCAAGCTAAAATTTTCTGATGTTAAATTTATGTGTTTAAGCAAAAAGTTATGACTCAAAGCGAACTATAATTAAATATCAATTCATATTTAAATATAGTTGTTCCTATAATTTTATTTTTATTTGACATGAAAAACTAATTTTTAACATAAATTGGTATTTAAATAAATAAGTGAAATCGGCTTTTAATATTTTACAAAATACGAAGAAAAGCCTGATTTTTTAACATAAAAACGAATAGCATTAGTTAGTTTAAGGAAAACTTGATATAAAAAAAGAAACTTTTTATTGATTTGCTTAACAGTCAGTCGATTCAAATAAAAATTAATTGAATTAAACCAAGTTTTCTTGAACATGTTCTGAAAAATTAAAAAAAAAATCCCTAGTATTTGTTTCTTGATGCAAGAAATTCGATTCTTTTAATAAATCAAGATAACCATATTAATATTGAATAAATGTAACTTGATTTAATAAAAACAACCTTCTTTTGTATTTCTTGTCTTAAGAAATTTATGATCATATAGGTATATAAAAACATGAATTTTTTGATCATGAAAAAATGTTTGTTTATTCAAGAAAATTTTACTAAATACGAACAAAATATGTTAAAATCATAAAACTATTATTGGATTTTCTGTGTTAAGAAAGGAATTTGGTTAAAATATTATTTTTGTTGTTTGGCCAAGTTCTATATGTAATTAAAAATGCATTTAATGAAAATATGTAAATGCACTAGAGAAGCCTATTCTGGTTGTCCCCTTTTTATACACTTCACCGAAGGTTGCCAGTGAAATTTCGAGAAAAAAGATAAAATTTTTCCCAAAAAGATACATTTTGAAAAAAATTGTAAAATCAATTTTTAACGTTTAACATTTATTAACATAACATTTTTATTTAATATTTAATGAATATTATATTATGATATAGGTAAATTAATTTGTATACCTATTTATTTAAGTCAAAAATATTAGGTAGGTAGGTGTGTATGTAATTCTTAAAAATACAGTAGCAAACTTTAAAATAATTTAAATGTAACTATCTTTGGAACTTAACAAAACAAATTCATTTTTGTAAATTAATATGCGAGTTAAGGCGTTTATTAATACGTTTATACGTAGCCTATTCGCGAATAAAAATTATTTGCGATTAACTAACTTACTGTTTATATGTCTATTTCTTAATGAAAATTCTTATTTTTTAGTGATGCCAGATGGAAAATTTATTCATTTAGTAGCACTGTATGTTTATAAACTTGAAAAAGATCAAAAATTATTGTGTATTTTGAAATTAATTTGCACATTTTTGATTTTATTTTACTTTTGTTGTCATATGAATGTGCCACATCGAAATAAAAACGTAAAACGGTTAAAAGTGTGGCAATGCTTAAAATCTTATTTGCAAATAGTGTCGTTAATCAGGAATTGTTTTCATGAGTTAGCTATTCGCAAATAAAAATTTAATTCGCTGTTTATGCGGCAATATTCTATACTTGCAATATATTTATTTGCGAATAAGTGGTGCGTATAAACGTAGTATATACTAAGACGATTATATCAAAAAGTTCATATAAATTTCCTGAAAATAAAAAAGATGTTCATATTTGCTCAGAACAACTTCGCACTACTAGTAATCATATATTTAGGTGGATCCAAAGCGAATTCGACAAGGTAAACTCAACTCGTCAGCCGTTCATCAGCTGTTTCCACGGCGAATTAACAAAACATAGGCAAACGTCAAAATATAATTTTGTTAATGTTTTGCGCCAAAATAACCGAAAAAATTTCTGAGAAAAATTTAATTGTGAGAGTGAAAATATATTATTATATATATAATAAAACTATTTCAAAACTGCGAATAATTAAAGTGAATTAAATAATTTATTTTATAAAAAAGTGATAATTTTTATTTGCAATAAAAAATGCGTTATTGTTCGGTTTGCAAAAAAACTTACTATAAAGGTGATGGATACGTGTTCCAAGTGAAGAAGCCGCTAGAAAAAAATGGGAGAATAATTGTGGCAGATCTTTTAAAAAAGCATCCGTGGTGTGTGCTACCCACTTTTTACCATCCCATATTTTGCATGTTGGGCCAAGAGCTTCTCTCTTGCCAAATGCAGAACCTTTTCTTTTGCAGGTGGACGAGCCGGAAGTTTTAATGGAGAATGCTGAAGAAATTGGTGTGGACGATGTTTCTTCAAATGCAAATAAAAAGGAACAAGAAACTCAGACTGCAGATGACGTTTTTAGAAAGCTAAATAGAAAGGATCAGGAAACTCAGACGGAGTAAGTTTATAAAAATTGTAATCTATATATATACATATATATAAACTTTTAACGTTACTGACTGACAGACTGATTCATCATAGCACAGCCTAAAAGCCTGAAGCTAAAAACTTTAAATTTGGACCGGAGGTTGGACTCTTCCTAAATGGAGGAGGTTGAACAACTTATATTCGCGTAACTAAAAACCAGTTTAAATTTTTAAACAAAATTAAATTTGCTGGTATCTAACAATTGTATAAATTTTATTTACAATTTACTTCATTGCTAGCCAAAGCCTCGTAACAGAAATATACAAAGGAAAATTCTGATAGTGCATAGAAAGTATTCCTTTAAAATATTGAAGGAATAGGACTATATGTTGAATTCGCCTTGGGTGGATCGTATGTTACAACATTCCTAATGTTTTCTTTCGCCATTATAAAAGCTGCTATTGTGTTATGATGCGATGATCAGTCTTAATAAGTTTTAGTTGGCTTTTAATCATAGATCGCACAGAGGCGTCACGAGCCAGAAAATATTGTGTTTTTTCTGTCTTTTTCTTCAAAAGCTGCCCCAAGGCGAACTCAACTCGTCAGCCGTTCATCAGCTGTCTACACGGCGAATTAAAAAAATACGTGATTGTCAAAATATATTTTGTTTTGAGAAAAAGTTGAATGAAAAGAGCTAAAAATATTATTTTTATAAAAAAAAATTTCAAAACTGCGAATAATTAAAGTTAATTTAATAATTTCTTTTATACCTACCTACAGCTATCTATTAAATTGCAAATACAAAAAAAAGTTGGGCTTTTTGTAGTTGTAGAGTTGCACTTACCTTTTTAAATTCGCCTTGAGCTGCCCTTTTTGCATGTTTGTTTTGATCACGCAATTTGCGTTGATTGTGATGGCCTGTTTTTACAAATTGCCACTTCACTACCAAAAAACGCTTTCTTTCTCTTTCTTCGAAAGCTGCCCTCACAAATGATTTAGGCATTTTTCTTACGTCGCTTTTTTTCTTTGTATGCTTTGTGCTTTTATTTCTCATTACACATCATTCGAAAATGAAAGTACAAATCGTCGTGCCGAAGTTATCTTGCCGTATATCACAAAAATTTTTTTTTTGGGAAATCGAATTTTAAGGTTCAAATTTTTATACACAAAAATGTACGTGAAAAAAGTGTTCCAATATTTTTGTCAGATATTGTGTTTGAAGTTCTTTACCGATTTATGTAAAAATATCCAAAGTCATGGAAAAAAATTTTCAAGTTATAGTCATTGTCACGTCCGAAAAAAATTTTCAATTTTGTCGTATACGCCACTTTTTGCGATATATTTTTTAGTTTGTGTGATATAAGTCAAAATAAGGTATTAAAAACCTACATTCACGTGTTTGACCGATATTGAAAATTAAGTTATAATAATTTTCAAAACGAAAATTTATGCAAGTTACAAATATATTTACGTATAGTTATAAATTTTGTATTATAGAATTTCCTTATGTATGAATAATTTTAAGTTTATCATTACTTAAGGGTGGTCTTACCATAATGCACGATGTTAACTGTGAGTCACACCGTAACGTCAAATTTTTGTCCAACTTATTTTGACATTTCTTGGTATCAGTGCCAAATTCAACCATGGAGAGGTTCAGCATTGAGCAGCGCGTTAAGATTGCTGAAGCCTTTTACGAAAATTGGCGGTCAAATAAAAAATACATTTTGTGCACATCTTGATTTTTTTGGTCAGCATAATCGATCAAATGTGTCTACAATCGGGATAATTGTGCGCCAATTTTAGCAAACCAGCTCTGTAGGAAATGTGAAAAGGCCTGTGCATGCTTGGTGCGGTTTATGGTCAGGCGGCATCATCGGGCCTTACTTCTTCGAAAATGAGGTATGGTGTTCGCAATCGCGAGCTGATAATGGATTTCTTTTTGCCAGAAATGGAGGATATGGACCTGGACGATAAGTAGTTCCAAAAGAATGGCCATGTTAATTGGCCGTCACGATCATATGATTTGAAACCGTTGGCCTTCTTTCTTTGGTTATATTAAAAATAAAAAGTGTACGTCAATAAGCCAAAAAGAAGAAAGAAGAAATTCAATAGCTAAAGATAGATAATTTGACACATTAAGTACATTGAACCTCAATAATGTCTCAGAGTCATTAAAAATATGGACCATAGGACAGAGGTATGCAACCGAAGCCGCGACGAGCATTTGGCCGATAATTTGTCTCACACATAGTTGTCACAGATCCTTTTATAATAATAAAAAATATTCCGATAATTCTCTAAAAACTGGTTGGGCCACCCTGAATATTCAACCTTTAATTGCTTAGCAATAAAATGAATTTAGGCAATATAGCAATAATTCCATCAATATAAATAGCCGTTGTGTACTACGTCCAAAAAATATCTTTACATATAAAACGAAAAATTTTAAAATAACAGTAATATTAATAAAATAGTCTATTTTTTGTAACATGCCTAATATACTTTGTTCACATACAACAAGATAAAGCAAGATTTTTTTAATTGAAAGTTTTCATACGTTTTTTGTCGTATATCCACAATTATGCTACATACGGTATTATAACGCATTAAATATTTCGTAAAAGTGGATATACAACAAAATGGCTTCGTAATATCTCATTAACCATAAGAGATAGAGATGTGAGGATTGCGCAGATCGATAGATCTGTTAAATTTACCACAGGAAACATTATTATCTCATTTTTTTCGATTTTGTGATATACGACAAGATAACTCCGGAACGACGAAATGTTAAACAAACTACTTTTTCACATTTTTAAACATCGGCACATTAACAACATTTTTAAATTAAACACCTTTTCCCAATTCTCATCTGCAGCCATGTCACTTGTAAACCAAAGTTAAATATTTTATTTCTGTACATTTTGCGTACAGATTCAGAAGGAAAATTTCAGGATTTTACATGCCTACCTGAAGTGGTCAAATGATACGAAAAATGTATCTTTTCAAGGCATCGCAAAAGAAATTTTAATTAAAAAAAAAAATATTTATTGTTCGTAATGAACTTTCTAATAATTACATAGTACATACATTTTTACATACCAATATACCTATGTATGTGTTAATATTTTGTTAATTTTATAAATATTTATAACCTTTATAATAATATAATACCTATAAAATAATTGCGAAATATGTATGTATGTAGGTACCTATGACTTTTTTGGGGCTTCTATTAGAAATTTTTCTTGCTTTTGCTTTATTATTCTTTTTAGGTACAGCTTTTTCCAAAACTAGATAGGTATGCTACATACATACACACATAGGTATGTACCTACTTACATAGAAGATACATACATACATAGATAAACTTCTTAGAAAATAAACAGATTTTGTTAAATTTTTTTCTTTTTATTTAAGAGAAACTTGTTTTTCTTCTTATAAGCCTGGATTTTTTCTCACATTCCTTTCTATTTTATAACCTTTGGCGTTATTTTTCTTTTTATTTATTTATACTTTTGTTGTTGCTGTATTTGATTTGCATTTTTTGATGAATAGTGAAATTACTAGTAATGGGACACCGAAGGGCCCATTCAAATGTGACCGTACAAGCGGTATGTCCTCTCAAAAAACTCATTGCTTTCCTTTAAAACGCTGCCGGGGACCGGTAACAGTGTCCGTTGAAAATGAAGGAGGCGTTATTAGAGACTACACTGTATAGGTACCTATACATAGGTACATACTTATTTACTTGCACGAAAATATATAATAATATATACTATATTATATATAGTATATAATATAGGTACATATAATATTTTGCATACTTACATTTCTCTATTGAAAAGAAAACTTTATATAAAAATACAACTCTTGCCAAACCCTGTTCCATGTTGAGTTTTTGTTGTTGTCTGTAGTTGTTCTTGTTATTGTTTTTTGCCTTTAGGGTTTTTAATTTCATTATGGATGGCCTGCATTTTGTATAAAACTGTGTGCTGGTGTGTGGGGTGGGAGGGAAAGGCAGAACCGGTTTACTAACAAATAAGCGTAAAAAAGAGAGAGAGAGAGTGAGGAAGCCATCATGTTTACATGCAGGGTTGTCATATGTTGCGATTTCTCGCCAAACGTGGCGATTTTCTAACATGTTTGGCGACGTAATTTTTGATTTGGCGACATGGCGATTTATAAAGTAGTTAAAATCGCCAACTGGCTTTTTTTGATGACCTATGAATTTGTTTTGAAATTCGTTAAATTCAATACTTAAGAGGTCCATACACTTGCCATATTATTGTATATGATATTCGCCATATTATTTTCATTTTGTCCTATATTATGCAGTAAGTCGCACAATAGTTTCATTTATTCAATAAAAAGGTGATGGAAATATCATAAACAGCATTGTACAATGTTGCCAATAGATTTCACTTTCTTTTCGTTGTGCAATAAAAATCAAAAGTGTTTTGATTGTTGCCAATATAATGTGCCACCTTCGAATGTTACGTACACATGCGCGATATAATTGTACAATACGTAAAATTGAACAATTTTATTGAGCCGCTTTAGAAATAATTTTATTTTAATTCTCGTATTTTTATGAATGAAATTTCAGGCAATCATATGTATGATAGGTATTTGAAGGTATGTTCAAATGGCTGTTGAAGTTAATGAAAATCTTCTAGAAAAGTGTTTTTTATATATAATATTGCTCTTGTAAAAATCAATAAATAGAATTCCTTAAAACACTAATATATTCTATAAACATTTTCACATTATTCTTATATGTACCTATGTGGCAATTTATTATCACAGATAAAATATGTTGTTGTTAGTGATATTTTAAAGAGAATGAATCCTATCATACCTTGGGACGTTTATGAAACACAATGGAAAAAATAAGCGTTGGTTAATTGGAAAGATAACTAAATAAATTTAGGCCAACATTTTAAAGCTACAAGGATACGGACTTTACTTTGGCTGTCCTTAATATGTGGTTATTACAAGTAGTAATGCCTGTGAAACTATGAACTCCACTTAAACTCGCCTTCGAATTAGAATGCAATACGAACTTCTAGACGCGTTATTAGGAGTTATACAGGCATGTTCTGTAAATCAAAAAATTTCACAAAATCACAATTGTGATTAATGGGTGTTTGGAAAACCACAAAAGTTTTAACTTAGTTAAAAATGGTGGAAACAAATAAGCAAGTAAAAAAAAAATCGGCGGCCACTTAGCTGACTGGTTTAAAATCACAATTATGAAAAAAGCTTTTTGTCCAGAACACATTTTTTGTGATTTCAAATCACTTTCACATAAATTGATTTTCAGAACATGCCTGATAAGTTATATGAATGGGAATATTACATGTTGCACTTCTTTAGTACTTTCGTTGAATAAATGTAATGCCCTCACAATGTTTTCCAAATTAGAAGACAAATAGCGAGTCTTGACGGTGAAGCGTTTTAGATATATATTAAAACTGCAACTATTGCATATAGGGCATTTCTAATATTTGTTTAGTACAAGCCGCAAAAAATCTTTTTTTGTTGCTTTAAGTAGACTGCTATAAATTATTTTATAGTAAACATCGTACCTTTTTTGTGTTCACTAACTATATTATGGCGACTTTTTTTGAATTTTTGGCGTATGTAAGAGATACGGAACTAATTTAGTTTTTAGGATTTATAAAAAATATTTTTAATAATTTAAAAAAAAAAAGTATTTTATTGTCAAAAACTTGTAAACAAAGGTTTTGGCGATTTTTTATTGAATTTGGCGAAAAAGGTCAAAATCAATCTGACAACCCTGTTTACATGTGCTTCTAGAAATTTATATTATCTACACGATTGCAAAACGATGTTTAATACGACATTTTCTGCGTGTTCGTTTTACAGTTACAAAAATAAAAAACAAAAAGAAATTAAAAGAATTAACGTTTGACGATCTATCAAGAGTAATTCGTGAAATATTATCAGTTACACATCCATCTTCTAATGTAGAAAGTGCTTTATCATATCAAAATATTAAAAAAAACTAAAGAAAGAAATAGGCTGTATGTAGGCTTGCCAGACGACCTTAATTTTTCTTGATTAACAAGAATTTTCAGTTTCAAGATTTTTTAAAGCACAACCAAAAAACACTATTAAAATAGCTGTGTTAAGAGCAAATAAATATTACATCATTTTGTTTAAGTGTTTTTTCAAATACAGTGCCAGCTTGCTAATCCGAATTAATGATTGCAGACCCTGATTCGGATTAACGAGAAATTCGGATTACTGAATGTGCTGTTATTATGTATTATAATTCACTATATCCGCAAATAAAACATATGCCAGGATTTCAAAACAAATTTATTGGAGTTTTATTAATCAAGAATGAAAAAACGAAGTTTAGTATTCATAAAAAATAATTTAGATTTCAAACGTATTTTTAAATTTTCAGCCTTATTCCGGTTGTCGTAATCGATCAAGTGTTTTTTGAAAGAGATTACAGAACACTGGTTGTGTGTTCCAAAAAACGACTTGATCGATTACGACAACCGGAATAAGGTTGATTATTTTTTTTAACATGCGTTATCTTTCCGTGCACATGCTTCCAAAGCCTTGTTCAGCAATTCATTAAGATTCAATAAGTAATCTGTTTGCATACATCGTTCCTTCGGTCAATCTATTGAAGAATTAAGGGCCTGCACAGCTTCACGATTTTTAACGTGTTTCATAATTACAGGCTCTGATACCACATTTTCTGTGTCTGGCTATGAACTACTACACAAAGTATTGTCAGAGTTAATAATACAGCTAAGAGTTTCATCTTTAGAAGTTCGCACTTCATTATTACGGTGAAATAAGTTGGTTATTGTGCGAAATTCTTTTGTTTCTTCAACACAAACATTCTCAGGCAATTCTTGTTTTAATAATGACAGTGGGATGTTATCATCTGAAGCCCACCTGTGAGAAGCTCACAAGCGTCCTTTAAATTGAATTGTTTCAAAAATTTCTGAATTGTCCGCTACAGAGTTTACCAATTCACATAAGAGATCTTTTTTGTAAAACAGCTTACACTACAATTTGGGGGTAAAGGAAAAGTTTTATATTGCCCACATTCAGCGACTCTCAATGACATTTTGCATTATCCAATAACAATAAAGCTTTTCTGGGAAAATTATTTTCAATTTGATAGTCTTTTACGATTTAAAAAACCATTCGATAAAAATATTTGTGTTTTTTCACTTCCCAACTACAGCAATGTTAAGCTTAAGAGTTCTAGATTTATTAGCACTGCACAAGAAGGTGATTCTGACTTTGCTCATTTTGGTAGCCGCAGCAGACTTTCCTTTACAATGCACACAAGTTTTGTCTGGAAACATGTTTTAAAAAAGTCCAGATTCATCAGTATTGTTAATTTGGCCCTAAATCAGATTTTCAGTCTCTATAACATTATAGAGCTTATTTTGAAAATCGGTTACAAGATCAGGTGTAACAGATGAGGATTCAAAGTTCGCAAAGAAATTCGCTTTTTAAAATAATAAAAAAGCAGAAAATTCAAAATTCGGTTTAGCGAGCTTGCAATCAATGCGGACTATAGAGTATGTAATACGTCATAAATTCAATTCGGATTACTGGATAATTCGGATTACACACCTTCGGACTAGCGAGCTGTCACTGTATGTATGTATGTATATGGGCATATCCGTCAAAAGGTTCACTCACCGCGACCTAGGGTTGCCAGATTTGAAATGCGGAAAAACAGTACATGAATACAAAAAAACAGTACAATCAAGAAAAAACAGTACATTTTTTTTGACGAAAACATAACTAGTTATTTAAATTATTAAAAATATTTTAAACTTTTGATTAAATATACAACAACAATTTTATACAAAAATTCACTTAAAATGTCGTTCATAGGAATGATTTCCATTTTATGGCATTTCATAAATGTACGAAAGCATGTGTTTATTTTTTTTTTTTATTATGAAGACAGGAAACCCATACATTGCTGTAAGCTTTAGAAGTAAGGAGAAACTTACATTAAAACAACTAACTCATTGATTGTGTTACTACAATTTTCTTTAAAAATATTCGTATTTCAAGCAATTTTCACCACACACATAGTTGCAGAAATCATAGATTTTGAGAAAATTTCCTAAATTAATTTTCCAATTTCAAACAATTTTTAAATTATTTACGGCCAATTTTACCAAGTTCAGCTATAACTAACTATTACTATGTAATGATAGTTAATTATACCTGAACTTTGTGAAATTACCCATTAATCTATAAAATCCAAAAAACATAGTTAAATTTATTTTTATTTCACAAAATCTGAAAATAGTAAAAAACAAATTTCAACAATATTTAACACAAAACTTTCTGTCTGTAAAACAGTGATAACCAAGCCCTGAACTAAACAATCCCCGAACGCACGCACACAAAGATATTATGTGCTTGTATGCGGTCGCAGATACTGATGCCCAGCGGGAAAACTCAGAAGACCTTCTTACTTCAGGCCTTTTTAAAGGCCTGCTTAAAAAATTTTTTGATTTTATTACTATTCTTACGTAACTGCAAAAGAATGCCTCATAGAAGGCCTCCACACTCGCTTCGATGAGAAGCGAGAAAAGAAGGAGTAACATTTTTTGTTTTGTTTTTTTTGCACAAGCAAAAGCAAACTAATTCAGATCCCTTTACAACAACAAAGTAACATATGTGGTAAATCATTTTAGTTGAAGTTGAAAAGAGAAAGAGTAAAATTTTTTGTTTTGTTTTTTTCGCCAAAGCGAAAGAATTCAGATCCCGTTATAAAAACAAAGTAACAAAGTAGGTGCATATTAAAATACAAAATAAAAACAATAATGTAAATCATTTTAGTTGAGTTTTTTTCATTAAGGAAGATAAACTTTTATTTGCAATCTATTTTACAATATTTAGCAAATTTAATTATTTCAATAAAAAAATAGGTATCACATGTTTTATTAAACTACAATAAGCTTAATAAAATATATAAACATACGTTTGTAAAATAGGTATACATACATACATATATAAAAAGTTAAATAACAAGATAACCTTTTGCTAAGGCCTTTTGACAGTCATTCTCTGGAAAGCCTTCTAAGAGCCATTTATTTGAAGGACTTTAAGAAGCTCTGGGGAAGAAAGGAAAGCGGAAGGCCTTCTCCGCAATGACAACGCGTGTAAAAAAGATATTAGTATGGAATGGAGCGAGAAGGCCTTGTTTATCCAAAAGAAGCGGTACAGAGGACTTCTGGAAGGCCTCCGTACTCCTTCTTTTTCCCGCTGGGTGATAGTCTGATGTTTTGAAACGAACAAAGTTGTTGTATACATGTGAATTGCCAACCGTGTCTGTGTGAAAAATACGATTATTGGCTGCCTCGCGAGTCTATGGAGTGGCTATCACCGCTGTAAAATAATAAAATGTGTGTAAAAATGAGCGTGCTTTTCCCTTTCAAAATTTTACGTGATTTCGATTTCCCGAACATGCCCGAAAATTAAAAAAGTTCTAAAAATTTAAGATTATTGTGTTAGAATCATATGTAGCTGTTCATTGTAAATTATTTTCTTCTAAATATTGGCTCAAAATGAATTATTTAAAATTTGTAACTGTTTTACAAAAATTAAAATATGATAAATTTATTTAATACTTCTTTAAATTAAATATAAATCAGTTTCAAATTATTAACGATAATGTCTTTAAAATTTAATTTCTTCTCTTGGAAGTTAAATTGCCTATTATTCCAATTTATATTATTCAAATTAATATTATTAAAATGCATATATTCAAATCTATAGAAAAGTACACAAATTTGTTGGAAAACAATTCAATTTAAAAGAAACAAATAAAATAAATTTGTATAAAACTTACTCCCCGTCTTCAACCGACATGATTTGCTGCTGTTTTAACATGATGTTATAAAAGCGTTGGTAAAACATTTGCATTAACAACCGTGTTATAACATGAGAAGACCTCTAACATGATGAGTCTATACTTAACACTTACATCATTTTAGTGCTAATGTTAAGCATTTCATGTCAGTTGTAGACATACTACTGCTGCGAGCCACCCAACATAATTTCGATTTCTCCTGTTTTTTTATGAGAAAACAATGACCACAGCGTAAAAAAACTTATTATTTTAGAACTTTTTTGTTTGGAACACAACTAAATTTTTTTAAGCTATGTACTGTTAAATATTAGGATATTATTAAAATATAACTTTAGCAGTGTTTTTCTTAATATCTTGGTTTTTTGTAGACTGAACCAAAAAAACAGTACAAAAAATAGTACAAAGTGTAAAAAACAGTACATTTGCGTACTGTTTTGGGAGTTGTGCATAAAACAGTACAGTTGCAAAAAATCAGTACATCTACTGCTAAAAACAGTACGTATGGCAACCCTACCGCGACCGAATATTTAAAAGTTATTAAAAACTGATTATTTTACGATATTAGTATAGAGAAATATTTAGATTTTACTAATTTTATAAATTTACCCATAAATTTGTTCACTTCGATGAACAATCAGACTGCAAAGTTGTGCAAACGTATTTTTTTTTTTTTTTGTGAGAATGTTTTATTTTAGGTTTTCTTTAATATTATCTTCCTGAAAAGAGGTGATATTTGATAAAAATTATTCCAAAAAAAATTTCTTACATGGTCTGTAATCTATGGAAGAGTTCAGAGAGAAATATGTTATTCGGATAAATTAAATTATTATGGAAAAAATTTCACGTTCGAAATGTCACGTATCGACCAAGATTTTGGCTTAAAGTAAAGAAAATACCTACAGAAGATTTTGGAATCAAACCAAAGACATTTTAAAGTTACATTGCTACGTAAAATTCTCAAAGTAGTTTGACTAAAAAATTGTGCCAGGTTTCGCTTAATTACGCCTTTTTATATAGGGTAATTTTTTAAGAGCTATAGGAAAGTTTAAAAAAAACACATAAAATTGAGAAAAATGCATGAAATCTTTATTTGAATCGATAGTACGGTCCATATAATTTAATGTTTGAAGATTATTTCATGCAAATGTTGATCGTGACTGCGCCTCAAATGGTCCATCCGCTTAGTCCAATTTTGGCATACTCTTTCCAACACTTCGGCCGGTATTTCATGAATAAATGCTTCAATGTTGTCTTCCTATGCGTCAGTTGAAGCGGGCATGTGTGTATAGACATGAGCTTTAATATAGCCCCACAAAAAATAGTCAAAAGGCGTTAAATCGCACGATCTAGGCGGCCAATTAACCGGTCCTGAACGTGAAATAAAATGTTCACCGAACTCGCCTCTCAATAAGTCCATTGTTAACCGTGCTGTGTGTCATGTGACACCGTCTTGTTGAAACCACATGTCATGCAAGTTAAGCTCTTGCATTTTGGGCAAAAAAAAGTTGGATATCATCTCATGGTAGATCTCACCATTCACAGTTACGTTACGATTCGCGTAATCTTTGAAGAAGTACGGTCCAATGATGCCACCAGCTCATAAACCGCACCAAACTGTGACTTTTTCTGGATGCATTGGTAGTTCTTGCAATGCTTCTGTCTGATCTTCACTCCAATATCGACAATTCCCATTGAGCCAAAAATGAGCTTCGTCGCTGAACACAAGAAGCGCGCGATGAAGCATGAACACAAAAACTACATCAGGGGCCTGATTCTGGCAGTCGTGATCGAGTACTTTCTCGATTCGAAAGCAATTTAATATCGAATTATTTCAGTCGATACTGAACGAATCAGAATTATTTTTTCAGTGTTGTAAAGCATTAATTTGAGTTTCACAATACTGACAAAATAATTTCGAATCGTTCAGTATCGACTGAAAGAATTATAAATAAAATTGCTTTCGAATCGAGAAATTACTCGATTACGACTGCCAGAATTAGGCACCTGTTTTTTTCACGTTCGAACCGCTACTTCCTTTGCCATTATCTTTGACCTAGAATCTCGCCCTCCATAAACTTAAGCATAGATAACAGGGCTTTCTTAGTGCTATAATTTAAGGGTTAAGAAAATGTAAATACCTATATTACGTTCAACACTTTGGAATTACCCATATCTAAACATGGTATTTTATGTGTGCGGCTAACTTTGATGTTTTATATGAACATACATATATTAAAGCTGTCCAAAAATATGATAAATATCGGATTTTGAGGAATAATTACAGAAAATATGTATTTTGGGTAGTTAAGTCAAAGTGCAGCTAACTTGAATTTTTTTGTACGAATACCTACCTAAATTTTAAAATGCCAAAAATTTTGTGCATTTATCTTTAATGTACAGGTTAGAAAGTGCAATTAAAAAGGAATTGTACCTATGGGATTTAAAACAATAATGACGAAAATTTTTAATTTAAGTTAAGTCAAAAGTGCACTTATACAAAAGGCAGTTAAGTCAAAACTACTGTACCGGTATTCAATTTAAACGGTATTGGTATCGGTTTCCAACCTTGAATTTTATACAAAATTTTAAAAAATAAAGACAACAAGAGAAATAATTTTGAAATTTTTTTATAATCAAAAGAAAACAAAATACATACATACCTACCTACGTTTACGACGGAATTGTGGGTTAAAAAAACGTGTTTTTATAAATGTACGTCTATGCTTTTTACGTTCTTACGACTAAAATGTGTTCCTAGCATGAATGTGTTTTTTTAATAAAAAAAAAAAAAAAAAACAAAAAGCCAACCAAAAGTTTTTACAAAAACAAAACATTTACACAACACACATCGGGGATTATTAATGACATTTTGTAGGTACTTAATTCAGTTAAAATTGTACTTTTGTGACCCTAATATGTACCTACATACTATGTAGGTACGTATAGACATAAATATTGACTTGCATTACATTTTCATATGCTTGAATATACCTTTGGCAATTAATAAAAAGAAAAATGAAGTAAATAATAAAGGATTTAAAGCTAGTTTTTTAGAGTTGCTTAGTGGTGGTACCAATAAGCAGGTGTCATCGTTTATGGCCCAATGTGTACAATTACAACCAAGGCCCATTGAAAAGGTCTGCGCAAGAAGCCTGATGATCATTGTTTATGTTCTTTTTAATTGTCAAAAGTTGTTTACATTTTGCTTACATATGCATGTATACGTTTGTTTACGTTTATGGTATGCCACACATATACGTTTTTTCCTTTTGCTTTGTATATGTGGAAGTAAATGTTTGACAACTAAAAAGAATCGTTTTTTGTTTTTGTACAAGTAAGCAGACCTGATAGATGGGCCTTGATTACAACAATAGAAAAACCACACGCATTTTGTTTGTGTAAAAAAATGAAAAACGTCAAGAACAATAGCATTTGTGTGTGTGTGTAAAAAAATATGTAGTTGAAATGTAAAAAATAATTTCACAACGAAAATTCAACTCTTTAAAAAAATCAGCAGGCTTTTCCTGCAGACCTACTAATTGGACCATGTTATGTAAATAAAATGTTTTTTGCTCACCACTAGTTAACACACATGCAAGTACATACATTTTTCGAATACCACTAGAAAATATGTAATAAACTTTTTGTTTAGGAATTAAAAAAATAAAAAATGCTTTGAAGCTTTTCAAAAAATGGAGGCTGCTTCCCATTGGTGTATATAATATTAAATTTTGTGTAGTGTTATTAATTTATAGTTTCACAATTTAAGAAAGACAAAGGTGTATGTTGCTGGTATTCGTTACGAATGAAGGGAAAAGTTTCCATAGTTAATTAAGGATAATTCGAAGTGCCAAAAATCTGCAATATGTAATGGTAAAGTAGTTGGCGGGCTGAGCCATATGTTTATTATGGTTCAGAAACAGCAGATTTTCTCTTTTCCCCTCTCTTCTAAAAACTCAAGACTGGACGAAGCAAACTTGATGTGGGTATACCAGCACTTGACAACGGCAAGCTAGCCGAGAATAACACATTAAGCAGTTACAAAGGCAGGGAAAACACCAAAATGTGTACGTTTTGAAAAAGTACATATAAGTATGCGTGTGCATTTAGTCAGGGTTTAAAAGCATCCATCAGCTGAATGCTTTTTATTTTTGCTTTTGCCACTGCTATTGAAATTTGTAATTTTTTTTCCAACAGCCAATGTTTTGTTTTTCGTTTGTGCAAAAAAGCAAATCTCCTATTTTGTATATTTTTATTTTCTGACAACTGCTTTTTTACCAGCCAGCGACAAAAATGGACAACCACATAAAAAGCAAAAGCTAAAAAAAAATATTTCGCCTTTTGCTTTTTTACTTTTTCCTGAAAGAAGAGCTAGTTAAAAAAGACAAACCAAAAAAAAAAATCTAAAATTCAAAGAACAAAAATTCTTCTCTGGCTGGTTATAACAAAAAGCCGATTCAATAAAATGAAAAGCAGCGGAAGTGTGTGCTAAAAGCAGTCTGAGCAGAGCTATTAGCTCTGCAAAAAGGCAGATTACAACGAAAAAATACTGATCAGTGTACAAGCAACATGGTTTTTTTATGGTGATGAGGAAAAATAAATTTTTGCCTTTCTTCAGTAATGTTGTAGTAATGTTGTTGTTGCTCGCCAAACAAATAAAAAATTCTTGTTGTGTTTGTTTTGCATGAAAAATATCACTTGTCGTCAGGGTTGTCAGATTGATTTTGACCTTTTTCGCCAAATTCAATATCAAAAATCGCCAAAATCGCCAAAGCCTTTGTTTACAAGTTTTTGACAATAAAATACATATTTTTTAATTTATTAAAAATATTTTTTATAAATCCTAAAAACCAAATTAGTTCCGTATCGCTTAAATACGCCAAAAATTCAAAAAAAGTCGCCATAATATATATTTTGCTTAATTTTTATTTAGAGCGAAATAAAAATAGTTAGTGAACACAAAAAAGGTACGATGTTTACTATAAAATAATTTATAGTAGTCTACTTAAAGCAACAAAAAAATATTTTTTGCGGCTAGTACTTAACAAATATTAGAAATGCACTACATATATACAATAGTTGCAGTTTTATTATATATCTAAAACGCTTCACCGTCAAGACTCGCTATTTGTCTTCTAATTTGGAATACATTGTGAGGGTATTACATTTATTCAACGAAAGTACAAAAGAAGTGCAACATGTACTATTCCCATTCATATAACTTATCAGGCGTGTTCTGAAAATCACTTTTTGTGAAAGTGAATTGAAATCACAAAAAAGGTGTTCAGGACAAAAAGCTTTTTTCATAATTGTGATTTTAAACCAGTCAGCTAAGTGGCCGCCGATTTTTTTTCCTTGCTTATTTGTTTCCGCCGTTTTTAACTAAGTTAATACTTTTGTGGTTTTCAAAACACCCATTAATCACAATTGTGATTTGAAATCTTTTGATTTACAGAGCATGCCTGTATAACTCCTAATAACAGTCTAGAAGCTCGTATTGCATTCTAATTCGAAGGCGAGTTTTAGTGGAGTTCATAGTTTTACAGGCATTACTAGTTGTAATAACCACATATTAAGGACAGCCAAAGTAAAGTCCTTAAAATTTTACGTACCTGCCGTATCCTTGTAGCTTTTAAATGTTGGCCTAAACTTATTTAGTTATGTTTCCAATTAACCAACGCTTATTTTTTCCATTGTGTTTCATAAACGTCCAAAGGTATGATAGAATTCATAAAAATCTTTAAAATATCACTAACAACGACATATTTTATCTGTGATAATAAATTGCCACATATGTACATATAAGTATGATGTGAAAATGTTTATAGACTTAAAATATATTAATGTTTTAAGGAATTCTATTTATTGATTTTTTCAAGAGCAATTGTATATATGCATAAGAAACACTTTTCTAGAAGATTTTCATTAACTTCATCAGCCATTTGAACATACCTTCAAATACCTATCATAGAATTAAAATAATATTATTTTTAAGTATTGAATTTAACGAATTTCAAAACAAATTCATAGGTCATCAAAAATAGCCAGTACAATAGTTAAAATCGCCAAAAAATCGCCATGTCGCCAAATCAAAAATTAGGTCGCCAAACATGGTAGAAAATCGCCACGTTTGGCGAGAAATCGCCACATCTGACAACCCTGCTTGTCGTCGTCGAGTATTTTTTTTCGCAATCATGTGCCTTTGCAACCTTTTTTGCTGCTTTTATCTCCTATTTTGCGGCTATTAGCATGCATTGGTTTTTGATTTGGCGGCTGTTTGACAGAAGCTGTTTGTTTCATTCTTTTTCTTACCTATTTTTTCCTACAACATAAAAGTAATTGCCGTTGCTTTTTGAGTTCCATCAAATTGTTAAAAAAGCAAAAGCTGAAAAAAGCCAGTGCCAATTATTTTGTGTGTTTATTTTGCTGCTGCTTTTGAAAAGTGTGGGCTTTTTTAGCAGTGGAACTTGTCGGCTTTTTAATTTTGATTTTTTTTTTAATAGGAAAAAGTCAAAATTTGGCTGCTTTTGCTTATATGGCGATAGCATTTTAAACCCTGCATTTAGTATGTTTTTATGTCTAAATGAATTAATTTTTAGTTCCAAAATTGTATATATTTTTTTTATTATAACAAAAAATAAATTTTTTACTTTTATTGTACATACTTATCTTAAAAGCACCAATATGTTGTATAAAGTACTCTTTGGTTGTTAGTTAGTACCATCTCAATATTTAAATTTTTCATCACTGTTGCTCATTCCTTCATCAATATGAAAAAAACACTACAGAACATTAAAATATTATGTATGCATGTATGTACGTATGGATGCATGTGTGCAGAACCACAGTTGTACTGTTTTATAATGAAAAAGCCGAACGCAAAATAATGTTTGTTGCCTCTGTCGTAAGGTATTAAGGGTTGGGTACCAATACACAAACACTGAAAAAATAGATATCGTTTCTGGGTGTCTGTACCGTACGCTAAACAATGTTCGGTTTATTTTCGAAAACTGTTTTTGAGAATGATTCACTTAGTTTGTGATTGTTTTTCATAGTGTACACATAAAAATAAAATGCCTCGTGCAAAAAATTATTTGCTGCTTTCTTATTTTGATAAACAGAGTGATAAACAAGTTTATTGTAGAAATGAAAAATGTGAAAAATTGTTAATAGTACACTCTGGAAACCTGGAGAGACACTTAAAAAAGTTTCATTATAGTCTTTATGCAAGTTATGCAAAGCAGAAAGGAGGTGAATTTTTTAATACATAATTTTCTAAAATAGACGCAGTTATAATTTATTGTACAGTAAAAATAAAAAACGTTTGCAAAATGTTCAATACTTTAAAAAATATTTTCTCGTTTTTAACATTAGATAAACCAAAACAAATACATACATACATATGTATGTATGTACCTACATACTTTTTAAGTGACAAAAGGTGCAAACAAAACAATTGCTTTTTACTTTGATGCAATATTAGTATTCTGTGCTTTAATGTTTCTTCTTTTTATTTTGCTTATCTTCTTTATTTTGCTTTCTTCTCTTTACTTTGTTTCCTTCTTTCTGTTACTACGTCGAAGAGTTGCCAGAACTATGATTTTAAATTAAAGTGATTTTTTTTAATAAAATATGGTTTGATGATTTTTTGCTTCTACAAGGGTTAATTTTTAAATTTAATGGTCTGTTCGTCGATTTCAAACGAAGACTTCTATTTTTTCGTATTTAATGTAACGATTCTCAAAAATGGCCAAATTGTTTTTAAATCGAAAATTAGGACCAGCGTTGCCGTTGGTTATTTAAAAAAAAGTTCAAAAAGGGGGTTTCTGGAACAAAAAAAAAAAAAAAAGTGGCATCAAAAGGGGGATGTTTTTTTTAATTTATTATAAGTAATATACAAAAGCCTATCAATATAAAAAATATATTACAAAAGCAAAATCCTGAATATTATTAATGGATACAATAAATAATCAAAAATTTATTTAATCAAGTATAAAAAGTATACCAATAATGTTTTTTACGTATTTTGTTGTTCAATATATTTAAAATTGCAAATCCCTTACATTTTATAAATGTTATAATATTAAATCATAACAGAAAACATATTAACAGTGGTCGGCAAAAAAAAAAAAAAAATTGGGAACAAGAACTTTGTTATGTATTTGATTCTAACTAAATCCAAATCTGTTCATGGATTGGTCCTTACACATCTTAACCACCATATATGTGGACATAAAGTGATTTTACTTTTTAGAATATTACTAGGTCCAACCTAAACAAAAGCAGCAAAAGTTTTTAAGATAAGAAATATTCGGTTTCCGGTACATTAAAAAACAACTTACGTAGCAATCAGTAAAATCAGATTTTCGGTCTTCCGATTTTGAATTTGCGTTGGATTGTTTTGTTTAATATAAATTATATTAAAACGAACTTTAACATAAAAAAAGCTTGCAACTCTCATACTTCGACCGGCTAAAAAAAAAAAAAAAAAAAACCAAATAATTTCACCAAAAAGAAAAGTAGCTTTTTTAGCATCCTCAATAAAAACCCGAAATATTTCTTATTTTATCAATTTGGAGATTAGAACCCCGAATCTGGTAGCCCTGCTCTAGTCAAAGTTTCTTCAAGGCGAAATCATTTATATATTAATTAGCCTTTTTATTGACATTACACGACCAAAATATAAAACCAAAAATCCCTATTGGTTCTGGTAAAATAATTTCAAAAATGACTTTTTTCATAAATTAATTCTCAAAAGGCATAGAAAAACTTTCTTCAAATTGGACTTTTTTTCATAAGGGAACTAATATTTTTTTTAAATTATTTTTACATAAACTGTTTTTTGGCTCTCCTGAAAATTTAAGAATTTTGAGTTGTTACCTTTTGATATTTAGGGTGCGATATGTAAAAACCATCGAGTTTTTTTTTTTAAATCCAACAATACCTATATAGAAAAAAAATTTACGTATACTTCATGTACATAAAAACGAATAATTTTCAAAAGATTGCACTTTTTCTAGAACTTAATTTCGGTCTTTGATATAGTTATAAAAAATGTTGAATATAATTTCAGAAATGGTGACATTTTTTATTGATAGTAGATGTTACATAGCGTCTTCACCTGACAATTTCTTGTCATACCAAACGTCAAACTTCATATTAAAAAACGCTGACAAAAAATTTCGAGTTTTTTTTGACTTTGACGTTTGGTATGACAAAAAATTGTCAGGTGAATACGCTATGTTAGTGCCAATTCACACGTTGCAAGTCTTATTGATCAGCTTGCTACCTTATAGGCTAGAGAGAGTGAAAGAGAAACGTTTATTTTCCTCTCTTCACTCTCGTTATAAAGTAGCAAGCTGATCAATAAGACTTGCAACGTGTGAATTGGGACTTAGATGTTACAAGTGTGAACGCGTATTTCACATTTTCAACATCTTCCATGCGTTCCTCAGAAATGTATGCAAGTGCACAAAGGGTATTAGATTAGAGAAAGCAATTTGTTATTGGTTTTCGATTAATTATAAAAGTTGTTTACACGGTATTACTTTTTACAGTAACTAGTTGAAACAAAATTTGAAAGAGGATTGACTATCATCTAATATTATTAAAAGCTTTTACCAGCTTTACACCATATAACAGTTGAATTTAATTAAAGTTCTTTATACAGTTACCTTATGTTAGCAGTGTTATAACAGAAATCTTAACCTTTGTTAACAACAAAAGCAAAAAACAAATTTGTTTGTCTTGACCTGTACAAAAAAACCAGAACAATTTAATAGTGGACCAGGACACCAGGACAAGTAGTCTAAAACCAGGACAATCCTGGAAAACCAGGGCGTATGTCAGGCCTAAGGTAGCAGAACTAAGGCAACAAATTCAACATTACAACCAAGGCGATTTTAAAAACTCGTCCACCGTCATCAGCTGTCTCCACGGCGAATTCAAAATATAATTCACAAACGTCAAAAAATTTTAAAAATGTTAGAAAAAAGTGCGAAAAACATTTTTTTAACAAAACCAATATTAAATAGTGAAACTATTAATTCCTTTTATAAAAAATTTAAAATTTTCATTTTATATAAAAATAGATGCTCAGTTTTCTGATTTTGACAACAAGCAATTTAACAAAATTCATATGACTTTTCGTAGTTGTAGAGTTGCACTTACCTTTTTAAATTCGCCTTGATTACAACAAAAGTTATTTTAATCTAAAATCAAATTTTGCTACAAAACGCGATGGAATAAATTAATTTTTAGCAAATATTTATTTCGCTATGGTAAATATCTTATTTAGTTTTAATGCAAATAATCAAAAACTTCAATGCCATTCAATTATCTGAGCACAAAACATGCACTTTTTGAAAACATAAACAAAACTTTGACATGAGACTAGTAGACAAACAATACTAGAGCAAAAAATCGTCATCTGGTGTAGTAAGTCCCAATTTACACTAGGGACATTTCTTGCCGGACAGACGAAGTTTGAGGGCGAGGGGTCAAAAAGGTAGAGTGTGTAGTACATGACTATCTGTACTGGACATTTTTTCATTTCTCCTTCATACTTTTCATAGTTTACATACAAGTATTAATCTCTGTCTGACTTCTAATGTTTGATACAAGGCGAATTCATCCCAGGTAATCTCGGTACTACAACAAGTACAACTCGTACAACAACCACAACCAATTTGTTTTTGTAAAATCATTGTACAATGTCAAAAACAGAAATAAAACAAAACATAAACAAAGATAATAAAAGAGAATAAACGAAATTTTGACATCCAACAGTGATTTTAGATAATATCAGCAAGGCTTTTAAGACCACCTGCAATAAATTCGCCTTGGTTTGATATGTAAACGCTTCAGGTAAGATTAAAAGAGAATTCAAAAAATTTCCGGCAAGAAATGTCCCTAGTGTTGGTTCTTGTGTTGTTGACTTATTGTAGGCAACGTTGCCACGACCAAAAAGAAAGTAGTTCTTTTTATTTATTTTTGTGTTGAAAAAAATTAACCAAAATGGAAAAAAGAACACAAGTACACATTGGGAAAAAGTAACCAAAAAAGTAACCAACACGGCAACGCTGATTGTAGGATTGCCACCACCTAATAATAGTAAATTCGCCTTGCCAAAGAACAAAACGAAACGATTGCAAACGTTTCGTTTATTTTCGTATTCTGTTTTTGAGAATGATTTACTTTGTTTGTAATTGATTTTCATAGTGTACACATACATAAATTTGTAAAAGTAAAATGCCTCGTCCAAAAAATTATTTGGTGCGTTCTTTTTTTGAAAAACAAAGTGATAAACAAGTGATTTGTAGAAATGAAAATTGTGAGAAATTATTAATGATACACGCTGGAAACCTGGAGAGACACTTGAAAACGTTTCATTCTAATATTTATGAAGGTTATGCAAAGCAAAAAGGTGGTTAATTATTTTATGATTTTTTTAAAGTAACTGTTAAATTATCTTGTACAGTAACTAAAAAGCATTTACAAATGCTGAACGAAACATTTTTTTAATCGTTTGTTACATGAGCAAAACAAATACATAAGTATGTATATACGAACATATACTTCTTGATTGACTTTTACTTTGTTTTTCTGTTTTACTCTTTTTCTTTTTATTTCTACTGTAGCAGTGCTGCCAGAACAATTATCTTATCATATGTTTAATAATTTTTTTAATAAAATATGGTTTGATGAATTTTGTTTTTAATTAGGATTTAAATTTTAGGTAGGTACCTACCAAGGTACGTTAACACAAGGTAGACTCATTTGGGAGTGTAGACATGCTGCTCTATAAAAATCATATATATTATTTCTAAAGCACTTTTTTGTCGGTTGCAAATATGTATCTCCCATACCACCGCATCAAATTTAATGAATGATATCTCATTTTAAAGCTTATTTCTAACACCCAATTTTCATGATGATTTTTTCCCCTATTTTTGAAACATGTCTTTTTTAGTTTGATAGCGAACGGGGGAGAGAAGTAAGCAGGGTAGAAAAAAAGACATGAATCGTATTTTCTGTGATTTTTTTGACATTCTTCTTTGTACTTAATTTTGTTTTTTAATTTATGTTGTATTTCTATTTCAAAATGACAATTGCTTTTTTAAATATAAAAAAAATAAACAAATTTAATATAAAAAAATTCAATACATACATTCATATTTAAGGAAAACAAAAAAAATCAAACAAAATAAGAAACATTGTGAAAATTTAACATGTTTTTGGAAGTTTCTTTAAAAAAGAACTACAAAAAAGACATGTCTTTTAAATCATCGTGAAAATTAGGTGTAACATAGCGTCTTCACCTGACAATTTTTTGTCATATATAAAAAAACTCGAACATTTTTGTCAGCGTTTTTTTAATATGAAGTTTGACGTTTGGTATGACAAAAAATTGTCAGGTGAAGACGCTATGTTATAAAAGCATTTAAACAAATGTATGTATGTATGTAAATATGTATGATATATATTGTGATTTCTAATATTTTTATACTTTTAATAAAATGTATTAGAGTTTCTAAAATTTCTATTAATTATTTTAATTTTATGTTACAAAAATGACAACTAACGGTGCGAAATATTCGCACGGGTCATCTAGTAATATATAATATATATTTTCGACTTTTAATTAAAATTATATACAGGCCTGTCACAGAAACCAATTCCGAGCGAAAGTGATTTCGTATCTTGCAGCACATAAAAAGAAATCACTTTCGATCGGAATTAATTTCTGTGACAGGCCTGAAAGTATGGTTTTTAATTTCCCTAACTTTTTAGTCCCGGGAACGTACAAAGATTTTCTTCTACGAAAGTGCCGATTTAAGCAACAAAACGTGTTTAATAAAATGAAATAAATTAAAGGATTTGAATTGCTTGTAATCTATTTAGACATGTTTAACCTTTGGTCTAAAATTCATCCATGGTGAGAGGTATATGGGCATTTACATTTTGACGTGTCGAGATATATGTACCACAAAATGTAAAAAAATTAAATGAAGTCAAATTTGTAAAAAGGGTTTTTATACCTATATACAAAGTAATGAAGTAGCACTATATTCAGAAAAATAATTACAGTAATCGACGATAAGGATTTGCATAGGTATATAAGCAAAAATATGCGCTGGCGTGAAGTTAAAAGAACGGAAGTGGATTTTGAATTGCATCACAAAACTGAATAATACTGCGAACTGGGCAAGACGTTTTGAATAAAACCTTTTTTAGTAAGCTTTGGAGTTTTTTAGATTTATGTATTTTCCAATCTATCAAATTTAAAAATCTTTGCTCGTTTTAAGGTAAATATGGACATTTTCAGCGAAAAGAATACTTTTTTATTTAACACCATAATGCAAATAAGGTTGAATTCAAGGCGAATTCATTTTTCAGGTGGCGTTGAAAGCACAGCTGTGCTACTTTTTTTTTAAATTAGAGAGAGGAATGTCAAAAGTTCCTTGTGTTTTTGACTTATCGGCCAACGAAAGCAGCAACAAAATACATTGTTGTGTTTTTGGTGTTGTTCATAGTATAATAAGTACCGGGTATGTTCATTAGAGAGAGTTTCCTTTATTTACCCATGTAATGTCAAACAAATTTTTTTTTTTAACAATTTTTTTAATTTTTTCCATATTTTATTTTGTTTGACGTTATATGGGTTTTGAAATTGAGAACAAAATTTCTAATGACTATACCTTGTACTTATTCTACCATGGTGTTGTTAATTGTTAGTCTTGGGCTTAATCGTTCATTTAGGTGACCGGTCATTAACGTTCAATTCAAAACAGTGAACGAGTTCGTTCACTTCGTTCAGTCGTTCATTTCGGGTCACTTGTCTTTTGGGTCAGTTTATCTTTTGTGTCAGTCAGTCTTTTGTGGATTTCGTTCATTCATTCACAATTGATTGAATACGGTAATGTGTTAAAAGAAACAAGTATAGCATATTTGTTTGATGTTACACTCAAAATATTATGTAGGTAAATTCAAAATAATATTAAGTTTGAAAAACTGAAATTTCATTTAAAATAAAGGAATTTTGCGGTTATTTTTTATTGTTAATTTTAAAACGGAGAAATTCTTTAAAAATTAATACATTTTTCTGTTATTTCAATGTACAAACTACAAAAAATACATTCAAAGGTTTTTTCAATTAATTTTAACTCAATTTAAATTACATACTAAAACAGCTAAAACAGTATTTATACCTGTCATTATTACCTACCAAATCAGCGAAAAATTTGTGTTTTTTAATTTATGTGCACATGTTCCTATAAGTATGTAAATAATAAAATAATTTAAAATATCTTTGCAGTTAAGTATTTCAGTTTTATTTTATGCATAAAAAATAACTGAACATATATTTTTTGGAGAAACATATAGAAATAGTTAAAGAATTAGTTTAATTATAAAATAACAAATTTTATTAAGTTTTAACTCTACGGAAAATGATTTTAGTAAATTACATTCAGTTACTGTACAACTTTTTGAGTGTACCCAAAAATAGAAAACAATAAACGAAAAATTCTGAGTTGTTCTTTCGTTTACCCAACAACTGATTGAAAAGAAACAATACTATTAAAATGTTTATGTTGTACCAGTATACTATATTTGTTTCTTTTAACACATTGCCAGTGGCAATTTGCCACATTGTTTAGAAAATTTCATAGTACAATCTGGGCTGCCATATGTAGTGATTTCTCGCTAAACGTGGCGGCTTTCATACTTGTTTGGTGTTCTCATATTCTAACAGCCGTATTCATAAAAAAAATCATAATTCAGGTTTTAGATGAATTTTAGTTAAAAAACATTTTAAGCCTAAAAAAGCTTTTTTTTAAATTCGTATTCATAATCAGCATTTTAACTAATAAACGTTTTACCGTCTTTTTTAATTTGATGGTGGCAACGCTATCTCTTTTATTTGTCACATGAATCATAATGATGTAAAACAGTGGTTATTAATTCATACTCGTATTCGTATCTAAAATTTTTTTTTGTCGTGTGTGAGAAAAAAATTGTTTTTTATATATGAATAGTTGTCTCTTATATTTAAAAAAATAAAGAGTTCAAACAAAACAAAACAAAGTGCAATTTAGATGATGATTTTATTGCTGATATCAAAAAGTATTCAAATAACGAGTTTTATTTTATTTGTTTTGATCGTTTACACATCACTAGTTCATAATGTACAATTAATAATTTTTTGAGCTTTAATTTGTGAAATTGAAAAATATATTAATAATATACATTTTTCATACATACATATTTTTGAATTTCATTTTATTTTTAATGTTTAAATACATAATAATATATTGTCTTAAAATTTCTCGCAAAACTGTTCAAAATGACCATAAACACACAGCAAAAAGCAAAAATGTCATTTTAAAATAGGTTTAAACAAGGGTCGAACCAATTTTAAAATTCGCTTATTTACACAAGGTTTAAAATAGGGTTTTTAAGGTAATATTCGTTTATGAATAAAATTTTAACGATTTATGCTTAAAACAGATTTGAAATGGAGTTTAAAATGTTTATGAATACGGCTGTAAATGTTTAGGTAACTTTATTTAAAGAGAAATAATTACTTAAAAAATTTTACTGCCTGTTTTTCGAACTTATAATGTCATTAATCAATTTATATGATATAAAAGCATGTTGCTTGTCAATACATGTTAGATGTATAATAACTTTACACAGTTAACCATGCATTGTCATCCAAACTGAACATATGTTACAAAATGTCAGCTAAATCGGTTCGAGTAATCTGCTTTAAATTTGAGTTGCAAGATTTTACCCACAAACATACATTGCAAGTTAAATAAAAGCAATTTAAATGCATAAGTAGATTCTTATAAACTAATATTTTTTTTTATTTTCCCAGTCTTTTGCCTGTAATTTCTACAAAAAGAAATCTAGCAGTGCATAGTAATTAATAGTGTAAAAGCTGTCATTTTTAATGAAAACTGAAGGATAAAACATATATGCTAAATGATTGTTGAAATAGGTAAATATAAGTGCCGGTTCACACACGTCAAGCTTGACTCGTCAAGTCTTGAGTTTTTTGGAGAGAGGGGAAATGAAATGGCATTCTCTTTTCTCTTCTCTCATAAAAGCTCAAGACTTGACGAGTAAAACTTGACGTGTGTGAACCGGCACTAACTGTTAGGTACGAACACGACCAGCTTTCTTTTTTAAAAATTAGGGGCATCATTAATAAACGAATGCTTTAGTTATATCTACATTAAAAATGGGCTTTCCCTAATAATTTCGTGCTCTAAAACTTGACTAAGCTTTAATTAAAAAAGTTGTCGAATATTGAATTTGGTTATTTATTTTAAGGTCTAATTTAAAAAATAAATGAAATAAATATGTATACAATTTTTTGCTCAAATAAAAAATTTGCATTTGGCGGGTTTTATATTAAGAACAACTGGCAACGCTCATGTAAAATTGGGAATAGCAGCCAGGGTTGTCGGATTAATTTTGATCTTTTTTGACAAATTTATTGTTCAAAATCGCCAAAGCCTTTTTTTGCGTTTTTGACAATATAAAATATATCTTTAACAGTTTTAAAAATATTTTTTATAAATCCTAAAAAATAAATATCTTCCTATTTGCTAAAATTTGCCAAAAATGGGAAAAAGTCGCGTTGATACATAAATTGTTTAATTAAAATGTTTGGTGAACACAAAAACGGTACAATAGTTTACAATAGTCTAACTAAAGCAGCAAAACGATTTCTTGTGGTTAGTATTAAATGAATATTGGTTCTAAAATGCTATATATTTCACCGGTAAGGCATTCTTACTGTTTTTTTGGAAAACAATGTGTACGATTCAGTTATCATGTGAAGGTATTAACGTGCTATTTACATTCATATAATTTATAGCTCGTAATAATGTGCCAAGAAGTTTATACTGCACTCAATTTTGAAAGCGAGTTTTAGTGGAGTTAATTATTAAAAATAACTCTTTCAACACAGACATTAACAATTGGAATAACATGCACATAAAGAGTTCTTTAAAATGGTACGTACCGGACGTATCCTTATAGCTATATATTTTTTCAAAAACTAATTTATATTACATGGAATACCACATTGAAATAGTATTTCCAAATAACAAACGGTAAATTTGTATACGAGTCTCAAAACAAATTCATGGCTTATACTATGCTCACACTTGGGTTCTTTAACTCTGCTTAACGTTTTGTTTTTTTTTTTTTTCTTAAATAATTCATAAATTTTTACAATTTTATCATTAATATGTTTAAAATAATCTTCTGATAACTTTATAAAGTATTTTTTTATCCATTTTTAATACTTAAAAGAAATATTAATTTGTTTGTTGGGTTTTTTTCTTAATAATCTGTCATCTTAATCATCTCTAATGTAATAACATTATTCCCAGTTTACACTAGGGACATTTCTTGCTGTACAGACGAAGTTTGATGGCGAGGGGTCGAAAAGGTAGAGTGTTTAGTACATGACTATCTGTACTGGACATTTTTTTCATTTTTCTTTCTTACTTTTTGTAGTTTACATACAAGTATTAATTTCCGTCTGACTTCTAATGTTTCATATGTAAACGCTTCAGGTAAAATTAAAAGAAAATTCAAAAAATATCCGGCAAGAAATGTCCCTAGTGTAAATTGGGACTAACTGCCTATTTCACGATGTCACTCGAACGTATACGTTCGCACAAATAACATATAAATCAAAAACAAAATTAAAAAATTTGTTTTTGGTTTACATGTTATTTGTGCGAACGTAAACGTTCGATTGACATCGTGAAATAGGCAGTTAGTATTATCAAATTTACAACAAAATCGCCATATATTTTAAAATCAGCCAAAAATAAATCGCATGTCGCCAAGAAACTTGACAACCCTGATCGTATTATGAAAATGTGTAAAAGAATGTGGCAATGAGTAAATGAAATAAGAATATTATACTGGCATCACATATACATCACAATAGTATTGTTGTTTCTTTTCAACCAGTTGTTTGGTAAACAAGTGACCGACTGACTAAAAAGACCTAAGTGATCCATGCAAGTGACCGATTGAACGGAATTGAACGATGAAACTGAACGGCCGTTCATCGTTCATCTGACTGACCCGTTCAATTGAACTAGTTCGTTCATGACCGACACAACTCTATTAATTGTTGTAGTATCGACACCACCGTTTACATGAATTCGTCTTGGTTGTATTTTAGGACCGTGTTGTACAACCGTTATCTCTTGTTATTTAATGTAGAGCTCAAGGTATATTTACACAAGGTAAATTGCTTTTCGAAAGTTTAATCAAATAATTTATCGTTGATAACTCAAAGCACATAGTCTTTATAGTCTAAATTTATCTTAAAGTAAAAAATGAACTAATTATTTTATCAGACTCAGAGACGTTTTGTTTCTTTAGTTTCGCCATTTTTAGGCGTAGAGGTCTTAAGAAATAATCAACAGTCTTATAAAAAAAGCGTCCACAAATCGCCATTACTTGGTGGCCATACGATCAAGTTTTGCCTTTCAATTCCATTCAATTTGCAATACACTCTCACTTTTTTACTAACACACTCACACTTTCTAAATTGACCACGAGATGGCTTTCAATTTAACCTTTCCATTTGTTTGGCAATTTTACTTTCAATTTAACAGCTGATTACATGTTTGTCTTTATAAATTGTTTTCTTGATGACATCTTGAAAATAAATTGCTTACAAATTGAGTGCAGCCTACGTCACAGCTTTCAATTTATGTAAATTTTGACAAGCAGTATATGCAAAAGACTATCAAAACCAACTTGATCGTGTGGCCGCAGGGTTAGGGAAAAAACATTTTGGCCCTAAATTTGTAAAACGCAACGCAATGCCAAAAATTATATTGAAAGCAAAAACAATGTCAAAAATATTTCATAATTTTGTTGTTGTTTTCTACAGAAATTAGTGCTGGAAAACTATCGATAGACTATCGATATTATCGATAGTCTTAAAATATCGATAGGAAAAATATAAATATCGATATTTTTATTATTTAAAATACAGATATGAAGACATCTAACAGCAGCTATACACACACAGTTTTTTGCCGCAAATTTTTACTTGCTATTATTAATTTGCGCCGAATTACAGCAATGAATACAAACAACAAGAATGGCAAGTGGTATGGATTGCTTAGCAGTGCTTTTAACTGTTAATTAAAGGCATTTAAGTCCAAATTTGTACATGTGTATATAGGGACAGAAATGTCAAATATTTTTGTAATATTGTAAAAAAAAAAATGCAAATCCAAATGCGATTGCAAGCATAGGACAAAACAATGAACGACCATTAGAGGATAAGTCCACTAGATTGATTACCCTTTTTGGGCTTAGAATTTAGAAATGAATATCTTATAGTCCCTGTTACTTCGGTTCCTTCAGAAAGGTACTTATCAATATTTAAAAAACTGCCATCTAAAATAACGTGCGTATATACATACATACGTCTCATACATTGAATAAAGTGATGAAAACAACGGACTGTAGCCTTATAAAAAAATAACTAAAGTTTTCCTGAACAAGTACAAACATTCAGTCGATAGTAATATCGATATATCGATAGTGAAATTTGAACTATAGATAAATATCGATAGTAGAAAATATCGATAGCATCCCAGCACTAACAGAAATACACATTGCGTTTTAAAATTATCAACGCCACGAGATATGCAGCGTTTAAAATTTCAAATTTCAATATACATTTCTATAGAAAACAACAACAAAGTTATGAAATATTTTCTATTTGTTTTTGCTTTCAATATAACTTTTGGCGTTGCGTTTGCGTTTTACAAATTTAGGGCCTTTATCCCGTTTATTTCGCCCTGAATAAAACAAAGTAAATTTTAAGTTCTGTATAAAAAAAGTCATGCGAAATAAAGTATTTTCGCGTGCTTTATATTGTTCCAAGGCGAATTGAGTAGAAGGTGAGGTCAACTCTACAACTACAATGCTTCTGTGGTCGGGTTGTCAATAATATTGCTAGTAAAAAAACAGGTTTGTTTACATAAAAAACTAGTTTGTATACAAACTTTGACAAGTGGACCACTGAAAAAAAAACACCATATGTTGACTTGACCCCACCTTCTAGTCAATTCGCCTTGATATTGTTCATATAAAATATAGAGTAAAATTATTCGAAATAACGGACAACATTTTATTATCAAGTATGAGTGGCAACCCTAGGTATAATCGAAATGCATTTATTATAAATGTTATCATTAACTAACAGTAAACCTTCTATAAAATGAACTTTGAAGAAAATAAATAAATTTTTTGGTTAAAAGCATTGAAGGGCAATTTTAAATTCCCTTTCCGTATTCGAAACTTTTAAAAACAGCTTTGTAAAATTGGGTTATATTTCTTAGGGGCCACTGTATTTACCCAGTTTATATAGGATAAAATACATATCTAGCCTTAACCGCGAAAATAACGTAAGCGACATAATTTTCGATTTTCGTTTTTTTTTTACAAATGACTTTATTGGTAAAACTTGCATCATCTCCCAAAATGTCATGGTTACATAAGGTACCGCCACGTTTTTTTAGCAAGAACAATTTTATTGTAAGCGACAAATTGCATATAAAATTTATATGCAATAAAATAGAAAAAACTCTCTCCTGTAAAATTTAATTTTTGGTGCTTACGTTATTTTCGCGGTTAGGGCTCGATATATTTTACATAAGTTAAACCGCCCTTTTTTGTCCATGTATACATACTTATATACATTTTCTTTCGCGTTACGCCTTCGGTATTTCAATCATGTTTTAGATTTATATTCAATTTAGCTGTTTAATGTGTTTTTTGTTTATTCTGTTGGAACTTTGTTGTAATAATGATAGAATTTCCGTTTTGAAAAGGGAATTTTTTCAAAGAAAAATTTATATATTATTTGTTGCAAAATTACGTTTCATTATAGAAATAGATAAAGAAAATTTTTATTTAAAGAATTCAATTTTTAAAGAGAATTTTATAAGAGTTTTCATTAAGTTTTTTGCGAATCGGTAAAATTTTTTCAAGATTTTATATGTACAATTATAAGTTCAGTTTTTATACATTTTTTCAGGGACCGTAACAGTTACGACTTTTTTAAAAAAAGTCAAATTATAATAGTTATTTTTTGACTTTTATTTTTTCGGTCAGAAATAAAAGTTAAAATTTGACTTTTATTTTTTCGGTCAAAAATAAAAGTTAAAATTTGACTTTTATTTTTTAAGTCAAAAATAAAAGTTAAAATCTGACTTTTATTTTTTCGGTCAAAAATAAAAGTTAAAATTTGACTTTTATTTTTTAAGTCAAAATTAAAAGTTAAAATTTGACTTTTATTTTTTAAGTCAAAAATAAAAGTTAAAATCTGACTTTTATTTTTTAAGTCAAAAATTACAGTTAAAATTTGACTTTTATTTTTTAAGTCAGAAAAAAAAATTTACTATGCCATAATAATAACAATGTAATGGAAATATAAGAAAAATAAGATCGATGACAATCAGTGTTGTTGTTTTGGTTATTTCTAACCAAAATAGGTTACATGGTTTCATTTTGGTTACATTTTTCTCCAAAGAAAAAAAAAAAGATATTTCTTTCATTGGAATTCTAATAATAGATCTAAAAGCTTTTCAACAATATTTTTAATAAATGAATGAAGAAGTAAAAGCATTGTTCATTGATTAGGCACAAAATGATACTCTTTTTGCAGTACTAAAATTTGGTTACAAAAATTTAAAGGCCGCGGCAACACTGATGACAATATTATTTTACCGTTATTTATACTTTACTAATTTAAGAAGTATCAACTACTGTGATAGCACAGTAGAATTGTTGTATCATTATTATCAACTCTTCTTTGCCTTTGCTTTGCAGTCGTGGTTTTTTGGTCATATCTCTAAATTTCAATAGCAAGAAATGGTGGACTTTATGTAACATAAATGTAAAACATCCTAGCCGCTATCATGTCTGGAGTCTCCGGAAAACACATATCAAACGTAAGACAGACAGACGAAAAGACGGACGGACGGACGGACGGACGGTTATCGTTAAATCAACTTCTCTCCTCATAAGAACGCAGAATATATATACTTTATAGGGTCTAAGATCAATATTGTAGAAATTACAAACGGAATGACAAACTTATACAGTAGACGCTCAGAAATTCGAATCAGTAATTTCATTACATTTGGCGCTCTAGAATTAGAATCCAAAATTCGAATTTCAGAGCTTTTTTATTGTAAACACTAAAATTTTGACAATTAAGTCTAACCAAATACAAAGTAAAAAGGGGAATACCATTTTAATAGATGATTTACAGATCTTGTTGATGTTGTTAGAGTTTAAAAGTCAGTTTTTTGGTGTTTGTATTATACATACTAAAGTCAAATGAACTGAATTGTTATTTTTTGTTATATTTCGTTAAGTTTTTTTTATAGTTTTTATGTTAAATAAACTAAAATTAAAAAAAAAAAACATTGTTTTTTTATATCTTTACCTACATTTTTTATAAAAAAACCGTCCAGAAATTTGAATAATTCGGAAATTCGAATCGCCCTAAAAACAAAGTGGTTCGAATTTCCGAGCGTCTACTGTATATACCCTTTTCCACCTGTGGTGAAGGGTATAATTAAAATTTTATTTAACTTTTTTAACATCTGCTTTCAATAGGAACAAAAGTCCAATTTTAACTTTTATTTCTGACTTAAAAAATAAAAGTCAAATTTTAACTGTAATTTTTGACTTAAAAAATAAAAGTCAAATTTTAACTTATATTTTTTACCTAAAAAATAAAAGTCAAATTTTAACTTTTGTTTTTGACTTAAAAAATAAAAGTCAAATTTTAACTTTTATTTTTGACCGAAAAAATAAAAGTCAGATTTTAACTTTTATTTTTGACTTAAAAAATAAAAGTCAAATTTTAACTTTTATTATTGACCGAAAAAATAAAAGTCAAAAAATAACTGTTATATATTGACTTTTTTTAAAAAAGTCAAAAAAATTAAAGTCTTTTAAGTTTATTATTCCTTAGCATAACAGCATCAATATGCTGTATTCAAATATCTGATAGACAAATTATATCCACCTGACTTTTTGATTTTAAATTTTAAAAATAACTGTTATTTTCGGTCCCTGCATTTTTTTCTATAACTTAATTAAGCCAATTGTTGTTTGAATTTATTGTAAATTTTCGAAAAAATGGAAATGAACTGATTTCTGTTTTGATACATTCTGAATGTTTCGATTTGCTTAAATTTAATAGGTACCTATTCAATGTTTTTTTATATGCATATGTGCATATGTATGTATGTAGGTAAGTGCTGGGTCACACTTGTTTAAGTTTTAGTCGTAAAGTCTTGAGTTTTTAGGACAGATAGCTCCTTTCCCTTCTCTCCTAAAAGCTCAAGACTTGACGGCTAAAACTTAAACATTCAGGGTTGTTTTTAGATATTTTGAGGTTATTTTTTATTTGTCACATTTTTTTACACATGTTTTACAAAAAAAATTTTTGTTCATCGACCAATTAAATACAAACAGAAAGTGTTATACATATGTATGTAGGTATTATAAATATTTATAACCATGATAATAATCAAGCAAACAGGCCCTGTTTAATAAAACCAAGCATAATACAACACATATGTACCTATTCCTCTAGCGTCTTGAAATATGGCACTCTGTAGCAGAAAAGGAAAAAAAGTAAGAAGGAGAGTAACAACAAAAAAATTGAGTGGAAAGTTAAATTAAAGACTATACTTAAGTAGGTATGTTCTATATACATACATACTTATATAGGCATTTCCACCTTTGGTAAAGAGTATAATAATAGCAATTTCAAAAACGGCAACACTTTAGCATCTCATAACTCGAAAAATAAACATTGTACGTCTATATCTACTAGAGGTATATTTATGCCAAATATTAATGCATTTCGGCAAAGCATTTATGTAGTAGTAGTTACATCAAGGCGAATTCATAAAGGTGAAATTTTCGAGTCATCTGTTTATTGTTTATTTTTTTGCGTGCATACTGAATGTCAAGCTTTGTTTACATTTTGTGAAAAAATTTATTTAAATTTAAAATGCAATAAAATTTTAAATAGTTGAAACAAAAACTTATTTAAATTTTATAAAATTAAAAATATAAAATATAAACACAAGAAAATAAAAAAGCGTAATGAATAAGTGGAGCCAAAATAATTTGCAATTGAGGACTTTCTATTTTATATTTTATTAATAAAAAAAATCTCCTTTTTTATATTTTCAACAAATATTTTTGACATTCACTCTAACTTTTTACAAAAACAAAATACATAGTATTTTTCAATAAAAAGGGATAGCTAGCATAACTCTATCTCATGATGCGGTCACCTTTATAAATTCGCCTTGAGTTACATACATATGTATTTGTACAAAATAAACAAAAGTCAAATTTTTGTTTAATATGATCATATGTATTCAGCCCAATTATGAGTGAAAATTCTTCAGGAGGTACCATTATTTCTATCATCATCATATATATTATTTCTAAAGCACTTTTTTTTGTCGGTTGCAAATATCTCCCATACCACCGCATCAAATTTAATGAATGATATCTCATTTTAAAGCTTATTTCTAACACTAATGACGAAAAATAATTAGAAATTGAAAAATTAATATTTTCATTGATAAAAATTATATTTTAAAATGTATTGAAGTTACTAAAATTTCTATTAATTATTTTCATTTTATGTTACAAAAATTACAACTAACGGTGCGAAATATTCGCACGGGTCATCTAGTTTAAATTTAATGGGAAAAACTCCCGGGCACTTTTTATTCATAATTGGGTTGATTGTATGTTACGTATTTTCAAACAGCTGACATTTGCAGTCATGATGCTATTACTAACGCGCTGCGCGTTAGATGCATTGCAGTGATGTATTTCCGAACAGGCCCAAAGTGGACCTTTAAACTTTCGTTGTGGTCAAGATCTAATTAAGTAGGTCTATGCAACTCTACAACAATACAAAAAACTTCAGTCATTCTGTTCATGTAAAGCTTTTGCATATGCATCAAAAACTTACTACCACACAGGGTTGTCAGATGTTTTTCAAATTCTATCTCCAAATTGTGAACTTGTATCCCAAAAAAATATTTTTTCTTAAATAGTTTTATTGTACATATTTTATTTAATTTGTACATTTAACGTACACATATGTATATATATATATATATGTGTATTGCTAAGTAAGTTTAAGTATGTTTGTATAAGTAAATTTGGCATCAACTTAAAAAAAACATAATCAGTTTAGCAGGTTTAACAGCCTTTTCGCACTTAAATACATTTTGGAAGCATGGAAGATGTTGAAAACGTGAAACGTTTAACAAATCATATAAATCAAAAATTTCAACATTTCTGGAAAAACTTCATTTGTGTTAAAAAAAAATTTTTTTTTTTAAATTATGGCTAAAATCAACATCTTTACAAGATATTCCTATCTCATTGTATTCCATTCTACATTTTTCGATTATTTTAGTGTCATCACTAGAAAAGTGGCAATAATAGGGTTTTTACACTGATCAACATCTAACATCTACCATCAAAGATGTAGAAAATGTGAAACACTCGTTTACATTGCTCACATCTAACATCTGCCATCAAACAAAAATGTCACCATATTTGAAAAAAAAAATTTATTAAATTAAAAATGTTTTTTTCTCACAAAAGTGCCAACATTTAAAAAGAAAACTCAAAAATGTATTTGAAGTTCAATTTGTTTAAAAATATAAAAAATACTTAACAAAAAAACATTGCATTAAGATATAAAACTTGACAAATGGTAACGCTGCTTTCAAATCAACTTCCATTTTGTCAGTGATGCCACAATAATAATAGAACTTATTGACACTTTTATAGTGATGACACTAAAATAATCGAAAGATGTAGAGTGGAATAAAATGAGATAGGAACATCTTTTAAAGATGTTGAAAGATGTTGTTTTTTAGCCCTATGTATTTCTTATGGAAAGATGTTAACATCTTCGCAAATGGTGGGAAATTGATGGTAGATGTTAGATGTTGATCAGTGTAAAAAGGCTATAAATTATATAATTGTGGCATCACTGACAAAATGACAGTTGTTTTAAAAACAGCGTTACCATTTGTCAAGTTTTACCTTTTTTGCAAGTTCAATTAAATTTTTTTTAAAATATTTTTAACCAAAATGAATTCAAAATAGGTACATTTTGGTTTTTTCTTTTAAAATTTTGACACTTGTGGAAAAAAAGTTTAGAAAAAGAATTTTTTTTCCGAAATGGTATCATTTTTCAATGAAAGTAGATGTTAGATGTTGCAAGTGTGAATGCATGTTTTACATTTTCATTAGTTCATTCGAAATGTATGCTTCGCAATTTGATGGTAGATATGAGATTTTGACATGTGTGAAAAGGCTTAGAAGAAAAACAAAAGGCTGCAAAAAATAAATCAGCTGTAGAGTTGCATAGACCTTATTTGAATTTTTTTTTTTTAATATCTAGTGGAATTAGAAGACGTTGAAGGAAATGAACTGGAAATTGACGACAGTGAAAGCGAAAAAGCAAACGTAAGTTTTAAAAACTAATCAAAAAATTATTTTTTATTATTTTCTAAATAGAAATAGTTTCAATTTTCAATCTTTTCGAAATTAACCCAGGTTAAGCTTTCATTCTAAATGAACCCGGGTTCAGTTTACTTTTAATAGCCCGTTTACATCCCACCGCAATCTAGTACTTACAAGATTTCTAGCAAATTCAAGTTGTTATATACTAGATTCTCCTTACAAAACAGAATCTGCATCGTGACAATATTTTGACGAAATCTACTTTAAATCTAGTAGTACTTAGTCGTCGTCCAGACTACCAATTTTTTTTTTTGCAGCATTTCTTGAGTTTATTGGTGAGAGGAGTGAGAAGATTGCGATTCTGTTTTGTTATTCTCAAACTTTTTAACTTGAAGTTGGCTGTGAGTAGTTGTGTATAAAATATAAAAAGCTGTTGTACAAATTTAAAAAATTTTATGAAAATATTAATAAAATTGAACATGCTAAATGAAGTTAATTATAACTAAAAGATTATGCAAATTTTTAAACGCCTATTTCTCTATATGTATAAAATAAAACATTGGTTTAATTATATATTTTAATTATAATTTTAGTTATAATTTCTAGAATAAAGTTTATTAAACCATGCAAACAGTTATCGCGATTAAACTACTGCAATGATTTATGTAATAATGTGGGTATACAGAAGAACAAGTGAATAGAGACAATGATAGAAACCATGATGGTAACAAAAAGTATGTTGTAAAAATGTAGTAGTAAAGTTTACAGTTTTACACAGAAAACTTAAAAAAATTGTTTAAATCTACAAGATTTCGATTCAATGTAAACGGCCTACTAATCGATATAAATTTTTCAATAGCCCTATTTACAATCTTGTGCAACTGATTTTGCATCGTATTTTTGCCAATATTTTGCAAATAACACAACAATTGAGAAAATCCTAGTTTTTCATCTTTAAAATCGAACATGCTAAATAAAGAAGATACGAAAAGAAATCGATACACATTTTTTAAATACTGATGTATGATGTTAAAATAAACATTATTTTAAAGCTAAAAAATAGTGGATGGTTTTAGAGTAGTTGATGACACAACCGAGAGAGGGGTAAAACCAATCTAAGACGGCAACTCATCCTTGGCAAAAGCTGAAGGACAACAACAGTTTTTATTACAAATTGTATCTGAATCTAGTTTTCTTTTTCCGGACTCTTCAAAACCGGATGCAAGCCATTACCACCATATTGTGTTATTTTTTTATAATTTTAATGTTCAAAATTATAATTTATAACATTTTTTTTAATACTATTTAACAATAGAATTATTAAAATATATTTGAAACAGATATGTCTAATAGATTATTACAATGTTCTTTATACTACATTTACATTAGGCCGAAATCTTGTAGATTTGATTTAAAATCTTCTTCGAAATCTAGTGCGTTTACATTATACTTTTTTGACATTAGCGAGATTTTGTTTTTATAACAGAACAACTGACTAAAAGCTTTTTCGTTACACATACAAACACAAAAAGAAATATACATTAAAAAATTTGCATTACCTTTTATTAATAATCAACGATGTTTATTTTATCATTATTATCGTCTTTTTTATTTTTTTTACAATTTTTATAAAACGTTTTAATTTTTTTTCAACATTTTTTGTTTTGTTTTTTTTTTTAAAATGTAATTTTTTCTTGCGCAGGGAAGTATTTTTTAGTGCTTTATTGAGAAAACCATAGTTGCATCATTAAGTACTACTAGATTTTGAGTAGATTTCGTCGAAATCTAGTCACGAAGTATATTTTGTTTTGTAAGGGAAATCTAGTCAAAAACAACTAGATTTGGCTCGAAATCTCGTAAGTGTTAATACGTGTTAATATTATTAGATTTAAACTTTGCCAATCACATTTTATAGCCTATCGTCAGGTATAATGGTGGTAAGCCGGAAAATATGATACATTTTTTTCTCATATACAATCTCGTCACGACCCTACTGTAACATATTTTTATCAGAAAAGATATCGCCATAAATTAAGGATCATTAAGGTCATTTACCCCGTTTATACGACTTTTTTTATTTACAAATAAGAGTGAAGAGCGTTGCCGTATAACTTTTTTATTGTTATAGCCTTTTTATAGGCTTTTTACACTGATCAACATCTAACATATATCATCAAAGATGTAGAAAATGTGAAACACTCGTTTATATTGCTCACATCTAATCTAACATCTACCATCAAACAGAAATGTCACCATTTTTGAAAAAAAAAAAGATTTTTAAATCAGCTGATTTTGACAAATTAAATTTTATTTTTACTTGTGCTGCTGCTGCATGAAAAGCGTTGCATGTAACTTGAAACGTAGAACGCAAATAAGGTTAGAAAAGCATGCGCTGCGTGGAGACGAAAACGCGTGGTATGGACCTCCAGCTTAAGTTCTTGCAAATAAAAAATGCGTATAAACGGGGTAATTCACAATTGATATCTAAAATTACATAAACTTGCAATCTCAAATGCACAAGGTTGTGAATAGGGCTAATGTACTTTAAGTAAATCGATTACTAATTACATTTAATTTAATAATTTTTAATACTTTCCCTTAGGTACCACCATTCAGAAAAAAACAAAAGCTTAAATCCGGATTTTTCAAACGCCCTAAGCATTTTAGCGGCTATTCTCAAATTTTAGCAAATGCTTGGGCCAGTGAGTATCGTTTAGCCTCATCAGAACAACAATTATTTGCCAAAAAAGCTATAGATGAAATTCTTTTTGAGGCACGAATGGGAACGTTGCATCGCAATTCAGTGAAAATTAATCAAACTAGTGGCGGACAATATCAACATACAGAAATAGTATATGGTAACGCGCACCAAAACTGTATGCCTCGTCAAACCTATAACCAGGAATATAAAGATGCGACGATTGAAATTGAGGAAGATAATAAGGACAACATGCTATTTTCAACAATGCAGTAATTAATTAAAGATAGTTAAATCGTTTTTATTGGTGAATTTTTTGAAGTGCTATGACGGAGTTGACATGTTTTTGCTGTAAAGAAGATGATGTAGCAGAGCTTTTTAACAAATGAATGTAAAAAATTTAACTATTGTTTGCAAAATTGTCATACCTAATTTTAAGTTTAGTTGGTTGGCTAGATATGGCAAAAACTTTAATTGCCAAAAATTAAAAAAAAAAATAAGTAGAATACATATTTACTTTGATAATCGTTTATTAACTTTTAAGTGTTTAATTTGGAAGGAATAAACTTTACTTTTTAACTTAAAACTTATTTTTTTAAAATTATTTTGTTACGAGCAAGGCGATTTCATACAGTTGGCAGCATCATGAGATAGAGTTATGCTAGCTATCCCTTTTTTTTTTTTTTTTTTTGAAAAACACTATCAGCCCAATTATGAATAAAAATTCCCCGGGAGTTTTCTCCTATTTTTCCTTTGTAAATTCAATTGTTAAAATGGAAAAAGGGAAAAACTCCCGGGGTATTTGCATTCATAATTCGGCTGTATGTAAAAAATAGAGTGTATGTCAAAATTATGTGTTGAAAATATCACAAAGGAAATTCTTTTTGTTTATAAAACGTACACAATTGCTTTAGAAAATAAATATTTTTCCTTTATTACATATTTATTGTGGCTCCAGTTTGAACGATTCACCCATCTCGGAAAATTTGTCCGGACAAACAAAGCTACCATATGGTTTACAAATGTAAACGATTATACAAAGTGGCAGCACAGTTAGCAAGCTATTAGTTTTTTTTATAAAAGTGTGTGAAAATGGAAGAAAGAAGAAAATTAATTTTATTATTTTAACCCAGATATGCCCATTGCTTGAGCATGATCATTTTAAAAGTTGTTTTATATTATTTTGGAGAGAAATGAGAAATAAAAGCAGTGCAATTATAGGTTTTATTAAGATTTATTGAAAAAAGTGGTTTTTGAAGCCGTCCTATTTATACACAGAAAAAAGTAAAAAACGGTTTTGATCACCAAAATAATTGAAACAAGCAAAAAATTGTTTAATTTTGCACCTATCACCGAAATGATTATACCAATTACTCAAATTTGCAAAAATTGCAAAACAAGGATTTTTTTCAAATTAAAAAGTTTTTACATTTTAATTACAAAAATAATTGAAAAAATTATTAATATTAAACAATATTTTAATTGAATGAATTAACAAATTAATTTAAAAAAATCAATATTTTAATTGAATGAATTATTAACGTAATTGATTACAATACAGAAAATTAATTATTTTAATAATTGTATTGATTAAAACAGTGATTGAATTTTCCTATAGGACATTGGGAACATGACTCATTGGGTGTGATACGACACAAAATATTATACATATTATCCTTCGTCACATTTTCGGCATCTAGTTAAGGTTTTTTGATGGCAGGCTCCACATCAAGTTTGTTTTTCCTGTGAAATAACCCAGTGGTCCAATCGGTCATAACAAAATTCATTATTTAGGGACCCAGGTCTTTGTAAGTGGCACTGAAATTTACAGAAACACCTTGGTAATTCTCGAACTAGTATATATAGCCTTGTGGAGTCGTACCTACCCATAGTTGGAAGCCATAACGAACTGTCTTACCATGAATATAGTGCTTGCAACCATGTCTACCTCAGTATGGAACCATGGCTTCATCTACGCTGTGTCCCTCTTCAACATCAGCCTTTTCCATAAACGTATTATTCAAATGCGCGAAGAGTGGCCTGACTTTGGCGAGCTAGCAATGAATATTGGACAAAGTAAACTCAAATTAATTTTATTTTTATTCAGCACAAACCGAAAAATTTAATATGTGGCAGATCAATTCAACTTGTATGTACAAATTGAAAAAAAGTGGCATCTCAGTTCATTTTGTTCGGCACAAGAATTAAAATTAAACCAATTCAAGAAAAAACGTTCCGAACAAATTCATTGCTCTCTCTCTCAAAAGTAAAACGTCAAACTCAATATAAAAAAAATTTTGTCCGGACAAAAATATTGTTCGGAACGCATGGGTGAATCGAGCTTAAGGGCCAAAAACACTCAAATGCTTGTCCAGCAGGCGAATTCACACGTGTACGTGTGCTGGACCAAGGCGAATTGAGTAGAAGGTGAGGTCAACTCTACAACTACAATGCTTCTGTGGCTGGGTTGTCAAAAAAAATTGCTAGTAAAAAAAGTAGGTTTGTTTTCATAACAAACTAGGTTGTATGCAAACTTTGACAAGTCGACCACCGCAAAAAAACACCATATGTTGCCTTAACCCCACCTTCTAGTCAAATCGCCTTGTGCTGGACGTAATATTCGCAGTCATATCTAAATTTTTTGATTATTCATCCAGCATTGTCAGTGTGACACTTACAAACACATTTTCACTAATACTACCACAATGCTTGATGAGTATTTTGATCAGTGTTTTTGGGCCTTTAGTACTGATCAAGGCGAATTTACTTTCAGGTGTTTATCTTCAACCAACAGAACTATTGTTACATTTTTTTTTATCACTGTTGGCCTAATTTAAATAAATTTATTAAACTTTCCAAATATACTAAAGTTCAATGATTAATACTCCTAGTGGGCTAAAGTGCGTTGAAAAACTAGTTCGATCCCATATGGATCGTAGCAAAACTAGTTTCTTTCGAAAATTCGTAGCAAAATTCGTTCGTTACAAAATGAAATCTATTATTTTTCTATATCAGTTGGTTTCAATTTTTCAACTGTTGAGCTATTAATCAAGAATGGCATAATACTTTAAAATAAAAAAAATTCAACTAATTTGGTCCATTTAATTTGGCGGTATATGTATGTTTTTTGCATTTTCCCAAACTTAATTGAATTTAATTAAAAGTACATCCATAATTAAAAGTACATACAAATTTACTGGCAACACTGTGTACAGCACATGTCTAAAAATAAAGGTAAACATAAGCATCTTTTGACATTTCTCTACATAATTATAAAAAAAATGTAAACAACTTTTGACATTTCTCTACCCAATTATGTAAGAAAAAAGTAGCACAGCTGTGTTTTCAACACCACCTGAAAGTTAATTCGCCTTGGTACTGATGTTCATTAAGACCGTTTCAAACTATAATACAAGGCGAATTTATAACAGGTAATACCATGTTTCCACGGTACGTGCTTCGCTCTCTATTCATGCTTCACATCCCAATCATGAACGAAGCAACTGCTTCGCCATACAAAACTTTGAGAGCGAAGCAAGTAGATTCATATTGAATCTACTTGCGAAGCGCGAACAATACTCTTTCCTCTAATTTTTATCGCAATGTTATCTGAACTAGCTGTAAAAATCGATTGTTTCAGAGTTGTCAACTTGGTGCGTTTCGCACAATTTTTGGTGCTTTTTAAATTTTTTGCTGCTATAACAATAATGATGAAAATATTAACTTTATTAATTTGGAATAATTGAAATAAATTTTTGAACACTTTTTCAAAAGTATTAAACAGAATTTATTAAATCAATTTACGAAAATAAATCATCTTGTACAAATAAATTCAAGCATAAATACTATCCCTTATATTCATTATAAAAAGAATTTTGTATGAAAATTTGTTTAATAAACCTGTCATAAGCCCGAACTGTTTTTTTTTATTAATATGGGGGTATTTATTTATGTAGAATTTTGTTTAATTTTTTTATAAAGTTTTTGGTTTTTCTTTTTATACCCACACCACAATAGTGGAGAGGGTATTATGCATTTGTGCTGATGTGTGCAACGCCTTAAAATATTGCTCCTAGACCCACCTTAAAGTATACCGATCGACTCAGAATGACTTTCTGAGTCGAACTAACGATGTCCGTCTGGCTGGTTGGCCGGCTGGCTGGCTGTCCATGTATCCTTGTGCGCAAAGTACAGGTCGCAATTTTGGAAATAATTTGACACCAAGCCTATTGAAAATGGGCCAAATCGTAGGACCACGAGGGAAGATAAGGGGAAATTTCTTCCTCTCAAAAACTATTAAACCTATTTTAATGAAATTTCAAACATAGATAGAACTATATCTTTTTGGACACAAAAGGGATGCATTTTTTAAAAAATAGGACCACGAGGGGAGATAGGGGCAATTTCTGCTTTTCAAACCGATTTTAATGAAATTTAAACCATAGATAGATCCATATCTATATGGACACATAAGCTATACAATTTTTCAAAAATAGGACCACTAGGAGAGGTAGGGGTCAATTTCTGCCTCTCACAAACTTTCAAACCGATTTTAATGAAGTTTATGAACACAGATAAATCCATATTTATATGAACACACAAGCATGATGTGTTTTTAATACTGTGGTGTAGGGTATCATATAGTCGGGCTTGACCGACTATACTTTCTTACTTGTTTAACTATGTAAAATGTAAAATGCAGTTTTGTTGTTATATTTTTTATATGAAAATATTAAACTTCTTAAAAAATTATATATATTTTAAAAAATATTATTTTGAATCCTTACTAGATATTTAGTGTTGATCTCTTTATAAAAAAAACTTGGATATATTTTAGGCAATTAAAAAAAATTTATCTAGTACATATGAATACCGAGTCGAATTCAACAAGGTAAACTCATCGCTGCAACAATTACAACTCTAACAAATATTTAAAATTTTTGTTTTTAATATTAATGTATTTGCAAATTTGCTTTTTGGTGTGCAAAATTAACATTTGGTAGAATAAAATTTTTAGTTTCACATGCTGGGTTTTCGGGTTTTCTGATGCTGCTTTTACAATTTTCTCTATGGCGTCAGCCAAAAGTACTCACTGTGTGTCCATCCGTCTGTCCGTTTCATTGTATATGTACCTACACACATTTTATAGCGTGCGCTTTAAAAACACTGGGGTGTTGTAAAAATTGATAAATTGTTTTTCATTGGAAATGTTGTTTTATTTTTGTTAACGCGTTAATATAAACCAGAGATCTTTATATACTTGCTTATAATATAAAATACATAATATAATCAGGGCTAGGCAGTATTTCAAACACCTGAAATACAAATAGATTTTTTGTATTTGTTTTTTAAATACATTCCCTGTATTGTGTGGTCTCAAAATACATTTTCCAATAAGCAATTTTGCTGGAATTCAAATATAAATCAAGTGTAATTTCAGTCCTATTTTAAATTTTCAAGCCTTGAATTATTCTTTAATTACACTGGAATTCAAAAGCAATATCCAGCAAAATGAATACGGAATTCCACTAATAATCTTGCAGCATCAATTATCAAAATTAAAAAACCATTCTAAGAACCATGGCTTGTGGTTTTGAAGAAGCATTCAGAAAATTTACAAGAGAAACAACTCAGCCACGTTTTCATTTTTACCCATGGTACAACGTGCTTTACAGCCTACATAAAATCTTAATCCATGGTGCTGCAATAATAAAATATGGAGTCACAAAATAAAGACTTTTTAGAAATTATTGGGAGTTTCACACCAGAAAAATGTCTCGCGAATAGATCACGAGGGATATATTAACAAGATTTTATATGTAACTTTGCGCCTTCAACTGTTACGAAAATGTAGCCAATCGGCACCACTGGTGTCTATTTATACTCTATCCCAAGTGAGTGCCCCGGTAGACTAGCTGGTAGAGAGCTTGTCTATCAGCGCCGGGGTTGCGGGTTCGATTCCCGCCAGAGACTCTGGTTTCTTTCCTGCAGACAAGCGTAGAGCTTCGCGGGATTAGCGTAGGGAATTAAAAAAAATAAAAAAAAAAAAAAGATATTTCTGGTACTTAAATTTGGTATACATTCAAATAATTTTTAAAAATAACGGCTTTTAGTACAATATTTTTCTTTAAATTTTTATCAAGTTCAACCCTGTATAATAAACAAACTAAACGTAGCTCTTCGTGCAGCATTAACATGTCTGTCTTAATAGTTTCTGTAGTTTTCTTTCACACGAAATTCTTACTGTCTACTTTAACTATAGTTGACTCACTCAGGCCTTTGAATTTTCCTATGATGAATTAAACTTTAATAAGAATAAGTTATATTTCTCTTTCAATGAATTTTTCTCCAATTTACACACACACTCTTTATTATCATTTGTTTTATTCATTTTACAAAGAAAGTTCGTCGCAGTTTGCTGCGTTCGTTGCGAGAAAAACTGGAATTTTTCTTTTGTAATTTAAAAAAATTAGATAAAAACGTTTAAAATTAAAGACCAAACCAAAAAAAGTAATATACATTTTGAATTTAAAACTTTTAACATTGAAATTCCAGGTTAAATAATTAAAAAACGGTGTTGTAGTAACAAAACGTGGAAGTGATATTTAGAAAATTAAGAAAAAATAAATGTACCTACATACAACAAAGAAAATTTTGAGTTAGAAAAATTGTTTGTGTGAAACAAGAAAACTGTTTTTCATATATGTACATAACTTAAAATATTAAGAGTGAATAAAAGCAAATTCATTTCAGTGAAAAAATTTTTGACAGGCAAAAAGAAATAAACCTATTAAGAAAATTAAAATAAAACAAAAATTTAAAAAAAAGAAGAGAAAACAACTAACATTACTTAAAAAAGGTTAGTATTTAGAAAATTAAATATTTGTTAAGAAAGTTTTAAAATTTTCCTCTTATTTTTTTATTTTATAACTACATATTTTTTTTTATTATTCTTTGTTTTTTTTTTTTACTGTGACAATTGGAAAAACTTTTTAATCCAATAAGTTTTAATTTAGCCATTAAAAAGAAAGAGACAACTAGTGTTTAATGTATAATCATTGCCTTAAAAGTTTTTTGTTGTTGTTTTTCTTTTTAAAAATGCATTTTCTCGCTCTTTATTCTTTGTGCCCTTTTTTCATAAGTTTAATGCATTTTCCAATGTAAATCTTGTAATTGTCACCTTAATTGTCAAATCAGCATTTCAATAAAAGACAAAAATTTTTTTGGTACATATTTATTTTGTAAAAAAGTGCTGAAAAACGTATACCTAACTTATTGAAAAACTTAAATTTTGATTAAATGTATTTGTTACGTACGTGAAGGTTGTTTTTATTACATTTTTTGGCTGTTTCTTTTGTCTGGCCCCATTTGTTGGTAATAGCCTTGAACTTTGTTGTTGGTTATGTGTGTTTACTTAAGTGTTTAAATGGTTACATATGTACAAGAATCAAGCTGGATTTTAAATTAATTAAGTTTAAAATTTATGTAAATAATTGATTTTTTAAAGAGCTACTTAAGTTAATTTTTTGAATAGTTTATTTTTGTTATATTTAATTTTTGCATTAGTGTTCATAAATCCTAAAATTTCAAACAAATATCTTAGGGGGTTTATATTGTAATTCAAGTAGTGCCTAGTTGTCTTCACAAGAATGCTTACCAGGCCTAATTATTGTTAAAAGATTTAAAAAAAAAAACAATAACTTATAATGACAGAGTTATATTTTCCATTAAATACGTATGACTTGTGCGATCGTGTAATCCACCCTTTAATAAGGGAAATAATTATATAATATGAGAGTTCGTTTACTTTTCCAGTAAAATCCAGTAACACAGCGTTTACACTTGCCAATACTGGCAAGACAGTAAGCATAAAAAAAATATTTACCAAGGGGGCTACTCTCTATTGCGATGCGAAAGAAAATTGTAGCAAATCTAGCGATTGGCACTCTTCAATACGTTTTCGCTTCTTTTAATTTTTTTTCTTTTCGTAAATCATTAAATTTTTTTTTTATTTAAATTTTCCAATTTCAAATATTTTTAAACACTGGCATTTCATTACTGTAAATCCGCGCCATCTTTAATTTTTATTGCCACTATCGCTTCATTTTCAGAAAATGTTGCGAAAGTGTTAGAGAGAACCAAGTTGACATTTAGCTTTCGCATCGAAATTGTTTTCGCATCGCAATAGAGAGTAGACCCCCAGTTTTCGCTTTTTAAATTTTATTTATAATGAAGTTTTAAGTATTGTAAATATGTATGTATATGTAAAAATTATTTAGTTTTTGTCTAGTTGCTCTGTATTCTGCTCGCACAATGGTGAAGGGTATATAAGATTCGGCACAGCCGAATATAGCTCTCTTACTTATTTTGCTTATAAGTTTATACTATTATTTACTGACGCGCTCTTATTATTTTATGAAATTATTTTAGAGTGAAATTTATCTTGTAGACCAAAACAATACTTTAAAATAGTTAATATGGAGCAAAATAATGCTTAATATCCCACAAAACATAAACAGGTTTTGGATTTAGAAAGGGAGGGGTTATTCAAGATATACATTTCTAATACCAAATTAAATTTTTTTTGAAATGGTAGGTTAAACAAATGTTGAGCTGACGATATGTATTTATTTATTTATTTATTTGTTTCATTCACAGTAATATATAAAAGCCTCCTAGGCCAATTAACATATATTACAAAGATATATTCCTGAATAAAAATACAATTTCATTTTAATACATAGTTATAAACATACTTTAACTTATAACTAATAAAAAAATCTCATTCAATGGCTCCCCAGCCAAAAAAAACAAAAAAGTTATAAAAAAAGATCATATTTTGAATTTGATTTTTTTTGCTGCTATAACAAAATTTTTCAATTTATACTCACATGTATATTCACATCCTATTATTATTATTATTATGTATTCTAGCGGCAATGTTGGTCCTATAACTAGGGATATTTCACAAATGAGAACCTGAGTTTGGAAGTAAATTTAAAATTGAATATCTTATTGTATAATAAAAAAACTTAATTATGAAACAAACAAAAATTGCGGATATTATTACACACACCATTTCATTAGTTTGCAATAAGTGCATTTAAAATTTGAGAATATTTTCATCAATCAATTGCATATCCATTCTGTTTAAATAAGTTCATCCGGAAATTATTTCAACAAATCTTAGCTGTTGGGTGGTCTGAAAGTATAATAATAAAAATATTGTTTTCATCGAACTATGTAATTCTAAATATAGTTTCTTCTTTTAAAATTTTGATTTCTACAAAATATAAAAGAGAGTAGACAGGTATGTAATTGATAAAAAAAAAACAAACGCTTCATATGCCTAATAGAACATATCAAGCCCTAATAGCAAAAATGATGTAACCAACAATATATTAGATTTTTATTTTTGGATGAAAATCGATAATTTTTCGAGATTTCAAATAAATCGAAATATTTACAACTCGTACAAAAACCGCAATAAATTTGTTTGTGTAAAATCATTGTACAATGTCAAAAACAGAAACAAAGATAAAACAATGATAAAGCTAAAAAAGTAGGGCTTTTAAGTTTACATGTAATGAATTCGCCTTGATTAAAAATTATCTTTTTAATATTTTAATCTAATTTATCAATTTAAAAAAGTTCATTAAATAATTTTTTGACTTTCTTATTATTTTGTTAACATTTTTTCTGTTTTTTTTAACATTGGCAACACTTTTTAGTAAAGTGATGATACTGCTGTGGGGAGGTTGAATAATAAAAATAAAAGAGTTTCTATTAAAAAAAATTATTACAACGTAGGTATTATATACAAGTAATTCAAAATTAATAAAAAATAATATTTATAAAGTGTAGCAATTCCGATATTAAAAAACAAAAAAGCTAAACTTTAAGAACTTTTACCCTAAAAAAAGTTTGCAGCTGAATATTACAATAACAACAAAATATGAACAGTCAAACACACACATGAACAAACACTAAATGGTTTGAACAAGGTCAAGTGACGTTTTTTAGTGTTTATTTTTCTTCATTATTATATTGTTTTTGTAAAAAAGAAAAACAGCTGTTTAGTTTTTATTTACTTTAATTTAACTAAAAAATAAAACTATAAAAAAAACGTGTTTCTTTTATTTACAGCATTTTGACTTTCTTTCAACGCCTATTCTTTTCTTAAGTTTTCCTTTATTTCTTCTTATTCGTCGTCGTTGTCTTCGTTATGGATTCTGATGAAGATTCCTTTGAAATAGATAATGTTGATTCCGGTAATGTTTCATCAGGAGATGAGGGAGACGATGATTTTCCTATGGATGATATTCCATCCGTTCATGAACGTCAAGCAGATAATGATGACTATATTTATGAGGTATTAACAACAGAAGAAATTGTGTTACATCAAAGGGAGATAATCGATGAGGTCAAAGGTGTTTTAAAGGTAAGTGGAACGGAATTGAAATAAAATAATTACACTATATAAATAATAAATCCGTAAAATATAAGATATAAATACAAATTTTTTTATACAATTTTTAATAAAAAGGTGATATTGTCTATCAGAATAAACAAAAATAAAACGCTATTTAATAAAAAAGTTAGCTACGCCGTTTTAATATTAAGCTTTTTTTATGTAGCTCAAGGTTCGCCAGTTTTAGCCAACATTGGGGGTAAATCGTCTTGTAAATATGATTGTTTGTTGTTAAACGTTTCATAATTTGTTCTTTTCATTATTTATGATTTTTTGGAACTTAATTTTTTTCTAAAAAATTATTTAAAGAGGATTACGGGTTTCGTTGTCGTCAACGACTGTTTCGTTTTCTGTAATAGATTAAAGAACAAATGCTGTGTTACTTTAATCTATTGCAATAATGAAAGTCGTTAAAGGCAACGACAACCGTAATAAGGTTTTTTTTTCGGATAAAGTCTCCTTACACTTTCGTTGCTGCCTTATTTTAGGTTTGGGTACAAATACAATTTATATGTTGAATAAAATGTTATGGTTAATTCTATCTTTTTAAGTATTTAGAAATAAGTATGAGGATAATTATATTACTGTGAACCAATAAATAAAATTGATACCGATACCAAAATAACAAATAGTTTAATACCGCTGTTGATACCGATACTGAATAAACATAATTTCAATTAACACAAGTACTAAAAATTTTGTTTTCTACACTGCAAAATTTATATATGGGTCGATATCATGAATTGACTACAATCGAGGATTGAAAACGGCCAAGTGCGAAAATGGGTTTAAATAATTATTTTTCGGTTGATACTGTTTTATAAGACATTTTTATATATTAATAAGCAATGGGCCATGTATATTTAAGGATTTTAATGATTTTTGCACCCCACGGGAATGACAATAGTCCAACGGAAATGATATTTGTGCGGCACGGTAATGACTGAGCAGCATGGTAATGACGTTTTATCATGTATTGCAGCTAAATAAAACACATACAGCAATTTATGGAAACACATTTAATAAAATGCATACGTTATGTCCATTCTTTGGATTATAATTCCAGGTGTACTTTTTAAGTTTGGGGAACATCAAATTTCTTAAATAATTAATACATAACCAATACAACGAATTTGGAAATTATAATATAAATAACGGAAAAATATACTTACCACGGGAATGACAAAATTTCAGGAACATGCACAAAAAACACTAAACACTTCAAAAGCTTTCAAACAACTGACTACATTTTTCACTTCTGTCAATACACTAACGGGACTTGTCGTTACATTGACAGTTAACACCTAACCAAAAAAACCGGCTTAAAGCATTTTTTTTTAATTTACAAATTGGTCCACGGGGAATGACGAAAAAAATTAGCCACGAACTAAAATATTTATGAAATTAAAATTGAGTTGGTTTATTCTTCTCGAATAACTTGACGTACTTTATTTATAATATATATTTTGAGATACTAATGAAAATCTGTGTTTTTTGAAGACAAAACGTTTGGACGCACACCATGGTAATGACGATTTGCACCGTGCGACCAAATTTTTTCATAAAAATATCTAAAATATTTTATTTTGATTTCCGCGCCTCGTTGAAGGACATTTTGTTTTATTTAATCCTGTTCTCAGAATTTGAATTTTGTAATATTTTTAATACAAAATGCGTCGGGCCACAGAATGTAGTCATTTCGTGATATCCACCCATATATATTAAAAAAAATATAAATTTTTTATAATTAATACAAATTTTACAATATTTTAGAGAAAAATCTCTTTGATAATTCACACCAAGTAAAAAATGTGTCATCTAAGTCGTTTGGACCCCTTTTAGGTTTTTTTTTTAAACATTATTGTTTGATTTGTTTAATTGAATTGTGAAACCGGTAACCTATATCGGTTTAAATGGTTCTGTACCGGTATTCCGAAATTATTAAAATACCGATACCGAAATAGCAAATTGGTAGTTGATACCTTTACCGTTAAAATATATCAAATACTTAAAAAGTAATATCGATACCGAAATTTGTTTCGGTTGCCAACCTTAACAAAAAGTGTTATAAACTTAAACGCCCGGGAGACTATCAAATAAATACATCAATCACATAGTTGTGTGCGTGCAGTCGTTCTTTTTCGGGTACACAAACGCGTTGTCGGCAATGCTTGATGAAAATCAAAAAGTTTTGATTTTTTTATTTGATGGCTGATTATTTGATAGTCTCCAGTTGTGATTGACAAAAAAATTGTATTTGCTTTGTGTTTGTTGTCATGTACGGAAGAAAAAACGAAACGAGCCCTATGAAATCAAAATTACAAAAGTTGATTGACGGGTTTATTTGTACGTCTCCAAAAAAGCCTCAAATAAACGACACTAACACATATGCACTGATTGACGGGTTTATTTGAAAGTCTCCAGAGCCCTTTAGACGTTAGTGAAAATTTGGTTTCGAACTAAACAAGAGCTGAACTTAACTAAAAATAACAAAAAGCTAAACTAGAACTGAACTAGATTTTAACTAATACTTTAATAGAATTGAAGTAGAACTGAAATATATCTATATATAAATCGGCTAAAGCAAAACAGTTAAGAACTTACAGAAGTGCACAATATATATTTTATTAAAATCTGTTCAATAATTTCAAAGTTATAAGCGTTCAAATTTGCTACTAACACAAATACAAAAAATTAGTTTTTCTCAATTATCAAATAAAAAATAGGGTTGTCGATTATTCGACATTTTTTAGAAACCGGTTTTCGAATATTTCGACTATATAAATTCGGAAAATCGATTGTGATCATTAACATTATAGGTGCAGGGTCCTGAGTGAATGAAACCCTATAAGATGAAAAATGTTAGTTCTTTTTGGGTTTCCTTTGGTATGTTTTTTGAATTTTTGTTAATATTCGACCTATAACAAAAAAATTAAAAACGCATAATCCTGGGGGAATAAAAACATGTAAAGGGAGCTTTTTGGTACTTTTTTGTTCAACATCTAATGCATTGATTAAGTTTTCGTTAATATTAGACATAAAAAAATAAAAATTAACATGTAATGTCCTGAGTGACAATCTATTGAGGAGGTTTTTTTATACTTTATTGTTTTATCAATTCTGATTATATTGAACATTCATATACACATAGATGTAATATGTTTTCTTCTTATGAATATGAAAATTTATGGTCGAATTTGACCATTAGGCGAACACTAGTTGAATTAAAACGATAAGACTTGCACCGACGGGAACCGAAACTAAACCTAAAGCCAAAACTTAACATAGTACTGATCTTAAACTTATATAGAACTGAACTATAGAGAAATTATTACTAAAATAGAAATAACTCAACTTGATCGAATAAAGTTAAATCGATTTTTACTTTCTTTTTTAATAAAAAAGGTATTTTCCTCTTCTTTTAGGTTTTAATCCTCTTTTTCATAACGAACCTCATTACAATTTTATATTGTATTAATATTTATAATTATGTCAACATTTATATTACTTTATATTTGTTATAAAAACATTTAGAATAAAAGCTGCAGTTTGACCTTGGTGGAATCAAAATCATTTTAGTATTAAAATAAATTTTATTTTCTCTTGTGAAATGCAACAAAAAAAAATGTATAAAAACATCAATCAATACTTGCCATCATCATCGTTACAGTAGTAGAAAGCACCTTTCCCCGGTTTTTTTAACTAAGATTTTATTTTCTTTAATTTGTATATTTATCAGGGACCGAAAAAAAAATTATTTTAAAATCTTAGTAACACATACAGAAGACAATGTTAGAAAACTGATTCAAGAATGCCATATTGATCCCTATAAACTAGTCTTTTTTTCATTGAGTCAAACTAGAGGCAATTGTCTAATTCTGATTCCTAAAGCTACGGTCACACTTGGCAAATATTTGACGAAAAAAGCGGCATTATCAGGCAAACTAAATAATCATTTCCTTTAATTCCAATATTAATTTTGATTATAATACATACCACATCTTACCAAAAAGTTTTTTTGCTATGTCTAGTAGTATAATTAGTTTTATTTTGTGATATTAAGACCATGTTAAATATCCCTAACTATTAACAAAGTAGGGGCTATACTGTTTTGGTCAAATATTTAGTAAGTGTGACCGTAGCTTAATCTAAATCCAAAAATTGTCTTGTTTGCTCAGAAACATAAAAATCAAAATTGACTTATGAAAAATTTAATAATTATTACGGCCCCTGATATTAAGCTGATTGTTTAGTGCTGGGCACTAATGGCTGGTTATTATACATATGCGCTAGTTGTTGGTTGTATTTAACATTTTTATTTTATAATTATAACAAAATACAAGTTTGAAAATTGAAGGTTATTATTAGGGCGTGTAATTTCATGCAAATTCATGTTTTTTTTCTAAAAAAAGTGCTTATAAAAGATTTATGAAATGAATTTTGTATGAAAATTTGTTTGATAAACCTTTTATAAAAATTGAATTAAAAATTGCATCGAATTATTTGCGCATACTTTATCGTTAATGCATTTTTGGCATATAATGTTTAAGAATGCATATACATTTGCATATAATGTTGTATATTTTTTGTTTTCTTTCAACTGATTTTTATGTGTTGTGAAATTCAAATAAAAATTTTATAAATTATTTTAAAAAAGTGGGGCCAATAAATGATTTTATTAGCATTTATAATCAGCCTGATAACGGCTGGCGTTGGCGTATACGCCTGAGTCATTTGTTTGTAGTAGATTAAAGTAACACACAACCTGTGTTCTTTAATCTACTACAAAAAAACGACTCAGGAGTATACGCCAACGCCAACCGTAGTTATGCTGAATTACTTTTATTTTAATGCTTTAAGTAGCATTTCCGATGTGCAAATATCCGTCCGATGTTTATCTGCTCTCAATGTATGAACTGTCAGCACACAACTGATAATAGATAGAATTTTTGTAGCATTATATTAAAAATACTTAAAAAGGCTTGAATTACACCCGAACCAACTAGCTCGAAATATTTTGTACACTGGCTGATTTTTTATAATAACAAATGAATATTTTGAATTTTTTTAAGAATGTTTTATGCGCACATTTTCGAAATATAAATGCATTAAGTTCTACGGCTTAGTTATTATACATAGCATAAACATTTTTTTTCTTAAGGTTTGTTAAGGAAATTATGTAATAATAATCAAGAAAAGGGAAAAGTTAAATTAACTATAGAATCAATTATGAATGTATGTGATATCTTAGTTTTTGACTATATTTTTTTGGTTTGCGTTAAATCTCAGGATGTTAAAATAATATTTTATTTTGTTTTATTTCGAAACTTTTTAAAACTAAACCGTTTTTTCTTATAACTAGAAAAAAACTGAAATAAATAAGCAAGTTTCTTTGTTTGCTGGATAACATAAAAGTTGGGTTTTATTAATACATATATGTATGAATATATCTAAAAATATTGGTATTTGGTTTATGAATTTATAACAAAAACTTAAAATACTTAAATCAACACTGTAAACGTAGTATAAAATTCAAATAAAATTCAACTAAAAAAGATTAAGAACAAAAAACCAAATAATGAAAGCACAACCCCAAAATAACACAACATGTTTGAGCAATTTGTTACAGAAAAACCTCCTTGACCTAAATTTGAATTTAACATACAAAAATCTTTAATGAATACATACAATAAGAAGAACATAATCAGAAATTAAAACTTAAAAAAAAAAATTTCTGAAAATTTTTTTAAAAAAATAAAACAATTTCTAGATAGAATTTAATAACCTAGACTAGATCTAGACTTTAGACTAGACTATAATCTAGTCTAAAGACTTCACTATAATCTAGTCTGTTGTCTTTACTATAACTTAGTCTACAGGCTACATTATATATAGTCTGCATTAAAATCTTGTTTAACATTTTTTTTAAAGTCTAGAGATATTGTAAAGTCTATAGAATACACGGGTAGTCAATCTAGAGTATAAACGTTCGGTTAGATAAACAAATGTTCAAATTATACTGATGCTGATTCTTTGAGGAGAAAATGCAAAAATTTCAATGAAATGTATAGCTTAATCGATTTTTCTATTAATGTAAATGTAATTAACTTGAAAATTTTTTCGTAAATAATGCCTTTATATAAAATCTTGTAATGTATAGTATTCGTCTGTAAGGATTCATGTTCATAGATTTAATCAAAAAAATAAATAAAAAATGAAAAGGCTATTGTGAAGTCAACTTCACTCCCTTACCCAGAGGCCAGTATTGTGGTGCCTTAGTTACCGATAGATTACAAATAAGAAAATAATGACAGAAATAAAGAGTGAAAGAAGAAGGTAGTAGAAGATTAAAATTGCACCAAAAAGAAAAATAACCCTACTACACAAAACTGTCCTATATATATATATATATATATATACCCCGTACCCAGTTATACAGCTATGTCATTCCCATTACGAATCCAGTAAGATTCTCGAGTCCACACCGAGACATCTCCCAATTCGCCTAAAATCCTACTACCTAGCCATCCCAGTCTGCTGTTCTGTAGCCTGGGACAATGGCACAAAATGTCTCCAACTTCTCTAGGTCCTAACATAACTTGCAAATATCCAACAAGTCAGATCCCATTCTCACCGCCATCCTACCTATCATACGGTCCTATCGCAGATCTTACTCCTACACAGCAGCGAATCTTAATCGGTCTTCCTAAGCACCGGCCACAGCGCACGCAATACTCTGTAGCCCGCTTTCCCTCCCCCTAAGTTAATCCTGCGAAGCTCTATGCTTGTCCATGCAGACCAGAGTTTCTGCCGGCTAGCTCAATAGCAGCTAGCCACCGGTCCACTCCTTGTCCCCCAGACCCGATTTGTCCCGCTCAGAACCCATTCCCCTAATCCTTCTAAAATAAAAGCCTTCAGTCTGTAGTCCTTTTACCTTTTAAGTCTAATGAATCGTATTATTTTATATTCATATAACTTTCTGAAAAATTACATTTTGAATAAGTATTGAATAAATGTTGTAAGAAAATTTCGAAAATCAAGTTTAATTTAAAAAATATCTTCTTGGAATCTTTTTATTTAAAATTCCTTTTAATCTAACTAAACAAAGTTTAGTTTTAATTACTATTTATTTAATTTTTTTTAGATATTTTTTTATTTAAATTATTTTTGCAACTAAATATTTGATTGCTGTTTACTTAATATTGCGTGGATGTGTATTTACTTATTTTTTTGTTTTCTTTTTAGCTCCCACCAACCATTACACGAATGCTATTAAATCATTTTAAATGGGACAAAGAAAGACTTTTAGAAAAATATTTTGATGGTAATGCAGAGGATTTATTCAAAGGAGCACATATTGTAAATCCCTTTAACAAACCAGCTAATGCTAATAAACAAAAGGTAACCAAACAAATATTTATTTAAAATTAACATTTCAAATGACTTGGGGTCTTTTTTAGAATGCAAAAAATACCGCAGAAGAATGTGAAATTTGTTTCTCGCAATTGCCGTCGGATGTAAGTTAATACATTTTAATATATGGGCATTTCCATGTCATCGTACGTGACATTTGTACGCCTTCAGAGAGATAGAAATTTTGCAAAAATAGTATTAACTGGAAAACTTTTTGTATCGTTATGTTTCATTTAGAGGGAACATATGAAAAAGGGAAAGGGGAAAGGGATATATGAAAAAGAAAATTTCAAATTCGCAACCTTGTTGTTCAAAATATCGGGCAAAAAAAGTGCATATCGTACGTGACATAAAACGGAAGTGATATTTGGGTGAATGTAACAAAATACGAAAATCTGCTAATTGTGGGCGGTTTTTCTCTTTTTTAATTTATTACATTAAACCACATATTTTTTCTTTATAATCCGTAATTGGAAAAAAATAATTTTTTTGGATGGTTTTATAATGAACAAAATGTAATATCGTTCGTGACATACCGTACGTGACAGATTTTTCTCTTATAATATTTACATGGCATGAAATATATTTTTTGTAAATATATGTATATAAAAACTTAAAACAAACAAGTAAGAAAGTATAGGCTGTCAAGACCGTCCATATGATACCAACATAATAAGAAGATGCATTTAGTTGCATTTTAGTACTTAAAATATCGTACGTGACGAGCTTTAAAAGCTTATAAAATTTTTATTATACCAATTTAAAAAAAAAATTCCGATCAATATTTTTTTGCAGCAAATATCTTGCTTTGAACTTTTATTTTGAAATATCTATGACTTACCAATTTTATATGACAAAGATAAATGATTGTTTTCGCACCACGTACGTGACATTAGAATAGCATCCAAAACAAACACAAAAATATACCGCTAATCGAACTATAAATTTGTTCTTTCGTCATGGATCTAGTTCATTGTTCATAAATTTTAAAGTATAATTGCAATATTACCGGTATCTATATTTAATCGGCAGAATATTAAAAATTGTCAATGGCAGTTACTAAAAATGAATCAATGAGAAAGTGAGTTAAAACTATTATTTTTTGCTTTTTAAAAATTGTAATAAGCTATAAGTACCCCGGCAAAATAAAGTTTGGGTGTTTTTTTCCTTTCTACCATATTTGAAAAAAAGTTTCAAGCGTTTTAATTTTTTGAGTCCTGGTTGACATTCTCATGGAAATGCCCATATGTATACGTAAATATTTGAAATAAAAAACCATTTTTTTTTTAAATGTTATTATAATTTAGTCCATGGCGGGTCTTGAGTGCGGTCACCGTTTCTGTTTAACCTGCTGGCGTGAATATCTAACAACGAAAATCGTTACAGAGGGCCTGGGTCAATCGATTTCTTGTGCAGCTCATGGCTGTGATATTTTAGTGGATGATGTTACGGTTACAAAACTGGTTACAGATGCCCGGGTACGTGTTAAATACCAACAACTCATAACTAACAGTTTTGTCGAGTGCAATCAATTGTTACGCTGGTGTCCGTCCATTGATTGCACCTACGCAATCAAAGTGGCCTACTATGAATCACGGCCAGTACGTTGCAAATGTAATCATGAGTTTTGTTTTGCTTGCGGCGAAAATTGGCATGATCCGGTCAAGTGTCGTTGGCTTAAGAAATGGATTAAAAAGTGTGACGATGACTCGGAGACAAGCAATTGGATTGCGGCCAACACCAAAGAGTGTCCAAAGTGCAATGTAACGATTGAGAAAGATGGTGGCTGCAATCATATGGTTTGCAAAAATCAAAATTGCAAACATGATTTCTGTTGGGTTTGTTTGGGTTCATGGGAGCCGCATGGTTCGTCATGGTACAATTGCAATCGTTACGATGAAGATGAAGCCAAAGCAGCACGTCATGCTCAAGAGAAATTTAGATCATCATTAGCAAGGTAATAAATAAATGAATTGGCAAGTTTTATTTTAATATAACTAACGTGCAAATAAATTTTAATTTAAATTGTTGAATCTTTTTGCTTGTTTAATATTTACAGATATTTACATTACTATAATCGTTATATGAATCATATGCAATCTTTAAAATTTGAAAGTAAATTGTATGCCTCTGTTAAACATAAAATGGAAGAAATGCAACAACACAATATGTCATGGATAGAAGTAAGTAAAGAAAAATAAAAAAAAATATACAATTACCATAGCTGTTCAACATGAATTAAAAAAAATTATTATAATCTTCAATATTTTATTTGTTTTCAAAAAAATATTTTACAATTCTAGTTTTATTCATATTTCTTATAGTAAATTTGTTTCTTCTTCAAAAAGAAAACAAAAATTTCAAATATCGTCGGCTTAATATGCAAACCTGCTAACTCCCTTTCAGAACTTTTTTTAGGAGAGACAAAAACTTTTTATATTTGCAGCTTGAGAGGAAAACCAAAAATATAGTTGGCTTAACACACTTCAAGACTCAAAATGAAGAAAAGCTACATGCTGGGCCCTGTTTCTCAAAACTACAAGTTACAAATCTACAAGTACAATATATTTGAAACAAAAACAAAAATTGTAAAATTGTTGTTTTTTTTTTAATGTATTTGACTTGTAGATTTGTAACGTGTAGTTTTGAGAAACAGGGCCCTGGTCGAAGAGGCGTACATTTCTCTACCACACTGCATCAAAATCTCAATTTACTTAAAAATCGGATTAAGCCGACGATATGTATTTGAATAAAATTCCTTTCAATAAAAAATGTTAAATTTGAAAATATTGAAAAAAAATTCATTTCAATATTTTTTGAATAATAGCGACAGCAAAATTGTTTCGTATTTAGAACGAGATAACAACAAATATTCGCGAACAATTTAAAGAATTATTTTAAATTTAAGTATGTATTTATAAAATATAGATGTTTTCTCTTTAAAAAGTATTTTCAAAATTAAAAAGAGTTGGAGGTACCACGTAAAGTTTTCATACAAAACACGAGAAGCCAATTTTCACTGAGCTTGAAGTTTTGTTAGATATATATACATACATTGAAAACACAGTTTTCCAATTTTTAAAGGTTTTTCTCACATCATTTATTTCAAAAATTTTTCAAGTATATTTAAGTACCCTTTCGATCGTAAAAGAAGGATAACTTTCAAGGCCGATGCAAAAAAATCATATTCGCTTGAACTCAATTTTTAAATTCCGATGTTAAATGTAGAGTTTTTGTCATGTTATCATATCCGGATGTATTTAAAAAAAAGTATGAATTTAAAATATTCAATAAAATCTTTGCAGAATATTTTTATTTGAAATTTTTCAAGAAAATTCCAAAAATGAAATTCATAAAATTTAAACAAAGTTAAATTCTATTTTAAAATATACATATCGCTAGCTAAAATACAAAAAGGAGTAACTAACAAAAAATTCAAAATTGAGTTTTTGATTGATACTGGTCTACAAATTTGGATAAACATTTACTGCAGAAACGAAGCACGTTTTTTAACTAATCTGGGAGCGGGCTATCACGTCTTGTTCATTTTTAGCGCATGCTGGCAATACTGTAGGCAGTCAATACTACACTACAATTTCGAAATTATTAATTTGACAGAAGAACACATTCATTATAAATCTTCATATACATATATGCAATATCAGAATCAATAAAATATGCATATTAACATTATTTAGGTCTTGCAGTCAGAAACTTAGACAAACAGTGGACACCGACAATGTTTTGCATATTCTTCATTCGCATTTAGATTTTTTGCCACAAAAACTAGGTGTAGTGAGCGACGAACAAGGAGAGCTTGCTGACCAAGATTTAATGAATATTTTATTTATTTAAGAGTTCATTTTGTAATTGAAATAAATTATTACGTATTTTGGGACAAAAGCATACTAGAAGACTATTGCTGGACGTGAATACGTGAACTCGAACCAACAAAATACAAACGACGCTTAAAAAACTCCATTTACTTTTGAAAATTTTTTGATTTTTAAATAAACTAGTGATTTTTCATGTAAAAAACGAATAAAAACATTTTTTTGTATCTCGAAACGTGATAGAGAAAAACCAATTACAGATTCGAATTCAGCCTACCAAAATACCCTAGGAAAGATATTTGGTTGATCCAGTCCAAAACTTTGTTGGCTAGTGTTATTGTTGACAACATTTTACACTTCTGCGATCAAAAATTATGCTTTTAAGAACAAAAAACTCTTTTATTAACGTAAATAAAAGTGCGTTAATTTGCTAAAGGCAAAACGACGAAATTACTAATTTTTTCTAACAAAATTCAATCACCCCATTTGTGTTTGGCGTATTTAGAATACGCCTACGACTGTTTGGTAAAAGATTAAAGGAAATAAGTTCACGTTCTCTTTAATCTTTTACCAAACAGTCTGTCATATCTGCTAATCTGGCAACTCTTCTTCTACTTATGTAGGTACTTGGTACTTGTCAATTTTACATTCTTAGATCACTCATGTAATAATAGTCGAACAATAAACATATAATTTTAATATTAATAATTGGAAAACAGATCGTGTGCAAATTTATTTAAATAGTTACAACAAATTGGCGACGAGGAGAAACTACACAAAATTATTACAGGAATACTGGAGTGCAAGAGTCTTATGTTGGATCATGGACGCCATACAATTCAACCAATTCCTACAACAACAACAAAAATTGTTAGTACAAATGCAGCAGATGATGGAGCAGCGGGATTTACAACAAAATCCAATGCAAAATACTTCCGTTAATTCAGCGTTGTTGCTAAATTTCGAGACATTCGACACAACAAAAGAAACATATAAAAACTATATACAGCGTTTTAAAAACTATGTGGATATGAAGGGCATTTCAAGTAATAAAGCATATTGTGCAAAGCTTTTATTAAATTCGATAGGCGCCAAAAACTTTAATATGGTTGCAGCGTTAGCTTCACCAAAGCAACTTAGTGAAATCGACTATGATGAATTGTTACGTATTTTGGAAAGTCATTTGGCGCCAAAGAAAAATGTATTGGTAGCCCAGCACCAATTTCTGTCTAAATATCAGACAGAAAATCAATCCATATCAGAATTTGTGGCGACGCTAAGAGCTGACATAAGCGAGTGTGAATTTGTGTCTACATGTACATACATGCGGGTCTTCGGTGGCAGATTTATTTCTACGTGCCCAGTTTATAAGGGGCATTCTCGATAACAATATTCGGGAGCATTTACTGCAGTCGCGTTCTATAAAATTTAGCGAGGTTGTGTCAAAAGCAATTGCATTGGAGTCCGCAAAAGCAGACGCAAAAGAAATCACAATGAGGACAGCAACAATTAACAAAATCTCAGGTAGCAATCGTGTTAACTATAAAAATGAATCTCATTCAGAAAAAAATGGAAAAAAAACAAACGTGAGTTACCGGAAGTTAGGAATAGAAGGGTTGTGCCTAAGATGCGGCCGAAACAATCATTTCGCAAAGGAGTGCCGAACCAATAAAAACAAGTTGAAATGTACGGGTTGCAACAAACCAGGTCACGTGGTAAGAGTTTGTATTAAAACTTTACAGGAAAATTCTTTAAGCAATGGGTCATCGTCAAGGCAAAATTCAACACATCAGGTTCATAGTGCAGAAAACGAAGATTACGGTGTTTTTAAAGTGGTCAATGTGTATCAGAATAGCAACTCAAGAAATTCGGATGCAGAACATTATTATACTGAAGTCGATATCAATGGTAAACGCGTAAAATTCGAAGTAGATTCTGGTTCGGGATATACCTTTTTGCCTAGAGGTCATTTTAGATCGTTGAAGCTTAATAACACACCACTACTTCCAACAAATTTAGTGTTCAGATCTTACACACAAACTACATTCGCACCAGATGGTAAAATCATAGTATGTGCGAAATACAACAATGTCGAAATAAAAGATGAAATATATATAGTACCAGATTTTTGTACGGCATTATTGGGTCGTGTCTGGATTAGGCGACTCAAAATTGATTTAAATGTTTTGGATAACAACACAACGAAGAGAGTAGCTGCTATTAAACAGGTGAGTGTGATTGAAGATATTGTTAAGGAATTTCCTGAAGTATTCAAGCAAGAAATAGGTTGTACATCACAATACAAGGTTTCACTAAAACTGCGTGAAAAGGCCACACCGATTTACACCAAAGAACGAGCCATTCCATATTCTTTGACGGAACGTGTTGATAGAGAGTTAGATGTATTAGAACAAGGTGGCATAATTTCGAAAACAACAGAGAGCGATTGGGGTTCTCCTTTGGTAGTTATCCCCAAGGCGGATGGGGGGGTACGGCTCTGTGTCGACTATAAGGTGGGCGTAAACCAACGACTTACTGACTCACACTACCCAATAAGAAAAATCAGTGATATTTTTAACAGTCTTCGTGACTCGAGATTCTTTTGCAGGCTCGATCTTTATAAAGCCTACTTACACATACCTGTAGATGAAGAATCAGCGATTATACAAACAATATCAACACACCGTGGCACCTACAGAATGAATCGATTGTCATTTGGCATAAAAACTGCGCCGGCCGAGTTTAATAGGATCATAGATCAAATTTTGCGAGAAATACCAAAAACAGAATCATATTTTGATGATATAATCGTGCATGGGCAGTCAATGGAGGAGTGTATATCAAACCTTAGAGCCTGTTTACAACAATTGAGAAAATTTGACTTATATCTCAATAGTGCGAAATGTTCATTTTTTGAGGAAAGAATAGAATTTTTAGGGCATGTCGTAGAGCTCAACAGCATTAGAAAATCTAATTTAAAAGTTGCCGCAATTTTAGACATGCCTTACCCTAGCAATGCAAACGATGTTAAGCGGTTTTTGGGTATGGTCACGTACTACGCGCGATTTATACCAAATTTATCGTCAATAACAACACCCTTGCGAAAACTTTAAAAATAAAACTCTAGTTTCAAGTGGACGGATAAATGTGCAGAATCTTTCAATATACTAAAAAAAGAGTTGGCCAGTCCTCGGGTTTTAATACCATATAACCCTGAACTGCCACTTCAATTGGCATGCGATGCTGGCCCAACAGGTATTGCAGGCATTTTGTCACACATTGTTGATGGCTGCGAAAAGCCTATTGCATACACATCAAGAGCATTAACATTGGCTGAACAAAATTACTCACAACTCGATAGAGGCGCTGGCAATAGTTTTTTCTGTTCAATACTTTCACGAATATTTATTTGGACGGCCGTTTGTTCTCATAACAGATAATCAACCAATTATGAGAATTTTTCATCAAACCGCAAAGCTGCCACAGATGACCTTCCAACGTTTACAACGATACGCAGCGTTTTTGTCCGGGTTTAACTACGAAATAGTGTACAAAAAAAGGGGTTGAAAACACCAACGTTGATTGCTTATCAAGAGCACCAAATACATCAAAAATTCCTAAAGAAAATGCAATCAATCAAGAAGTACACCTTATATGTAATTCAACTATACACCAAATTAGTAATTCGCAAATTACCTTCAAATCACTTAGAGAAGAGACCTGGAAAGATAAGGAATTGGCGGAAATTTTACAGAAACTTCGTAATAATAATAACGAAACAAAAAACCGCCGCCAACTTGATAAAACCGAATCTGGGGCCTAATTACCGCATTCGATATCGAGTAAGCTATCGTATCGAGTAAACTTTCGTATTTTTCTGCATTCGATAGACACTGATGTGTCGAATGAAAACTAGAGAGTTGTAATGGCTTTGGTTACTCGATATCGAATAATATCATCTCAAATTACGATACATTTCATTCGATATCGAGAGTCATAATACCAAAATAAAAAATTTCGATAAATTTTGCTCGATATCGAATGCGGTAATTAGACCCCTGAATATACAATAGACGGTGATATACTCTTTCGAGGTGAAAGGGTTATCATTCCTACAGCACTGCAGCCATATGTTCTACAAGAACTACACTCAACACACTTAGGTATAACAAAGATGAAGCAACTTGCCCGTCGATATGTCTACTGGAAGTCTATAGATAGAGACATCGAAAATATAGTAAGGTCGTGTTCATCATGTGCAACAGTCAGGAACTCACCCCCGAAAGCAGAAATACATCCATGGGAAGAGCCTGATGAAAATTGGCAACGCATACATATTGACTATGCGGGGCCCTTTCAGGGTTACTATTTTTTGGTAATAATGGACGCGAAATCTAAATGGGCTGAAGTTGGAGTATGCAGATCGGGTTCAACTATAAAAATATTAAAGAACATCTTCTCCAGGAATGGGTTTCCTAACGTATTAGTTTCAGACAATGCCACTATTTTCAGAAGTGAGGAATTTAACAATTTCTGCAGGAATAGCGGCATTTTTCAAAAGTTTATAGCCCAAGGTCATCCAGCTACAAATGGATTAGCGGAGAGAAACGTTCAGACTTTGAAACGTAAGTTAGTTTCAATGGAAAATAACATGATGCCAATTCCAGAAAAAGTTCAGGAGATACTATTTAGATACCGCGCCACACCTCTTAAAAATAATAAAACTCCTTCAGAACAATACTTAGGTAGGCAAATTCGAATAAGCCTGGATGCTTTAAAACCCATACAATTCAAAGAGACGAAGCACTCAACTTATAAGTCAAGACAATTAGTCGAAGGGGAGAGGGTTCAAGCTCAGTATTATACAAATAATAAAACGATTTGGAAATTTGGTACAATCAGTAAGAAACTTGGCCGTCTTCACTACATAGTAACATTGGACAACGGGTTCGTTTTCAAAAGGCATATCAACCAACTGCGCTATTCAGAAGTACAAAATACAATTCCTGATGAGTTAGTTGAACAACCTGATAGCTTTACGCATCAAGAAACTCAAAATAGCCCTAATATAGAAGACCTGGTGTTTTTACCCAACAGCACAACTAATGAAGGGATGCAATCGTCTACATCGACTCAACATTCAAATACCACCCCTACTGCAACCTCCGCCGCAGATCACCATATTCCCCATCAACAAACAAGAACATCATCTCGTTTACGCAGACTTCCGAAGTATTTAACAGATTATAATATATACTACGAATAACTAATGTTGATAACGTATATTATTTTCAAATTAGTATGTATTAAGGGTGCGAGGATTGTCATATCTGCTAATCTGGCAACTCTTCTTCTACTTATGTAGGTACTTGGTACTTGTCAATTTTACATTCTTAGATCACTCATGTAATAATAGTCGAACAATCATCATATATATTATTTCTAAAGCACTTTTTTTTGTCGGTGGCATATATCTCCCATACCACCGCATCAAATTTAATGAATGATATCTCATTTTAAAGCTTATTTCTAACACTAATGACGAAAAATAATTAGAAATTGAAAAATTAATATTTTCATTCATAAAAATTACGGTGCGAAATAGTCGCACGGGTCATCTAGTATATATTATTTCTAAAGCACTTTTTTTTGTCGGTTGCAAATATCTCCCATACCACCGCATCAAATTTAATGAATGATATCTCATTTTAAAGCTTATTTCTAACACTAATGACGAAAAATAATTAGAAATTGAAAAATTAATATTTTCATTGATAAAAATTACGGTGCGAAATATTCGCACGGGTCATCTAGTAAACATATAATTTTAATATTAATAATTGGAAAACAGATCGTGTGCAAATTTATTTAAATAGTTACAACACAGTCGTAGGCGTATTTTAAATACGCCAAACACAATAAGAGTGATTGAAATGGTTTTCTTTGAAAATTGTTTGAAGAATTCCATGGAAGACTTATCGATGTAATGTCTTTCTGACATGTTAATAGTTGTCATTTTACAAATTTTTTTGATTCTGCTGTCAAATTATATTTTTGTTAGTTACGCCTTTTAGAGAATATTTCTATTAAAATTTTAAGAATAATAAATACGAAAAAACATTATTTTTTGGTAGTTTGTTTTTTGAAAAACAAACATAAATGTTAATATAATAATAATGTTAATAAGAACATTTAAAAAAAATTTTTTTTAAGAAACGCTTTTCTTAAAAAAGAACATTCAAAAAAAATTTTGCCTCTCCCCCTAAATTTTATCCTCGCTACGTCCATGTATTCGTGTATTGTCATCGGGAATATGTATGCCTGCAAAGTTTCATCCATTTGCATTGAGTATAAGGCGGTTAAATTAACGTTACAAGATTTGATTTTCCGAAGTGAAGCTAAAGAAAAGGTTTTAAAAATTGATTGAAATTTTAATTTGAAAAATTATCAATTAAATATGTGAAGGCATAAATTATTAAAAACAAGTAAGAAAGTATAGAAAGACCATATGATACCCTACACAACAGTACATATTTAAAAACACAACATGCTTATGTGTCCATGTAAATATGGATTTATCTATGTTACTAAACTTCATTAAAATCGGTTTGCAAGTTTGTGAGAGGCCCTTGTGGTCCTATTTTCAGAAAACTGTAGCTTATTTAACTATATAGATATGGATCTATCTATGTTTTAAATTTCATTAAAATAGGTTTGAGAAGCAGAAATTGTACCTATCTCCCCTCATAGTCCTAATTTTTAAAAAATGCATACCTTTTGTTTCTGAGAGGAAGAAATTTCCTCCTATCTTCCCTCGTGGTCCTACGATTCCGCCCATTTTCAGTAGGCTTGGTCCTTGTGCCAATAAGAACCTATCTCCCAAATTTCATCAAATTATCTCCAAAATTGCGACCTGTACTTTGCGCACAAGGTTACATTACATGCACAGCCAGCCAGACGGTCATCATTAGTTTGACTCAGAAAGTGATTTTGAATCGATCGGTATACTTTAAGGTGGGTCTAGGACCAATAATTTAATGCGTTACACACATCAGCACAAATACATAATACCCTCTCCACTATTGTGGTGTGGGTATAAAAAGTATACATTAAAACAAATTTACTCCGAATATATAAAAACTAAGGCCCCTATTACGGTTTACAACTCAACTCACTTGAGTTGTAATAAAGACAACTGCGATCAGTTGAAATTTTTGTTATGTTTTTGTTTACCGCAATTTAGCAAAGTTGTAAACTATAATACAAAAATTAAGAAATTACAACACCAGTTGTGAACCGTATTAGGAGCCTTAATTTATTTCATTTCGAAATAAACAAACGTGAAATTAGAGGGGAAAAACTTTATTTAGAGCTGATTTTCAAATAAATAGTTTGCTATACATAACACTTTCCAGAGCTACTATTTTAATTAATTTAAGAACATAGTTATAACACATAAGTTTTTGAATCAGACATTTAATTCTACATCATTTTGTTTAAGGTGCAATTTTTGAAAAAGGCCGTTGATATTTTATGCCAATGCCGTCAAACTCTCATGTATACGTATGTTTTTGCGTATTATTTAAAAAAGAACAATCAATCAATGATATTCGAAGATAATCAAAAAGATTTAGAATCTGCCACTGAAAAATTATCAGAATATTTGGAACGTGATATAACATCAGAAAATTTAGCTGATATTAAACAAAAAGTTCAAGATAAATACAGGTAAGTTAAATCAAATTCCTGCAATAACTTGTTTTGTTTAATTGAAAATTTAATAGAAACTCTTAAAAATTAATAATTTTCAAGTAAAATAAAACATTTTTAAAATTACTTAAATACTTTTTTATTTTCTTTTTTTCTAGATACTGTGAAAAAAGACGCAAAGTTCTCTTAGATCATGTACATGAGGGCTATGAAAAAGATTGGTGGGAGTATTTGGAATGACGAGATATTCTATCTACGGTTCGTAAACGATGTGGTAATAAATTAAAAAGTAATTCATTATAATTATAAAAAAAACAGAAACAAACCTAATTTAATAACAAAACCACACATTTTACTAAAAAAAACAAAAAAAAAAAAACCCAAAAAAAATAAAAAAACTTATTCATTAAATATAATAGTTATTAATAGAAACACAACAAAAAACGCCAACAAAAATAAACAAAAATATATTTAAATGGTTTGATTTGGTCCTTCAAAAAAAACAGAAACTGAAAAAAAATTTTAAACTGAAAAAATTTTCCAATAAAAACTTAAACAAAAAATCACTTGGTTAACAAAATTAATGCAAAAATCTTAGTTAATAATTTAGAAACTTAACAAATTGATACAATATAAACAAATTTAAGTGTTATAAATGTTTTATGATAAAGTTTTGGGAAATTTAAAAAAAGAAATTGGAAAGAATAACTCATTAATGCTTAGCATTATTTAAATTATTTAAAAAAAACTTGTTTTAGTAATAAAAAAAAGATCCGACCAAGTGATTAAAACAAAAATTTGTTAATTATAATGGCAAAAAAAATTATTATTAATGCTTAAAATATTATATTATTAGTTTGTTTTCTTCCTCCTACTTAAAACCACTTAGAGTTTTAGTAAGTTTTTTAATTTATTTTTACACCTCTGACTTTTCTTTCAAACTTCTCAATAATTTTAATGTTATGTTTTAATCAAGCAAATCTAAATTCTATTAATTTTTAATCAATTTTATCAGATAATTTTTTTTAATTATTTCTTTAAATCGCTCCTAATTCCTGCCTTTCCCCCCTGACTCTGCCGCTTTATATCCCACAAACTCTATTTGTAATTTCCTAGGCTATAAATTATAAAAAAATTGATGGTCTTCGTTGCTTTAATTAAAATAAAATGTAAATAGTTTTCTCTTAAAATATAAAAAATTAAAAAAAAAATCCCTTTAATGAAACAAAAACTTATATAAAAAATAAATTAAAATGTATAAAAATCAACACATTTGTTTCTTTTTCCACAAATAAAAAGAATAGACATTAAAAGTAAAAAAAAATCGTTACACAGAAAAAAAATCTTATAAAATTTAAAAATAATGCACTCAAAAGATGAACAGACCCCTAACAAACAATTTCGTAAAAAAAACTTTTATTCATAAAACCGGTGAAATAGTTATTCGAATACATGCTTAGAAAGTAATTAAATGTAGTTATAATCACCTATGTATGTTTAAAATTACTGAAATCACAACTTACCAGCTAAAGGTAGAATTTTATCGTGCGTATAAAACCGTATTATAACAACTTAACTTTAACCTTATAGGTAGAATTAACCTTCCTTAAACTGATCGCTCAGTAAAGGTTTAAGTAAAGTTATAATAATGAAATACTTTATATATGGCCGATCAAATCCTTAATCAAATCTTAATCTATCGGTTAGTCCTGGAAACGGGCCTAAGACCTAAAACTAAGCCAGTTTTTATATGATTATTCGTGAATTCAGTTAATTTTTTTGTGTTCGTATACTAAATACATACCATATTCTTTATCAGTTTTGTCAAGAGAATGCGCATCATAATACCAAATGAAAATTGTTCGATCAGCTAATTCGACTGCTTTCGAAAATCGAATTTAGTTCATAATCAGGTATGGGCACCACTACATTGAAATGTGTGACATTGTATTGGTTTGTTTACGCCCAGCGGGAAAAAGGAGTACGGATGCCTTCTAGAAGGCCTCTGTACCCCTTCTTTTGGATAAACAAGGCCTTCTCGCTCCATTCCATACTCATATCTTTTTTACACGCGTTGTCATTGCGGAGAAGGCCTTCCGCTTTCCTTTCTTTCGGCAGAGCATCTTAAAGGCATTCAAATAAATGGCTCTTAGAAGGCTTTCCAGAGAATGACTGTCAAAAGGCCTTAGAAAAAAGGTTATCTTGAAGGGTTTTTAAGTAAGGTATGTTAAAAGGCCTTTCAATTAATGGCTCTTAAAAGGCATTTCAGACCATCCTTCTACAAATGCCTTTGATTAAAGGTCATATTGAAGGGCTATCAGTCTAAAACATTAAGGAATATCCTTACAAATGAAATTAGAAGACTGAATAGGTTTCATGTACATATTAGATCTCCAATATAGAAAATGAAACAACACTTAACTTTTAATATATATGTACCTATTTTACAAACGTATGTTTATATATTTTATTAAACTTATTGCAGTTTAATAACACATGTGATATTTTTTATTGAAATAATCAAATTTGCTAAATATTGTAAAATAGATTGTAAATAAAAGTATATAATAAAAAAAAAACTTTTAAACACAAGTACCTACCCTACAAGAAATGAATGAGCGAGTAGTCACATTTTTCATTTTGGTGTTAAGAAAATTATAAAAAGAAATGACTGAAATAAAGTTTTCGGTCACATTCGGTCATTTCTTTCTATCATTTTCTTAACACCAAAATGAAAAATGTGACTACTCGCTCATTCATTTCTTGTAGGGTATCTTCCTTAATGAACAAAACTCAACTAAAATGATTTACATTATTGTTTTTATTTTGTATTTTAATATGTATGTACATATGTATCTACTTTGTTTTTATAACGGATCTGAATTCTTTCGCTTTGGCGAAAAAAAAAAAAAAATTTACTCTTTCTATTTTCAACTTCAACTAAAATGATTTTCAACATATGTTACTTTGTTTTTGTAAAGGGATCTGAATTCTTTTGCTTTTGCTTGTGCAAAAAAACCAAAACAAAAAATGTTACTCCTTCTTTTCTTGCTTCCATAGAAGCGAGTGTGGAAGGTGTATCTTATCTTTTATAATAAAGAGCCGAGGCCTTCTATGAGGCATTCTTTAGCAGTTACGTAAGAATAGTAATTAAATCAAAAAGTTTTTTAAAAAGGCCTGAAGGAAGAAGGTCTTCGAGTTTTCCCGCTGGGCGTTTGCATTTGTTGGTTTTATACTCTTTTGCTCTTTGTTTTTTGTGTATGTATACCAGTGATGTCAATTATGGTTGTGTTGGTGAGATTACTCCCTGCAAATAATAGGACCAGTCCAAACACGCGTGTAAAGAGTAGTCCACAAGGGACCAGGACTAGTCCAAAAGTAACCCAAACGTATGGAAAAAACCTGGTCTATTTAACATTACGATGTCCTAGGAGAGGACCATATAACCCAACTTTGGACCACTAAGGAGTAGTTTTAAAACTACTCCATGGTATATAACCCACCTTTGGACCACTAAGGAGTAGTTTTAAATCTACTCCATGGTATACTCAAGAGGATTAGTTTTGAAGTCGTTTAAAAACGAAAGCATGTCGTTAAAAAACGAAGAAATGTCGTCTCACTACAAACGCTTTTTAACAATGACATGGTCCATGCTTGCATTACATCGGACTAGTCCATGGAGTAGTCCATTTTATCAAAATGGGTCAGGTGGTCCAATTTTATTTGCAGGGCTCTTATCTTTTACATGCCCAGCGGGCGAAATGTGCGGTTGCGAGGCCTATTTCGAGGCCTTATTAACGGCTTCTAAGTGTCATTTATGTTCGATTAAATTTTTGGAAATCGGGTAAGGTACTGAAACTTACACTAGGAAACATTTTCATGAAAGGGCGATGCAAACACCAGGGCCAGCATTATGTGAGGAAACATAGTATGTACCTACATGCTTTTCATTAATTTTTTATCAGACCATTTAAAGTTAACTTACATTTATTGCTATGAAGACTTACTGCCTATTTCACGATGTCACTCGAACGTTTACGTTCGCACAAATAACATGTAAACCAAAAACAAATTTTTTCATTTTGTTTTTGTTTTATATGTTATTTGTGCGAACGTAAACTTTCGAGTGACATCGTGAAATAGGCAGTTAAAAGCAATTAATAATAATACAATTATATGAGTTATGGACATACACAATCAGTTATTATTTAAATACATTTAATTTAGAACCTCAAAAACTTTGCTTATTTTTTGGAAAAATTGAGCAGTTGACAATATTTGAAGTTTTTTTTACAACCTAATACAATTCTTTCCAATATTTTTCGTTTTTTGCTCAACATACCTTTGCGAATTCCAACAATGAAAATTCATTTGCGCATACTAATGCAAATAATAACCCAATTAAGTTTAAAAATATTCTGTAAGTATTTACCACCATTATAAAAAGAGAAGATTTTCGTAACAACAAAACATTATTTAGGTTTGCGGATGTTAATTTATTGCGTTGTTTTGAGCAAATGTATTTCAAATCGGAAAATATTTGTTCGCAAAGATATGTTGAGGAAAAAAGCGACAAACATTTGAAGGAATTTTTTTTAATATAGTATATAGCGCCCCGTCTAAATTTTTCGAGAACTCAATAATATTTTGCCTATCTGGATAAAAAACAAAATAAAAAAGATAATAAAACAAAAAAAGATGTACATACCTACATACAGTTATTGCATATTTATTTATATACACTAGATGACCCGTGCGAATATTTCGCTCCGTTAGTTGTCATTTTTGTAACATAAAATTAAAATAATTAATAGAAATTTTAGTAACTTCAGTACATTTTAAAATATAATTTTTATCAATGAAAATATTAATTTTTCAATTTCTAATTATTTTTCGTCATTAGTGTTAGAAATAAGCTTTAAAATGAGATATCATTCATTAAATTTGATGCGGTGGTATGGGAGATATTTGCAACCGACAAAAAAAGTGCTTTAGAAATAATATATATGATAAATATTTATATTATTTCTGTTTAGAGGCCTCGAAACAGGCCTTGCGATATTTGCGATAATTCCCGCTGAATGAGAGTGTTTCTTAGTAAACAATTATATCAAGGTATATTTACACAAGGTAGACTCATTTGGGAGTGTAGACGGTTCCACGAAAAGCCCCCCAATGAAATAACGCCCAGGAAATAGCCCCCAATGAAATAATCCCCAAAAAATAGGAAATAACACCCAAAAGCAGTGAATGAAATAACATCGAAAAATAAATGAAATAAACCCCAAAACGAAAACGAAACAACCCCCAATATTTTGATGTTATTTCATATGAAATAACACTCAATGATGAAAATGAAATAACCCCCAATGAAATTAACCCCATCAGCAACAAAAATGAAATTATGCCCAAAATTCATAAAAGAGTCAGTTTCACCAAGGATTTCATGAAGTCAATATGTACCAACAGCAAAGTCGCAAAATTATTGAAATGAATCGTGTGGAGGCCCGCAGGCGTCTTCTTAATAATAAGGATATATTCGGTTCAAAAATATTGCTGTAGTTATTTTACCCGCCCGTAGATCCTTGTAGCCCTGCTCTATTTTTGCAGTTCGGAAGACAATTTGCCTTCTACGTTAGGCCTTTACACGGGGGGGGGGGGTTGCTTTTTAACCATGGGAGGTAAGGCCATAATGGCTTTATTGCTCAATTGAATGGGGGATAAAGCCGTTATGGTCTTATCGCCCAATCATTGAGAGGTAACGTCATATTTAAAATTTTGCGAAATGAGAGATATAGCCATATTTTTTTCACAAATGAGAGACAAAGTCATACTTTTCCAGAATAGTGTTACGCATGGTGTCAACATTCTGTAAAATGGAATATCCTTAGTTATCATTGAAAAACATTTTTTTTATTCTTGTGACGACCGCAGGGAAACTTCATTCAGCGAAGCCACCTGCCGCGTCCTACTGGAGGAAAAAATCCCTAAGCACGGCCGCAGGCCGTCACGCAGAAAAACTTTAGTATGCGAAGCCAGATTTCAATACTGAACTTTAGTGTTAAAAATGAAATAACCTCCGAATTAAAAATGAAATAACACCCAAATTAAACACGCTATGAAACAAGCCCCGAATTTTAAAAATTTGTTGGGTGTTATTTCATTGGAGATTATTTCATAATTTGAAAACCCCAAATGAAGAATGAAATAATTAAAAAAAAAAAAATGAAAAGCGACCCAAAAAAATTGGGAGTTTTTTCATATGAAATAACACCCAAAAATGTATGAAAAAAAATTGGGGAATATTTCTTTTCTCGTTTGGGCGTTATTTCATTGGGGGCTTTTCGTGGAGCCTTTTCGTGGAGCCGTGTAGACATTCTGCTCTATAAAAGGAACCGAGTTGTCAAAATTGTCTTCATATAAAACAAAAACAATTTAACGCACACATGTACAAATTTTGGCTCATATACACGAAATTTGACGTTTGGGTTCCAACTAGGGGTAATCAGCTGACAAACATATGGGCCAACGAGTTATCCTTGTGTAAATATACCTTGAATTATATTTTACGCTCGCAAAATAAAAGAGCGTAAGCGTACATGTGAATTAATTTCCACAATTGCAAGGCGAATTTGACAGTCTCAAATGGTTTTACACATACAAAATGAATGTTGTTTTTTTTATTGTTGATTTGTTGTAGACTTGCATGTACTTGGTATAAATATACTTTGATAGGCACCTTAACTGAAACATAAAAAAATCAAAGCATAATAAAGGTATTTATTTTTTTCTTTTGCGAACAAAACTTCAAAGTGTCAGTAGCCAAGGCGCAAGTAGTGTTGTAGAATTGCCTCACCTTCTAGTGAATTCGCCTTTACAGTAGACATACTTATATGCACACTTTTCCACCTGCCTTGTTTACTAGTAGCTGTCTAGCAAATTTTCCAGACAGTAATTTGAAAACTTCGCAAAAGAAAAAAATTCAAAAAGTTAAAGAAATACTTTTAAATTTGTTTAGTTCATAAAAAAACAAGTTTAGCTGGACTTGAACTGCAACATTCACGTTTGACATATTTTTAAAAGTGGACTGTTTTAACTACTGTTTGGACGCCAACGCCACGAAGACAGTTAGTAGTGTTTTTGGCAACTAATTGCATTTTCTGTGTAAGCGCCGTAGAAAAGTTTTATAACTTTAAATGTTATTGCCAAATTGAACCAAATGGGTAAACAACGCGGGAATACACCCTACAAGAACAGTGAACTTCATTTATTTTACCGGTCACTTGACTGTCACATTTGACCAGTGTGAAAAAAGGACCTAAACTTTTGTGTACGCAGGGCTGCCAGAAAAATTTGTAAAAAATCGTAAATTTCCTGAAAAAATATAAAAAAATCGACTTTCTCGTTTTAAAAATCGGACAGCTTTAAATTTAGTTTCTTTAACAATTTTTTTCGATTTTTACTTTGACGAGTTTTATAAAAAAAAACATAACTTTATACCCAGATAGCACTTTGTATCGTGTAAGATCTACTGAAAGTCTAATGAAGAGCGCTTTTTATCGTTGACAAGCGCATTTTTTAATCGTAGAAGATGCCTTACACGGAAGTAATCGTAATGCGCCCCATACACTTTTCAATTCAATTGTCAACTTAGTCTTTTAACGGAATTGATGCTTGGCCACACACTTCATTAACTGAATTGAATGACTTTAAATTAATTTTAAAATTTAATGAAATAAAAGACAATTTTTAAAATACTTAACTTTTTTTTACAAAAGAAATTTACAAACCTTAATTTTGACAGATGATCAAGAGACTCGAGCACACACAGTACAATCGAATTGAAAAACTTAGTAGTCAACTTGAAAAAATCAAAATCTTTTGATTTTTCTTCAACCAACTCTACAACCGTCAAACTAATCAATTGACAAAGCCAACTCATGAAATGCCCGCCGTATGATTGTTGAAAATATGATTTATACAGAGTCGCAAAAGGTTCATTAGTTTACTGAAAGATAAACAAAGTGTAACATTGTTGTTTTTGTACACTGGAAGTAATCAACTGGGTTGAGTTGTAAACCGTAATAGGGGCCTTAGTAGTTTCTAAGGACTTGCATGATAAACATTTCTATGTAAGCTAGGTAGGGACTTATTTAATGAACACATACATATATTATACAGAGATTGGCCAAGTTATAGAAAAATAAATATTTTTTTCATTCTGAGCTTTGCATAAAAGCGCCCATATGAGCTAGGGGGATCGAAATTGGTCCACTTTTTTCTCTATATAAGGAGTATTTTATGTTGAAAAAAGAGCGGTCCATTGTTTAGCTTGGCCCCATACTCGAATTTATGGTATCTTGTTCACAAAATTTGTTGCTACCAAAATGTGTTGCTTTATATCTAAACATATAAAATTATTAAAAGTTTCCTTTTTTGGAGACTGAATAAAATAAGTCACTTTTTTGAAAAAAAAATCAGCAAATCGCCACTGCTAATTTCGGAACAAAAAATCGTCAAAATGAGGATAAATCGTCACATCTGGCAGCCCTTTGTGTGCGTGTGAATTTATAGTAATTAGCGTTGCCACTAGCAAACATTTCTTTCTAATGTTTTTAACAACGGCAATACCCAAAATTCCACCACTTTTTTTAAATAAATTAATACAAATTAAGTCAAATTCTTATAATAATTAAAATTTATGAAACGTATTAACAGATATATTCAACATATTATTGAGTAAATATATATATATATATATATATATATATATATATATATATATAAAAGAATAGATTAATACAAATTGGGCCAAGGCGAATTGACTAGAAGGTGGTGTTTTTTTTCGGTGGTCGACTTGTCAAAGTTTGTATACAAACTTGTTTTTTATGTAAACAAACCTGTTTTTTTTACTAGCAATATTTTTGACAACCCGACCACAGAAGCATTGTAGTTGTAGAGTTGACCTCACCTTCTAGTCAATTCGCCTTGAATTGGGCTTTGAAAAATATTCCTAGTTTGGTATACAAACGCACACGAGTGGCAACGCCAATTGTAACAATAAAAAAATAAAAATTAGTGAGTGTGATTAGTTTTATTCATCCATTTCTTGTAGTGCATTTTAACGTAAATTTTTTTTCTGAAAAACATTATAAATAAATAGTGTTTGAAGATGATGAACCTTGTGATAAATAAAGCAATGAAAAAATAAAAAGCGTGTTAAAAATAAAAGGAACCAAAAATCGTAAAAATACTGGTCGCCTTGTCTGAAAATAGTAATTTCGAGGTACGTTGGTACATACATAGATAAGTTATAAATTCGACTTTTTAATTAATAAAATTAATAATTTTGTGTATTTTTCGAAGAGCTGAAAATTTTTTTGAAATGTTTTCAGCGTTACTTTAAAAATTTGTTTATATTTATATCGTATGAAAAATTGATACCTACTTTTTATTTTAAGAAACGTCTCACCTGTTTTGCAAAAAAATTTAACATTAACGGTATCTTAGAAATTATGTTGATTGTAGAAATTATTTTCCATTATTATTTACGTATAAAAGTTCCTATAAGGAAACTTTACATTGTAATGTAAAAATTGAATTTATGGACCCCAAGACAAAAATTCTAAAGTGTAAATGTTTGGAAATTTTGTGTTAAGAAACGAAATACCTGAAAATTCAACTTTTCTCCAACTGTTCAAATAAACTGTTCTAAAATATCTTTTTACATGTACATATGTATGTTCCTATAATCTTTTAAATCAGAGCGAATCATATAAATAAAATCGTTTGCATTTTACTTACATCAGAGGTCTTAGTAATTAGAGTATGTAATCAAAAAACTTAAACTGTTTAATTGGAATACATAGAAAGTTTGTAGAATTTTAGAAGTATTTAAACCGTCATAGAATTTCTGGTAAAATTTAAGAAGTGTTTAAGAAAATATTATTCATTAAACCGATTAATCTGTTCAATTAATTGGATATTTGATTAACTGGTAAATCGATTAATGCAATAAAATTTGAAAAAGCTTACTAGGTAGTTACAACATAGATTTCTAATAAAACTCTCAAGTAGGTATAATCTTTTTACCGAATAAAACCTTTTTGAGTTTAGAAATAATTTGAATCTTTTAAGATTTCTTCTTAGTTTTTGTAATTTTTATTTTAAATATTAAATTAAAAATTAACAAATAATACATTAGTTAATTATAATTAATACATATTTTCATTCAATATTATATAATTTACAAAATTTTTACCTTAATATAAGAACAAAAATAAAATACATTTAATAAAAATACCAAATGGCGTGTAGGAGTTTGGAACCGGCCTGGATGACACTTTATCAATAAAGTGGATGTTAAAGGATCAAAAAGGAAATAATGTGGAAAAATGCTCAAGGTTACCAGCACAAGACATGGAAACTCTTTAGTCAATCATAATTTGTTGCAAAATTTGTGTGTGAATGTGTGTTGGGGGAGGGAAAAGGGAAGGTGTTGTGTGTTTCAAGACAGGATTCAATGTATGGGATGTAGATGTGTGGGATGTGTATTTTGTCTAAGTATATTTCTTCTTAATTTAATTCCTTACGGGTGGTATTGGGCAACAGAAGACACATAAGGCCACCACCCATAAGCAGCACAGCCACTATAAAGGTTGGAGCGGGACAATATTGATCCAATAACGTGGCTATAACAATGTTGCCAATAATACCACCCATACGTGCAGCCACCATGGAAATAGCCACACCTGTGGCCCGTAAATTAGTTGGGAATACTTCAGTAATCAAACAATCCAAGGCAGCATTGGCGGCCGAAATCGCACCACTAAACACAGCCGAAACAATTAAATTCTGTGTGGAATTGTAGACAAAATACATGGCAGCCGAACAGACACCAGCAGTCATGGTACCAAAGATCAAAAAGAATTTACGGCCCAATAAATCCATGCCCAAAATGGCAATCAAATTGGCTGGTAGAGCCGAGGCTAAGGATATTAATGATTCCATAAAAACAGCTGAAGGTATGTGTGAGGAACAGACAGCATCTTCTTGGGATATCTTATCTACCACATATTTAGTTACAGTACAAACTCCAGCCGTTTGGTTATTGGGGAAATTAGTGCTGTATTCCTCGAAGCGATTGAACAGTTCCGGAAACCACATCATAAGGCCATAGTAGCCAATGTGGAAGGTGAAATTAATGGATATGGACACCAAAGTAAACTTTAAAATGGGTGAGGTAAACAATTGTTTGCTGTGATTCACCATACCCGATAACATTTTCGAGTATTTGCCCTTAATGGATTCACGATTTGCCTGTATCTCAGCCAATAACTTTTCATCAATATCCAATTCGGTAACGGGATATAATTCAGCGGGTTTCTTGGTGTTGGTAACAAAAATGCCGCGAAAAATGGCCATTGCCCTGTCCTGTTTCCCCTTGGACAACAAGTACTTGGGTGATTCGGGCAAATAGAAGAGCAAAAAGGCCACAATAAAGGAGGGTATGGAGCAGGTCATCAAGAAGATACGCCAAGAGTTGTAGGTAAAGATGGGAGTGACAAAACCAATGCCAGTGGGTATAATGAGCCAGGCTAAGCCTGCCACAAAAAGATTACCAAAAGTCCAGAAGGCGGCCATGAAGCTTAACATGGAACCGCGTTTCGATTTCGGTTGAAATTCGGCGAAATAAGACCAGATTACAGGGCCGCTGCCGCCAAGACTAAAAAAGGAAAGAAAAAATAAACTTAATTAAAGCAACAAAAGTTTTTAAAAAAGAACAACAAAAGCTATTTATATAAAAAATTCTTTTTTCTGATCTTTACATAAAGTAATCTTCCACATCATCTTCATTATTTAAATAAAATGTCTCATAATTATTTATTTAACATTAAAAAATTATTAAAATTTTTTATGAAAACTCATTTTTTTTTGTCTTTTTAAACAAAACTGCTTTTTAATTCTTTTAAAATATTTGTTTTATTTTGTTAGCAAACAAAACGCAATTTTGTTTTGTTGAAAAAACGCTAATTAATTTTTTAATTACCCAAAACGTTTTTATGGCACTGTCTTCACAAGCGAGACTTAACGGTTAATAAGCAAAAACTTGGTTCAAAAATAACAAAAAAGGATTAAGGAAATTTGCAAGAATTTAAGAAACTTAATAAAACTTTTATTAGTACCAGCTTAATTAAATTAATTGATTTTATGTAAATTAAGTTTTTGACAAATTGTGAAAGCTGTATTATAGTATGAGGCAATACAAATTTAATTAAACAAGGTGAATTTGAGAAAACTGAATAAAATTACTTATTCAGCAAGCCAAATTAGAATTAATGGACATACAAACTAAATTCAGCTAGCTAAATAGGCATTAACGTGGCTTTATAACTTATTTTCCCAGCTAAATTATAGTTCAATTGCTTATTTAGTTAGCTGAATTCTAGTAAAATGTCATAGAAATTTAATTTATTTTAATGAATAGAAAAGAATATTACTTGCTTAATTATTTGGAATGCTAAATTAATTTGCTGTTTAAAAAAAAAAAATTTAATTGGAGTTTAATTGTTTTTTCACTTATCTTACTCGCCTAATTCCTGCTAAGTAATAAATTCATTTAAGCTGGATGAATTGGAATTTTAAGCTATAAAATGGAAATAAGGGATAATATATTTTACATATTTAGGAAGCTGAATTAATGTTTAAAAACATAAAAGCTTAAAGCTGTAATTTTACTTGCTTAATTACAGTTTTTTTTGCTACAAATCCTTGTTTAGATAGCTTTATTGCGGAAAACCTACATTATAAATTTTAATAGCTTTCTGAATAGTAGAGTGGCATTATAAGCATGCTGTCTTACAGTATATTGCTTATTGCAACTAGCTAAATTAAGGCCCAAACACACTGATCAAAATACTCATCAAGCATTGTGGTAGTATTAGTGAAAATGTGTTTGTATGTGTCACACCGACAATGCTGGATGGAAAATCAAAACATTTAGATATGCTGCGAATATTACGTCTAGCTCACGTACACGTGTGAATTCGCCTGCTGGACAATCATTTGACAAGTGTATTTGGCCCTTTAAGGATAAACACAGCTTAACTTACTCAGCGTGCTGAATAGAGCTTTAATGTTATAAAAACGTAATTCTGATAGCTAAATTTTAATTAAATTATAAATAACAAGTTCCTTTAAAGAAACTATTTTTATCATGAAATTGTATTTAATATTTAGCTGAATTGTAAAATTTTTATTATAAACATAAAGAAACCATAAAACGTAGTTTTTTCTACAGCTGAGGGATATTTTTTCTTACTTTTAGTCAAACAAAATGGTGCTAAATATTCGTTGTAATAATTAAAAAGTATTATTTACAGGTAAAAAGCCTAAAACGGCACACTTGGCTACAAAATTTAGTAAATCAATTAGCGCACAGCAAATTGTGTTAAAATTTTTACACTAAAAAGTCAATAAACAAAATGAACATAAAGAGAATTTATTTTTAAAAATGTTGTTTAAGTAATTAGCAATAAAATGAGTCATAAACATCAATACTTACGCAGCACCGTTTAAAAATCGAAACAGCATAAACCATTCGTAAGTTTGCGAAAATGACGAGGCGACAATGCAAAAACCATTCATAAACGAAATCACAATTAATACCTTCTTACGGCCCATCGAGTCGGCAATACTGCCCCAAAAGTAGGCTCCCACCATCATGCCAATGAAAATGATGGAGTTCAGCCAACCCTTGGTCTTGGTATTCAGATTCAGATCACATTGGGCCGAGGGTAGAATGAATGACATCGAAATGACATCCATTTCCTCACTGGTACTAACCAGGCCACAAATGGCCAATAGAATATAATGGAATTTGCCATAGCCGCACATTTCTATGGCCTGTTCAAAGCCGGCCTTAAGGCCGCTTCCAGAACGGCCAACATTTCCGCCCTTCTCTACGTCATTCTTATCTGTCTCATAGGATTCGTTGATGTGGTAACCAGGATCTTTGGAGTCTAAAGCCAAGCCGTAGGGTTGTAAAATGGAGCGATTATCTACAATTGTTGTTGTATTGTTGTTTGGTTGTAATCCAGTATCTACATTATAGTCTGAATTTTTATTTTTTTTTTTGTTATAAGAAGCTTTTTTAGATTTATAATTTATAAAAGGAATACTTACTATTACTTGTTTTATTTGAAGAGTCACCTTCTACCATTCTATGAAGTAGATTTGTTTTTTAACCCTTTGTGTGGCGCGAAATTCGCAAAGAAAAGTTAATAATAAAAAATAAATAAATTTAAATTAAAAAAAATTCGTTAGGAGGGAAGGATTCCTTCAATCGACAACTATTTAACCAAGTTAAGCAACAAAGTTGACTAGTTTCAACAGGAGGTTGTTAGTTCTAAAAAGAAAAGTATAAAGAAATAATAAATTAGAATAATTTGCAAATTGCATAATTTGTTTAATAAAAACTAAAATTATTGATAAAGCACGTATATATTCAGATTAATAGAAATACTTTTTTAACAAATAATAAAACGGTTTGAATTACGCAGTTAAAAAATTAAATTGTTGTTTTAATTAAGAAAATTCCAGTTAAAGTTAAATGCTATAAAAAATGTAATTCAGCTGGCTGAATTATTGAAGAAATCGCTAATTCACATATTTAGCTAGCTGAATTGAATATAAAAAAACGACTTTTAATCGTCTTAAGCTACCTAGCAGAATAGTAGCTAAGTACCATTAAAACAAAATTGTAGAAGAAACCAAGTTTAGGGCTTTAAGCATAACCTTTATCAAGTTAAATTGTACATTGTTGGAACACAAATTGTAATTTAAATTTGTTTCTTTATTTTGCTTACCAAATTATGGTTTGACAACATGAAATTAATAAAAACACTTAATAACGAATTTGTATAGCTGAATTTTAGTTCGATTGTATAAAAATATTATTCAGTTGCATTTTTTCTCAGCTGAATAAACATAACAGTTTTTGTTTAAAGCTAAACTTTTCTTAATTTAATGAACCTTTTATATTTTTGTAGAGAGTCCTTTTTAAGGCACTTAGTCTATAAAAACTGTTTACTAAGTGGCTGATGTCAAAAATTTTTTATACCTTACAGCTGAATTGCTTTTTTTAAATTTTTTTTTTATTGAGCCATTTAGTTTACAAAAATGTTCTATTCAACTAGCTAAATACATATGTAAATGAGCGATTTCTTCAATAATTCAGTCAGCTAAATTACATTTTTTATAGCATTTAACTTTAACTGGAATTTTCTTAATTAAAACAACAATTTTATTTTTTAACTGCGTAATTCAAACCGTATTATTATAAATTAAAAAAGTATTTTTATTAATTTGAACATATACGTGCTTTATACACTATTTTCACGAACTTAAAGGTCGTAAGAATACAGTAATATGCTTTTCTTCAATACAATGCTATTGTTGTTATATTCAAAATTTATCAAAATTGAAGGTCAAAGCGCGGGCTCTTACATTAAAAATAAATTATTAATATTTAACAGGGGCCTAATGCAGACAAAAATACAATATATTTACGGTATTAGAAGTCGATAAGAGAAAAAACTTTTTTGACCCACCCTAATATGCACATCTACAAATTTTTATTCCGCAAATAATTTTTATAACTTACTACAAAATTAAATTTGTTTAGCTGAATTGCATTTATGTATATATCTAAAAGTTTTTATTCAGCTGATAATTTTTAGACCTTACTACAAAATTTAAAATAATTTTTTATATTTATTTTTGCTGAATACAATTTTTTGCAGCTGAATTGCCATTCTTGCAGCTGAATAATAATATTTATTATTATTTTTAATTACTAAAAGTCCTTTTAATGGCAATTAGTTTAAAAAATTTTTTATTTAGCTGCTAGCTTCTAAAATTGTTCAGCTGAAATCATATTTTTTGTGGTTTTTTAATAGTATTTGACCTTTAATATTATTTTAATATTTTGACTTTTATTTATAGTGGGCATTACCAATTAACAGAACATGTATTTAAAAAAAAAAACTAAATTTAATTTAAAGGGGAAGCTGCTAAATGCTCACACGCTATCTAGTTAATTTTTGTAAGTAAAACCCATTTACATACATATACATTTACGTTAATGCTTTGAAGAGGCGCGTGACAATTTGCAAGAATTTGTTGTGAATGTTTTATTAAACAATTTTAAAAATTTTAAATTGTTTGTGTGTAAAACAATGCAAAAAACTACAAAAGACGATTGAGTAATTATGAAATAAACAAAACAAAAATTGATTTCTTTTTTGATTTTTGAGAGCAGTACTTACTTAAGGCACTTTTAATTAAAAAAAAAATTATAAATGGTTTTTAGATTAAATTAATGAATGATTAACAAAAACAATCTTGATATAAAAACCCAAAAGTTATTAATGACTTAAACATTTTAGTTTAATTAAATTATAAAACTTCAAAGAAATTATGAGTTTCTTTGTGTAAAATTATTCAAAATTTAAACGTGACTTAAATAAATAAAAAAAAATTTTTTTGTTTTTTTGTTTTCTTGTAAACAAAGTGTGACATTTTTAATTAAAAACATACATAAATGATTTTTAGATTAAATTAATTTATAATTAAGACAAAATCTGGAATTTTTTTAATTTAAAAACAATTTAAAAATTTAATTTAAAACCATAAATAATAAAAAGAAAAAATCTGGATTTTAAATGGCAATAGGAAACTATGTATTTCAGATGTGTAACTAAAATGTAACTATATCAATGAAATTATAAGTTTTTTTATGCAAAATTATTCAAAATTGAAGCGTCAATTATTGAATAAACAAAAATTTTATTATTTTTTTTTCTTGTAAGCAATACCAGTCATCATTAAAAAATTGGGGATTTTACAGCAAAAATTATTGATTAAAGAAATTATGATCATGTTTATGTCAAATTTGTATATGTTTTGTAAAATTTTATTACTATCACAAAGAGGTGGCGCTTAAATTAATTAACTTTTTCTTATTTTATTGCTCTAGAACTCAATAGATTTTGTTTAACTCTTAAAATCAATTAAAACCTGCCTGCCTACCTGCCTTAATATTAATTTTATTCAGCTAAAACCAAATGTGTAACAACAATTTTTTTGTAGCTATTAATAATGCAGATCAAAATGTTTTTTTTTTTTTTTGTTAAATTTTTTTTTAGAGAAATGGCATAATCAGTTCCTGTTTACCTTCAATAACTAAGTTTAAAGTGTTTTTTTTTTACAATTTTGCGCTTAAAAAAATAACAAACATATCAATTTTATGCAATTTTTCACAAAATGACAGTTCAAGTATGAAAAATGTTGTTAAAAATTCTAAATTTCTTGTACAACATACAATGCGAACAAAAGTGTTTGAATGTTGGTAAAAAAGATACTAAAAGTCTCCATAAAACATTTAATTGACGGACTTACGACACGGAAAACGGACTGTCGCACAGAGGTGTATGTATTTAAGCCGAAAAGGCAAAAATCTATTTAAATAAACCTTAAGAACTTGATAGACAACAAAATTCTACATCATATTGTGAATTTTCGGGACACTTCTGAAGTCAGGAAGATGAAGTATATTAAATACATTTTTAATGATTTTTCTGTTTCAAACGGCATTTTTTATATTTGTTAACCAGTGTTGCCAAAACTTGGTGACCAAAAATGGTTAAATTTACGGATAAAATGGCTAACATTTTTTAAAATAAAAACACATTCAAATTCACTAACAAAACAAAAATAATTCATTAAAAACTTTTTACAATGAAATTGTACATTGAGATAAATTTGTTACATAAGAATAAATGTAAATTAAATATTTTAGCATTTAAAAAATTAAAACATCGGTAAATTCGATATCGATATTGTTCAACTCCTAGAAAACACTTGTGCCTATTAGTTTTAAATATTTTGAAGGTAAATCATATTAATGACAATCTTTACCCAACCTTTTGAGTCCAAATCTACAATAAGAATAGGAATGTAACCTATTCCTCAAATAACTTTTTACGATGCTACCTTGGCTAAATACCCCCTCTACTTCAGCATTAGACCATTGAAGTGAGAAACTTCCGTATCTCTATATTGAAATACTTCCGACCAGAATGAAAGTGTTGTTTGTGTTGATCCATTTTATAAATTGAGTTTATAGTGATTTTCAACATTTGTAAAAGTTGTGATATAATAAAATGTGTTAAAACTGTTAATTTTACTTTAAGCAAAAAAATTTTATGGCTAAATAAGTTAAAAAATGGCTAAACTAATTGTGTTTGGCGTATTTAAAATACGCCTACGAATGTTTGCTAATAGATTAAAGAGAACGTGAACTTTTTTCTTTAATCTATTACCAAACACAATAAGGGTGAATGTGAAAAATGGCTAAATCTAGCCATTAAATGGCTTATTTGGCAACACTGGTTAAAACCAAGGCTTTGTTTCAGCCAATAAGCAAAACAAAGCGGATTTGCCCAATAAAAATAAAGAGTCAGGTTTTAAGTGTTGTGAGGATTACGAAAAATGGATGGACAGTCGAGGATTGTAATCTTGTAATTTGGTCTGATGTAATAAAAATAAATAAAATTAGATGGTAAAGATTTGGCACCGAACATATGAAAAACTTCAATTTTTGTTGGATTTTTTAATACAGTGCAACCACGCTAAACTTATCGCATCTACCGTTTACAGATATGCTTTTATCGGGTTTAACGAGAATATTACATTTTTTTAAATAATTTTGTAGTCCATTTGTTATTAAATGCAAAAAAAAACAACATTTTATGAGAAGAATTTCTGTATAACTGGAAAACTGTTTTAAAAATTTACTTTTAAGTTCGCCACAACACAAGTAAATAATATTTAAGTCAAGTTATTTAATACAAGTTCAAAAATTTTTTTTATTCTCTATTCGTCAAAGCTTAACTGTACTGTTAATCATATACATCTATACTTTATAACATTTCTTTAATTTAGACAACAGTTAAAATAAAATATTAAATCAATTACTTATTTACAAAAAATCTCAAATATAAAGTTCGCAGTACCTGAAAATCACTGTTTTTAAAAATTTTCCAAATTCGTTTGAAGACATGACTATCGATGACATGGAGTTGATGTGAACTGGCCACCAAAATCGTGCGGTTTGACTCCGTAAGACAATTTCTTGTAAGGGTTTCCCTAAGTCGCAGGTCTTTGCTAAAAACCTATAAGCCACAGCGGCCCTCAAAGCTAACATAACCCAGGCCATAAGTTAAATTTATTTGGATTTTTACGCCTGGGTGATGAAAAATTGGTAATTTAGGATACTCGTCACCCAGCGAAGCAGCGGCCGACATTTTTATAGGAAGCGCTTAATGAAAGACCCTTTATATTGTTTTTAATTGACAAAAATAGATTTTTGCTTATTATTGGCTTTAACAAAAATATTAGATCAATTGTAACTTTGGCAGCGGAATAAACAATCTAACATTTAAATATCTTTAAAACGATATTTTGATACTTAGTTAAAAAAAAATAAATAAAAATATAAAATTAAAAAAAAATCGTTAATATTAAATTAAAAAAAATCTTTGATATTAAATTAACTAATTTAAAATGTTTTCTTCGACGTTTTTTATACTTTAATTGTAAATAAAGTTGGAAAATAAAAAAAATGTTAATTAAATATTTGTTTAAAACTCAATTTAGTCTTTTAATCCGTATGTGTTCTTGATTTTATATGAATTCTATTGTATACATTTTTAATTTATTTATTTTAAATTTTTTTAATTTAATTTAAATATTTTAAATATAACAAACGTATTGTGATTTAAACTAGCTAAAAATTTCTTAGCTGAATTGAATTTTTGACAAATGTTTTAGTAGCTGAATTAAAAAAAAACAAATGTATTTTAGCTGCCTTGTTATTTTTCTAGCTGAATTATTAATTTTTTTAGGTTTGAAAAATTTCGAAAATTCATTTTACATTATCTTAATTTTTGGTTTTTTTTTTTAATTTAGCTTTTTATTAAAAAGTTTTTTTTCGCGTTTTAATTGAGGTGGATTTATTTTTTTAAATTTATTTAAAAAATCTGTAAAGTTTGAAATTTGATTTACCTATATTTTTGTTTTTTTTTTTAGCTTGTTGTTTTTGTCAATAGTTGTTTTATAATAATTAAGAGTTTACACAAATATCAATTTTTGTTTTTTTTTTTAAATTTACTGTTATAAGTACACAAAAATAAGATTTTTTTTTGTCCCACGACAAGTCTTTAGCAAATGCAAATTATTATAAAGATAATATTTATTTTTTGGCAAAAACATTAACGTTTCTCACAATTTCAAAAAGTATTTTTTAATTAAAATTCTCACGCTTAATTAAAAAAAATTTTATAAGCACATGCAGAACAATTTGTTTAAAAAGAATTAAATAAGACTCTTTTGTTAAAATTTTATATCCCTTTTGCAAGCGGTTTTTAAAGCGTTTTATATTAATTTGTAAGTTTTTACGCGCCAAACAGAAAAATTCATCTGAAGTCTGTAACACGGCATTAAATACAATAAAGATTTGAGTAAAGTTGTCGTGTTTTTTTACGAATAAATACGGCAACAACAACGCTAATAATGAAGTAAATATAACAACAAATATCAGTTTTAACTTAAAATGTAACAGAAAATAATTTTAATATTTTTGAATTTCATGTAAAGAGATTATCAGCAACATTTAACGCTCTTCAATAGAAGAGAGTAACTTTAAGACAGGGATGGAAATCATGGAATTTTGCGTACTTTTTGTTTTGTTGCACTTAAGCTTTGTTGGTACCGTAACTTTTTTAAAACATATTTAAGCGGAAGCGTTTTTCAATCTGTAGATGCTAGTCTAAAATGTTACATACAGTACATCTCTTGACACTAAACTGTTCCTATGGAGTCTTTGATTCCACATATTTAAGGTCACTATGAACGAACCCTTTTTTGTTAGAAACGTTTTAGAGTGTTTTTCGCAAAAAAGTTTATTTTTAATTCGTATGTAGTATTATTTCAACTCCCATACAGTTCGTCTCTTTGCACTGCCAAATTTTCCTTATAAAAAATGTTTAATTTATTATTCCATATTTATTTTTTAAAACCTCCTCGACAGTGTGACAACACACTGTACGCCGTGGGGGCATTGTAATTATGATGGGGAATTTTAATACCCAAGTGGGTTCTTACAATCCTAATATAGAGAGTATAATGGGTACTCAAGCCTTGGGTCAACGGAAAATGGATAACTGCTATTGGATGCATGCAGAACAACCTGGTTATTTGGGGCACGTTATAACCGCAGCTGAGGGTATAAGGTGACATGGGTGTCTCCGAACAATAAAATGGAAAATCAGATTGACCATGTTACCATAAGTAAAAAAATAGCGAGGATCGCAATAGAAGAGGTGCGGATATCGCAAGCGATCATCACTTGGTATAAGCAACTCTCCGCATTAAAATCGCAGATATAAAAAAGACCAACCAAGACTCACTAAAAAAATTTAAAATGTGTTAAAAAAAAGAAAATGAAAGCCTTCATAAACTCTAGCAGCACCCGCTCGAAGAAAGCTATATAACAAATATATATAAAGTCGTCTTAACCGAGAAGTTAAATGTAGTGCTCGGCAAGATCAACGGAAGTGGGTCAATTCTATTGCTTAAGAAGCACAAGTTGCTGCTGAAACGAACCGTACAAGGGACCTTTATCGCGCAGCAAAGAAACTCACTAACAATAAAATGCCCACTGGCAAACCCCTGAAAATGACGAAGCAGAACTATGTAATTACTTTCAAAGAAAACCAACTAAATCTTTGGGAAGCATTTTATTCTAACTCGGCCGATGCAGATATCTTAATTGACTGCTCTAACATCTTAGGGTCGCTTTAAATCCACAAAGTACCTGGATTGGGTAGCATATCTCCAGAACTTCTCTTAATCAAATGATCGTTTTATTAAAAAGTGTATACAAAATAAGAACTTATTTTCCAACCCTGTGTTAAGTTTAAAAGTTTTGTTATTCTCTGTTACTTAACAGCAAGAAATAAAACATAAACATGTTAAATAACACAGCTTAATACTGGCAGAGAAAGAGGGGAAAACCAATAACAATATTGTTATTGTTTACACATGAGAGTGTTAATACAGTCGTTTTTTCACCAAAAATAGTAAAAAAATTTTTTAATCTTTATTTTTTTTATACCAAGTTTAATTTTTAAAAAAATAGTTTCTGTCTGATTCAGTTTTTAATAAAGTGCTAATTTTTTTATTAACATCTACATATAAGATTCACGTTATATTAAATTTGCAATTAATGATATATTTTGTTCCCATAGTAATAGGTAGGTATGTACTTTCTAAGGGAGAAGAAACCCCAATAAAATTTTTGCACATTATTTTTGGAAAAATGTCAAAAACTACTTTAGAGTAGAAAGTTTTAAGCTGAATTGCAAAATTAAAAAGCTCAGTAGTGATTATTGTAGTAGTAAAACATAAATAACAAAATTGTTCATCAAAGTTTTTCTTGGGATTAAAAAAATTAATTAAAAAGGTTTCGTTTAAATGTGCTTAATTCCCATTTCATAATATTGGTCAACTGAAATTTATTATATATTTATTCCTATGCGCATTTCGCTGGTTGCTTGGGCTAGATCCATCCAAAGATTTTAGAAAAACTAAAGATATTATACAAATAAAACTGTTAAGCGAATAAGGATTATAAGCAACAGTTTTACTTGTAAAAATATCAAAGCTTTATCTAAAAGAACAATAATAAACAGTGAGTTTATCTTTTCTTACAGTCCCGACTACAATTGGTTGATTTTTTGTCAACTCTAAATGTATTTGTAAGTGGGTAAAGAAAAAACAAAAATAAAAACAAATTACTTTATTTTATTTTGCCAGTTCAGTTTTATTTACACTGCCACATGCATATTATTTTTCATTAACTTTGTTAAAAGTCCTCAGCTGAGTTACAATTTTACCAGCTAAAGCAATTTGATCTAAGCAAAAAATGCTTTCAAAAACTGTTATAATCTATTGCGTTAAGTACACACTATCAAACAAGATGAATGGCAGTTTTGCTCAAATTGTTGCATATCTGATAGGGTTAATTTGCGGTTGACTGATGAAATTGATGACTGTCACTCAAGTTCGAAAGCGTGTTCCCCTCTTAAGTCTTTTAAGATTTAAACAAAAATTCACAAAATCGTAAAAATTGGCATTAATCCTTGGCAAATTAAAACATTTACAAACTTTTATAATAAACAAAATATGTATTATAAAAGTTTGGTATCATTTAAAAAAAGTAATTCTTCGCGGTTATAATTATAATCGACTTGGCAACCCTTTATAATATTTTTAGAAATTGTAGCTAAAAAAAAAATCATTATTTCAGTAAAAAAATATTAAAAACACACTCTAACGTTGAGTTTGTTTGTTGAGTTTGAATTGCAAGTTTTGCAGCTGAATAAATATTTTTTTAATAAAAATACTTTAATAACATTTCTTCAATGAATTCGTTATAAATTGTTTGCTTAATTGCAAAATTTACCACTAAGTAGATATATTATTGTAGAATTTATTTATATCCTCAGCTGAATTGGGGTTTTTGAGGTTTAATATCAATAATATAAATATGATCTTAAAAAAGATATATTTATTTGCTAGATTTAAATGATTTTCATTGCTGAATTAGCTCATTAGTAGAATTGGAGCTTTCTTTTGCTGAATAATATAATAAATAGTCAGTTAATTACAGTTTTGGAATTATTTATTTTGCCAAACGAGCATTTTTCTTATTAAATTTGAATTTTAATAGCTGAATTATACTTTCTTAACTAAATACCAATAACAATAAATAAGTATATGATTGTTATGTTTTTTTTCACAAATTAAAGTTAGGTTAATGAACATTTTCTTAGCACAATTGTAGTTTTTAAAGCTGAATTAAACTTTTAATAGCATTTTAGCAATAACTTTTTATATCTTCTAACTAATCTTACACTTCTCTTTTTAAAATCTATCGGCCTTATTTATAAAAAATAAAACTGGCTTATACATATGTATGTAAAAGGTTTATGAAACTGATAATCACTGAACGTTTGTTTAATAAACCTTTTATAAACCTGTTTTGTTTTAAGGGGGTTTTGCTTTGAGGTGCAATTTAATTATTTATTAATTAACATAAATAACAAAATACGTTTTAACTAGAAATATGTATATTTAAAAACAAAGTGACGCATTCAATTTTAACCTCTCGGTGGTTGGAAATTTAATTTAAATTTTAAAATAAAACTGAAAGTTCTATTGTATTAAAATTTTTTTTAACAACAAAAAAACAAAATAAATAATCAAATAAGCAAATTAATAACAAAAGAATATTGAAATTTTTTTTTGTTTACAACAAATATAACAACAATATGCAATAAAAGCGTAAAAACAAATATTTATTTAATACGGTGTTATTCAAAATCGAAATAATTTTTAAATGACAACACAAAACAAAAGATAATACAACAAAAAGAAAGTCAACAACAACAATCTATAGCAAATATCATAGGAAAAAGAATAATAGTACAAACAAAACGTGAAAAAAGAGATTAAATTTACGAATAAAAATATAATTAATAAAATAATGTAGACAATTATTTAAATTTATTATGAAATGAAACAATTAAGGAAAACTGCGAATAAAAAATATTGTTGAAGGAAAGTAGGGAATAGAAAATAATTATAAGCACTATTGAGAAATTGAAGAACGGTTAGCTGAATTGTAATATTTTAAGCTAAGTAGCCTTAATTTTAGAAAGAAACTATTTAAAATTTAATTAACTTTCAAGAATTGTCAAAATTCTTTAGCTGAATTGTAATTCTACTAGTTTTCCATTTTTTTAAAAAGGCTATTGAATCTGTTTTAAACCGAGCATTTGGCTTAATTGCAAAATTATTAACAAAAAGTATAACCTTTTCAGGAAATTATATATTTAGCTGTTGAATTTAGCAACAGTTTGGAGCTGAATTATAATTTTTAAAGCTGAATAGCCTTTTTATATGAGTGAAAATCAACAAATACAATGGGTTTTTTTTATTAAATAAATTCCAGAACCTTCTGCTTCATTGTAAAGTGTACAGTTGAAAATTGTTCAAAATTTATATTTTTATATCTAAAAAGTCAATATTTTAAATTGAATCTATTTTTAGGCATTAAAATTAAAAAAACGTCTTAGCTGGTTGTGCTTTATATCAATTATTTTGATGAATTCGTCAATATGTTTGCACATTTCACTTGCTTAATACAATTTTTTGTTGCTGATTTACATTTTTATAAGCTGATTTCCAATAATTTCAATTAAATTAAATATGTACTTGGGTATTTTTAAATTTTTAATTGTTGTTATTTAAATTCTTTAAGACAAATTAACACAGAAAAACAAATTATTATGTTTATTTTTGTGGAAAGAATTTAAAATATTTATTATTATTATTTTTTTTTTTTTTTGCTGATGTTACACAATATTAACAACTTGTTTTTTATTGAATTAAAATTGTTTTAAACATCTGTTCCTTTTTAACACTTTTTATAAAACAAAAACTGTTTTTTACGCACCTTTTTTTTATTAAATTTAATTAAAATTTTCTTAATCAACTTTAATTTTCGCAACCTTACGAATGGTTTTTGCTCTTCTGGACTGGTTTTCAGAGGAATAAAATTTAGTGTTTAACAACTTTATCTAACACGCAGTGATTAAGACGTTTTGAGCTCCTAGCAGCTCGAAAAACAATACTTATCTTGGACTTGTGCAAGCTTTATATATGAAAAATTTTAATTTTATTTTCGAATGCTCTTGTTTAAAGAGATTTTTTTCTTTAAGATTAAATCAAAATTATTTACGTCCATGCAACTCAGATGAAAATTTTTACTTCTTATCAATTGATAAGCTAATTTTGTTTGCAAAGAAGCTGCAAGTATCACTTATCTTTTATATTTATTAAAAAAAAAAAATTAAAAATAATGTTGGCAAAAAATAAACCTCTCAGACTTTGATAAAATACTTCGTAGGACTTACAAAATTACGTATTTAGGTTTAGAGGGCTCATAAATCTTTGTAAGTTTTGAAGGTTATAAGAGATAAAAAAAACCACAAGTAAACAACAATCCCTTAAGATATTTGTAGAAATCGAGATAATAATAATTTAAGAAAAAATCCCAATTATTAAATATAAAATTATTCTTCAAGTCAATTTAGCCCCCCTATTCTCAAATTTCCACTTTACTTTTATTAACATTCTTACGTACATATCGCACACTGAATTAACAGTAACGCTGAAAATCAGCTGCTTTATTTTGTTGAATGTAAAGCGATTTTAGTAAGCGGTAAGATGTTTCGTCTCAATCTGTAAGAAATATATTGGTCTTACTTTTTTATGGTAAGGTTAAGTTACTGTTACTCCCGGCTAACTGAGCCTTAAATCATAAACAGGCACAACTCAAAATTCAAAAATGTTAAGGAGAGGCAGAAAACTGGCTTAGAAAACATGGTTTAATTTTTTTAATCAATTTGAGTTTCACAAATGTTAAAGAACAAAAGTAAGGCCCAGAACAGACGGTGAAACGGAACTGCAACGAAACCCTTTAGAAATTATTGTTTTGAAACCAGTTTCAATCGTTTTTCACACACCCTGCAACCTAAATTCTGTGGTTTTCATGGGCAACCGCGTATGTCTATTTTTTCGATTTTGAAATGTTTATGCTATATTGATTAACTAGCTGACCAGGTCCACGTTGCTGGCCCTAAGTAAACATTAGTTTTGTATTACCACACGATTTAAATTGAGCATTTAACGAAATTTACGGCCTTTAAAATAAAAATCCATGGAATACCTATCATAAATTTTTTTTAAAAAATAACTTACATATGGTGTGGATATGGGCCCAATCAAAAAAAAAATAAGTTGGACCATGGCGATAATTTTAAAGAAAAAATCGTCCAAATCGGTCAAGCCGTTCTCAAATCATGCTCTTAATAGAAAAAGTGGGCGTAAAAGTAGGCGTGGTAATTTTTTCTTTCGATGAAAACGTAAAATAAATTAATACGAACAGTTAAAAGAAAAATTAGTCAAATCGATGGAGCAGTTTTTTGATTTTAGGTAAATCGAAAAAAGTGGGCAAAATTTTCTTTCCGTAAAACCCTAAGTTGGACCATGGCGATCATTTTAAAGAAAAAATCGTCCAAATCGGTCAAGCCGTTCTCAATTTATGCGCTTAATAGAAAAAGTGGGCGTAAAAGTAAGCGTGGTAAATTTTTCTATCGATGAAAACTTAAAATGGATTAATACGAAGATTTGAAAGAAAAATTAGTCAACTCGATGGAGCAGTTTTTTGATTTTAGGTAAATCGAAAAAAGTTTGCGTAAAAGTGGGCGGGGCAAAATTTTCTTTCCGTAAAACCCTAAGTTGGACCATGGCGATCATTTTAAAGAAAAAATCGTCCAAATCGGTCAAGCCGTTCTCAATTTATGCGCTTAATAGAAAAAGTGGGCGTAAAAGTAGGCGTGGTAAATTTTTCTATCGATGAAAACTTAAAATGGATTAATACGAAGATTTGAAAGAAAAATTAGTCAACTCGATGGAGCCGTTTTCTGATTTTAGGTAAATCGAAAAAAGTGGGCGTAAAAGTGGGTGGGGCAAAAGTATCCTATGTCCGTCTCCTGGCTCTAAGCTACCTCCCTACCAATTTTCAGCCAAATCTGTTCTGCCGTTCTTGAGTTATAAGTGGTGTAACTAACACGACTTTCTTTTATATATATAGATTTTAAGAGCTCTTTACATTTTTTAAAAAATTTTTAAAAACTAATAGGCCCATTCCGATGTTTTAACTTAATTACAAAGTTCAAAAGTTGCAATATCTAACCGATAGTTTGATCTAGAATGGTTTTTTCGGCTCTCCTGAAAAATTTTATTTTAAGACATACGCTGTTGCTCATGAAAACCACAGAATTGTACCAGAATGTAATGAAATTACCGCAATCATTTCGATTTTCTTTGAGAACAGATGAAACGCAAACACGAGTTTCCTGCACGCCAGTTTCAATGCAACTGATTTCCAATGCATTTCAAAGCGGTCTCAAAATGGTCGCGTTGTGTGTGGTCCCTCAAAAGAGTCTATGGCATAAACTCAAATGAAACTCGAAAATAACTAGAAGTTGCAGTTTCGTTGCAGTTGCGTTTCACCGTCTGTACCTAAAAGAACGCAGTGACGCAAACGAAATTTTAGTGTTTGGTATGGATTTGATTTGTAAATTGTACTTATGCTCTGTAACTTTGGTGAGAACTTCTCGCAACGAAGATATGTGGAACAAAATATTCCATCGTTTCTCGAAAAGTGAAGAAAAAGTGTGTCTGTAACTCGTGTCGAAAACTAACCAAAAAGATTACGTCGTTACGTTATAAAAGTCTTAATTTCAATTTTACAGGCACACTTTTTCTGTAAATTGGCGAGTAATTTCCTTACCTGACAGCTATTACTCTTTTTACAAAATCTGTTTTTTTTTTTTTGCAAATTACACAGCCCGACAAAATTAAAAACGATTTTCGCTTCTTTGAATTTATCTACTGATTCTAGTTAATTTGGGTGCCCTGAATTCAAAACTGAAATCAGTTTGTCTCTATCAGCTCTAGTTTTCATGATATAGCTTTTGTATACCCTCCACTTATGACCTCCAATTACCAATTACCCAAAATTTGTTTTCCAAAATTTTTTTTTTTAATCAAAATTTTTTATTTACTGTTATAGTTATTGCCAAAAAAAAATCCCAAATTTTTTTAAGTATTTTTTTTATTTTAATAAATCTGTATGAAACAACAGTTTTACTTTTTTTTATTTTTTTTAAATTCCTATGGAAAAGTTTTCCTTTTTAAATACTTAAAAATTTGGGAATTTTTTTTTGCAATAACTATAACCGGAAATAAAAAATTTTGATAAAAAAAAAATTTTTGGAAAAAAAACTTTTGGGTAATTGGTAATTGGAGGTCATAAGTGGAGGGTATAAAAAAGTTATATCATGAAAACTAGAGCTGATAGAGACAAACTAATTATAGTTTTGAATTCAGTGCACCCAAATTATCTAGAATAAGTTGATAAACTCAAAGAAGCAAATTGAGTGTTGGCCTGTGTTATCGTTAACATTACTCGCTTACATTGTTTAAACATCATATCATCCAAAATTATGCACCTTAACCTCTTTAAAATGCCAATGAAAGAACGGGCTTGTTCGAAAATGCATCACTGCGCTGCATCAGTGATTTCAAATGCTTAAATATATATCAGTGAAGTAGATGTGAACTTAAAAAGTGTCAAATACTCCACAATAATAATAGTCACACAAAAAAAAATTGAAATTATTTTTTCTGCTTTTCTGATGCAGCGCAGTGATGCATTTCCGAACAGGCCCAACGTTGTACTAAAAAAATGATAAAATCTAATAGTTTTGCAAATTGGAATAACGTTTTAAAAGCCGCTTGCGTATTGAAAAAACGTTTTAAATGCCATCGCGATTGTGGATATGAAACGTTTGTCCAATAAAAAAAAGTTATGAACTGAAAATTTTTTATTTTAAATTTAAAATTTCTTAATATTTTGCATAGAAATGTTTGTTATAATAAACTTTAATAATCTAAAAAAAATTTGAAAATAAGTAATCCTGCTTTTAAAAAACGTTTTTTTGCTCTCCTGAAAAATAATTATTTTGTCATTTAAAACGTTGTTCGCGGCTGTGCTTCAATTTATTGCATTTTTGCTTCATTTCTCACATTTCAATCGAAAAGTTTCTCGAAGCGGGAGTTATAGAACATGGGCACTGGCTTATGAAAAATTTTATAGATTTTGATTTGTGACTGTCTTTGATTTTATTTATTTATTTAATCAATAACAAGCCTTCCAGGCTTTAAGGCGATATATTCTTCAATTTTAAATACGCTTCATTGCTGAAACAAAACCATTTCATAAGCCCCTATTTTTTAATGCAATAAAAATATTCATTACTGATACAAAACTGTTTATTGCATAAAATTTTCATTGATACTATGAAAAAAATTCTTAAAATCTATATACATATGATGTTCGCTTTTAAATAATTTATGCTTATAATAATAAAAATTAATTTAAATTATTATTATTCCTTTGGTAAAGAATTCATTTACGTCTCGTAATTATTATTTTATAGCACTGCACTCTTTTCTATCATTTTACTTTTTATCAAATATTTGTTTAAAAAATCAAGATAAATTGTAAAACATTTTAGGCTTCTGTTTAGATAATAAAAAATAGATTTATGACAAACCAGAAAAACAAAATAAATGATGGGTGGTATTAAGTTTTCACATTTTAACAAAATTAATTGTAAACATTTTTTGGAAATTTTATAAATTAAAATTCTGATTCAAATTTGTGTTCAAATTTTTTAAGTATGAATGAATTAGTGAGAAAATGTTGAAACTTGAAACAAAATTTGAAGTAAAACTTGATCGTGTGACACCCAAATTATGTAAACTGAATATTCTTTCAGTTCGGCCGTACAATTTCAATAAAAATCTAGGTGCTTACGAAATATTATTGCGGAATTTCGGTTTTTTAGTAATTTCAATAAATTAAACCGTTTTTGAGTTACGCGAATACATGTTGTGCAACCTCTTCCATTTTTGAAATAACGGTATATCTCGAAAACAAGAGTTAACCTAAAACAAGTTAGAGTGCTATATTCGGCTGTGCCGAATCTTTGATACCCTCCACCGACAGTTCGAATGTTTAAGGAGTAATATCTGTATGATGTTATTATTATCTTAAACAGTGACGATTTGTTATTAATTATGGATTTAGGCGACTAAACTGTTTTCCGGTAGTAGGGTTTATATGGGGCCTAGGGTAAATTATGGACCGATCTTCACGAAATTTCACAGTCTTTTTCCCAGTTCTATAAAACTTTGATGTACCAAATTTAGTTATGATAGCATTATTTTTTACGGATTTAGGCGTACTAAACTGTTTTCCGGGAGTAGGGTTTATATGGGGCCCAGGGTAAATTATGGACCGATCTTCACGAAATTACACAGTTTTATTTCTTGTCCTATAAAACTTTGATGTACCAAATTTTGTTATGATAGCATTATTTTTTACGGATTTAGGCGTACTAAGTTGTTTTCCGGGAGTAAAGTTTATATAAGTTTATAAAATTTGAACCGATCTTCACGAAATTTCAAAGATTTGTTTTTAGTTCTATAAAACTTTGATGTACCAAATTTTGTTATGATAGCATTATTTTTTACGTTTTTAGGCGTACTAAGTTGTTTTCCGGAAGTAGGTTTTATATGGGGCCTATGGTAAATTATGGACCGATCTTCACGAAACTTAACGGTTTAATTTCTAGTCCTATGTAACTGTGACTTGCCAAAATTTGTAATGATAGCATTGTTAGTTAGGGTTTTAGGCTTAATATACTGTTTTCCGGGAGTAGGGCTTATATGGGGCCTAGGGTAAATTATTGACGGATCTTCACGAAATTTCACAGCTTGATTTCCAGTTGAATAAAACGAATTGTTGCGAAATCTTATATCATTCAGTGCATTTTTCCACCATTTATGTTAGTTTTTGTAACAAAATTATAAATTTTTTTTAGGTGGTGGTTCCACATTTTGATTCATAGCTCAGATCCTATTGAACCGATTTTTCTGAATTTCAATCCCAAACTGCTTAGGATAACTACAAGCAATTTGGCACCAAGTTTGTTGATTTCTTTTGAGTTTTTCGAAAGTGAGCGTGTTTTCAACAGACGGACATACAGATGGACATGGCTAAATCGACTTAAAATTACTCAAGGACCCAGAATATATATACTTTATAGGGTCTGAGATGAATAGTAAAAAAGTTTCACACGGAATGACAAACTGAATATACCCTCTTCACAACTAATTGTGGTGGAGGGTATAAAAACGGTGGGCACCATTGGATTCAGCGTACCCGAATTATGCTAAAACGCCATGTGCCCGGTTTGTCTATCTTTGCAACTAGCAGAGTGTAATTATTGCTACCAATTTCTGATTTTTTTTTTGCCGACCAGTGTTATTTTCTCTTCCTTATCCGGAGTTTTCTTGTTGTCTGATAACAGTTCTTCAAATAAACACATGTATCTACTGTGTATTTATTTTATTTCATGAAAAAAATATTAAACGTTTTTTCTTAATGTCGCAACTAAGATTGTAAAATAATTTGTATTTTTTAAACATTATTTAAGTGAAGTTCATTTAATTTGTAGAAAAACAAGTTAAAGTGCTATATTCGGCTGTGCCGAATCTTTGATACCCTCCACCGACGGTTCGAATGTTTAAGTAGTAATATCTGTATGATGTTTTTATTATCTTAAACTGTGACGATTTGTTATTAATGATGGTTTTAGGCGACTAAACTGTTTTCCGGTAGTAGGGTTTATATGGGGCCTAGGGTAAATTATGGACCGATCATCACGAAATTTCACAGCGTCATTTCTAGTCCTTTAAAACTGTGACGTACCACTTTCTGTTATGATAGCATTATTAATTATGGTTTTAGGTGTACTAAACTGTTTTCCGGGAGTAGGGTTTCTGTGGGACCTAGGGTAAATTATGTACCGATCTTCACGAAATTTCACGGTATCATTTATAGTCGTATAAAACTGTGACGAGCCAAAATTTGTTATGATTGCATTATTTTTTACGGTTTTAGGAGTACTAAACTGTTTTCCGGTAGTAGGGTTTATATAGGGCCTAACGTAAATTATGGACCGATCGTAATGAAATTCGTGTTATTTCTAGTCCTAAAAAACTGTGACGTACCAAATTTTGTTACGCTATCGTTATTTTTTACGGTTTTAGGCGTACTAAACTGTTTTCCGGGAGTAGTGTTTATATGGGGCTTAGGGTAAATTATGGACGGATCTTCACGAAATTTAACAGCGTGATTTCGAGTCAAATAATACAAATTTTTGCAAAATCTTATCTCATTCCGTACCTTGTTCCAGCATTTATGTTATTTTTTGTAACAAAATGATCAATTTTTTTAGGTGGTGGTTCCACATTTTGATTCATAGCTCTGGTCCTACTGAACCGATTTTGCTGGATTTCAATCCCAAACTGCTTAGGATAACTACAAGCAATTTGAGTTGTTCGAAAGTGAGCGTGTTTTCAACAGACGGACAGACGGACAGACAGACGGACATGGCTAAATCGACTTAGAATTACTCAAGGACCCAGAATATATATACTTTATGCGGTCTAAGATGAATAATAAAAAAGTTTCAAACGGAATGACAAACTTAATATACCCTCTTCACAACTAATTGTGGTGGAGGGTATAAAAAGGTTTAAAACGTGATTTATTTTTAGGAAAACAATTAAAACCTAAAACCACCAACATCTAAATTGAAATGAAGTGATAAAAAAATGGCATTTAACTTTCCACGAAATGTTTATTTCATATATTTAATTATATATTAGAGCAGTTTAATTAATTTTTTTTTTAATAAATTCTTTGGCTTCATTTCAGTGTTGCTAATGTGTGTTGTAATAGTGTTTTTTTTTATTATTTTTGTTTTTTTTTTTTGATTAAGATATTTTTATTTTGCCTGACATTGTGTAAAGATCATAAATGAATGAGCTGGAGCAAGACATTTTTGTTGACGTAAGTTTGCTAAGAAAACATTGGCAAAATAAATATTTTACTTAAAGAGTTGACATTTATTTATTGTATGCACAACTTTTGCTTGAGGTAACGAAATTAATAATAAAAAAAATTTTGGTGACAAGCTGTTAAAAAAGATGTCTGATTAGCTAGCGTACGTTTTAGAAGTCAGCTTTTTTGAAATGACATTTTCTTCACATTGCTCTAAATATTGTTGTAATTTTTAGTTTCTAAACGTTATTATTTTGAAAATTTTAATAATTATTTATGCAAAAATATTTCATATTAAGAAATTTTTTTAATATTTATTCACATGCGCCATTTTATTGCTTTTTTAAACATATGACCTAAAAGTATTCTCTTTTCAAACTGGATTTCAGTCCATACAAATAACTTTATTTCCTACCCTTTAAAGTCTAGGTTTACACGCTATAAATTTTGATTCGTTAATTCGCTGTGAATAAAATCATTGTTGTTTTGAAGCATTTATAACAAAAAAATGCCAACTTTTTAAGAGGATTGAAAAGAAATGAAGCATCGAAAACTTAAGCGTGTTAACGTAGACTAAAGCTTCGTACAAACGATGGTCAGATCTTACAATGTTGTCATTTTTCTGACAATGGTGTCATTGTCAGTTGCATTAATTTTACACATCTTCCAAATGAAAATGAGCTTACAATGTTCACACAGTTGCAAGGCATTTTTAGGCAATTTTATTGACAACATTGTAAGATCTGACCATCGTCTGTACGAAGCTTTAGTAATTTTAAAACCTTCCCTCTTTTCTTCTTCCTCTGATTAACAAACTCACAAAAACTGCATGTACATGAAACAAAGTACCCTTTCACCAGCAAACTCAAATGTTTCATAGTCCGGACGGGGATTTTAAGCCCTTTTGCATACGAAAATTCCTGAGTTTATAGGGAAAAAGAAAGAGAAGAATGTGGGTGAGTATATACTGTTGTATACTTTCAAAGTTGCTTTGTTCTTCGTTTGACGTTTATACATGGTTTATTTGACAAGTAAACTTAATTAGTAATTGTTTTTATGTTTTGAAATTAAAAAAGCAAACATTTATGTCATTTTATTACCGAAATTGCTTCTGTTTATTTAAAAAAAAATCTATTTTTGAAGTTGAAATATCATTCATTTATGTATGAACATTTTTTGTTAAGTGCGCCATTTTATTGTGCCATTTGTTATCTTAATATTTTACCCCTTTATAAAAATTGTTTGTTTTTATAAATATTAAATGGAACTTAAATCTTATTTATCTTTTTTCCTTTTATTAAAACAGTTTGTTAGTTAATCTCTTAAAATAAATAGTAAATTTGGTCTGTCACAGTATGACGTGTCGATTTTTTTTTCAAAAGTAAGGGGGTCAAAAAGCTGTGTTTTGGTAATCTATTAACAATTACATATATTTACCAAAACTGACAATTATATTGGTTTGCATGGTAAGTAACTACTTCAAAATCGAGACATTTTCTCGTTGTATCGCAGCATACCATCTTCTCATAAGAAGTTCTTTTCTATCATTATTTGATCTGCTTTTCTGCTCTTATATTAACACTACATAATATGTTTATTTTATACTATAAAATATGCAGAAAAATATTATACCTTCTACTCGTAAATTTTTTTAACTAGCGAACTAATTCGAATCTCATTGTTTTTTTATTTATTCTTAATTTCTTCATTAAATTATTTTAATTTCATATGAGTCGAAACCGTGACTTGTAAAAAAAGCCAAGACTGGCAAATTCCTCTCACATGAGTTATTTTATTGGAAATGGTCGAGAAATGCTGCCTTCGCAACTCCCAACTCTTCGTGTTGTTCTAAGATATGGGCTTCTACAAAGACACCAAAGTGGAGAAAATTTAGAAATTACGTAGCAGCTCCTTTTGCAAAATATATGTACCGTTGTTTTTTGGTACCAATTTTAAATTCGAAAGTCACAGTTTTGAAGGAGATAGAGCAATACAAATTTAATTATTAATGTGAAATTAAGATATATTCAGAGTTTGATGGTACGTGTCCAGTAGTGGAACGTTTGGCAACAAGATTGATACTGCAACTGAACTTTAAATCAATCTCATATACTATATTAGATTATCCTTTCCAGAGCCTTTGGCTCCATTGAGTGACAATATTGTTCGAGATCTACATATCTACTGATCAGGCTTATGGTTACAGGATAACTCAAACCATAAATAGTTCTACAGAAATACATGGATTTCTGTTTATTAAAAATCAATATTTTCTTCAAAACTATGCTTTAAAAAGCATTTTTTTCGACAAAACCAAGGCGAATTCATGTAAACGGTGGTGTCGATACTACAACAATTAACAACACCACAAACACAACAATGTATTTTGTTGCTGCTTTCGTTGGCCGATAAGTCAAAAACACAAGTAACTTTTGACATTCCTCTCTCTAATTTAAAAAAAAAGTAGTACAGCTGTGTTTTCAACGCCACCTGAAAGTCAATTCGCCTTGGACAAAACCAAAATTTATGATGGATTAAAATACAGTTAAACCTCGATTAACCGGGCCTCTATTAATCGGTTACATCTATTAACCGGCATGCGGTTCTTATTACTTTTTCCCTCTATTATCCGTGCTTTACCTCTATTTTCCGTGCTTTAGATTTATACCTCTATTAACCGTGCTTTACATCTATTATCCGTGCAGGATTCATATGATTTTTATTATGTATGTTAATCTAAATACGGTGTTTCCCCTTTTTAAGTTCATGTGCCCACACATAAGAACATACATATATGCGTTTTTATTCATTTAGTAAGTGAAATTTAAACATTTCGTCAGAAGAAATGCAAAAACAAAAAAGCAATAAACGTTGTAAAATTTACAAATTTTGTGCAGTCATGTAGTTTGATCAACCAAAGCATAGTCAGTAAAAATCCAAATTTTAATGTTTTTGACGATACATACATATTTGATTTTGCATTGTCTATGACAATTTGTATATTTTGTAAAAAATTTGTTGTATATTATAATCTGTAGTTACATAAATCGAATGTTTTAATAAAAATACAGTTAAACCTCGATTAACCGGCCCTCTATTAATCGGTTACATCTATTAACCAGCATGCGGTTCTTTTTATTTTTTCCCTCTATAATCCGTGCTTTAACTCTATTTTCCGTGCTTTAGATTTATACCTCTATTAACCGTGCTTTACATCTATTATCCGTGCATCATTCATATGTTTTTTATTATGTATGTTAATCTAAATCCGGTGTTTCCCCTTTTTAAGTTCATGTGCCCACACATAAGAACATACATATATGCGTTTTTATTCATTTAGTAAGTAAAATTTAAACATATCGTCAGAAGAAATGCAAAAACAAAAAAGCAATAAACGTTGTAAAATTTACAAAATTTGTGCAGTCATGTACATAGTTTGATCAACCAAAGCATAATCAGTAAAAATCCCAATTTTAATGTTTTTGATGATACATACATATTTGATTTTGCATTGTCTATGACAATTTGTATGTTTTGTAAAAAAATATGTTGTATATTTGAATCTGTAGTTACATAAATCGAATGTTTAAATAAAAATAAATAAATTTCTGTATATTTTAATATAAACTCTATTAACCGTGTATTTCGATTATCCGTGGTGGTGCCGGTCCCACGAGAGCCGGATAATCGAGGTTTAACTGTAAATTGAAAATGATTTGGTAAGAGAATTTTTTAAATTCCCTTTTTTAAACTATATTTTGATCCTTCCTTTTGCCTTAATGTAAACAGTAATGCAAATGTAAAAATACAATTGTCTTTTTTACACATTCCATTTACACAAAAAAGTCCTTTTTAATGTAAAAAAAACTACTATAATACTGAATGACATATGTAAGCAATAAAATACATACATAAATACTTATAACAACATATTTATGAACAACAATTTTTTAATTAATCCATATACCTACTACCTACAAACATACATACATAAGTATGTAAGTATTTCAAATCATTCCCCTTACAAGTACGCGCGTGATAACTTTAAATAATTATTTTTTTTTAAATCTTGATAAAAAAAACTACTTTCAGGATTCTGCTATTAAATTAATGTGTGTAGCGACTTAGTGCAATGACAATTTTTTATTATTGTAATAAAAAAAGTCAAATATTATGGACAATTGTTTCCATCTCAAGTGCAACAAAAAATTTTTTTGATTAATTTCATGATTGCATATTTAGTACAATTACAGTAAGTAATAATTTTGTATACCTACATAAACATTTTTATATACTCACCTTAATGTACACACATACATACATAAATCTTACTGACTTATTTGTTGTTGCGATGATTTGTGTACGAAATAATTTAATTTAATAATAAATTCCCCACCAATACTAATAAAAAAAATCAACAAATAAGAAATAAATCGTAAATAAAGGAGAAAACGTGTGTATTGGGGATGTGTGTTTTTGTGTTTTCTAAATTAATTCATTTGTCATCAATACATGAACAATCGTTTTTAGTTTCTTCACCAACAGTAACGGTATTATCTGGTGATATTTTTCTTGTTGCTGTCGTTGTTGTTTATATAAAAATTGTAATTGCTGTACGTGTTTTAAATGGTATTGGTGATGGCGTTGATGATTTTTTGTATGATATTTTTGTTCTTGTTGTTGATGCTGTTGCTGTTGCTCTTGATGTTGTTGTGTTTGTTCTTTATTTCGATAAGCACATGTACAGAATTGATAACAACAATAAATACTACGACAATTGGGCTCACAAATCCGAAAAAGACAATGACTAAAACGTTGTTGTATGTCATATAGAAAGAGTATCGTAGAATTCAATATTTCCATTCAAATAGAATTTCGAGGATTTTATAAGGAAATTATTAAGAGTTTAATTCAGATATTTTATTAACAATGTTTTAAAATGATAAAGCTGTAAAACTAAAAAAAGAAAGAAAAAAATATTAACAAAAAAAAATATTGTATGTAGGTACATATGTACATATGTATGTATGCATGTTCTTTAGAAAAATTTCTTTAAACAAAAATTTTAGATAAAATTATAAGAAAATTTATAAGAAAAATTCATTAAACTTGTAAAAATAAGAAAATTTCTTTTGCAAAAACTTGTAGGTACCTTGAATGCTAATTTTTTTGTTAGTGATTTTTTTTTACAATTTTTGTAGGTATTTTGTTGAAAAATTAGAGTTACTAGATTCGACCACTTGACATTTACTTTCTAGAGAAGCAGTACGTTTTACAACAAAAAAGTACACATTTTAAAAGAACAAACATACTGTTACACATTTTTAAGACTTTCTTTGTTACGAGATTTATAAGCGATTCATAATGATTCATTTGAAACTGTTGCACCGCTATTCCACACAAAAAATTTACTTTGCAACTGGGTGTAACATGGTAACACAACGGGAACTAATTAATGGACCCACGTGAACTGTGCTTGATTACTGCTGCCAATGGATCTTAACCTAACCTAACGTATTGGGTTTAAAGGTGAGAAGGGAAAGATAATGCCATTTATTTCCTTTTCTTTTCTAAAAACTCAAGACTTTGCGTGACAGAAAGCAGTTCCTAGAAAATCAAAGCAACCAAATTTGCAAGTGCGGATACAAACATAATACAAGTCTTGTGGGCTGTACTGATTAATAAGCGTCACCAGATTTTAATTATTAATCATGCCTAGAAAATAGAACAGTTTCTCAGGGAAGCCGTTTTAAATAAATATTATTCCAAATGTTATTTAGTATTAAATATTATTCCAAATAAATTTTTTTAATAAACTCAGTTTTATTAATATTTTCTCCAACTTTTTCTTTACACAATAATTTATGCAAAAAACGCAATAACCATTATTTTGTTAAAAAATGTTTATTCATAATTATCTTTCTTACTATCACTTGAAATTATCTGTATATTTTATTTATTTCTCTAATTTTTCCTTTTCACTACCATTAATTTCTTGATGGTGTAATTTTAATAAATTGCAACTAGTTTATTTTCTAAGAAAAAGCGCAAAATATGTAAAAATTGTTTACAATGATAATAATTATGTATTAATTCATTATTATTATTCTTTATTTAAATCTAATCATTCTTATTTCTGTTTAAAATATCCATATTTGTTCCTCTAGGTAAAACACGTTTGTAGAAATGGTTGCAAGTGGTTTTAATTGCCGGGTGTTTTATTAAAATAAATATTATTAATTAAATAATTAAGGTTTCTTGAACCTAAATCGGTTTAAACTGGTTCATAAAAGGAAAGTTAAACGACTCTTGTGTAAGAAAACCGGTAATGTAGGTCATTTGTATAATTGCAAAACAAAAGTGTTAGAACACATTTTTATTTTTAAAGTAGTAAAATAAAAACGGAATCAATTTTTAAATTATTCGAATGAAAGCAGGAAATGTTTTTTTAATACTGCGGTTATCTTAAGTTTGCACCACTCACATTACAAATTGCAAGAAAATTTTTAAAATAAACTTTTAACCTTAAAACTTTAAACTTAAATTTTATTTTTAAGTTTAAATTTTAAGTTCTTAAAAAATTCAAAAGTAATGAGACTTCATTCAGAAAAGTCAAAAAAGATCGAATTTAGTTAAAAGTATTTGATTTTTTATGAAAAAGCTGTCACTCAAGCTTAGATTTTTAAAGTGCATAATATAAACAATTTTATATTTGTTTTTAAATATTTATATTAAAAAGATGAAATGTTTTCGAAAGATTTTGAAAATTTATTTATTTTTTTTTAAATTTATTTTTAACTATTTCGTTCCACTTTTTTACCTTTTTAAGATATACCACTTACAACAGTTTTGCGGCAACACTGCTGTAACTGCTTTGTTAGTTATTCTTTACGATATCGCCGCCTAAGGCTCATCTAGCCGGGAGTAACAGTAACTTAACCTTACCATAAAAAAGTAAGACTAATTTATTTCTTACAGATTGAGACGTAACATCTTACCGCTAACTATTATCGTTCTAATTGCTTTACATTCAACATCATACTGTTACTCCCGGCTAGTTGAGTATTGAGAGTGTAAACCTGCTAACTAACTTCTAGAAAATTTTACAAGGCACGCAAAAAACTTCTAATGCTTTCTATTTCTAGCTTAAGAAGCAAACGCTATACATATGGGCATTTCCGTCAAAAGGTCCACCGTGACCGAAAATTTAAAAGTTATTAAAAGCAGATTACTTTACGATATTGTTATAGAAAAATATTTAGATTTTACTAATTTTATAAATTTAATCATTAATTTGTTCACTTAGATGAACAATCAGACTGCAATGTTGTGCAAACGTAATTTTTATTTTTTAAAAAGTTTTATAGTATGTTTTCATTAATATTTATCTTTCTTAAAAGAGGTGATATTTGATAAAAGTTATTCCAAAAAAATTTTCTTACATGGTCTGTAATCTAAGGAAGAGTTCAAAGAGAAATATGTTGTTCGGATTAACGCAAAATTTTTATTTTATTTTGATCATTATTCAGTTAAATTATTACGGAAAAAATTTCACGTTCGAAATGTCACGTATCGACCCGATTATCGATTTTGGCCTAAAAAAAAGAAAATACAGAAGATTTTGGAATCAAACCAAGACATTTTAATGTTACATTGCTACGTAAAATTCTGAAAGCAGTTTGACTAAAAAATTGTGCCAGGTTCGCTGAATTACGCCTTTTTATACATGGCCACAAAAACAACTTCTGTTTTTTTCACGTTCGAACCGCTACTTCTTTTCCCATTATCTTTGACCTAGAATCGCCCCCTCCATAAACTTTAGCATAGATAACAGTGCTTTCTTAGTGCTATAATTTTTTAAGGTTAAGAGAACGTAAAAATATTTTTTGTTTAAAATGTTATTGCATTTTTGATGCGTACGACTGTCACGTTCAACACTTTGGAATTACCCATATACATATAGGTATGTATATGGCTTATTTTCTTATATTTTATATTGTCCCAAATGAAAACCATGATGCGGCGTCACTTTATCTTTTTCTCGGTATCAAAATGTCATATAATGTAAAAATGTATTTAGCAGACTAACATTCTAAGCCGACGATATGTTTTTTAGATTTTTTAATTTAATTTTAGATATGTATGTAAAAGTTAAAAATGATTTTTTTTTAATTTATAGTATTTTTATGTTAATATAAATAATAATCTGCCTTTGAATTAGAAAAAAAAATTTATGACATTTGTAAACCACAACTTGAAGCAATGCCCGCGAACAACGCTACAAGTGACAAAAAATTATTTTCTAGGAGAGCAAAAAACGTTTTTAAAAGGCAATATTATAAATTTTTTTTTTTGAGATTATCAAAAATAATAATAATAAAAGCTTTTATGCAAATAATCAAGAAAGTTGAATTTTAAATAACATGTTAATTTACTGTTTAATTTTTTTTTTTTGGAAAAACGTTTCATATCCAAAATCGCGATGTCACTTATAACGTTTTTCCACTTTTGGCTTTTAAAATGTTATTCGTGTTTCAGAACAATTCAGTTTGTATCGTTTTGTAAGTGACTTACAACGTTCTTCCACTGCCTGACTCTTTGTGATTGCATTTTGACAGCGATAAGGTTCAAAATTCTTGGTGATTTGATGCTCGAGCAATGTAAGAGAGCTATTTTCACGGTAATCTGCAAAAACCAGGTTATGCCAAATTTGTATTTTACAACGTTATTCGCGGCTTTGCTTCAATTCTATTAGCTTTAGCTTCACTTTTTTTTAATAAATTCTATAAAAAACAATATTAGCACTTGTTTTGTTTTGAAATATTTGAAAAAATTAACATTCGTGTTTAAGTAATTTTAATAAATTGTTCATTTATAAAACTTTTTAAAATTTACAAATAGTGCCAATTAAAAACCACTTTTTTCTAGAATTTTTTTTAATTTTAATGTAATAATTATTTACATAGATTTATAACAAAAAAAAATTAATCACATTACTAAGAAAAGTTGTCAATTAAACTAATTTAAATTATAATAACAACACAAACAACGGAATTTTTTTTATCTTATTACTTTTAAAAAATTTCTATAAAGTTATATTCGCATCTTAATTTTTAAATCTTCACTATTGCTTTTATTATAAAATTTTTCAAATCAAAAACGTAATTAATTATGTAATTTTTTTGTTATATAGTATAATTGACTTAATAAACATAAATGTTATGGTTTATTGAATTTTGCATATTATTATATTATTGCATATTGCTATGAAAAAATATGTTTGTATGTATGTATGTATATAGTTTTTATTTACTTAATTTTAAGTTTTATTTCATTATTATTATATTATTTTTTGAAAACTTTTGACATTTCATTAACCGTTTTATGCGTGCTTAAATTCGAATTTCAAATAAAACTGTGATTTAGAAAGACTTATTTGCTCTTGATGAGCTGCAAATAATTTCAACAATACGATGTACTCGTACATACATACATATATTTTAAACCTTACTTACTGAACGACTTTATTTGTAGTCATATACGTACATACATATAGACCGACAAACTGACATAAATGTGCCCCCATGTAGCACCTTAAAAAAAGAAAAATATCAAAATTATAGCGAATTAAAAATGACCCTATAATTCACTGCTTAATAGCAAAGATATTAACCGCAATGTAAATCATATGGCGGGGATATAGTTGCCATTGTTTACATTTTTGTCAACAACAAATAACGGTGTTGAATAGCGAATAAGAGAGTACTGCTTAATAAAGATGTTTTCTTTGTAAAAGAAAGTTTTATTTTTATTTTCATAACTAACAAGAAACTGTATTGTTGTTTTGATGTGTACCTTTAAGAGAAAGAGAGCGCAAAGTTAAAATCTTTGGCGTTGTAGGTACATACCTATGTATATATGTATAGAGTTGTGCTGTTTTTTATTTTGACAACAAAAATAACGGTTATTTTGAATAGTTTTTCGGAAGGCGTATTTCAAGGTCTATCCAATAGGTCTGCGCAAGAAGCCAGATGTTTATTTGGTTTATTCCTCAACGATGTCAATAGTTGTTTACATTTTCCTTATACATGTATTTTTTGTTTACGTTTTTGGTTTTTTGCCACACATGCATGCACACAAAACACATTTTTCCTTTTGTTTCGCCTATGTAGTAGTAAGATTTTGACAACTGCGAGGAATTTTACACAAACAAATTGCCTGTTGTTTTTTGTATTGGTGTATTGTTGTAGAAGTAAGCAGACCTATTGGATAGGCCTTGGCGTATTTATTGAATTCGCCTTGGGCTTTCGTAAAAGGACATTGTCAAAAATAACTGTATGCTTCCTTTTAATTGTGTGTGAATAAGAGAGTGCAAATAAACAGGTCTTTTTTTTTGTATGCATATTTACTTCAAAAAAGTGTCAGTATGTTAGTTTTAATTAATAAATAAAAAAGTTAAAGTTCAAAATGAAAATGTCTGCTATACATATGGGCAAATCCTGCGTGACGAACGCTATATTCGAACGCGTTTTCTGATTGAAATATAAAAATTTTTTTGGTCTTTCAAAAAAGATAGCTTCAACTTATATATAGCACTAGCGGGCCCGTTGCCTGCTTCGCACGGCAAAACGAAATAAGAAAAGAAACACACTTGTTTTTAATAAAGTTGGTTTTCCTGCGGCAAAAACACACTCACTTCACATACGCACCGCACACACATGCGTTATCGGATTTCAACCAAACTTCATAAAACCATATATGGGCCACTGCCTACGTAGTGTATAAGTTTGGTTGAAATCGCACGACGCGTTTATGAGTAGTTCGGCGACGTACATATACGGACTTATTTTTATATATATAGAAGATTTAATGACATTAATATGTACTTACGAATGGCATATATCATAACTTCTTGGCAAGTATTTGTTGGGAAATAATTGATCACAAAGTTTTGCGACGCACGCTACAAAAAGTGGAAGTAACTTCAAAGGTTAAAGGGCGTTTTCCTAATTTTTAGCAAATTTGACATAAGGTATACAAAATGTAATTGCTAAAAGAAAGATGACTATAAGAGAATTCTAAACGCACTTATTTGCAACCAAAATGTTGTGATTTTTTGATAAAAGCCGTGAACCCTTTGTGACGCACGCTACAGTTTTTCCAGGGGGGTTACCGCGTATTTCGATTCGAAAGAAATCATTTACGGATTCGAACAATTTGTACTGTGTATTACGATTTTCCTAATATTTGTTTCGAATAAACGGACTTTTTTCATACTTTAGAGTGAATCCATGTCAAACCGTTAAGTCGTTCGGCATCATCACCTCCGATTTGAATGAAATTCAACACAAATGTTGAATGTTATTGGACTTTAACAAAACATAAATTTTCAGACCCCAGATTCTTTCGGCTTCCGAAATATGACGTCATAAAAGATGAGAAAAATGTGAAAAAACCTCAAAAGTCTCCTTACAAAAGGGGATAGAACTCTTGAACTACGCAAGATAATTTAGTTTTATTGGTATCGTTTTAAAGGTGAAAGTGCACCCTTTAAAATGATATGCATATTGTGTTTTTCTAAGTAAAGGTCAAAGCTCAATTATTGGGGTCTTGAGTTCAAAGCTCCATATCTAGAAAAGTATATTTTTTAAAATTCTTAAAAAAATATATGTTAAGTATTATACCCTCTTCAACATTTGCAGAAAATTTAAAGGTGGAGACTCGATTGGTGTTAGAGTTATATACCAGAACGTGATTCTAAGTATGTTTTGTGTTCAAAAATCCCTTGTTGTTGTTGTATTTTAATTATTTTTTTCAGTATATCTGGAGAACGGCAAGAGCCAAAGTTTCCAAATTTTGTACACAAATTTTAGTTATCAATACACACCATCCCACGAAATGTGGTCGGGATTGGAGAAGTGGGCGTGGTACCTCCCGTACAAGAAATATCAAAAATTGTATAAAAACCTGAATCTTTGGACTGTCATATGATCTATGGTTACGCCGTATATATCAAAAGATCGGAAATCTTTAGTAGGAAATATTCTCTGAAAAACTCGGAAAAATCGGTTCAGATACAAAAAATTTTTGATATTTTTTGTACGGGAGGTACCACGCCCACTTCTCCAGTCCCGCCCACATTTTGTGGGATGGTGTGTATTGATAACTAAAATTTGTGTACTAAATTTGGAAACTTTGGCTCTTGCCGTTCTCCAGATATACTGAAAAAAATAATTAAAATACAACAACAACAAGGGATTTTTGAACACAAAACATACTTAGAATCACGTTCTGGTATATAACTCTGACACCAATCGAGTCTCCACCATTAAATTTTCTGCAAAAATTGAAGAGGGTATAATACTTAACATATATTTTTTTAAGAATTTTAAAAAATATACTTTTCTAGATATGGACCTTTGAACTCAAGACCCCAAAAATTTACCTTTGACCTTTTCTTAGAAAAACACAATATGCATATCATTTTAAAGGGTGCACTTTCACCTTTAAAACGATACCAAAAAAACTAAATTATCTTGCGTAGTTCAAGAGTTCTATCCCCTTTTGTAAGGAGACTTTTGTGTTTTTTTAAACATTTTTCACATTTTTATGACGTCATATTTCGGATGCCGAAAGAATCTGGGGTCTGAAATTTATGTCTTGTTTAAGTCCAATTACATATAACATTTGTGTTGAATTTCATTCAAATCGGAGGTGCTGATGCCGAAAATGCCATTTTTTCGTGATGGTTTGACGTGTTTTAACTCTTTATTGAAAACAAAAAATCACTTTCTTAAAAGCCACTCTATATTACGAACAAAAATTGTTCATCAAATTTCCCATTTACTAAAAAATACAACCTCTGTCATCGTTTCGAACGATTACGAAAATCGTAATACACAGTACAAATTGTTCGAATCCGTAAATGATTTCTTTCGAATCGAAATACGCGGTAACCCACCAGTAGTATTTTATTATTATATTTTATTTATTTCAATATAACAAATTATATTTTCATGAATTGCATTTCTTTAACTAATTTCGTAACTAATGAATATCAACTTTTTTTTAAGTCAGCTATAAGTGCTATTTTAAGCACAAAAATCATCTAAAATAATGCTAAATTCACGTATAACATTAAGAAATCAGCAGTGGGTTAGGATTTGGTAAAAAATATGACATTAATGATCATTAAAATACATATTTTTTAATATAAAAATGAAATTATACATCTATGTAGTCTTATATTCCATTAAAAAATTTTTGGTTGGTGGACTGTTTCTGGGATTTGCCCATATGTATAAAGGTTTTATGTTTTATTAATTATTTAAAGAAAGTATTAAATAAAGGTGCTTTGCTTTATATTTTGAACTTTTGCAAACCCTTCCCTACAACTAACGATACCATATCTTGCAAATTATTTTACTGTATACAAATTTCATGAATTTATATATCCAACAACAGAAAAAATCGTATAATTTGATTTGAGTAGAAAGCCACTTGACAGAATCAACAAAAAAATGGAAATAAATGTTACTAAATACATAATACAATAATAAATATTAAACAATAATACAATACAATAAAAAAATTAATAAAACAAACCAACTAAACTGTGTGAGGCATCGTGGTGATAATGATGTTGATAAAATTGTCATGTACAAAAATCAGATTGAAAGCAAACGTATATATATGTACGTACAGATGATATTCAAACATTTATTTTGCTTCCTTTTAGTTAGGTTTGTCAAAAAAGATGAACAGAATTAAAAAACTTAAAACTGGCAAAATATTAAGGATGGTTTCCATTATTTCAAACTGATTTGTTTTTAATATATGGGCATTTCCTGGGGTCACGAACGTACGTTTGTACGCTTTTGATGTACAAATAATAAAAAAAAAAACTTTTCCTAGCATTTTTTTTCGATTCGATAGCATTTGGGTAGCTCTATGTTTAGTGCAAAAGAAAGATATCAATCGAGTTAAAGTTTTCATAATAATAATTATAAACGTGTGGTCACGAACGTACGCAAAATAGAAGTCAACTTTGGCTGACAGTAGTGTAATGTAAAAATCTGTTATTGGAACGGAATATTCAAAAGTGATTAATTTATTTTAAAAGTGTATTAATGTAGGTCTCCATCCAGTATTTACAAAATAAAATATCTCTCTTGGTTTTTGTTTAATTGGCTTATTTACCGGTCGCGAACGTACGATTTTTCCATATATTTTTTTTATTATTATCACCACGCATTTTCCCATAAATGTCTTAAAATTTCCTTAACAAAAAAACTTAATACTCCTTTTGCAATTGATTGTAATGGAGAGATTATGAAGAAAGCGTGTAAACATAACATATTTCTTGCATGTAAAATAAGTATATAAAAATGTCTTTAGAAGTAGAAAATACAGAAAAATATAAAATTTTCCAGTTTCCAGCCCAATTACCTCAAGTAAAACAGCTGAAATAAGCTATGAAACCATTCTTTTATAAAAACAAAGACTTTTTATAATAATAAACAATTAAATACGATGATAATCAACATTTTATTTTTTCATCCTGGTAGACCATTCTGGGGAAATGCCCATATGTATTCTTAATATAAAATTAAGTACATACTTAAAAATAAAACTTTATTATTTTTTTATTCGAGTAAAAAACAATTAAAATATTATTGCCTGTATTCATAAAAAAATTATATAATTTAATAAAGGTTTACAAAACAATTTTTCTATGAAAATGTTCTCTAATAAACATTTGTTAAATTTAATAATCGTTAATGAATACAGGGGTATGCATTTTTATTTAGGTTCTTTCTTAACAACTCAATTTTTTTAAGTTTCATGTTTGTAAGAAAACTAAAATTAATGGTGTTTTCTTTTCTACAAAAAAATGTGAAATTTTATTTAAAAAAATGCAATTTGGTGTCTGTTTCTTAAAACTTTTGCTCCAGAAAAGGGTTAGTTTTTTAGAATAAAACAAGCCACCCTTTTCGGGAGCAAAATTTTTAAGAAATATACACAAAATTGACTTTTTTAAATAAAATGTCACATTTTTTTGTAGAAAAGAAAACACCATAAGTTGTTTTTCTCACCCTTATTACAAATTATTGAATTTTTAACAAAAATTTTATTCTATTTCAAAATACTTTTCAAATTTGTTAAACACTTACCCTCTTATTCATAAATTTTTTTTAAATTTAACAAACTTTTATTAAGTAAAATGTTCATACAAAATTTATTTTGGAAACCTGTATTAAATTTAAAAAATTTGTATACAATAAAATCAAAATTATTAATGGTATAATCGTCGATTTCTTACAAAGACTTTGTTCACTTAATTTGCATATAAAACAAAAACAAATATTTTATAATTTATTTCTTTTTCAAATGTAAGTTAAGCGAACGAAATCTTCGTTCGAAATCGACGAATAGGACATTACCCTACAAGAAATTAATGAGCGACTCACCATTTTTTTCACATAAGCTTTAAGAAAATGATGGGACAAATGATAAAAAAACTTGATTTTCTAGTCTGCCTGTTATAGCTACTCGATACAAAACAAAAATGGGGGATATCTTATTAAAAAAACGCACAAAAAAAGAATTACAACCAAGAAATTAGTGAAGTAAAAACTTCACTTAAAAAAATTACATTTCGCAAGCTTAAAGCAGACAATAAAGGTACATAATAATAATAATAATAATAATATTATGTTCTCTTACTCGTGCGTGTTCTAAAAATCGAAATGAAGTGCATTTAAAATCGAGCAAATTTTTAAAACGACCCTGTAATGAAAGTTTATTAAAATATTCAATTTTATCTACTTCATTCTTCAAGTATCTATTTTTTTTTTTGCAAGAACAATACTCAAAACCATGAACAACTACGGTAATTTTGTGTAATCGGTTCTACGCACCGGAACGACTCGGAGTTCAACGAACACCGACCAAGGATTGTCAACTCAGCAGCGGCTGTTCTTCAGGTATCGCTGCTACAACAACAACAACAACGGTAGTTTTGTAAAATTGGGTGACTTCATAAACTTAGTATTGCAATGCAACACTAAATGCTTAAAAAACTCCACATCTTTCCTGAAGACAATGCTTTGAGTTCATAATTGCATGGTAATTGTATTCACTACACAATGGTTGAGAAATTTGTGCATTGTTTTTATTTGTAATGCTTTTTTAAAGCATTTGTTTTTTGTGATGCTTTGCAATACTGCGTTTATGAAATCAGACTATGTAATTGAATTTAAATTATCGTTCGTTTTCAATTTCACTTCATTTCGATTTCTAGAACATACCCGACTATTTTGTAATTATTTTTATAAATTAGCTCTTTTAAAATAAAAACTAACTGGTAAAATAAAAGTGACTGCTAGAGTTTAAAAATTGTAAAATACTTCAAAAGTTGCTGAAATAAAAAGCTAAAAGAAAAATATGTAATTTAAAACGGCGAAAAACAAAATGCAATAATATTAAAGTTGAATCACATCTGCATAGTTGGTTGCCATTGGTTTAAGATCGTAAAATGATGATAAAAAAATCGTCGAAATCGCAAAATTGGCTAATCCAACCGTTACGAAAATCGCCGTTGTAAAAATAACACTAACTGAAATTACTTTTAAAGAATTTATTGTTATTTGAGCTTTCGTTTCTAATAAAATTAAAATATATGAATATACAGTGCTTTAATGAAAAAAAAAACACCAACAATAATCTCTTGTTTATTAAATACGCATAGTTTAAACTTCTTTTAGTTTTGGAGTAGGTATCAACTTTAGTATAACGTTTTTTACCAATAGCCATGAATACAAAAGAAAAACGTGAAAGCTACAAATATTTATTAATCTTGAACTGGAAACGTTACTTGATAAGGATCCAGAATCATTAAAGTAACAAAAAAAAAGGTTTTCAAACGTGCTGGCATTCATAAAAAAATAAGAAAATTAGTTGCAACATGAACTGAAACCGAGATATAAAACACTTATTTTACACATTTTAAGACTTTCTTTGTTACAAGATTTATAAGCGATTCATTTGAAAGTTTCACAATTAAGGGTTGTGAACAACCTCTCCACCGGAGATGCCTGACCGCGGTCTGTTTACTCTCAGTTGAATTAGTTGACCACATTCCATTAATTGTGGCAGAATATACTTTGATATAAATTTCATCATATACATATCGTCGGTCTCATGTAGAAAGGCCCTATCTCGATTTTTTCGAAATTGAGTTTTTTAGTGATTCTAATATATTTTCCACAAATACACCTCGTCACAAAAATTTAATACAAGAGCATCAAAAATATCAGTTTAATAAGCAATTGAACAAGCCATTTTACATTATGATATGTACATACAGTTTCTATTATGTTTTTTCCTTCTCCTGGACAGTTGCATTTATGTGAGTTACGGCCTTTCTACATGAGACCAACGATATATACTAAGAATATTTCTTCCACTTATTTTACACTTCGAAAATCCTGTTAAATCTCTTTTAAAGATTCTTTAAAAAATAGATCTAATACCATACAGGTATATGATGGAAATCGATTTTAAAAACGAAACGATTTGAAACCGAAAATATCGTTTTCAGTATCTTTTAAAATGGATTTTAAATAGATATTCCTTTTATTTTTATTCTTTCACATTTTATATTATATATATGGGCATTTCCGCAAAAAGGTCTACTGTGACCAAAAATTCTAAAGTTATTAAAAGCTGATTATTTTACGATATTGTTATAGAGAAACATTTAGATTTTACTAGTTTTATAAATTTACTCATAAATTTGTTCACTTAGCTGAACAATCAGACTGCAAAGTTGCGCAAACGTAATTTCTTATTTTTGAGAATGTTTTTTGTATGTTTTCTTTAATATTTATCTTTCTTAAGAGGTGATATTTGATAAAAATTATTCCAAAAAAATTTTCTTACATGGTCTGTAATCTAAGGAAGAGTTCAAAGAGAAATATGTTATTCGGATTAATGGTAAATTTTTATTTTATTTTGATCATTATTCAGTTAAACTATTACGGAAAAAATTTCACGTTCGAAATGTCACGTATCGACCCGATTATCGATTTTGGCTTAAAAAAAAGAAAATACAGAAGATTTTGGAATCAAACCAAAACATTTTAATGTTACATTGCTACGTAAAACTCTGAAAGTAGTTTGACTAAAAAATTGTGCCGGGTTTCGCTGAATTACGCCTTTTTATGCATGGCCATGAAAACTACTTCTGTTTTTTCACGTTCGAACCGCTACTTCTTTTGCCACTATCTTTGACCTAGAATCGCGCCCTCCATGAACTTTAGCATAGATAACAGTGCTTTCTTAGTGCTTTAATTTTAGGATTAAGAAAACGTAAAAATATTTTTTGCTTAAAATGTTATTGCATTTTTGATGCGTACGCCTGTCACGTTCAACACTTTGGAATTACCCATATACGATAACTGAAGTGTATTCTGAAAGAAAATTTAAGACTTTAATTCAGAAATTAATTTTAAAATACCTTTGAAATTCATCGCACCTTTTAAAAACGTTCGTTTTGAAATCGAACGATTTTCATCACATACCAGGGGCCTGATTCTGGCAGTCGTGATCGAGTACTTTCTCGATTCGAAAGCAATTTAATATCTAATTATTTAAGTCAATACTGAACGAATCGGAATTATTTTTTCAGTGTTGTAAGGCATTAATTTGAGTTTTACAATACTGAAAAAATAATTTCGAATCGTTCAGTCTCGACTGAAATAAAATTGCTTTCGAATCGATAAATTACTCGATCACGACTGCCAGAATTAGGACCACGATAATCAGCCTTATTCCAGTTGTCGTAATCGCTCAATTCGTTTTTTGTAAGAGATTAAAGAAACACACAACCAGTGTTCTTTAATCTCTAACAAAAAACGACTTGAGCGATTACGACAACGACAACCGGAATAAGGCTGAATGTCTACTGTAATCTATACAAATTGTCATTTAAAAAATCGTAAAATTTAGGTTATAAATCGTCGTCCATTGCTTGCTAAAATTTTTTAAAGCCTAAAAGTTTGCTCTTTATCTTTATTATTTTTAATTTATTCATTTTGTTAAAAAGAAAACATTCTAAAATACATACTAAAAATATCTTCGAAACCCTTCCATTAAATTCATTTTGTTAAAAAGAAAACATTCTAAAATACATACTAAAAATATCTTCGAAACCCTTCCATTAAATGAATCAAAACACCATTTTTTTTAAACATATCGTACAAACTTGTAGGATTTTCTTTTATTTGAACAAATATTCAAACCACTGTCCATCATATGCTTAAACACAAAAAAGAAAAAATTTCTACATTAAACGGAACTAGTAAATAAAACACCCTTATTCAGAGCGCATCATTTTCTCCTTTTGTCTTTGCAACTTCTTTTTGGACAACTTCTTCTTGGCGGGCTCATCTTCGGAAGCTTTGGAAACAACTTCTTCCTTTTCGGTAAGGATGACCTCAACGTGACAAGGCGAAGACATGTAGGGGTTGATGCGACCATGAGCACGATAGGTACGACGACGCAAGCATTGGGCACGATTGACTTGAATGTGATCAACAACTAAACGGTCAACATCGAGGCCCTTGCAATCAGCATTAGCTTCAGCATTGCGGAGCAGTTGCAAAAGGAATTCAGCGGATTTTTTGGGCCAACGACCTTGGGTGGTTTTCCATTGTTTGGCTTGAGCGCAACGGCCAACACCACCGTTGAAACGACGGAATGGTACACATTCTTTTTTGTCAACTACAGCCTTCAAGAAACGTTGGGCGCGACGCAAAGGCATACGTTTGATGGCTTGGGCGGTTTCATGTGTGTTCTGAAATAAAATTGAAAATATTATTATTTAATAAATAGGTATTTGGTTTTGTAAAAAATAGTTTTTTTTTTAAACAAATCTGAATTTGTATTGATTTGTTATCCGCAATTGATAATTTGCTTTGTTTGGCAGTACAGGTAGTGTTTAATGTATTTTTTTAAGCTAAAAACACCGTTTTACTGTTAAATGTATTTAGTATACAGCATTCGTAAGCCTTAAACAAGTCTTGGGCAGTTTATCAACTTATCATTTTGGCAAATGCTGAGAATTCTGCACTTAAAAGAGTCGAAATACCTTTTTCATTTACGATTTTTTTTATATTAAAACATCTATAAATCTTTATAAATACCTTATAAAAAATTTTTAACAAAACAAATTTTTGACATTCACAACTCAACACTAACAGTTGAAATGTTAAGATGTCAAGTTTCAATTTAACTGAGCCTTTATAGGGGAAAACATTTTTATAAACTTCCTTTAGGCATTAAAAAAAATTTCCTGTAGGTTTAGTTTGTATCTTAGGACAGGTAGTGTTGCAACTTGTTGAACAGCTTCCAACACTGTTTATCTAAGATTTAATATTTGATTTAAGCATTATTATGGAGTTTACATAGGTAAATTTAAATTCCTGGGTAAACATAAGAAAAATGCTATATTTCGACAAAAGCTCGGGCTACATATCGATCCTAGAAGTATCAGTCAGGAACGTTACCAAAGGCATAAAATATTGCAACTTTTCAAAAAGAAAAAACAATTTTGTTTGATTAAAACAGGTTGTGTTAATAAATTAAAATCGAAAAGCACTGCTTTCTTACTAAAATCAGGGCCACTGAAATTGGTTCACCTCAACAGTGGCAAAAATTCAAATGCTACCGTTTCACACACACATCCTAAATATACACCCCCGTATTCATAAAAAATAAAATAAGTTTGAAATGTGTTTTAAGAAAAAAGTTTCATACAAAATGAATTTCAAGTCCATTTTAATTTTTTATGAATACGGCAGACAATATTTTATTCAGCACAAGAATAAAATTATGCTTTAAATTATATTATAATATCGACAAAAATTTCAAGACATTTAAAAGCTCGAATATAACCAAGTCTAAGAAAAATATTAGACATTTTATAATCTTAAATTCTGCTGATGCTTGGTCCACTATAGTTTAAAACCCCTCAAGGCAAAAAATATTTTAATCTATCATCTTTGCAAGAGTCACCGGAATCTTTTAATAAATTCAAGCACTGATTTAATATGTAATTTTGTTTACTAAAATGACAAATCTAGTTCTCCGACGCAGTTCCAAATAAAAAAACATGGACCTACCTAGGGTGACAGCGAATTGAAAAATAAGAAGAAAATAGTGAAAAAGTAGCGCAAACGCATAGTTTACGAGTTAAGGACCTTTGAAGTTTTCATATAAATATGTATACATATGCAACTTTCCACTACATTTCTTAACGTAGGTACCTATATGGCCAATATCTGTATTATTTTAAAGCTTTTGAAAAGATCTTTCTGGAAATGCAAAATTTTTTTAAAAATCTTAACCCATGACAAAACGGAAACGATTTTGCGAAAATAGAAGAGCTGTAAGCATAAGAATTACTGTGAAGAAAAGTTATAGTTAGCGGAGCAGGTATAGGTTATACCATAGAGAAAAACCCTTGCGCCAGGCCAAAGGCCATCTATGCAGTGAATTTTAAGTTAGCATAGCCAGTGTGTTATACAATAAGAGGAGAAAATCTTAACGCCCGGTCGAATGCCGGCTACAAAAAAGAAGCTTTAGTGAGCAAAGCCGGTACTTGCTATTCCATACAGAAAAAAAGTCGACTATAAACAGTAGCTTTAGCTTAGTGAAGCTGCAGTTAGTTATTTAATAATTTTCTTATTGTTTACACTTATGTATATTGAAAAAACAAACTTTACAAGCATTTACCTAGTGCACTTTTTTTTAACATTTTGTAGGAAAAAAAAAACTGTAATTGAAGCTAAAGTTAAGAATTTTGAAATACATTGGATATCCAGAAGGAACTATTCAAAATCTTTAAAATTATATAAGCTATATAAAGATAGATATGTAGATGAAAATAGCATACATACATATGTACATGTATAAAAAATTTAAGAGGACCATAACTCGTAATATTTTTCTTTTTAATTTTCAATTTTTCCTCTAATTTTATTTTGTTCGGAGCTGCGTTGGTAGAATAGATTTGTTAACCAAAATTTCAAAATATTTTTAAGCTCGAATATAACCAAGTCTAAGAAAAATATTAGACATTTTATAATCTTAAATTCTGCTGATGCTTGGTCCACTATAGTTTAAAACCCCTTAAGGCAAAACTATTTTTATCTAGCATCTTTGCAAAAGTTACTGGAACATTTAAAAAAATTCAAGCACTGATTTAAGATGCAATTTTGTTTACTAAAATCACTTTATAGAAACTAGCCTCACTTTATTTTCAAGACAATTTCCAAAAACACACTTCATTTTTTGTTTTTCAATCCACAACAAACACTTTTATTTCACAGACAACAATTCACAGTAACTTACCTTAAAATGCACACGTAGATTTGGTCCGCGAGCTTTGCAAGATTTGGCTGCTGTCTCTGGTTCCCTTGAGTACCGACCCATTATGTTTAATTTCTAAAACGCCAAAATAAATAAAAATAGTTGTATATTTCTTCATTACAAATGGTACAACAAAACCATCTTATTCATTCTTAAAATTTCATTAGTTACACTTTAAATTTTCTTTAAATATCGTTCCATTGCAAAAATACATATTGTTAAGTTTACGTTTTTTTTTATTTCAGTACATAATTTATTTAAGACTTTTAAGATGATTTAATAATACATTGGGATTTTTAGAAAAATCGTACCTTCTTCTTTGTGAATTAAACCGGAAAAGAACTTTTTTGACAGCTGTCTTGTTGTAGGTAAAACAGTGTTGGAAACAGGGTTGTTTTGTATGCATTGAATCAAAACAAGGTACAGGGTTGTACTTATACACAAAAAGAGCTACCATGGTGAAATAAACAGGTGACATTTGTCCCAATTTACAATGTGGGCATTTCTTACCGGACAGACGAAGTTTGTTGGTGAGAGAGGAAAAAAGTAAAGTGCGAATTCACGTCAACGGAGGTGGCGATACTAAAGGCCCAGTTAGGCGAACGTTGCTGTACTTGTAATGTTCCGCACCGTACTGTAAGCACGTTAGTGCACTTATAGAACATTTAAAAACATTTATAATGTTAGTAATATAACGTAATACATGTTACGTTAATAATTTATTTATATTATAGACTTACAATAAACCAATTTGTATTTTGGCATATGCATATAGTGTAAATGTGCATACACCAAACGAGGTTTTGATACCATTTAAAGTCTTTTTTTTATATGTTTCACATGTCCATTGTATGAGTATATGCATTTGTTTATTTTGTACATCTAAACATATGACCATTTGTATATAAGGAAATATGTTGTATTGTAAGTTGTTTTGCCGCAATATCGTACACACAAAAAAATTCATGGTAAAATTACCGAAAAATAGCATATAAAATTAACTAAGCGAAAGGATAGCATGGCAGTATCTGAGTTTCTTAGGTAATAAAACTATTAACTTAGGTAATTTCCATGTTCGAAAAATTATCTACAAATTTTGTTTAAATAACTTAAAAAGTTTGAAAATTGACCAATGTTAGTCTGGGTTCACACTATGAAAGTTTTCTTTCAGAAAGTCTGAGTTTATAGGTGAGAGAGGAGAAAAGAAAAGCATGTTCTCTTCCCCTCTCACCAATAAACTCAGACTTTCTGAAAGAAAACTTTCATAGTGTGAACCCATACATAGTAGTTATTTTATATTTTTATTTTTGGAAAATTATCAAAGTTTAATTCTGTACAAGAACATAGAACTTTTTTTTTGATAAACTAAAAATTGTTTTAAATCTTTATTCTTTATTCAGTTTATTTAAATAAAAAACTAAATACCTTCTTTATTTCATTATAACATTTTATGTATTTATCATTTTATTTATAATCTATTATTTAATTTCCTATGCACGCCTTGTTAAAATTACTTACATTACTTTTTGTGTGTATACTTATATCTAAATTTTTGACATTTCAGTTTAAAAACATTGACCCTCATTTAAAATACACCACTTGGGTGCCACAGCATCAGGTCATATACCGCTAGCAATAAATCGGGCTCTGTAACTGCATAAACTATATTTGGCTAATAGGGAACCAGTCTTGGGATTAAACCACAAACATTCCTCTGTAAAAATTTTGAAATCCATATAAAAAATACAATTTAAATATGTATGTACAATAGTGTTTTGTCTTACCAACAAAATTATGATCAACATATTTACTCCACATATAAACTTCTCCACCCAAAATTTTTGGACTATTTTCAATTTTATTTTTATAAATCTTGGCATGATCCAACTACCAAAAATCCTTGGTAATTATGCGATAGCCCTTTTTTAATAATTAATCGTTTAGGAAATCGGAGAAGCCCACCCAGGTTTGAATGATAAAACGTTCTTTTGGCAAGTATTTCTTTACATACTGCGGATCCGTTAAATGAGCAGACCAAAGTAAAGTCGATTTGGGTTCTAACATGTTAGGATTGACTCTGATTTGGCAAGGAAAAATCAAATCCTGACTCACGCATTTTCTTTGGAATTTGTTATCTTCAGTGTGGTTCCAAAAATTAATGTGAACTTCATACCTCCCATGTGTATGACCTCTTTGGGAACACCTACTTCTGCTATATCTTCATAGATTTCCTTCATTACTGAGTACACGTTTTCGCTTAAGGGTTTAAGTTGCCCACATGGTACAACCCAAAATGAACGCCAGAAATTAATAAATGTTTATTTAAACTTACATATGTGCTTTGTTTTTATATTTTTTGTCTTCTCATTAAATTAAATTTTTTTCTTTTAATTTAATTTAAATTTTAACGGCTTTTTACAAAAAAAAAAACCAATTGACAATAAAAATAAACTACATTGAAAAAATCGAAGAAGATACCTAACTCAATTAGTAATATTTCCAAACATTTTAGGCAATACTTATTTAATAAATTACCAATTATTTTAGACAACTAAACTTAGTTTTTTGTTTCTATATAAAAATAAAGTGTATATGCACGCCTTGTTATGGCGATTTCTTTTCTGAGAAAAATGTTGCATTAATGTTACATGTTCTACATTTTTGTGTTCGTTTGTACAAAAAATACAACTGTGGGAAAAATTTTCAAGTTCTTTTGTGAATATGTTGATGAAAAACATGCAAAACATGTTGCATGTTTTACCCTTACTTTAACTTAAGGTGTTTAACTGCCCTGTTCTAAAACTTTGGTGCTTACTACTTTGTTTGTACAACAAATGTTTTATTTTGTTCGTCATAATTCATACCGCTCATAATTTTGTTAAAAATTGATTTTAAAACAAAATATAAAAATATTTACAAATTAAAATCAAAAAAAGTATATTTATATTATAATCGTTTTAATTTTTATAAGCCATTAGTGATGTTAACATTTGTTTCCAACCCGTAATAGCATGCAGAAACTGCTTAAATAGCTTTAAAAATCGCTTATTAAGTACATTAATGATGAAAGTGTAATAGTTGTAAATAAAAGCACTAATTGTGTTCTATTGAAATTGCACAACATGTAACACTTCGAGTGATTTTAGGTAACATTAGAAAATGTTACATGTATGTACTGTAACATATTTTTCTCAGAAAAGAAATCGCCATTAAATTTACCTACATTATTTTTTTGTGTGTAGATATACTGAAAAAAGTACAAAAAAAAAAGAGCAAAACTACCCGAATTCAGTGTAACATACAAGCCACCCATCTCTGTTTTACAAATGTCACGTAACAACGGTATGAAATTCTATTTTATACAGAATAATACGTTGCAACTACAGTGCATTACATTTCGGTAAGCGTTAGTATTGCTTTTCATTTGACAAAAAGCGAACAGCTGATTGATACGGTACAGCAATGCTCGCCTAACTGAGCCTTTAAACAAGCGCAACACCAAAAATATGTCAAAAACATAAGCAACTTTTGACATTCTTCTCTCTAAAGGCTATATTACACTATCTCACAAGTCTTACGTATTCTATAATACTTTGTTATCTAATCTAATGAGTTTTGTTGCGACTCAAAAAATATAATTGAACATAACAGTTTGTGTTGGCACAATCACATAAAGTAAAAAACTCTCACATGAAATAAAATGCAACCCTGATGAAATGAAAAGTATTATTGTTTAGAAATTTTTCAAAAAACGATGAAAACGTACTTTTTTCATAATACTTCTCATTTTCATCACACATGCATTCACACTATCAGACTTTTACATATTATTACTTGAGTTGTTGGCATGCCTTAAGTAAGAAAATAATTTAGAACAGCTGTGCTTTCAACGCCACCTGAAAAATTAATTGGCTTTGGTCGCGCCCTTACGCTGGGTCTCCACGTAGCAATTTTTATTGCTAAGTACAAGCAATAACGTCGGCAGAACAATGACAGAACAAAAGAGCAATAATAGCTGACTATATTGCTGGAGAACACTTGAAATCGCTTTGCCATAAACAAACGTACAGAGAAATGAAATGGCAGATAAATGACAATTCATTTTACAGCAGATTGCTAAGCAATAATTGCTCAAGCAATAAGAAGAGCAATCATTGCGCAATGGATTGCCACTCATGGCAATATGTGGTCTATACGTCGCAAATTTTATGGAGCAATCAAATTTGACGTTTGCCGCAATAAATATTGCTACGTGGAGACCCGGGGTTATCAACAAGCTTTGTCCGTCTGGCTAAAAATGTCCAAATTGTTAATTGGGATTAACTACGCCAGATGACGATTTTATACTCTAGTATTTTTTGCAAGGCGAATTCAGCATTCAGGTGTCGTTGAAAACACAGAGCTACTTTTTTTTTTTTACATACAAAGGTATACTCATTATCGGACAAACACAAACCTTAATTTACAAATTTCGTATGTATGAGCCCAAATTTTTTGTATTCTTCGATTTTCTTCTTTTTTTAATTTCCTTTTTTGTTGTGTACACAAATAAACTATCAAAAAAGCCATTGCATCATCCGCTTCACAATTCTTGTTGTCTTTTTAAGTTAAAGGTTATTGTGATTTGTTCGTCGTGTGTGGATTAATGGTACTCAAAAATCACTAGTGTTTGGTCAGCTTTAGTTTACCCTTGTTTTAATTTGACAGTCGATAAAACGGTTTATGCTAGCTTTAGCTTGTGAATAGATCTGGCAGCTCTTTTTTAATATAAAAACATTTAAAACACCCAAAAGGGGGTTGCATTAGGATGACAACAAAACAGATGGGTGAAAAATCAACAAGGAAACTGCAGAAAATGTAAAATCAGCTCAACAATATGTAGTTAAAAATGAAATTTAATCGTAAGCTGCCATCAAACCAAAAGTAAAGTTTGAAACGGCGGGAAGGTTATAACAAAAGGACAAAAACGCGCTTACATATAAGGGAAACAAATCGAAAATTTTGTTTAAGCTCATAAAGAGGAAATTAACAAGGAGACACAACAAAAATACAACTAACGGTTTTAGTGCCAATTTGGAGAGCAATAAAGTAACATCTATTAATAAATTAAACAAAAACGTAAAGGAAAGTTAACTAAATATTAAAAAAAAGTTGAAACAAAGTGACTAATTTATAAAATTTTCCCTGATATAAAATCACGGGATATATTTTCTAGTTTTGGGTAAGTTTTTTTAATTTTTTGTTAATTCATTAAAAAAATGCTTAACATTTTTAATTATTTATTTTTGCCAATAAGAATTTCATCATAGTTTTTAATGTGCGTCCTTTTTTGAGGATTTATCTTTTTCTTTGCTTTATCACCACCCCAAAAAACAAAACCAATATTGCTTAAAGTCAAATTTAGACTTTTATTTGTTATATACCTACTATACAAATGTACATATGTAAGTATGTATAAAGGATTTATAATTTAAGTCTGTATTGAACACAGCAACTCATATACATATGTATGTACATGCATATGTACAATATGTTCTGTTAGCGTGTGTCAATGTTTTTCCAATATTTGTTAAAGTGTTAGTAAATTTTGCACCCCTCTTTTCCACGTTATTATATTAAACCCTACTTGTATCATCATTTTGGCATATTCATGCAATTTGCTCTCTTTTTCTATTATTAATATAGACCAGATTCAATCTACGTTTTAATCCTTAAACTTTAACCTTCTGAATTTTCTCCCTCTCTCTCTCTCTCTCTCTCTTTTGAGGTTTGCTTTATTCTGCTCTCTAATTTAATGTTTTAAAAGGACTCTCCTTTTATTTTTTGTACTTTGGTTTTGTTAAGCTATCAAAAAAGACAAGTTTTAATATTTGGATGACATCAACTTGAAGCGACGACGGTAGTTATTCAGGGTTGGAAAATGTTTAGTTTAAAAAACAATAAAGTTACAAATTCTTGAGAAGTTTCTTCTATTAAAAATGTTTAAAGATTGAATTAAGCTGTTTGGGTATTATAATATTTTATGATTTTTGTTATTACATTACTGTCCAATTTCACCAAGTTTAGCTTTAATTAACTATCTATCAGTTAGGTATAACTGTCAAAAACATATTGTTAACAGGAAGCTAAAGTAAAAGTTAGTTTAAACTGAACTTGGGGGAATTGTTCGTTAGCAGTTTTACTTATGTAATTATTCTCCTCCCTGGACTTTAGTTTAAATCTTTATTTTGTAAACCCGACTTTACCAGCCCTGGTTTACATTAAATGTTTTATATTTTCATACCCTTAATGTTGTTGCTTTTGTTTTTATGATTGTTGTCTCCTTGCTTGTTTCCTTTCCTTATTTTAATACACAACACAGACATGTGGTTTTACTAACATTTTCCTTTTTGCTGTTATTTTATAATTGTCTCATTCTCATTTCTCTTTAAATTCTCTATTTTCGTTTGCAACATCAATACTACTTTATAACAATAGTATAATTATCAATAACCTTTTTGTGGTTGTTGTTGTAAATAACAGTTCGATTTTGTAAACACTTATTTTATTGAGTTATTTTGTGTGTTTTTGTGTAAATTTGTGCTTGTGATTAAGATTTCATGTTTTTCGTCCTTTTTGCTTTATGTTTACAGTTGTTGTTGCTGTGTTTTATACCTTGTTTCAATTCGTACTTGTGCTGTTTGTTCTAGTTCATATTTTATTGTAGTTGTTGTCTTAGCAGTTATTTCTCCCATTTAAAAGCTTACAATATGGTTTTTTATTATAATTACTATCGATTAGTTTTAAAATGTCTGTTGAAATTACAAGTACGTGTTAGCGATTTGGATATTATTTTATAAAAAGTTTGTGTTTAATTATTTTTTAATAAAAAGTAAGTAAAAGCTAAAGGGAACAATACAATAAGGCTTGAGTTAAAAAATAGAAAATAACTTTTTATACAAAGTACCTATTTTATTATTTCGAACTCAAAAGCAAGAATTTTAGAGAAAAGTTAAAAATTTTGATTACATTTTACAAGCTTTTGCTTAAATTTACCTACATATGTATAATAAATTCAGAATTTTCAAAAAGCTTTTATTTCTACAGCAATATGCAAACAAAATATATATTATCTTAATTTTCTTGACGTTTTTAGTAGATAACTTTGTCTTTACCTTTCCTTTGATAACTAGTTTAATCAGATTTAAGCAATTTTTACTACTTAAGTATATTTAAGTTTGGTTCTACTTCAGATCTATTCCAGTTCTAGTTCAGTTTCATTCTAGTTCTGTTATTAGAGATATCTTTTAATTGTGTTCCGTAATGAGTAGGTATTTCCTGTTTAAAGTATTTTTCCCTTTAAATTAAACTCTAAACAAATAAAATTCCCCCAATTCAAACTCTTATTAGTTCAATTACCTTTAAACCTTAAGGAACTAATAAAAAACCATCTTTAAAAAAATTAAACTCATATAAACAATTAGAGGAATTCTTCTACAAGATACATACATTTTTAAAAATAGAAACTGAACTCAATCTTTAAAATTACGCAAACCAATGCACAGCCATATGAAGTATACGAAACCAGCAAATATGCTCTTAAAGCGTGAAATTAAACTTCAAGACAAAAAAAAAAAAAAAAAATGTCTGAAACAAAAATAGAAAAACATTTACCTTAAAATATAGCTCTATACTACTTAGCTCTACTTTTGGGCCCAAGGAAAAGATCTTTAAAATTAAATGTATATTTGATTTCACTCACATATTCTTTCACGTATTTTAAGTATAAATATGTGTATAAAGAAATGTTTTTGTTATTTTGCCCTAATGTCTGGATTTTCTTAGAGTTTTGAAATTTGTTTTTTTTCATTTATGTACTTCATTTATAGTTTTAGATCAGTGGCTGTTTTTTTTTTTTTTTTTTTTTTTTGCTGGCATGTGAGCGTATTATAAATTTAGATAAAACTTGAGGCTGCTTAAAGAAACATCTACTTTAAAGCACAATATTTTATGCTTTTTTTTGTTCGACAACAGGGATCAAATTAATGTTTAACAAAATCTTCATCATCATGAACTGTATTATAGGTTGCTTCATTTTGATCATTTTTATGGTTTTGTGAAAAGTTCTGCACATTTAATTAGACAGTTCAGTAAAGGACTGGAGTTATCATTTGTTTTATGAAGGGAATTTGGAGAATCTAAAATGTAATGGTACCTACATATATAGAGGTTAATTGGAAATTTAAAAAAGACAAAGAGACCCAACGGTAAACTTTTGGAGGCCTTCATTTATAAGGCCTTCTGTAAGACCTTCCTAGACCTTTTTTTAATATCCAGTACTCATGCTCGCTTGCCTTCTCAGGAAGGTCTTATACATACATAGGCCTACAATGAGACCTGCTAAAGAAGGCCTCTAATAAGACCTGATGAAGAAGGGAAAGCAGAAGGCCTTGGCTGTCTAGGACATCGTTTGTAAAAGATGTAGAAGTATGGAATGGGGTAGTAAGGCCTGTGTCTAAGAAATAAGGGCTTCCAGATGGCCTGCTTACTACTTCTTTTTACCGCTGGGGAGAAATCAACAAATTTATAATTCGTTGTATGAAAGTGCCACGCCCACTTCTCCAATTCCGCTCAAATTATGTTGGTTTTTTGCTCATATCGGCATTCGTAAATTATTGTGTTCTATAGTATATGTAAAATAAACCCATATAGAACATAATAATTTACGAACGACGATATCTCAATCATTTATGGACTTATTTGACTTTCAATAGCAAACTTTAACGTAGTATATGTGACATAAATATATAACAACCTAGGCCCCATTATTTTTGGGGTCATCGGAAAACCCATTTCAACATACATACACTCAAAATATTTTATAGTTAAATTCAAACGAAAATTCATTTTAAACAACTTAAAATTCATTTAAAAAACGGATCATTTACATTTCATTTAAAACAAATGATTTTTACATTCATTTTAAAATTTTTTATTTATTGAACATCATATTCAATAAAATTGAATAGTTTTTACTTTTAAAAAATATATTTTAACTCACAAAAATCAAACTACATAACAAAATAAATACGGAAAAACATTATTTTTTGGTAGTTTGTTTTTTGAATAACTAACATTCAAGGCCTATTGAAAAGGTCTGCGCAAGAAGCCTGATGATTATTGTTTTCGTTCTTTTGAGCTTTCAAAAGTTGTTTACATACACGTTTTTTTCCTTTTGCTTTGTATATGTGGTAGTAATTTTTTGACAGCTTAAAAGAAAAAGTTTTTTGTTTTTGTACAAGTAAGCAGACCTGATAGATGGGCCTTGCTAACATTAATGTTAAAAAATTAAATTATTCGTAAAATAACTATATTTTTATTCGATTTTAAAAGTACGGAAAACGAATTTAATAACCCACAATCAGTTACTGTAATAATTTTATGAGTGTACGGATCGTTAAATCAACTTCGCTACTCGAAGGGACCCAGCATATGCATATATACTTTATATGGTCTAAGATCAATATTTTAGAAATAACAAACGGAATGACAAACATATATGTACATAATTACACTTCGGTGAAGGATACAATTAGCTTAATCACAATAAATTTCATATAATTTTTTTAACTATCTTAAGTTTGCCAGCTTTAAATTATTAGCCAGGAGGTATGCAGTTCGCATGAAGTCGGCTTAGATGGACGGACTGAGTCCACAAAGCATACAGAGATGAAAAAAGTGACGTATGAAAAATGCCAACATTTTTTTTGTAAGTGAAGTGGCAATGTGTAAAAAGAGGACGCTACTATCATTACAAATTGCATAATCAAAACAAAAAACGCAAAAAGGGCAGCTTTCGAAGAAAAAGATAGAAAGAAACCCAATATTTTCTGTCTCGTGACACTAGGGTAGCCAGATTTTAAATTCGGAAAAACAGTACATTGAATACATAAAAACAGTACAATCAATAAAAAAACAGTACATTTTTTTTGACGACAACATTACCATTTGTTTTAATAAGTAACCTCCAATTTCACCAAGTTCAGCTATAATTAACTATCAGTTCAAGCTGTCAAAACATATTGTAAGCTGGAAGTTAAAGTAATAGTTAGTTTTAGCTGAACTTGGTGAAATTGGGGTGAATATTTTAAACTTTTGATTGAATATGCAACAACAATTATATAAAGAAAGAAATACACTCCATTTGCGTTTAAAAAGCAAACACCACAAACGAAGCATTTGGCCAGGAAAACCATTACATTGCTGTAAGCCATATAAGAAAGGAGAAAATCCTTACTTAGCTCAAAACAATTAACTCATTGATTTTGTTAGTACGATTTTCTTTAAACATATTCGTATTTAAGGCAACTTACACTACACACATAGATGCACCAAGCATATAGAGTTTGAGAAAATGTTTGTTTCCTAAATTAATTTTCCAATTTTAAATAATTTTTAAATTATTTACGGCTTATTTTACCAAGTTCAGCTATAATTAACTATTACTAAAACAATAGGTTTTTTTGACTTTTATAATGAAAGTTAATTAAACCTAAACTTGGTGAAATTGGCCATTAATCTATAAAATCCAAAAAAAAAAATAGTTTGGTTTATTTTTATTACACAAAATCTGAAAATATTTAAAATCAAGTGCAATTGAAAACGATGAATATTTTCAAAAAAAATTTTGTAAATTAACTTATCTTTATCAAATATGAAAAATTGGGAATTTAGCACGTCATACAAAAATCTTGATAAAAATTAATGTTTAACAAATTGCGAACATTCATTACGTATAAATTGTTCGACTTTATTGTTAAAATTTATATTTATTTATTAAGCTTGAGTTCTATTATTTTTTATAAAAATATTTGTTTTGTTTTTTCGATGTTTCTTTTCTGAAGAAGTCACACAAAGGAGCGACGAAATATTGGATGAAATAAAAAAAATATTTTTATAAAAAGTAATATGTAGACCTCCAGCTTAATAAATAAATATAAGTTTTGAACATTCATTACTAGGGATGAGATTTTCATGCAATAAAAAATCGAAAGTATGCACTAAAAAAATCCAAAATATGCACTAAAAAATTTTTTTTTTTGAAGCTTTTTTTGTGTATTTAAAAATGTTTTTTAAAAACTTTTCTATAATATGAAAATTAAAAAAAATCACTCAATAATGTTAAAATATGCAAAAATATGCATTTTAAACCTAAATATGCATTTTCACCAAAATATGCAACAATATGCAAAAACAAATCGATGCCATTTTAACGCAAATTAATGATTCGGAAAGATAATTGGTCGACATCGTTCTTAGATTATCGACAAAAACATGCATTTGCATGGAAATAATTTGATTCAAAAGGACGTTTCTAGATATATGTAAGTGGTATTCACACCGAACTTGTTAATTTGTTACTCGGTAGTTTGTTAATTTGTTAAAGTTACCAACTGTTAAGGACCCCCTTTTTAAAACTTTGTTAGTCTGGTAACTTTAAAATAAAAAAATCATTTAATAAACATACTTACTCTCAATGTACACGAAAATTGCCAAAACACAAATATTTTTTTAGAAATGTATCACAAATTAATTTTTTATTATATTTATTTAGAAACTGCAACTGCTTATTGTGAGTTACCAACGAACAACTATTTTATCAGGGGTGCCGTGTCGGTAGCGCGTTAAATATACAAAAACAAAATGCGTGTAAAAAAGTAACGATTAACGACTAACAAACTAACAAGCTCGGTGTGAATACCACTATTGAAAGATAATTGGTTGCAAACTGTCAATTCTTTACTGCCCGTCTACAACTGACATGATTTGCTGTTGTAACATGATGTTATAAAAGCGTTGTTAAAACATTTGCATTAACAACCGTGTAATAACATGAGAAAACTTCTAACATGATGAGTCTATACTTAACACTTACATCATATTAGTGTTAATGTTTAGCATTTCATGTCAGTTGTAGACTGCATGCTAAATATAAGCGATCGTTTTCGGAATTATGGTTAATATGGAAGTGTCAACACCTCATAAAACCACCTCCAATATCCTCCGAGTTTAACGCAATTGAAGAGTTGTGGTCTGTTTGGACTGTCGACTTAAAACCTTCTCTGGTCAAGGATTGGTATACAAATGTAAAAAAAACCTTTTTTATTATGATCTTTTTGATAACTTCCACAGTTTTTTTTAACATTTAAAGTTTTATTTTGACTAAAGAAAATAAAGGCAATAAAACATAAAATTTGCAATTGGTTAACATCTAGTGTCAAACATGGAATTTCATTGAGACTTCTGGGTGGGGAATGTGGATTCGAAAGATCTTTAAATAAGGGTTCGAAATTTTCCCTAAGAGGTCAGCGGAACAACGGACTAAAAAATAACTACCAAAAACCTCTGTAAGGAATATAGAGTTTGCTTATAACTACTGAGTGAAGAATGTGGAGGCCAAATATCAATAAATATGTCTGCTACAATCTTTGGCTTTTTATCCATACAAAAGTTAATAAAAAACAGGTTATACTTTCTCTTAAGAAACTAAAAGAACAGAAGCACATGAAGTTAGTTAAGAATATGGAGTTAATTGGGGCTACTGCATAAGAAATATGAAGGCAAAAGATCTGTAAATAGTAAATATATAATATTGGATTAAAACACTATAACTATTTCCATTTTCTGCAAAGAATGCATAAGAATGAAAAGCAAATTATTCATTCATTCATAAGAGAAACTGTTTAAATTTTTCCAAGAAAAAATTAAATGAAATTAACATAATAATATATGGGATGTAACGCTGTGTAAGATGCAGAACAACTTGGAAATTCGGTGATTCTTGCAAAAAAAGGGGAGATATCTGACCTAACAATGGCCAATACTTTAATTGCCATCATAATTGAAAACATGGAAATTTAAGCTTTTGCACTGTCCACTAAGTTAAACCTAATATTTGAATAATATTCTTTGTCAATTATTGCTCATTTGCAAGTGACTGTAAACACCTACTTTACAACTCTATTTTAAAGCCAATCTGGTAATTCGGTATTCTTTTATGGGGCACTTACTCGGCCTCCAATATAGAAAAAATCCGAAGGCGGCAAAACAGAATTCTTCCCATCATAAAAGGAGAGTAGACGGGAACCGCGGTCAAGAGAATTTTCGTCACGCTTTGGCAGGACGTCAACTTAGGAAATATAATAAGATTTGATTAATTATTGTTAAATATATGAAGATTCAATAAACTAATTATGTAACAAAGCCTAGAATTGCTTGACTTTCTAAACTAAGTGAATGTTTGTTCGTTAATTTCATTCTTTGAAGACTCTGCTTGCTTTTGTTAAGTTCATTTTTGCTTTCATGTGTTTTTGTTTTTCAAAGCTATACTATACTTAAAATCATGAGTATAAATTTCGTTTTCGAATAGAAAAGTTTATTTTTAAACATGGCCCGATTGAATAAAATAAAAAAAAAATCACAAGGAATACAAAAATTTACATTAAGATCAAGCAAACAACTAAACGAGAGTAACAACAAACAGTGGCAACATTATCTTCGAGTAGTAATAAAAAAACACCAATACTAACAACACCTCCCTAAATAACCCAAAATACAATAAAAACAACAACACCCTGTCTTACATGGCTAAGATGGGAGAGTGTTTGATTTTGACAGCAGCCCTACCAGATAAAATTTTTTTTCATCCTACCCAAATAAAAAAAAAATATACTTAAAATATTCATTGTAAAAAAACCCAAATAAAAATCCCTTTAACTAAAATAGTAACTGATATAGAAACCAAAAACTGTCACACAAAAAACAAAAATTTGTGTAAAACTTTTCGCTTCTTGAGTTGGTTTGACAGCGGCTGTTTACATTTAATGATTCAGAAGAAAGAACAAAAGTTTTTTTTTTGGTCAATGAAAAATTAAGAAGTGAAAGAAATGGCAGTTTTTTTACTCTGACTGCAGTTTTTTAAACTCTGATTTAAATGATAGATTATTTATATTTATTTTATTTTTTTTCACTATGTACCAGTGAGGATTATTTAAGTCTTATACATAAATATGCTTTTTTATTTATATTTACCTACATAAGCGCAAGTTCATTTGATTTATATTTAAGTGATGCCTTTAAAAGCTCATACTGCGTGCTATTTTGAAGATTTTTTTTTTGTTTTACAAAATTCTTACCCAAAAATACACACGCTTTACACATAAATTGCTTGTTAGTATTCAAAGCATAATAAGCACACTTTGGCTGAACTCATTATAGGGGTTTGTGCGAAATGCATCTTAAAAATTAGTAACTTTTAGCAAAAATTGTCTTAAACTTAGTGGAACGTCATTTGCCAGATTAAAACATAGATTTAAATTTACGATCAGCAATCAGTTAGATAATAACCCTAATCGTGCTTGGCGTATTTAAAATACGCCTACGACTGTTTGGTAATAGATTAAAGGAAATAAGTTTACGTTCTCTTTAATCTATTACAAAACAGTCTTGGGCGTATTTTAAATACGCCAAACACGATTAGGGTGATTATCTAACTGATTGCTGATCGTAAATTTAAATAAGGGTGTATGTGTTAAGAATAAACTTTGTCTAATCAGTAAACATATTACAATCCATGTCTTTCGTACAAATTTCTTTGACCACAATTAATTTTGGTTCTGTTAAAGATTTTCAGGTAAAAAATTACCCATTTTGTAAAAAAATTGTTAAGATACGGCAAACAGCTGCTAATTAGATTAGTTGTGTTTGTATTAATTCCCAGTAAAGCCTTAACTTACATCTTACCTGTGTAAGAACTTTTTGAACACAATAATCTTTCATACACAATCCCTACACGCAGCAATACATCGATTTCATTCAAATTTGGTAAGATGGATTAGATTGCAATCAAATTAGTTTGGACCAAATTTAATCTAAATACCAACATAAAAATTGCTTTATGGGCTTTAAGACTCTATTCCAAAAAAAACTTGTTTTGGGGCTATGTGAAATTATGGACTGATTCTAACCATTAAATGTAAACAGTCGCTGTCAAACTAACTCAAAAAGAGAAAAGTTGTACATAAATATTTAGCTTTTGTTCGAAAGTTTTTGGTTTCGACTGCAGTTTTTTAAGCCCTGATTCTAACTATTTTTATAGGCTTGGTGACAAAATTGCGACCTGGTTCTTTGAATACAAGGTTTACATTGACAGTCAGACAGCTGGACGGACGGAAATTTTCAGATTGATTCAAAAAGTTATTCCAAGTCGATCGGTATACTAAAAGGTAGAATTAGCGCCAATATTTTAAGGTTTTACAAACATCAGCTAATACGCATAATACCCTTTCCACTATTATTTGTGTATCAAAAAATACTTCTATAGTGGGAAAGATTCAAGACTAATAACCAGGGAAACCAGAAATATGCTCTAAAAAACGCGTTTTATGCGCATTAAATATGCAGTAAAAACCCGAAAATATGCCCTGAAAAATGTTAAAATTATGCCCTAAAAATTAAAAATTTCTCATGTGAAGACACAATATTAAACAATTGAATATCAAAATTTAAAAAAAAAACCCAAAAATATTATCGCTTAAGCCCATATTAGGTTAAAATTCATATGTGATGTTTGCGCCGAATATTATCTAGATATTAACATCCATATGGATTTTAAAGGGATTTTAGGTACGGTCGCTAAATTGTTAACAAATGTTAACATTTAAAAGGAAGTTAAAGCTATTTAAGGATGGAGCTTAAAGCAAATGGGAGCCGATTCGAAAATAATTTAATTTGCAGTAAAATATTTTTGGGATGAATTAAATTTAAATACCATCAAATTAGATAGCTTGCGGACACAAAGAGTCTAATTTGGATTTGAATTTATAGACCGATTCTCACCATTTGCATAGACTTCGTCCATATTTGATCAAATTATCTACAAAATTGGAACTTGTACTTTGCGCACAAGGCTAACATGGACAGACAAGCAGACAGACGGACTGTGAATAATCTAAATATCATTTGGACATTAGTTTGAATTAATTTTTTTTTGTGTAACATCATCCCCAATAAAAGCCCCAAATAAAATTTTTATTTTTTGGCAACTGGCTTAGAACCCAAAATCTGGCAGGCCTTATGGCAAGTATGCGTTATTGTGTGTGTGAGTTTAATTAAATAGTGAACTAACGTCATACTTTTAATTACATGCTTTGTAGTTGTATTTTTGTTAACTTGTTGTTGGCTTTGTTTTTTACACTTACTTTGGAGCAATGTTTAGATTTTTCATACCTTACTCTCACAGAGTCTTAATAAAAACATCATTTCAGATGTTGTTGTAGGTTTTATTTTTATTTTGGCTAAATGTGTGATGATTTTCTTTTCCTAATGTTATTGTTGTTTTTTTTTTTTTTTTTTTAGCTCGCGTCAAGTACGAGCATGTAAATCTTAAAAAAATCTAAACATATGTGTTTTAAACATTTTAAATGTGTTTGTAAGTTATTATAAATGTATTTGTTATTGTTTTTTCGGGTTTCAAAATAATGATTTCAAAAATGATCACTCTCTCTCTTCACCCAGAAAAACCAACAAAAATATCCAAAAAATATGGTTGATTTCGTTTAATGCGGAGGTGATACATACATTAAATTTTTATTGTTTATATGTTTTTTATTAATTAGAGCAAAAGGAAAGCCTAATTATTTTAGGTTTTTTTTTTGTTACTTTACTGTAATTGTTTATCAGAAAAAGGAAAATTCAAAAAAACATTTATACCTACTTAAAAGATAGTTTAACTGTATTTTCAGTTGTAATTAATAGAAAGAGTTAGTAGGTAGATATGAAAACTTAATGTTTAATAAATGAAATAAAAAATTACTGAGGTACCTTAATAAAATTTCTCACTCTCATCAGCTAGAAAATCTTGTTTGATAGATCGCGAAGTCGTTTGTTTGCAAATGTATTGGCAATAGACTTAACGTGGTTAAAAAACGCTTGCCGCTCCTGTTTAGGTAGCTCAGTTAGTTTTGTAAAACTCAAAAGGAAATTAAGATTAATTTCCTTTAATTAACCTTAAAACTATAGTAAATATTAAGCACTATATTGTGCTTTTTAAGTACTTGTTTGCTTTTACATGTTTACACGTGCTTATTTTAAGAGGGTACCAGATATTTTTTAATTGTATAATAAAATTAATTACCCGTATCGTGGATGGCGTATATCAAATACGCCTGCGACTGTTTAGTAATAGATATGGATGAGATTTTGATGCACTTAAACCCGAAAATATGCCCTTTAAATATGCACTAAAAACTTAAAAAGTTTCCATAAAAAATCATTTTTTAATATGTATTACTGAAAACCAAAATATAGCAAATTCAGTCTATTGTTTTTCAAATATCTTTGAAAACCTTAAATAATTAATTAAGAAAAGTTTTATTAAAAGTAAAACTTTCTCTGTATATTTTTAGATCCCACTTTGATTTCAGATCAGATTAAAAATATTTGAAATTTATTTTATTTTTTGAAATCCCTAATTTTTTTTTGCAAAAAATATTGTCCTTTTTTTTATCTGTCGAGCTTTATTCCTTCCACATTGTTAATTTTACTTTCTGCAATATCAATTAATTTGACTTGAGTATTAAGTGAACTAAATCTCTCCTTATCAGTTATTGTTTCACCAATATAACCGTAATTGGAAAATACAAATGCTAATTGACTTATGATGTTATCTTAAATAATCATCGGTATAAATAAGCTCTTCTTACATTCTTAAAATACTCGAAGTTTTTTGAATAGAATTCTGAAGCATCTAGCCAGCCCTCCATCTTGTTACTACTGTTTGCGTTGCAAGGGGAATTAAGAGATACATTTAATTAAAAATTGCAATATTATCGAATTGGCTTTTAATTTCCTCTGCAACGCAGTATAACCCATGTGCCAATAGAGTAATTTGTAACAGTTTTGGATAAAATATTTTAAATCCACTGGAAGCCTTAACCATGTAGGGTGCTGCATCGGTTTAAAAAAGAGGGAATTTTTGCTCGAAATATTGAAAACCTTGTATTTGAAGCATAGCTGCAAAAGAATTAATTTATTGATTTTAATTTTTTTTGGAAGGGTTTTTGTGTATTTAAAATTTTTTTTAAGAACTTTTTAATATGGAAATTAAAAAAAATCACTCAAAAATGTCAAAATATGCAACATTACGCCAAAACAAACCGATGCCATTTTAACGCAAATTTAATGATTCGGAAAGATAATTGGTCGGCATCGTTCTTAGACTATGGACAAAAAACAAGCATTTGCATGGAAATCGCATCCCTAGTAATAGATTAAAGGAAATAAGTTCACGTTCACAGCAGTGATGCATTTACGACCAGGCACTCCTTTTTATACCCTCCACCACAATAAGTTGTGAAGAGGGTATATTAAGTTTGTCATTCCGTGTGTAACTTTCTTATTATTCATCTCAGACCCCATAAAGTATATATATTCTGGATCCTTGAGTAATTCTAAGTCGATTTAGCCATGTCCTTCTGTCGGTCCGTCTGTTGAAAACACACTCACTTTCGAACAACTCAAAAGAAATGAACAAACTTGGTGCCAAATTGCTTGTAGTTGTCCTAAGCAGTTTGGGATTGAAATGCAGCAAAATCGGTTCAGTAGGACCAGAGCTATGAATCAAAATGTGGAACCACCACCTAAAAAAATTGATAATTTTGTTACAAAAAATAACATAAATGGTGGAACAAGGCACGGAATGAGATAAGATTTTGCAAAAATTTGTTTTATTTGACTGGAAATAACACTGTGAAATTTCGTGACGGTCCATAATTTACCTTAGGCCCCATATAAACCCTACTACCGGAAAACAGTTTAGTACGCCTAATACCGTAAAAAATAATGCAATCATAACAAATTTTGGCTCGTCACAGTTTTATAGGACTATAAATGATACTGTGAAATTTCGTGAAGATCAGTACATTTACCCTAGGCCCCATAGAAACCCTACTCCCGGAAAACAGTTAAGTACACCTAAAACCATAATTAATAATGCTATCATAACAGAAATTGGTACGTCACAGTTTTAAAGGACTAGAAATGACGCTGTGAAATTTCGTGATGATCGGTCCATAATTTACCCTAGGCCCCATATAAACCCTACTACCGGAAAACAGTTTAGTCGCCTAAAACCATAATTAATAACAAATCGTCACAGTTTAAGATAATTATAACATCATACAGATATTACTCCTTAAACATTCGAACTGTCGGTGGAGGGTATCAAAGATTCGGCACAGCCGAATATAGCACTCTAAATTGTTTACTTTAAACTAGTTAGTTGCTATTTTTTTGAAGTGTATTTCTGAGATTTTCTTAGATTTAAGGTACGTTTACACAAAGAAAGGTACAAGTGGCAGTGGCACCTCCCATACAAAGATATAATAATTTTTTAAGTTTCAAATTAGGCACAAACAACTTGGTTTTTTAAACACTACATCCCACAAAATGAAGGCGGAATTGGAAAACTGGGCATGGCACAAAATATTTTTTTTTTATATCTGAAGAACGGTAGGGTAAACAGCTTTTAAATTAAGTGCACATAGCTGGGTTATTAATACGAAACCTCTCTAAAAAAGGGAGGGATTGGAGATGTGAGCTTGGTACAAACATCTGGAGACCGGCAATAGCTAACATTTCCAAATTTGGTACAAATTGCTTATTTGTCATAAGTGGACGTGGCACACAATAGAATTCTGTATATCTGAAGAATTGTTAGTGTAAAATTGTAAAAATTATTGGTCTTTTAGGATTTTATGACAAAATATTAAAGTTCATTGTGTCTAGATCCCAGGCAGCGCTGGGTCTTAACAACTAGTTTTCAATACAAATTAATTTAAACTAGTGTTTGCCTAATGGTCAAAATTCGACCATAAATTTGTATGTAAATATGAAAAAAACATAATACATCTAAGTAAATATGAATTTATTTGTTCCGAGCATTTATTTTTTCCTTCAAATTGGCGAGGGACCAACCTCCGATTCATATTTTATCTTCAATATAAAAAATACCAATTGAAAAACAAATACCAATTGAAAAACAAAAAAAGTATTAAAAAGTCTTCTTTATATATTGTCATCCACTCAGGACGTTGCACGTTTAATTTTTTGTTTATATGTCTATTTTATTATGTATAATTTTATCTTTATAGATGGAATATTAACGAAAATTCAAAAGGTTCCAGATGAAAAACAAAAAGTACCAACGTATTTTATCTTATAGGTTATTACTCTCTCAGGACCCTACACCTATAATATTATGTTTCTAAGTTCAATATTATAGAAAATTTAAAAGTTATCACATGAAGCACAGAAAAATAAAAAAAAAAGAAATTTAGTTTCCCGTATTTCTCCTTTTTTCTCCCCATAGAGGTTCGGTTGACAAAAAAAGGAAGAAATCGTTCTCAACTGTTTTGCCTGGTCTGATTTATACATAAGATTTATATAGTCGAAATATTCGAAAACTGGTTTTTGAAAAATGTCGAATATAATATCACCCTAATTTTTTATTATTTGATAATTGGAAAAAAATTTCATTTATTTATTTTGCATTTGTGTAAGTAGCAATTTTGAACGCTTATAACTCTGAAACTATTGAACAGATTTTAATAAAATATACATTGTGCACTTCTTTGGTGTATATTTTGTTCAAATCGGTTGACATACAGAGGAGGAAAGTGTTCTTAACTGTTTTGCCTTAGCCGATTTATATGTAGAGATTTAAACTTTTTTATAAAAACAAGTAATAGTGCTATTATTTTCGGCAGTGTCGAATCTTATGTACCCTTCACTGAAGTACTCGCAGAGTACAGAAAAAATGGTTATATTTTAAATATAACCCATATTATAGTTGCTGTAAACATTTAAATTTTTATCGCAATTTTAAATTAGAGTATTGTTGATTGAAAAATAATTATTTTTCTAACAACTAAATAGTGATAACTTTGAAATCATATTAAATTACTTAAAACCATTTTAAGATATTTAATAGCCATAACATAACAAGATAATAATTTTACATCAGTTCTTGCGTTAAATTTTAAAGAAATTAAAAAAAGTAAAAAAATTGTTCATTAAAAAATTTGTTATATAAAAAAGCATTGCTAAACAAATTTAAATTTTTTTTTTCTTTGTGAAAGTGCAAAAAATATTGATTGATGTAAGTTAAATGTTATTTTAATGGAAAAAGTATAAACATTTCTAAAAAATAATTTATAAATAATTGCGACCTACGACAAACGATAACAACGATATTTTGATAACCTACGATTATAATATGATTACAGTAATCATAATATGATTCTTTCAGATATGTTATGGTTACTTTTAACTTTAGCATAATCACTTTGTATCATAATACGATTACCCCTAAACTTATTATGATTAGCATGATAATAATATGATTAGTACTTATTATGATTAGAATGATAATATGTAATATGATTACTTCTAAGCTTAATATGATTTACATGATAAGAATATGATTAAGGGAAAATATTATGATGTAATGTTACAAATATATTTGGTCATAATATGATTCAATAATAAATGTAAAATGTTGCCTGCAATCATGAATCTTATCATAAATATGTTGCTCTTAAAATATGTTTACTACAACAATGTTTTTTCGTGTATGGAAAATTTTTGTTCTATCTAAAAGCTATTGGTACCATCGTGGGCTTATGAGAAATAATATGTCGAATCTTTATATAGAGAATACTTGAGCTCAATTTTATTACCCCGGCTTGTTTTGCATGGACATTATCGTACCAAAATCCGAAAATTTGGAGGACACGTATATGGGGATCAGGTTAATTAATGGACTGGCTTTTTTTTATATTCCACACTAGGCGTATTTACGAAATACCTGAGGTCCTCATAGCTTTTATCTTTTAAAATTTGAAAGGCAACCAAAAAAATTTCAGAAAAGTTAACTTTTAAGGCGCAGTCTATATTATTTTCTTTAATATGGAGTTTTAAATGCAGTTCTGTCAAAAAACGTTTGGTGTATGAATTAATGGTGGTTAGGGCTCGTACTCAGAAGTCCAGAAGCCAAGAAAGCAATTTGAGGTAAACTTTTAGATAAATTATTAGTTGCTTTTGTTTGGCTGCATAATAATTTACCCATTTTATTACAAAACCAATTTGATTTTGAATCTATAAGTATTGCAAAAATTCGAATTCATTTAAATAATAATAACAGCGAATTTGAAATTATCGATTGTTTTGTTTCCTACAAGAAAGAATATCTTTGGCCAAGAATATCTTTCTTGTTCAATTCACATTTAAAAAACACACCAACAACAATAAAAATCAGATTAATTATGTTCATTCTTTTTTTTCAAAATAACAAAAACAAAATTCAAAATTTTGTTGTTGTTGGGTGAATTTTGAAACGCATACTATATAGTCAGAGTATTTATATATATAATATATATGTATGTATGTACTCTCATGCCATGTACATTATAGATGAAGAATATATCGAGGCTAAGATGTTCTGAATGTTTTTTTTTTATTTTTTTGATGCTCATAGCCAACTTGAATTGGTTTTCTTAAATCAGTATCCATTCCGTCTTCAATACAGTTGGACTCACACTCAGTCTACGCTACGCTGTGCCACATTAAAGAGAAAGAGCAATTAAAAACGGACTACGGAAAATATAACCAACCCGACAACGGCTAAAACAAAAACGCCGCCGTGTTTTCTATTAGTTCCGTGTTTTTCTTTTCAATACGTTTTATTTGGAAATTTTATATAAACATACATACATAGAACAACAAAGAGCAGCAAATTAAAAAGAAAATTTTATTAAATACACTTTGAATTCAACCAAAGCAACAAGAACCACATCATACTCTGCACCGCAGTACCCATTCAAGCAATCAGCTGCCAATCGCATCGTGTGTTTAGAAATAAGCAGTGCTTCGTGCCACTGTTCTCTGTTTTTACACTCTGCAAACGAAATCCATTTAAAAATAGCCTCAGAAGTCTCAGTTAATCTTCGAGATTTTTGCTGAGTGTGTGGCACATACATCTATCTAACTTTACGCTCGTGTGCCCCACTCATTGTGTGCTGCCGTTTTGGGGGACAGAGAAATTGAAATTTTCTTTGACTGAATTAAAAACTAAGATACTGGTAAAGTAATGTTTTTTTATAAATTTTTTTTTTATAGATATTAACCAATTACTTTAACAAGTGATTACTTACAAGAAAAACTTAAAAAATTACTTTAAGCTTTTTTTTAGATAAACAATATATTAAAAATAGTTTATATTATAGATTTCGTTGCTAAATATTCTTAAGTGTTTAAGCGGGTACCAGTGATAATTGGAAATTACTTAAAAGTTGTCTCCTTTTTTTATAACTGTTTGTCAATTTTTAAATAAACTTCATGACAAATACATTTAGGCCCGTTTTTACAACTTACCGATAGCTAAAGGTAAGATTTTATCGGTCGTACAAAAAGTATTCCATTATTACAACTTTACTTTAACCTACCAGGTAGGATTAACCTTAATCTACTTTATCGCTCACTTTAGGTTAAAGTAAAGTTTTGATAATGGAACACTTTTTATAAGGCTATTTAAAGTCTACTTTAAGCTATCAGTAAGTTGTGAAAACAGGCCTTAAAGTTTTAAAATTTCCGTAAAAAAGTTTATGTATATCTTACTTCTTTTACATTATTCGTAACATTTACAAATGGTTACCCGAGTTAAAATGACAATTCTTGGAATTTGTTATGCATATTATGAATTTAAAAAAAAAACTTCTAAAGTATAAACAATAACGGGTTTCAACCTTTGTGTTAAGTGTGCAACTTTGCTTTATTTACTACAAAGCGTGAGTGTCTTTTTCGTATGTTTTGTTAATTAATGAAACTTCTGAGAGATAGAAAGAGAGAGATAAAGTTTCATCAACTGTTTTATTTTCTGGTAGATTAAGCAAACGTGTTTACTACAGCTTTTTGTGTGATTTTCAACCCCAGCGTAGTAAATAAAATTTGAATACAGTATGTTGTTGCGGTGTTACAAATGTTAATACGTTAACAGGCAGGGTGAGAACACCTGCTTGTTGGCCAGGACTCTATGGCCTGGCTACGACGCTACTTGGTTTCAATGGGAACCAGATTAGGACAATGTTTTCGGTCATTTCGGGTCACTGGGTAAAAGGGACTTATGTTGGGAGAACGGATCTTGATTATAACGACTACTATAAAATTTGTCATGATGATGAGGATGAGGATCAGGAAACGGTGCTCCGCTTTCTCTGCCAATGCCCTGATCTCGGCGCCATTAGGATTAGGCATTTTGAGAGACCAGAATTGTCATGTTTGGACGCTGGGTCTAGTGTAGGACTGAAATCGATCTCTCTGTTTTGCTGGTTTTGTCGGGGAGGTTCGAGGCTGCAAAAACTGGTAGACACTGGCTGACTCTGGTCACTGGCTCAGGGTATCCCAAATGACCGATAAAAATACCCAAGTGAGCCGTACTCGTGTCAGCTGCCCATTGAATCTAATCTAGTACGTTAACTACATTAATAAGATTAACAAGGTTTACAAGGGTACGCTAATACATATATTTGTATTAGCTTGTGATAACATTAAATTGTTGACAAAACCTAGCCATTTATTTTATATATACCAGAATTTTTTGGTAAAAATATTGTTTGAAAACCAAAATTTCTATAAAAAATTTTACTCGTTACTTTTCCAGATGAGTACACGAGTTTTTTGTTTAGTTTTCAATCATTTCTGTTAGAAATATTTTATGAACACCATTTTTGTATAACAAAAATTAATTATCACTCGTCAATTTTTAAGTACTCGTTACTTTTGCAAATGCGGTCCCCCATTCACAATATCACAATTTTAGTAACTGATTTTACATTTTCGAGTAGTATTTCTTAAAAATAAATTCCAAATATTATAAAAATTATAAAATTTAAATAAACAAACTTGTAGTTGATCATTAATTTTAGATTACTCATTCCATTTTATGATGGGTACCCCTCAGTTAAATTATATTTCTGGCAATTTTTTAAATAACAAGTTGGTACTTGTTGCTTTTTCGGCTGTTGCAAGTGGTTACTTTTGTAAATATGTATATTTTTAATTAAGTGGTTACTTGAGCATTTTAAAAGTGGGCAACCGTTTTCTCCAAGTTTTTTTTTTTTGTAAATTGTTAAAAAATATTTTGGTTTTATAGTTACTAAATTATTCGATTATTTATATTACTTTCAACACTATTTTTTTAAGTTTTTTACAATTAACTAAAGAAAAATCACTGATCGAATTGAGTAGGGGTTGTGTAAGACAGAACAGATTTTACACTATCTCTCTCTGCGCCTGCTTTTTACAAGTTCAATTGTTTATATAAACGAATGAAAACCCAAATTCATCAGCTATGTGAGAGAGTATTTGTGCATTTTAGTCAATACTTAAAAGTTTGTAAGTATTTAAAACTTACGTTTTAATTTCCCAAATATTCAAATGAATAATACTCATACGCACTCACACACTCACTAATTGCTCGTCATTCCACATTCCTTGTGAGTTTTTCATTAGCCACCTACACATACTCTTTAGTGTTATGTTCTCATTAATTTTTGGCAGCTTTAATTTCTTTGGGAAGAAATGAAAATCTTTTACACTGTTGGTTTTTTATGTATTTCAACAAAACAAAATTTTAATTTTAGTCCAAGGTTTGAAATTTGTTGTCGAAATAAAATTTTTGTTTTAGTTTTTATTCTAGATTTCTTGTTTACATCTCCTGGCCTGGGTTTTACTCTCCTTCTCTTTTTTCAATTTATCGGTAACTGTTTCAATTGTGATTGTTGTTTTTGTGGGGTTTCAATTGGTTCAAAACGTAACTCATCTTTATTGTTTGAGTATTAAAAGAGCTGTGTATGTGTAAGCATCTCTTCTTTTTTATTTTTGTCTTAAGTTTTATGGTGAATTTTCTTGCTTATTTAAATTTATATGAAATATTTCATTATTGTGAGATTGTGTTTGTGATTTTTCATGGGAATTTTCCTGTATGATTGTGAAAGTTTATTTTTAAATTAAAGTTTGTAATACAGGTATGTAAAATATTAATATGTACATATAAAATTGAAATTTTTGAAAACCTAAAACTACTTATTTTTAACAAGTTCTTATTGGTTACTTACAAAACATTCCAATTTTAATTAGTTTTGCATCTTTTTGTTTTTGTTTAAAGTTAAAAAATACAAATAAAACTATGTATGTATATAAATTTAATAATATTTTTGGTTACTCGTTAATTATAAAACGGATACCCTAATTGAAATCCATATTGCTTAAAACAAGATGCACAGCCCATTTTTTTTTATTAAAAATTAGTTTTAAGTAAATTTTTTAATAGAAGTAAATTTAGAGGCGAATATCCCAATTAAAGGCCAATTCAAGTCAGTTCAGTTATAATAAACTATAACAATAGGGTGTTTCTTTAGCTGCATGATAATATAGGACCGAAATAGTCTTGGAATGAAAATGTTTTTTCTAATCTGGTAGATAATTAAATAACATTTTTTTTTTCAAATATGATTTTCGCTATAAGTCCGCCGCGGCAACGAGTTACATGGTCCATTCGATCAGTCAAATTTTTGACTACTTTTTTTAAATAAATCTGGCCGTAAGGCGTTAATGGTGGCTTGAATTGAATATTGGCTTCCAAAGCTTCAAGAGTTGCTGTTGTGTCAATATAAACCAATGATTTAACTTAGCCCCATAAAAAGTAATTAAGAGGTTTTAAATCGCAAGAACGAGGAGGGATTCGAATAGTATCCCTTCTGGAAATTTTATGTAAATTTTACTAAACATTTATTGACGTGAAAACCGCACATAAAATTGGGTTACTTCTAAAAATTTACATTTATTAACATTTAATCAATATTCCGTTAACGTTTAATAATAATAAAAATGTAATGAAATATGCAAAAGCTGAAAAATTTTGTAAATTGAAAAAATCCAAATACCCGACAGCAAAATAGACAATTTTAAATATGTACACTCAAAAGGCCAAAATAAGATTAAAACAAGTAAGAAAGTATAGTCGGCCAAGCCCGACCATATGATACCCTACACCACAGTATTTAAAAACACATTATATTTTTATGTCCATATTAATATAGATTTATCTATGTATATAAAACTTCATTCAAATCGATTTGAAAGTTTGGGAGAAGCAGAAATTGCCCCCTACCTACCCTTGTGGTCCTATTTTTGAAAAACTACATAGCTTATGTGTCCATAAAAATATGTTTCTATCTATGTTTTAAATTTCATTAAAATCGGTTTGATAGTTTCTGAGAGGCAGAAATTTCCCCCTATCTTCCCTCATGGTCCTACGATTCGGCCCATTTTCAAAAGGCTTGGTCCATGTGCCAATAAGAAATTTTATCAAATTATCTCCAAAACAGCCAGCCAGCCGGAAGGACATCGTTAGTTCGACTCAGAAAGTGATTCTAAGACGATCGGTATACTTTAAGACCCACCTTAGGACCAATATTTTAGGACGTTACACACATCAGCACAAATTCCCTCTCCACTATAGAGATGTGGGTATAAAAATAAAATTTTATTAAACTTTAAAAAAGTAAACACTACTTCGGTTTATCAGACTATATATATTATGAGCTAAAACCCAAAGTAAATACACCAATACCCCCGGTTTGCGTCGTTTTCGAAGCTGCGTTTTTTTTAAATTTCTGTGATTTTGAAGTTGCGTCGATTTTTCGTCGAATGGCTTCGAAGTTGCGTCCCTAGTGCTTCGATTTGCGTCGTTAATATAAAAATGTTTATACAAAGTTTAAACAGAAAAAGGAGATTTCCCGTAGAAGTCTAATGCAAATATGTATGTGAAGGTTGTCTGCTGATTGAAACTGGCTTAAAATTACATTTGCTGAAGTAAAGTTAGATTTAAATATTTTGCAGCAACAAGTCAAAAAAAGCAAATAAGCTTACAACAAAAACTGGGCATTTTGACGCGTTCTAAATCAGGGGAAAAGGCTGTTGATATTGAAAGAAACCTTGAACTAGCCCCTTCTACAAATAAATCCATTTGCTGTTCCAGTGACGCTGATAAAATTAAGAAATTTGTTGAAACAACAACATATTTACAACATAAACAGGTTACAAATATGAGAAACCGCTTCTTACTATTTGGATTGAAAATCAAAATCAGAAGGTTAACTTTAAGCTTAAACTTTATTTGAAGATCTAAAAAAATCTATCAAATCAAAATTTATTTTTTCAGCTAAAAATATGATTTTCGAAACCAATTAAATGAAAATCAATACAAATGTATGAAAAATTGTGCTTCGGTTTGCGTCGAGTTATTCCGGTCCCAATTAGTGACGCAAACCGGGGCATTGGTGTATCCGCATTTAGCTTAGCAGGCGGCACCCATTAATTTTATTTCTGTTATCATTGCAATTTTGAATACATATAACGATACTTCAAATGTCAAAATCCATTTACATGTTTATAAAGAGGGTATTAGCTCAAAATTAAAAAAAATTTCAATAGAAGCAAAACAATTTTTAATTTAGTATTAAAGGTACATGGGCATTTCCATGAGAATGTCAACGACGACTTGAAAAATAAAAACACTCAACCTTTACTATGCAAAGGTACTTATTGCCTATTACAATTTTTAAATAACAAAAAATAAAAGTTTAAACAGGGGTCTAATCACCGCATTCGATACTATCGTATCGAATAAACTTTCAAATTTTTTTGCATACATAGACACTGACGTATCGAATGAAAACTCGATAAATGTAATGTCGAGTTACTCGATATCGAATGCTTTAATTTCAAATTCAATACATTTCATTCGATATCGAGTTTCATGATACCAAAATAAATAATTTCGATAAATTTGGCTCGATATCGTATGCGGTGATTAGACCCCTGATTATCTCTTTAATTCATTTTAAAGAAATTGAAATCAACTATTTTTCTGGCGATTAAATTCAGATTTCATTCAGATATCAGTAACATTGCAATTATACTTTCAAAATAATGTAACAACAGCCATGAACAAGATTCATGAGGAAAAACCAAATATTTAGTTCGATAAGCGGGATTGCTTTGTGAAAAACATGCTGGTAGGTCCAAAATTTACCATACGTCCCATAAAAACCCCCTTTGCTAAAATAACTTAAAAGCAAACAAATCTCATATAGGCGAAGATATCTAAATAATATTCGACACAAAGGACTTTAAAATGTATCTTAACATCATAACATAATTATTTTCTGGCGGGTCCATGACTCTTGAAAATTTGCTTTTTAAATTCTGTGGTGCAGGCTATCATATGGTCAGGCTTGGCCGACTTCACTGTCTCACTTGTTTGTTTCAAGTTTTTGTTAACATATATTCATTTATTAAGGCTAGGTTACACTATCTCACAAGTCTTATGTATTCCATAATACTTTGTGAGATAGAAATCTAATGAGTTTTGTTGCGACTGTCAAAAAATCTAATTTAACATGACAGTTTGTGTTCAAACTATCACACAAAGTACAAACACTAACACATGAAATAAAATGCAACCCTGATCCAATGAAAAGTATTATTGTTTTGAAATTTTTCAAAAAACGATGGGATGTCGAACTTTTGTCATAATACTTGTCATTTTCGTGACACATTGCATTCACACTATCACACTTTGTCATATTACTTGAGTTTTTGACATGTATTAATACAAAGTATAATAGTGTAATCTAGCCTTTAGTAATACTACAAGAGACAAATCTGTAACGTCCTCTATGTCACGGACGATAATCAATTTTTTTCATTATAAAATCATTTTGTTTTTTTTTTTTTGTTTTAGTGAGACATTTGTAAGGTCTGAACATAGCTTTAATTTTGTTTCATTGTTTTTATTTCAAAAACCCTCTTTTTTATCTACTTTTTTTAATTCTTACATATTTATACCGGTCTTATCAGTTCTTTAAATGATTTTTTTTTGTTTTATTAATAAACAATTAGATATGAAAAAATGTTAACTGAGTTTAATATGAAAACAAGTATTTGAAATTATTAATAACGGGGGGTTTTTAATACAAAAACAAAATAAAGCTTCGCTTATCAGTAAGAGAAACAAAGTCAACAGCACTACTACTTGCCCATTAATCACAAATTACTGAGAATTTCACCTGAGTTTTTGTAAATGCGCATAAAACAAAGACATCTATCTACAAATACATACATTCTTACTTACTTTGCCTAAATGAACTAAACTTTTGTATAGGAAATAAATAACAAACTTAATTTCTTTAAATTCTACTTGAGAATTTTTAAAATAGGGGGGTTTGGGTGGTAAGGGAGTTTTAACTGATAAGAATTTTAATCAAAAAATCTAACCTCTCTCTTCTACCCGTCTCACTTAAGGAACAATATGGCAGACAAGAAAAGCTTATAGCTAAGAATTAATAAAAGTAACTGGAAAAAAACACGGCAATTTCATAAGTAGCTAAAAGATAAGAAAACAGTTAAACAAATGGTTGAAATTAACCATTCATTAATTTTTTATTGATTCTTTACTTGAAGAGAATTAGTGAAAAAGAGGAAAGGGAAATTGTTAAGTTGTTTTTGCTGTAAGTTCAAATTAAGCCAGTGTTTTTTCTCTATTTCCTTTTTAGACTCACCCTTAAACCTCTGCTACAAAATACTTCTATTGGTGTATTGCGCAAGTTTTTAATTTAAGCTTTAATACTTACACACACACACTTCCAAACAAACTCTATGTCTCTCTCTCTCTTATAAATACAAAATTCTTGCTTGGTTTACAGTTTTAAACCCTGCTCTCTGTTTATTATTAAAGTACAAGTATTTACTCGTACTTTGCCGTTATTTTAAGAAAAGCTAAATTTAAAACTGTGTCGTTCTCTTTCGTTTTGTTTCTTTTACTTGTCTCTATTTTTATTTCTGTCTGTAATATTAAAGTAATAGTAGATTTTTTATGAGTCAGGTTGATGACTTTAACTCTGGGTGGTGTTTACCCTATTTTTATTTTGGAATTTTTCTTTTCTTTAACAAGACTTAAAATTCTTCTTCTTGTTGGTTTTGTTGATTTTACTCATACAAATTACACTTGCTTGTTATTTGTTTTTTTTTTTTTTTTTGTTGAAATTTTTTTAAATTTTTGTATTTTGTAATTTAAATCTATGTTTAACATTTATGGTTTTATTTTGCTATTTTTCTAGTTTTTTTCCAGGTATTTCTTATCTCCCGCGCTAACTTTTAGGCCTTAGAATATTTCAAATTCACTTTTATTTAATTAATAAAAAAAAGTATGTGTTTGCTGTTGTTCTTTATAACAGACTTAGTTCTAATGTATAGTTAGAAAGATTAGATATCAAAAATTATTTCAGAGTTTGTATTTTTACACGCAAATGTAACTGGGGCTTGTGGTAAAAGAAATACACAGATTAAACCGATACATTCATATGTACTTATGTATGAACATAAGACTGTTTAGGAAAAAATTGTGAAATTAAAAGAAAAAAAAAATGTTCAATTATATTTTTTTATAATCTTCTTAAACTTTTTAGGCCAAATATTGATTTTTTTTTTGTTTTAAAGAAATGCTAATGAAGGCTTCTATCTATCAAATAATATTAATAAAAACATTTACACTTTTTAATAAAAACTTATTTGTTTTTTAATTAAAAATATTTTTAACTTTGCTTAAAGCTTGACCTAAAACAAATAAAAATTCATTATTTACTTAATAAAAGTAAACAAACACCATTCGTCAGTTAAGCAGCTAGGCCGGCCGTTCTTGGTTGCCTGTCTTTGGTGCGTATTTCGTTTCACTCGCATTGACTAATGACTTGGCGACGTATAACTGTACCGAGTAAACCCCCAACCAGAAGGGCTACTCTCCATTGCGATGCGAAAGAAAATAGTAGAAACTCAAGTTATTGGTACTCTTTAATGCATTCGTTCATTTGTATTTCGCATCTTTTTCTTTTCGCAAATCCTTACTATTTATTTTATTTAAATGTTCAATTTAATTTTTTTTTCATATTTTGGAATTTCATTACTGTCAATTTGCGCTATCTGCAGTTGTTATTGCCAGTATTGCTTCATTTTCAAAAAATTTTGCGAAAGTAATATACTCTCTATTACTTTCGCAAAATTGGCATTTAGCTTTCGCATCGCAATAAAAATGGCCTCCCCTCTGACTAAAAGTTTTTTGTGTAACACATACATACTTAAATACAAATAAAAAGGAATTTAAAAATGTGCATTAATCAACTTCATTTATTTCAATATCAATATTATTTGTCTTTTCCATTTGTACAATTTTCTCAAATTTTTTTTACAGTTTTAACAAGCCGCCATTATTGTTTTTTTATACCCTCCACCACAATTAGTTGTGAAGAGGGTATATTCAGTTTGTCATTCCGTGTGAAACTTTTTTACTATTCATCTCAGACCCTATAAAGTATATATATTCTGGGTCCTTGAGTAATTTTAAGTCGATTTAGCCATGTCCGTCTGTCCGTCTGTTGAAAACACGCTCACTTTCGAAAAAACTCAAAAGAAATCAACAAACTTGGTGTCAAATTGCTTGTAGTTATCCTAAGCAGTTTGGGATTGAAATTCAGCAAAATCGGTTCAATAGGATCTGAGCTATGAATCAAAATGTGGAACCACCACCTAAAAAAAATTGATAATTTTGTTACAAAAACTAACATAAATGGTGGAAAAATGCACAGAATGATATAAGATTTCGCAACAATTTGTTTTATTTAACTGGAAATCACGCTGTGAAATTTCGTGAAGATCCGTCAATAACTTACCCTAGGCCCCATATAAGCCCTACTCCCGGAAAACAGTATATTAAGCGTAAAACCCTAACTAACAATGCTATCATTACAAGTTTTGGCAAGTCACAGTTTCATAGGACTAGAAATTAAACTGTTAAGTTTCGTGAAGATCGGTCCATAATTTACCATAGGCCCCATATAAAACCTACTTCCGGAAAACAACTTAGTACGCCTAAAAACGTAAAAAATAATGCTATCATACCAAAATTTGGTACATCAAAGTTTTATAGAAGTAAAAATAAATGTTTGAAATTTCGTGAAGATCGGTTCATAATTTACCCTGGGCCCCATATAAACCCTACTCCCGGAAAACAACTTAGTACGCCTAAAAACGTAAAAAATAATGCTATCATAACAAAATTTGGTACATCAAAGTTTTATAGGACAAGAAATAAAACTGTGTAATTTCGTGAAGATCGGTCCATAATTTACCCTGGGCCCCATATAAACCCTACTACCGGAAAACAGTTTAGTACGCCTAAAACCGTAAAAAATAATGGAATCATAACAAATTTTGGCCCGTCACAGTTTTATAGGACTATATATGACGCTGTGCAATTTCGTGATGATCGGTTCATAATTTACCCTAGGCCCCATATAAACCCTTCTACCGGAAAACAGTTTGGTTGCCTTAAACCATAATTAATAACAAATCGTCACAGTTTAAGATTATAATAACATCATACAGATATTACTCCTTAAACATTCGAACTGTCGGTGGAGGGTATCAAAGATTCGGCACAGCCGAATATAGCACTCTAACTTGTTTTTCTTAAAATTTCTTTTTTTCTTGTGCAGGGAAGTAGTTTTTAGTTATACATATATGGAAAAAACCATAGCTGCATCACTAGTAGATTTGGTTTTGTTTGGGAAATCTAGACAAAAACAACTACACTCAAAATATTTTGTAGTTAAATTCAAACGAAAATTCATTTTAAACAACTGACAACTTATTTAAAAAACGAATCATTTACATTTCATTTAAAATAAATGAAATTTACATTAACTTTTAAATGTTGATTTATTAACCAGCATATTCCGTAAAATTTAACAGTTTTTTTTTTTTTTTAACGACCAAAAATCAAACTACATAATAATATAAACAAATGTTTTTTAAGTTATTTTTAACTGACGAATTTTACCTACAAATTCGTTATAAGCTAATGCATTTTCAGTTGTTTTAACAACAAAAAAACTACCTACAATTTCGATAATAACAACAGACTTTTATATTTTTCAACTGCCCAAAAATTACTTTTCAAAACAGTAGAAACTACTGATTTATCATTTATTTTACCTATAATAAATTAAATTCCCATAATATAAAGTTAACAATATTTTCATTTCTTCTAATTTTATTTAATTTGACCAATCGAATAAATTTCATTAGGTTTTACAATTCATTAAATGCAGCAAAATATTTAAAACTAAAGATTGAAATAACATTTAAAATTATAATCGTAAATTCGAAATTTTTAATAACAAAAGATGTGTATACATACATATATGTATGTATGTACATATATGTATGTATACATACTTATTACAATAAAAACTAAACTTAAGAACAAGAAATGTTAACAATTGTTATGGGCATTAAAAAAATTTGATATAACTTTTAGGTTACTACCAACAACATCATCTTTTAAGTCAATTTGAAACAACACTTTTTGAACAAAAACCAAAAATTCATACATTTTGCGTTATATTCCAAAGGGCTAGAGCAGATGCCACTGTATCCACCTGGTATACAATCTGGTCAGTTATATCATATACTGAATTAATTGAAAATAAATTCTTCTTAATAAGGAGGAATGGTGGTTGTCCACTATATAAATCTAGTGTCCTCTATTATTATCTTAATTGTACTCGTTTGGGAGTCTGCTATAGTTGGACGATATTTTTGTTTATTATGCCTATCAGGCTTTAAAACTCCATGTATAATATATATCAATACAGCATCTTTTGAGTTTAAAAAAGAAAAAATTTAAATTGCGCACAAAATATGTATATGTATGTACATCATTACTTTGATCCAAATGATCCCATCTTTCTTTTGCGTCGCTCCACAAAGACTTGAGTCTTAGGTCTTTTAAGTTTAAGTTTATATAAACTGGTAATATGTCATTAAAAGTTTACTCCAAGTTATTAAAAAGTTGTTTGCTTTATCAGGGAATAATACTTTAAAATCTATCGAAATCTGCAAAAAAAATAATGTGTTATTATCCGCAAAGATGTTAATAAATTAATCTTACCAGTTCAGGTCCAGAGAATTGTTTGTATGCAGGCCAGCTATCAATAATACTTTTAATGTTAGTATCTTTACAATTAAGAAGTTCACTTAACCGGTATTCAACACATTGTTTCCATCGTTGGCATGTTAGACATTTATCATGAAAGTTGTACTTCAGATAAGTTTTAATTTTTGATGCATCTTGTTCTAGAGAAATGTGTAAGTTATAATCAAAGATTTTATTTAAATTACATATGTAACTATACGAGAATTTTTTACCGTTGCCATGAAAATATATATTTTTTCCATATATTTTAGAGATTTGATTATAGGCTTTAAATTAGCTTTCATAGCATTTTTATACCTATGAAATAGTTTTCCTTTTGCCCTTTGATGCTTATGTTTTTCAAAATAGACTTCCTCAGCTTCGTTTGGAAATAATTGGTGGATTTGAACAGCTAGATTTTGAAGATTTGCAGATTCTAAGCGTATTTTTTTAGAAACATTAAATTCAATTATAACCCTTGTTAACTTATTTTGCTCTGTGTTGCCCAAATGACCATGTTTGTCATAAAATGATTTCAATTCGAAATACATGTGATTATTTTTGAAAATGTGATTAAGATTCTTTAAAAACAAAATAAGACAACGTTAGTACTTCATAAATGTATATTTATTAATATATGGTTAACTCACGTAATTAAAATAACTCTGTTTATCTCTTAATTCTACGTTTACGTTTGTTCGTATATCTGCGTTTGATACTTTCCATATATTAAACTTTTCAATAAACTCAATTTCTCTTCCAAGCTCTCGTATGTTACTAAAACTTCCAATTTCAAATAATTTTTCTAAATAGTATCGGTCAAAACATTTAAATTGCCCTAATGTAATTTTTTGTTCTGTAAATAAAAATTACATTATGCAACATAGTTTTAAAATGTGTCCTTGAGAACAATTTTTATATTTAAATATAGGAAATAAAATGTATTACCTTCTATAAGCGGCTTTACGTATTCATAATTATCCTCGTCAATCTTCATTAATAAATTATAAAGTTCATTTTCATTTAATACATTGGCTTCTTCTTTACCCATTGTTTTGCGGAATGGTTTTGGTTGTTCTAAAACTATTGGTCTAGGGTAAATTTCTTTATTCTAACAGCTTTTTGTCCAGTACTTAAACATGAAATATTAAATGGGTACCCTATTATGTCATTTACTGGAATAATTATAACTGATCTACTTGGTACGAAATTGAGTTTAAATTGCTTTTCACATATTAGAAATAAATCTGAACTTAAATTACAGTAGACAATTTCTTTTATTTCTAAAGCTTCTAATATCTTTTCACAATTAAAAAGTGCAACGTTTAAATGAGACTTGTAGCTAATTCCATTAAATGAAACAGTTTTTAAACAAACAAAATCATGATGTTTTAAAAGTTCAGTTTGTAGAATTACTTTTTTATAATTTGATTGAATACAATCACTTTCGTTATAAAAAACTCTATTGCAATAATTTTTTTTATAGAACAGTTTATAAGCAAATTTTATTTGAAATTTAATTGCTGCAGATATTATAAAACATTTTTGACTGTTGGTAACATTGGCATACGATTTTATTTTCTTGTGCTTTGCTTCAAACATGAAATTAGAAAAATGCCTCAATGGACCGGAAGACTTAAGAACGGTTGGATAATGGATCAGAAAATGATCAGGTATGTGATGGAAATCGATTTTAAAAACGAAACGATTTGAAACCGAAAATATCGTTTTCAGTATCTTTTAAAATTGATTTTAAATACATATTCCTTTTATTTTCGTTCTTTATTCTTTTAAATGTTATATTATATACGTAAAATGAAGTGTTTTCCGAACGAAAATTCAAGACTATAATTCAGAAATGGATTTTGAAATCCTTCGAAATTCATCACACCTTTTAAAAACGTTCGTTTTGAAATCGATCGATTTTCATCACAAACCTGGATGATTTGGTTTTAAATGTTCACCAAATATTTTTATAAACAAAGAATTATGTTCATTAATTGTATCCCTAAGTAAATTTATTGAATTTTTGTTATGTGAGTTATACATTACTAAGTCTAGCAGTCTTACAACTACACATATAAACCTCCACACCTCATCGTCAGTATTTACTAAATCGAAGTACAATAAAGGAAAAAAATTAACATGTTTAAGTTATGTGTATGCAATCTCTGCAAAGTCATTTCTGGAGACATGTTACCAATTTCTATCGAACCATAATTAAAAGTTTTTTTCCTTAAATTTAATGTAAAGGGTGGTTAAATTTCAAGGGCCGATGTTGATTTTGAATAAAACACAAACTATTTAGGAAATTATTGTAATTTTATTTTATTATGATATATTGGTATTACTCAATTATGTATGGAACAAAATATCGGCCAAATGGGCGCCGCGACCACGGCGGCACACCTCCATCCGATGGTCCAAATTTTCGATGACCCTGAGGCATAATGGAGGTTCTATGCCGTTAATGTGCAGAATTATCTCATCCTTTAGCTCTTGAATTGTTGCTGGCTTATCGACGTACACCTTTTCTTTCAAATAACCCCAAAGAAAAAAGTCCAACGGTGTCAAATCACATGATCTTGGCGGCCAATTGACATCGCCATTACGTGAGATAACACGGCCATTGAATTTGTTGCGCAAAAGAGCCATTGTTTCGTTAGCTGTGTGGCAAGTGGCACCGTCCTGCTGAAACCACATATCGTCCACATCCATATCTTCCAATTCGGGTCATAAAAAGTTCGTTATCATCTCACGATAGCGAACACCATTCACAGTAACTGCCTGACCGGCCTCATTTTGGAAAAAATACGGCCCGATGATGCCGCCAGCCCATAAACCGCACCAAACAGTCACTCTTTGTGGGTGCATTGGTTTTTCGACAATCACTCTTGGATTCTCATTCGCCCAAATGCGGCAATTCTGTTTATTGACGAATCCACTGAGGTGAAAATGTGCCTCATCACTGAAGATGATTTTCTTCGAAAATTGATCATCCACTGTTGCCATTTCTTGCCACCATTCTGCCCATTCACGACGTTTGGAATGGTCAAGAGGCTTTAGTTCTTGAGCCAATTGCACCTTGTAAGCGTGTAAATGCAAGTCTTTATGCATAATGTTCATCAACGACGAGCGTGAGAGGTGCAATTGTTGGGCACGACGACGAGTTGAGGTGGACGGCTCTTCAGCCACACTATCGCGAACAGCAGCAATATTTTCTGCAGTACGAGCTGTACGAGCATGCACTGGTGTTCTCACATCTTCTACAGACCCGGTTTGCTCGAATTTTTCCACGATTTTTGCGATTGTACGCACATTTGGACGATCAAATTGACCAAAAAAATCACGAAGTGCACGATATGCATTTTGATTTGAACGCCCATTTTCATAATAAGTCTGGATAACTTAAACACGTTGTTGGTTTGTGTATCTCTCCATGGTTCAAATTGAGTAAGTCTGAAATAGAGAAATGTCAAATAAAATTCGGAAAAAAAACTTGGCGTTTAGGTGTGGTTCACATTCAACATCGGCCCTTACAATTTAACCACCCTTTATTTAGTGAAAATTTGTGGTAATCGTCTACATCAATATATTTATACATTTCTATTAATTTTAAAATCGCTTGACACATATCATAAATAAACACTCCCTCAAAAAGGTCGTGCATAATGTCAACAACTTTATTTTCAATAAAATGAAATGACGGAATTTTGTTAAGTATTGTTTCACATTTTATACCTGTATCTTGGGAATCATTTTTGGACACATCAACCTCATAATTTTCCATGGTTCTTAAAGTTTCAAAAATTTCTTTGCATAAATAGAATGCCTGGTGTTTTTTTACTTTGCACAGTCGACAATATGAAAGTGCATTAAAACTTCTATTACATTCTAATATTGCATTTAATGCAAAATTATCGCCAAGAAATAAACCAAGAACAAATTTTATATTCACATCTTTGCCGCATATCTCAAAATTTATTCCATTAAGTTCTAAACTTAGAAGTTTATTTACAAGATTATTAAGACATGTATTGTTTCCAAATGATTTCAAGTCATTACTTTCTATAAGTGACGCAAGTAAAATATTTTCTATATTGTGGCAATTTTAAATTGTTGGAAAAGAAATATAAAATGCACAAATTGAAGATGTGTGGGAACCCAGAGGATTATTTATTTGTAGATCGTCTGCATAAAGGAAGTATGGTGTCACCTTTTGATCTTGAGGGAACTTTTTTAATTTATTTCGCCGTATATCACCCTGAACAAAATTGTTTAACGTATCTTCAGCAAGTAATTTTTCAATATTTTTTAAAGTTATCAGTTTTAAAAAATTGTTTCATATAAAAATCAATTGGAAATACTACACCCTTTTTTTAACGTTGCTAATACAAGTTTCGCCTTTAATATATTTTGGTTGAATTGTATTTGAGAATATTGATTCATCAATAGGCATTAGCAAATCAATTTGTTTAAGTGTCTGTACTAATTTAAACTAACTGTTTGAATCCTTAAACATGTTAGATATATTAAATAAGAAGACAAGCAAAGTAAGTTGATTTTTTACATCAATTGAATCTAACATACCAAACCGACTATATCAAATGCGTCTCTTCTATTGATGTTGTTTTTTGAAAATAATGATACGACAAATTTTAATGCCGAAGATTTTAAACATTTCAAATAATCGTCGCCTTTTTCTTCTAATCTTACATTATTTTTACTGTTTAAGTCTATATAAGGATGCTCTTCCTTATCAGAAGGACTACACGAAATATTACAATTATTTATATTATCGTTAGCTATTTTATTCTTAAAATGAAAATTGTTCATATGTTTTCTGAATGTATCGAATGAAGAAAAGTCCTTTGTACATTCTAAGCAGTTAAAATTGCTACAGTTTGATATGTAATGTAGTTTAAAATGACTAAAGAACGCTTTATATAAACTAAATGAAACTTTACACACAAAACATTCCGCCATTTTTTTAGTTGTTTAAGTATTACCTGCAAATATTATAAATGGTTTTTGTATACATACATATCTTATCATGGCATGTATATTTCTTAATTTTGAAGACGATTCAATTAAATTTTCGTTAACTAATCTACCTTTTTTTCCTTCGAAAAAAACACGCGCCGGGGCTTCTTTTCTTTCAATTTTATTTTTCTTCAGTCAACTATTGAGAAAATTGTTTAAATGTTTTATTTAAAATTTGTGGTTATGTACTCATGTCCATATATGCAAATATACTTACGAATTTTAGAGATTGTTGCATAGCACTAAATGGATTAATATGTATACAGTACTTTTCGTATATAGTCACTACGCTTATAGTCACATTAGCGATATAGTCCATTTTATCTGTTTATTTTGCCGCTATAATATAAAGTACTAACGTTATAGTCCATTTAGCGATATAAACACATTTGCCATATATGCCATCTATCAACAGTTATAAAAGGGAAAAGTAAAGCAAATTAATTAGCAAAATTTACTAAGTTCTTTTTAGTTTTCGAATCAAAAATTCATCCAAAGAAAGAATGAATTAAATCATTTAATTTTTGTCATCAACTCTTTACTCGTTAAAAAATAATAACAGCCTGTTCAACGATTTCGAACGTTAACGTTCGCATAGAATATTACATTTTAAACAAAAACAAATTTTCGAATTTTGTTATTGTTTTAAATATAATTTTCTATGCGAACGATGACGTTCGACATCGTTAAACCGGCAGTAAGTTTTTGCCGTTGGTTTCAGTTATGAAATATCTTGTTATTATTAAAATTTTTTTTTTTTATACAGTATGCAACTCTGTTGCAAAAACATTAGTCTGATGTCGGTGTAATTTATATGAATTTTTTATTTCCTTTATTCACATATTTTGATTATATTCGAATTCGGTTATATGCATCATAGTGGCATATATGTGAATTAGCCTTATAGTCACATTAGCGATATATTCCACGTTATGGTTGCAACTAAAGGATGTGACTATAAGCGAAAAGTACTGTAATTTTTTCTTCTAATGAGATTTATGTTTAAAAATTTAAATCAATTGTCTTCTTTTTTATATGTAAAAAAGTTTTTTTATTGTTCCATATTAAACGCATTTTTTTACAAAAATTTATTAAAAATGGTCAACATAACCAATTTTTTTGTTGCTATGTATTTTTAAAGAAATTTCATTAAAACCAAGGCGAATTCATTACAGGGACAACTTGTACCTGTAATAAATCAAAAACAGAAACAAAACAGACACAAAGATAATAAGCAAAATTTTGACATCCAACAGTTACAAAGCAAAAAAAGTTATCAACAGGTCTTTAAAGATTAAAGCTGCGTTCACAATCAAAAAAACATTTTCACTTATGGCGATTTCTTTTCTGAGAAATATGTTGCATAAATGTTACATGCTCTATCTCTTTTGTGTAGGTCATGTAACATTTATGCAACATATTTCTCAGAAAAGAAATCGCCATTAGTGTTCATAATAGAGCAACATGTTCTTTTGTAACTACACACATTTTGCATCAAGAAACCGTTTGCAACAATTTGTATGAAATTGTTTCTGACGTTTAAAATAATTTTATTTAGTTTTGAATGAAAACATTTTTGCAACAAAAATGTAACTAAAATTTTTTTAAAAATATAACTAAAGTTGAGTCAACTAGAACTTCAGCAACAATTTGTATGAAATTATTTCTGACGTTTAAAATAATTTTATTTAGTTTTGAATGAAAATTTTAACAAAATGTTTGCAGAAATAAAAATAAATGCATAATATTGTTGTGGATAAAATTTGCGAACGGTTTCTTGATGCAAAATGTGTGTAGTAAGTTACAAAAGAAATTGTTGCGCTATTATGAACACCAAGTGAAAATGTTTTTTTGATTGTGAACGAAGCTTAAAACAAAGCAAATAAAATTATTAAAGATTTGAACTACACCATTTTTCATTGAAAATGAGAAAATTCCAAATGAAAATGAGAATTTCAATTTGAAATTGAGAAAATTCCAAATGAAATTGAGAATTTCAATTTGAAATTGAGAAAATTCCAATTGAAATTGAGAATATCAATTTGAAATTGAGAAAATTCCAAATGAAATTGAGAATTTGAAATTGAGAAAATTCCAAATGAAATTGGGAAGTTTAAATTTGAAATTGAAAAAATTCCAAATGAAATTGAGAAATTTTAATTTTTCCTTGATAAAATTGAATTATCTATATAATTTTTATTATATTCATTCAACAAATATACATAACTAACAAGGATCGAAAAAAAATTAAACTAAATAAAAATCGCAGTATTATTGACCAACAGGCATCCAGATCCTCGTATTGGTATGTGACAATGCTCAATGCCACAGTCGGCTACAAATTATTTCTGACAACTCTCCAGCTACGCTCCTGCGATTGAGCTTCTATTCACCGATGCTTAACCCCATTGAAATTATTTGGTCAAAAATAAAAAGTACGGTAACAACAACGATGAATGTACCGAACGTAATTCCCACCCATGTAGGAGAACAGATGCTTGTCTTATTAGAACAGATGATTAATGCTTCTAAGACATGTATAACTACTGGAGATTGCAGTAGAGCCATACAACATACTTCATCGTTTTACCAATCTCTTCTGGATCTGGAAGATATGCCTGTTGGTCAATAATGCTGCGATTTGTATTTATTTTCATATTTTTCGATCCTTGTTAGTTATGTATGTTTGTTGAATGAATATAATAAAAATTATATAGATAATTCAATTTTATCAATGAAAAATTAAAATTTCTCAATTTCATTTGGAATTTTCTCAATTTAATTTGGAGTTTTCTCAATATCAAATTGAATTTCTCATTTTCAATTGGAATTTTCTCAATATCAAATTGAAATTCTCAATTTCATTTGGAATTTTGTCAATTTAATCTTGAATTTTCTCATTTTAAATGAAAAATGGTGTAGAAATAATGTCTCTAAAAAAATATTCCAAAAATTGGAAAAAATCAATATACATAACAACCAACAAACATTTTTTTATTTCAAAGTAAGTAATTCCAAAATCCAAATTTAAAACATTAAATCCTTTGCTATATAATTGATCGAAAAGCGAACAATATGTTTTGAAACTAAAGACTTATTTTCGTTTTTCCATATGTTTAATTTTGATTGAGCGTTTTGAATATTTTAAAGAATTTTATAAGGTATTTATTTCCCCTAAAAACTCCCTTCTCTTGCTATAATAAAAGTCACCGAAGTTTAGGTTTGTCTTAAATTAGTTAATTATTCTTTGTTTTGATACCTAACTCAAGATGACTTCTCTTATTGGTTTTTTGATAATATTGTTTATCATACAAGTGTATTAAGTTAGAAAAGCAAAAAAATATATACATATGTACATATATAAAATTAAGTGAAGCTCCCAAAGAGTAAGCTTATCACAACAACAACAAAATGTTATCATTAGTCAATATCAAAATAGTGGTAGTTGTGTTTGTCTCTGTTTACAAAATATAAAACAAAAAGAATAAACCTCAAAGTAAAAAATACCGTAGTAAAAAAAACAGACCACCACTACAAATTAAACTCTGGCTAAGAATAATATTCACTCACACTTAAAACCCCAATATAAAGCGCGTTTTTATCTAAACCCCCACACGGAAAACACACAGCCACACATTTATACACCTATGGAAAACAGAGAGTAATTGATTATATAAAATCTCTCGTTTTTACTAAAACAAAATGAAGAAGAATACAGTTAGTTAGGAAAAAACTAAGTGTTCTTAAGAATGTTTGCTTCAGTGTTGCCGATTTCTGTGTAATTATCCAAAAATATGACAAAAAAATTATTTCTTCGACTATTTTTAGATCATAAAATTTTTATTATTTTAATTAAAAAAGTATTTTATTTTTAAGTTTTATTTTTTCTTTTTCCATTATTTTCATAATTTGATAATGAGCGATGAAGCCCATTTCTTATTATAATGCTACGTAAACAAGCAAAACTGCAGGACTTGTGCTACGAAGAATCAAGGAGCTGTTTAACAGCAACAACTACACTTCATGTACTATTTGGTCCGCTACAAAATCGCTCTCAATTTATGATGAATCTTTCAATATTAGTAGTTAAATCGGATATGATCTAAGCGCATTAAGCTCTGTATTGTCCACATATTTTTATTTAAAGGCTCGAATTTGAATTAAGCGCTTTAAAATCTTTATATTCCATATACATATTTTTATTTAAAGGAGATTTTCGCTGCAGAATATATATGTATGTTAAATATATCATTGGTGTTGTAATCTCTGTCGGTGGTGCATATGAGACAATATTGAAACATTTTGTTAGGCCAGTTCAACCATGTGGTTTACAACACATACTGCAGGCTCCTCGATGGCTTTGTTAAAGGACTTTAACAGCTTCTGGCGGTTTTCTTTGGAGATATTTGAAAAAAAAGGAAATATATTAACCAGACAAAAAAAATCCCCCAACTAAAAACCAACATTGGAAATGAAATCATGAATTGCACCCGAATACGGTTTATAGAATAAGGTAAAAAGGGCAAGTATATGCTAATCAGAAAATTGCCATCACTTCAGGACGTCTTTTTCAAAGCTAATAAAATAAAATTGTCCTTTAAAAAAAATTTATAATCGCATAAAAAAAAGGTCTATATATCGTCGGTTGATTATTTAATTGTCGTATGTGGATACAAATTACATTGACATACGACAATTATAAAAACGTAACGTAACTGACTGACTAACTGACTGAATGATCTAGCATCGCACAGCCTAAACGCCTGAAGCAAGAAAGTTGAAACTTGGACCGGAGTTCGATAAATCCAGCCACTGGTTAAGGCGGGATTTTTGGAAACTGGATTGCTTAGGGGTTAAAGGATAAAAACGTATAAATTCACTAACCTTATATATCCTAAACTGAGCCCCGTTTTCACAACTTATCTATAGCTTAAGCTAGGATTTTATCGGCCGTATAAAAAGATTTCCATTAGAAAATCTTTACTTTAACCTTAAGTGAGCGATAAGTTAAAGGCAATTTCATCCTACCTGGAAAACTTTTCATACGGCCGATAAAAGTGATAAAAAAAAAATTGAGTACTTAATTTTATTAATTTAATGTTCAATAAAAAATATGCGGACAGGTATCTGGTACTTTTTTGAATTAAGCTCTTTTCGGTCTTTTAAACCAATAAACATAAAAATAAAAATTATATCACACTCGTAACTTATCAAAAAAATACAAAAATTAATTTGGTACTTTTTCGAAGAGGTGAAAATCTTACTTTTTTGGTAATTTTTTTAAAAAACATTTTTCTTTATTCATTGACATATGCGTATTAAATTATGGGCTCCCACTACAATACTGAACTTTTTTATACTTTAGTTGGGGGAAAAAAGTATCAAAAAGAGGAAATTCGGGAAATTAAATTTAAATGTTCGTTCTACATGTGGTACTTTTTGAATTTTCTATAACATTGAACTTAAAAACATAAAATTATAGATGCAGGGTCCTGAGTGAATGAGAACCTATAAGATGAAAAATGTTGGTACTCTTTTATTTAAATTTAGAAACATATTCCTTGTTGGCATAGAAATTTGTCCACGAAATAAAGGGAGACTAATGAAGTAGCGGGTTGAATGTTTTGTTTTATTTATGCTATTTTGGATAATGTTGATGCTTTGTCTGTGTAAAATATTATTTGGATTCCGGCAACACTGTTTATTTTTACACAGGGGGAGTAATTGGAAGAGAGACAGAGCACAGTCTTGGGTAATTAGAAATAAACTGTTATGAAAACGTACTTGAAGTATATACACGGTGTGGTTGTTGTAATTATTGCTGCTGTTTTTTTTTACTCTATGTTTACACAATTTAGCTCTTATTATTATTATGGGGTAAATTTAAGTTTCAGTTCAAATTTAGGCTTTGACACGATCAAAACAAAAGATTTTTTTTTTCAATATTAGTGAAACGACAAATATTAAAAAGCCCTTATTTATTTATTGAAAAAAAAATTACAGCTTCAAAACGTCTCTACCCAGCCGAATGAAAATGGAAAAAACTCCCCGTTACACACAACGGGAGCGTAATATGGTATTGGGCTATGCCGCTCAATACAAAGAAATTATCGAAAATAAACGCACCGATGCCGAGTCGAATCGCAAAAAGGACGAGGTGTGGCGTCAAATTGCCAAAGAGTTTAATTCTCGTGTCTATCATCAACGCTCCTCCAAACAATTACGTCAATTATACAAAAATATGAAATTGTTATTGAAAAAGGATTTATGTGGTGAGGGCAAGGGTAATCGCACCTTTATGGATTTACTTAATACCATATCACAGCAAGAATCAGTGGCTCAATATATATCGGAGCAAATGTCACCAAATGGTTATAGTAATGGCAATGGTCGGCAAAAGTACGATGACGATTACGATGATTCAAAGGTAAGTTTTATAGGTATAAAAAATATTGTTAGAAAATAAGAAAATGTGTTGGTATATGTTGAAGTATTTAAACAAAAAAAGATAACAAACGAGTTTTGAAAAAAACCAGTTATAAAACAGCTCTTGGCTACAATCTGATATTAGAACAATAATGACAAGTAGAATTTTTGATAAAACAAAAATTGGAGCAATATTAAAAAAATTACATCTAATAGTTTCAACATTTATAGTGAATTTTAAACAATAAAAAATAAATGCCTGTATTCATAAAAATATGTATTTAATATTTAAAAAAGATTTACAAAATAAATGTTCTATGAAAATTTTACTTAATAAACGTTTGTTAAATTTAGTAATAGTTTTTGAATACTGGTGTTAATCTTTAAATTATTGGTTTTTAAACAAATTTGGCGAGTTTCTTTTTAATTTTTTTAAAATGTTCTAAAATATTTTAAAAATTAAAATTTAGGACTTGAAAATAAAACTCTAAAGAAAAAATATAAAAAAAGTTATATTCAAAATGTAGTACTAAAAAATACAAAAAGTTATATTCGAAACCATTAAATTTAATTTGTTAAATTTAATCAAATCCAGCTTAAAAGGTTTTGATAATAAATTCCTAAAATAATAATCCTTAAAATTTTAAAAGTATTAAGCTTAAATAGCTATCAAAATACACTTTCTATCAATAAATAAATATGTTTTCTTCCGAACGGAATTGTACTCTGTGACATGGTTGATTATCTTAAATACTAATTATTAATATATTTTTCAACATAACCTAATAACAATAATTTTGAGGTTATGTGGATTTTTTTTTCAAGATTTTGTTTAGTTTGTTTACAAACTTGGTTGTTTTACTAAGGAACATCAAATTCTGGGGCTTGATTCTGGCAGTCGCGATCGAGTACTTTCTCGATTCGAAAGCAATTTAATATCTAATTATTTCGGTCAATAATGAACGAATCGGAATTATTTTATCAGTGTTGTAAAGTATTGATTTGAGTTTCACAATACTGAAAAAATAATTTCGATTCGTTCAGTATCGACTAAAAAAATTAGATATAAACTGCTTTCGAATTGAGCAAGTACTCGACCACGACTGCCAGAATTAGGCCCCTGGGGGGTTACCGCGTATTTCGATTCGAAAGAAATCATTTACGGATTCGAACAATTTGTACTGTGTATTACGATTTTCGTTATATTTGTTTCGAATAAACGGACGTTTTTCACACTTTATTGAAAACAAAAAATCACTATCTTAAAAGAGACTCTCTATTACGAACAAAAATTGTTCATCAAATTTCCCATTTTTTAAAAAATACAACCTCTGTCATCGTTTCGAACGATTACGAAAATCGTAATACACAGTACAAATTGTTCGAATCCGTAAATGATTTCTTTCGAATCGAAATACGCGGTAACCCCCCTGGTCTTAATTTTATTGTTTAAAATTTGATTATTAAAAATAATAATAAATTCGTTTTTTTGCTTAATCAGAAATATGTTAACGTTAATTTTGTATAGTTTCCCCTTTTGCAGCATCCTGTTCTCAATTATGATGGCATGGATCATGATGTTATTGTCATTAAATCCGAAGATATCAGTGATAATGAACAATCCCATAGTGGTGAAGCCATGGACGAAGATGATGATGATTGTTTGAGCCCTAAAGATATTCCTGAAGTATGTTTGGAAGAAGAAGATGAAGAATTATTTGCCACCGATTTGAGACAGCCACAGCAACCGAACTCCGCACAACAGCAAACGCAGAAATCAACACAAAATCAACAACAGCAACAAACCCAAAATCAACAAAATCAAACACAGCCTCCTTTATTGCATCATTCGCAGCAACCAGAGATTACCATACAAAATATAGGAGGTATTAGAGTGGGCAGCATAGGCAGTATGGCCAATATGAAGGCTTTACAAAATGTTGTTAACAATAATAACAACAACAATGCAGCCTCAACAAACTCAGCTTTAAGTATAACCCACGCAAATGGATCAGCAGCAGGCCAGGCTTTAAATCTAAGACAAACCAGTGCTGAACAGCAATTGCTTTTAAATGGTTTAGGTTTAAGTGCGGTAAATCATAATAACAATGTAATGGACAGCAATAACCGCATGCCTACTTTGCAAAGAGCAAGTCACCAACAACCGCAGCAACACAGCAATCAATTACAGCAGCCTCAAACTCACAGTAATATTCACCTAAATACCCACAGTAATGCCACCCAACAATTGCTACTCAACATCAATGGCGGTAGTCCCTTTACACCACACAAACACTATGGCCAACATAGACAAACCTCCACCCCCAATAGTATCTCCCAAAAAAATTCCCAAAATGACTATTTTATGCTGGGCATCGAGGAACGCAAATTGAAAATAGAACTGCTTAACGCCCAAATTAACTATTGGAAAAAATTGACCAAGAAATTAGATGAAAATCCCGGCCATAATCCCAATCCCGCCTGCATGTGCCATTTTCCCGGCAAAACAAACGGTTTGCAGACACCCTCCTCTACCAGCTAGGAGGAGGAGAAAAAGGAGTTAGTAAGTGAGGAGGAAGAAACAAAACAGCTGAAAGTGGTTCAAAATTCAAACGAGGAATCAGAACAGGCAAAAAGTCGTGAATCGACTCCCAATCTACTAGAACCTTTAAATTATGAAATTATACAATTAGACGATGATGATGATGATGATGAAGAGGAGGAAGAGGTTATGGAAAATGAAGAACATGAAAGTGTAGAGCATCAGCAAATAAAAGAAATTGGTAATGCAGAAATTATACTTCAGATGGAGCACCAAGAGACAGAAAAGTCAGGTGTCCCTCTAATAAAAAGGGTAAAACAAGAATTAGAAAAGGGTAAAAGAAAATTAAAAACCTCTACCAACAATTTAGTTGTGGACATAAGTCAGTCTATTAAATGGCATGAAATTATAAATGAAAACAGCGATACAGATAATAACAACCCAAAGAAAATTAAAATATTTAATACAAATTAAAACAAACCAAAAATTTAACAGTTGAAAGGAAACAGACATCAGTAGATAATTCTTAAAATTAAAAGAAACAACGCTAATGTCCTTTTTTTACACAAAAGACTGAAAACATTTTCAACAAACTTCACCAGAAAAATTATGCCTGTAAAAAAGTTTAAGCTGTTCTTGAAAAACAGCTTAACAAAGACGTATGTATGTATATAAATTATAAATTAATTAGTTAAACAATTTTTTTGAAATTAAATTAAAAATATTTTGGAACTAAGCAAACAATAAGGAAACGAAAAAAATTGCAAAATTTTATTAAAAAATATTTTTGAAGTTTCTTATTTTTTTTAGGTTATTTAATTTTTTTAAATCCGTTTAAAAAAATTCCATTTTGAAATTTACACGGTTGTCAATTTTTTACACAAATAGCGAAAAGATTTTTAAGGACGTTTTTAAATTTAAAGCAATTAATTTATTTATTCAAAGGTGTGCTGGAAATCGAAAACGTAAAACGCAAGAATTTTAACTGTAGTTTTTTTTAAATTTTAAAATCCCAAATTAAATTTGTAATTCTCAACTTTAATTTCAAATTTCAAAATATGCAAACAATTTTTCAAAAACTGGCGCTTAATTCTTAAAATTTTTTTTTAAACAAACTATCAGTTAGAAATGCCATTATGTTTCTCTTTACTTAATTTGATTAGTATTTAATCTAAGTTAAATTAATTATATTTAATATATAGTATGTATATGGGCACTTCCACAGAAGTGTTACGTTTCGCCACCAAGTAATTAATCTTGAACTTTAGACCCATTTTGATCAAATTTTTCCTCCGTTTCAATAAATTGCGCTTTACACAAAAATACCATATATTAAATACCTAAAAAATTCTTCTTTGAGAAACAATTTAAAAATGCTTGGTGCGTAACGGGACAAAAAGTAGACTTTGCTGTGGAAGTACCCATAAGTATGTTGTACAAAAAAAAAAAAAAAAAAAAAAATCTCCCAAAATAAACAGAAAACATGTATGTAAGTGGTTCCTAATCTAGTCCTTTTTTCAACGTATTATTTACTAAATTAATAATTATTAATTAATTACTTTAGAAAACTTTAAAAACAATTTTTTAACTATAAAAACACTGTATGCCAAATAAAACAAACTGTTAACTTCACAAAAAAGCTAGTTTAAAACAACCATCTAAATAATTATTTAAGGTTTAAATGTTTTTTTACAAACTTGTATTTATTAAAAGTTTTATGCTTTTTTTTTATTTATACAATTTTTTCTTGCCATATTATTTTTGAATTAAATTTTTTAGTATTTAATTTATTAGTTTTAAATTGTTAACAATTTTTTTTAAATTATATTATTCAAGGTTTTAAAATTGAATGTACTTAATCATATTTTTGTATTTCAAAGAAAAATATATTAAATTTTATTTAAACTAGAACTAAATTTATTAATATTTTAAATGTAATTTTCTAGTCTTTGTATGTATATACTTAAATTATTTAAATAAAAAAAAATGTGTAAAAAATATTAAAAAATTAAGTTAAATATGTGTTTCAATAAAATGTCTGAAAGAAATTAGAAAATATATATTTTATATCATGATGAAGTTTGAGAAAAAAAAATTAATTATAAAGGTACATTATTTAATTTCATTTATTATCTATTTTATCGGGGCAAATACATTTTGTATATTTTTTACATGCAGTTTGACAGTCATTATATACAAATATCAATACACCTTACATACAATATCCATGGTGGAATAAGCAGGTGGCATCGTTACGGCAACAAATACAACATTACAACAAAAATGGAAATTATATCACCGCTTACGTCAAAAAATACTTTAAACAAAAATCAAAGCGTACCGCTGAACGTGATAAATTAAATAAATTTTTAGCCAATTTTTGTTTAATAATGGTCAATATCTTATTTATTTTAATTTTAAATTATCAAAAACTTTAATAAAATACAATAATCACAGCACAAACCGTGGACTTTTTGTAAACATAAACAAAACTTTGACATAAACCTAGACAAACAATGCAAGAGCAAAAAATCGTCATCTGGCGTAGTGCTGCCACCTGTTTATTTCACCATGACAATATCCAAGCAAAAAATTAACAGCTGGCTTAACAAGGTCACCTTATAATAATTACACCATGTATACAACCCTAAATTTTCATTCGGGTTTTTGCAACAAAGTTGTATTTTTTAGTAGTTATAATGATAACACGCAACACGGCTGCCAGACTTGACGATTTATCGTCTTTTTGAAGATTTTTGGGTCCAAAAATGGCTTATTCACTGTTGCCAATTTGCCGTCATATATAATATGGACATTATTAGCAGACATTAGAAGTTTGTTGGTAAGGGGCGACGCTGTATGCCTGTCACACTTTACTTTTTCCTCTATCGCCTACAAACTTCGTCTGTCCAGCAAGAACGTCCATATTGTAAATACCGACTTTGGAGATTTTCTCCGCTAAACCTAGCGTTTTTTAAGTGTCAATCGCTCATCTATATGTTTTTTAGAATTGAAAATAGTTTAAGAGCATGGCAACAAACGTGTAAAAATTAGAAACGTAATTAAGCAGTAATACAGATGTATATTAATAAAATCTTTTTGTATTGAAATTCTTTAGAAAGTTTAAGATACAAAGTAGATTCAAAATTAATTTCTTTCCATTCCTTTTTTCCCCCTAACTATTGACAACGATAATTAAAATTTTGGAAAATAACGTAAGGGCTGTATACTTGTATTAAAATATGTTTTCTCGATAGATCCCAAGCAATCCACTCAATTTCATCGAAAACGCAAATAATTGGCACAAAATATAATAACTATTTTAAAAATGTTCGCCTTTTTAGGTAAGAAAAAATATTTTTGGGAGATAAAGTAGCTTTGGAAATCAGAAGAAGGAATGGATTTTGTATTAAAATTCTATCTGTTTTATTTTTATTACTTACGGGCGTTGGATTTAAGTGTTATTAAAAAAGCGCTGAATTAAATAATTAGCGGGTTCTTGTTTTTGAAATCCGATTTGACGGGAAAATTTTTAAAAAAGTTTGGCAATATCGTTTTTAAGCAACCCTGTTTTAAGGTGACTAACGAAAACGACAGTTTAACAAGGAACATTTTTGGGTGCTGACGGTTTTTTAAGTAAAAATTTGTGTATTATTCACACAAACAATTGTGTGCTAAATTATTTCATTAAAATTATTAACTATTTACTTAATATACATGTTATAATAATACCTGATTACAAGCAAAGATTATTTTTGACAATTTTCCTACGCTAAACAGCTGCTGCTGCGAAATCTTGTCTACGTCGCGTTTAGATAAATAAAATTTTTGGACCCAAGTGTTTTATGTGCGCGAGTGATGTGTTTTTTATAAACATTATACATATATATAACCGTCGTTGGCGTTAACGTCTTATTGTCTCATATTTTAATAAATAGAAAAATTTGTGCTAAAAAAAACTAAAGTGAAATATCTTGTTAAGAAAAATTTTTGTTTTTGTAGGTGATTTAAACTTAAATGCTTGTATTTTTTGCTTATGCAAAGTTTACAAAAACAATTAGAAGTTTGGAAAAAGCGGTTTAGGAGATCATTGTGTATTGGAGGTAAGTTTTCTATTTTTTCCTCTACATTTTCATATGGGTCGTGCCCCATCCGGTGTTTTTTTCTTCTCTTGTTGTGTTCTGTTGAATTTCTGCTTCTTGTTACATATTTTCTTTTGTTCTCTGCTGCTACCTTGCTGCAGCAGTTATCATATTAATATTATTGTGTGTATGTGTATTTATGACGTTTTTTTTGTTAAAATTATTAGACGCAAACTCTGTTTTGTTTTACATTTAAAGAAAACACCCTGTTATTTTGAAGATTTCAAAAGTTTTTCAAAGATTTTTTATCGTATTTTTTAATTGTATTATTAAATTTTGATTTTTTCGATTACTACACCCTCATCTTATTTTGCAGTAACAGCGACAGCAGACAAAACAATAAGAACTAAGCTTCCATTATATACATACATACATATATACATATGTACATATTCTTGTGTATATTAGTCATTCCTCGATTCATAAAATTTCATTCACTCTTTCCTAACATGTCAAACACCTATTTTTCTGTATGTATGTATGTAGGTACAAAATTTATTTAACATTTTTAACTCTAGCTTCCAATTAGAGTTTTTACAAAATTTTACATCAAAATGTTACGGAAGTGCACTAGTAGTTGAATACTTGTGTTGTTAATTCCAATAAAAGTGGAAAAAATAAAATTTAATTAAATAACAAACACCGGCTTCGCTAACTAAAGCTTTACTGGATAGCCGTCCTTCGGCTGGATGAAAGGATTTTCTCCTCTATGGTAAAACAAATAACGGCTTCGCTTACTGAAGCTTCTCTACATATTCGGCCACCGGCCGGGCGCAAAGATTTTCTTCTTAATAGTATTCTGGCAAACTGCTTTGTAATATATATTTTAATTGGCCAAGAGTGGCTTTTTATATTACATTTAATGAAATAAATAACAAACTGAATAGACGGGCTTGGGCCGCGCGCAAAGTTTTTCTCTTCTATGGTTAACAAAGACTCTTGCATTTTCGCAAACTCATCTCCCATTCTTAATGGTTTAAGCATTTTTAAATACATTTTGTAAATCGAGATAGATCTATTCATAAAGCTATAAAATGAAACCAATATTGGTCATTACGTTTAGAAATGTATTAGAAATCGCATGTATAGGTATATGAGGCTTCAGAGGTCCGCAACTCGAAACTACATATATATTTGCTCCACTTTTTCACTTTATATTTTCTTCTTCACCCTAGGCATTTTTTTAAGCTTCGTCGGTAAACTAGCCTTAATCCATTTTATATTAACCAAAATTTTTATTATTTACGTTTTCAAAAATAAATATGCTTTAATACTCGTATACCTAACCTCCAGAGCTGTGAAAGACTGTAAGTAATTGGTATTGCAATCCAAACAAACAATAAAATATAGTTGCAATGATTGCAATCACAAGATTGGAATACTTTGTGCTGCAATCATTTAAAAATAATTCTTTTTAGAAATCATTGAATGCAATCAATTCGATTGCAATAAAATTTTAATTGAAATCTAAAGAAAACGAAAATTTTTATTATAATTTCATTTTGATTGCAGTTACTTGATTTGATTGCAATCAATTACGTTATACTTAAATTGATTTCAAAGAATTTATCGCATTCAAAATCGGAAAAAAGTAACGAAAATCGCCATATTTGAAAAAACTCATTGAATTTAAAAACAGCCATTATTAAAAAAAAAAATTAATAAATCAGCAAAAATCACTAAAAAAAATAAAATAAACTAAAAGTAAGATATAAAAAAATTGCCATAATCTAATAATCTTCATTCTCAAAATGTTGCCAAAAACATTTTGATGGATTTCAATCCCACTTCATTTCAATCCCAATTCATTTCGATTTGTAGAACATGCCCAATTAATTTTAGAGATAAAATTGCGAAATTAACATAAATAAAAAAAAAAAAAAAAACCAACAAGATGCTTTGGTAGACTGGTAATGTTCTAATCTATTAGTGCGAGTGTTGCGGGTTCGATTATCGCTAAAACTTTGGTGTCTTTAACTACAACGCATTATTTATCTTCGTTATTATTATTTAATTTATTCATTTATTTACGTAATATTAAGCCATTTAGGCCAAAAATGCAATATTACAAGTGATAAATGCTTAAGCTACATGCGTACATAAATATAATATTCATTAATCTAGAATTATAATTCATGATTAAAACTAACAAAATGAAAATTATAAAAAATATAAATACTGTCACTTTAGATTAAGATATATTTATCATAATTATCATCCATCAGTAGCTTATCAAGATTATTTAGAAAGTCTAAAATTTTTACCCGGAAAACATTATTTGAATAGGAAAAAATACGTAACGAAAATGGTAAAAAGTTCCAAAGCCTAGCAATCCGAACAATAAAAGGGATTCCTAGAAGTTTACCATTTTTGATAATTTTATAAAATCATGTTCCGATATTTAATAAAGTTACTAAAAGTACATTTAAGAAAACTGAAAGTAACGTTGCTGTACCCGTAATGTACCGCACCGTACTGTAAGCACGTTGGTGCACTTATAGAACGTTTAAAAACGTGTCATATGTTTTCCCATACATAAACAAAAAGCAATAGTATACCACTGATGGAATCTGACAATTCTTAAATTGTACCGTCTCAATGGCAAAATTGTACCAAATTAACATAAATTGTACCAAAATTTCGCTATAAAATAAAAAGCATACATAGTAATTTATAATTCACTTTATTATTAAATAAAAACAAAAATAAAACAGGTAAAAAGGTATAGTTGGTAAGGCCAACCATTTGATATATAAAGATAAATTTTCGAGAATGTACCTTTTTTGGGACCAATAAGCACTCATGGACCCGCCAGAACAAAGTTATGTAATTGGATTTAAGATTCATATAAAAGTTATTTGTGCCGAATATTATTTAGATATCTGGGAGGCTTCTCTCTTTTGCGATGCGAAAGCAATTTTAATGCGAAAGCTAAATGCCAACTTGGTACTCTCTATCACTTTCGCAAAATTTTTTGAAAATTAAGCAATACTGGCAATAAAAATGAAAGATGGCACAGATTGACAGTAATGAAATGCTTAAAAAACCGAAAATATTTGAAATTGGAAAATTTAAATAAAAAATAAATAGTGATGATTTGCGAAAAGAAAAAAAAATTAATAGATGTGAAAGACAAATGCGCAAACGCATTAAAGAGTACCAAACGCTACCAATTTTTTTTCGCATCGCAATAGAGAGTAGCCTCCCTGTTATCTGGGAATATTTTTAATTTTAGACCTACCAGCACCATATTTAGGATGAGCCAATTTGTATTTCAATTTATAAGGAAGTTATGGCATCAAAAGCTTTTTACGAGAAAACTTTCGTTTGTATTTTATAAAAATTTTTTATATTGAATTTGAAAACATTTCGCACGAAATACTGAACAGAGTACCAGACTTATGGAACTGATAAAACTTCGTGGGTATTTTCTTAAATTGTACCAAAAATGGATGAATTGTACCAGTGTACCAATAAAGTTTCGACTGTACCAAATTTGGTACAATTGTACCACAAATCCCATCAGTGTAGTATACATAAAACAAAACACACAGTGATGGGAATCAAAAATGTTCAAATGGTGACCGTTGTGCAGAAAAGGTACCACGTGATTTAAATTGTATTAAAACAGTATTTTGTGTATGTAAAAAATGTTAATAATTTAACATTTATATGATAGATTTACAATAAATAAATTTGTATTTTAGCATATATAAATTTTTAGCATACATATATTGTTAATGTGCATACAACAAACAAGGTTTTGATACCATTTAAAGTCTCTTATATGTTTCACATTTCCATTGTATGTGTTTGCATATGCATTTGTTTACTTTAAACATCTAAACATATGTATATTTGTATATTTGCTAATATGTTGTATTTTAAGTTATTTTGTCGCTATTCCATAGATAAACTGAAAAAAAGTTCCAAAAACAAGAGCAAAATTACCCGCATTCAATGTAACATACAAGCCGCCCATCACTGTCTTACAAATGTCACGTAACAACGGCATGAAATTCTATTTTATACTGATTGATACGTTGCAACTACGGTACATTGCATTTCGGTTAGCTTTTGTATTGGTTTTCATATAACAAAAAGCGAACAGCTGATTGATACAGTACAGCAACGTTCGCCTAACGGAGCCTTAACATTAAACCAAACGAACAATAAGATTGAAAATACGCCTAATCATTATCAAACGCATAGAACCAGTAGCCGAGTAAACTTCGAGGCCATATAAGATATTCGAAAACATCAAAGCATGTGCCAAGTTATACTTATTTCATAGGGGCAAGTATCCATTAGTAAAATCAGTAGATACATTTTACCAGTAACCATATTAATATGGAGATCAAAAGAAAGTTTGCCATCCAAATACACACCTAATACACTTAACACTTAATATGGTCAACCAAAGAGATATGAGTATTGCTCAAAACTATATTAATGTCAGGATAAAACGGGAAAAATGAATGGTTTTCGTAACGATGTAGTAACAAAATCAGATAAGCTATTAATATACTCAGTAAATTAAGTATCTTTATAATGTGAAAAAGATTTACATAAGCACCTGCCATATGGCTTTTTCTGATGCCACCATCATCTTAACCACAGGGTGACCATTTATGCATTTACAAAAATGCTACGCATAGGTAGCAATTTTGAGTATACAACCACACAAAAATTATACACTCGCCCGATGTTTAAGAGCTGGAGCTATCCACCTCCACTGCTATATTAAAATTCAGCAGCATCTTTTCAGGAAGGTGAAAAATCAGCCTTCCGTGTGGAAGTCTCCCTCTCCTCGGTCTTAGATATAAACCGCAGCCACTTCGTGATCCCCGAAAGTATTCATTTGTCAAGAAAGTACCCTTCAGTTGCCAGAAAGGCCGCTTTCCATTAGAAAAACAAGGCTTTCGCAAAGACAATCATCCAGAAAGAAGGGACGAATTTCTCGCAAGATTAATACTAACCAATAGTCACTTCGTCGGTTGATTATTTAATTGTCGTATGTAATTTGTATCCACATACGACAATTATATAATCAACCGACGACTTGTATTTTGTATCACGGGATAACAAGATGCTCTGGTGACAGAAATCAAAAGAATTCAAAAGTTATGCTTTTTTTAATGTTTGTCGCATGCGTGCATCTAAATTCTTAGCCTTAATGGCTTAATATTATGTAAATAAATGAATAAATAAATTGCCTGGGAGTATATAACACCAAAAATATCCTTAAGATGATTCCTACCCCCCTCCCCCCTGGGGGGCTATATTTGTAATATTTAATAAAAAAAAATTAAAAAAAGGAACAAAAATCCATAAATGAATGCAAAAATTTCAAAATAATTTCGCACTTTCACTTCTTTTATCGATTAATATTTGATCTTCTGATTTAATTTTTACTATTTTTTATTACATTTCTATACAAGCAATACTTTTAAAACCTCATTCGCTAATCGAATAATAATGATATTAAAAATTTACCTCATTTTTTTACAACCATCATTACAGTCCACACCACTGAACTACCAACCAGCATAACGACTTTTCACACCATTTTCCCACTTTTTCATCACTAAAAACTGAAGTCAACTCTAGAGCTCATATACTCGTTAACATCTCAATCATCCTGCTTTAAACTGAAAAAAAAAACACTTCAAATGTAGCCGTCATATTCGACGCCCACCTTTCTAAATTAGTACTTTGTTTGTAAAGCAAATTTGCAACTTTAATACTGACCGATTAAAAACGCAAAGAAAAAATAACAGGAAAGTGGACAAAAAGCCGGATTAAAGCTCTTAACAGCCATAGTGCCATTTAATAACCAAAATCATCATTTATATAAAGCTTTTTTTTTTAAATGCACACCATCATCAATTAAAGAAGAAATTAAAAACTAAAAACTAAAAACCAGGAAGGATATTTATTAAAAAATAAAACTCAAATCAATGATTTACGAAGCAACAGCAGGAATTGTAAAAACTTTACCTAAACCATAAAAACTGAGTCAGAAATCAAAGGTGTGACTGAATAAATCATTAATTCTAACTAGATTTTTTTGTTTAAATAAAAACTGCCATATACATACATAAGTACCAAAAAACATCACTGCTTTTAAACCTTAAAATATAAAGCTTTTATTAACCCTGTTATAAGCTTAATCATCACCAGCTTTATATATATAACACTGGCAATTTCTGAAGTATTTGTTAAAGTCTTCAAAATACATACTTCATTTAAAACCACCTTTTTTATTTGCTTAACTTCCTCATCAGCCACCACAATTTTTCTTTAACCTTAATAATTTTTCATATTTCACGTTTGTAAAAAAAATCTTTCAAAATTCTACCCAATATTTTACCGTTACCACCCAAAATGGCAGATTTAATACGCCTGGGCAACGTGGATGTTGTCATACAAAAAGATAAACTTGGCTCACCCATTGGCGGTTCGGATGAAGGTAATTTAGCTGCTTTTGGTGGCGGCGGTGGTATAAATAATTTTGTTGGTGGCATGACAGCTGCTGGTGGTGGCGGCATAGGAGCTGGTAGTGGAGGTGTTGGTTTCGATATGGGTGATTTGCAACAGGAATTGGATCAGGATGAATTTGATGGGATTAATATGTTAAATGGTAAGTGATAAATGATTTTTATTTTATTGTGTTTTGTTTAATTTAAGAAAAAAATTGCAAGAATTTTATTAAAATAAATGATTTGAAACTTTAATACACATTAATTCAATTATAATTGCATTAGATTACCTTATAATACAAATATTTAATTCATTGTAAGTGCTGGTTCACACAAGTCAAGTTTGACTCTTCAAGTCTTGAGCTTTTAGGAGAGAGGGGTAAAGAGAATGGAAAGGGGTACATACTTGACCGTACCAGTCAGTTTTGTATTTTTCTTTTCTTTTTTCATCCGTAATATAATAAATAGCTACAAAGTTGAAGGAAAAGAAAACAAAAATTAATTTTGTGCCTGAACGTGAACGCAAGTTCAAAAGAAAATTTAAATAAAACTGTTCAAGTAAACTTGACCTGTGTGAACCAGCACTAATTGCTTTAAAATACTTGCTTCATAAATAATTGCGTCTTTATACATTATAATGCTTTATTCAACATATTAATACGATATAATTGCAGTCCAATGCTTAATAATTTATTAGAATTACGTTATAATGCACTAGAATTGCTTCATAATACATTATTAAGCATTGTTTTGCATTAAAATTTTATTATTATAACTTTTTATAAAGCATTATAATTTATAACACAATATAATTGCATTGCATAATTGCAACAATACACGTACTTTTGTACATAGTAATGCATTATAAAACATCGAACAAACACTGGGAAAAATAGACGTAACTGTTGAGCAACCGTTGAGTGTTTTTCTATGACAAATTATTACTGCAAAACGGATTATAACTTATTAGGCATAATTACATTTTAATACTTTATAAAACATTATAAATTCATTATAATATTTTTATAATATACATATGTATATTAATGCATTATAATTGTATTGAAACAGGTGTGATTGCAGACCAATGTGTCTCAGTTAATGAAAAGAAGTTATTAAAATGGTTGAGATAGTGTGTTGAGACAGTGTGAAAACATAATTATGATATTATTATGCATTTTGTTATATTACAATACTGAGTTTATTTTGAAAACCCCGCATTAAAATATTTATAATTCGAAATCATATTTATTTTTAATTCTTGTATTATTTTATAAATAGTGACTAATTGGTTTAAATTTATTGATTAATCTCAAAGTCATGACGTAAAATTAAGTGACTAAGCACTAAGTTATACTAAAAATATTTATATTATTGAAATATTAACAGTAAAAATTACTAAAAATGGACTAGCCAATAAAAAATTCAAGTTTTCTTTATATAATAAAATGATTTTTCGATATTTTAAATATTTTTATTAAAAAAAAAAATATGTTTAAATCGTCCCCTCAATATAACAATAGCGTATAATTTTTTTAAGGTTTTGAGAAAATCGTGTTTAAAGTTTTTGTCAAGTCGGATGTCTATAAAAACCTCAATATCGCGGTAAATAAAAATTCTTCATATTTGATTTTTCGACGAATACATAATACCGTTTCTTGTCTTTAAATTGACCAATTTTTTTTATTCTACGCATCCTTTAAGACCATAATTATGACATTCAAAGTGCAAGTCCTCCATATAGGCTATTTTATTTTTTAAGGAATTCGTATGATGTATCTGATACACTATTTTATTTTGTATGGTATACACTGTTTTATTCAATAATTTTACGGTATTTTTATTAAAATATTTTATCTTAAAAATATTAATTTGTAACATTATAAAACAGTGATTAATTCATAGTTTTGTTAATTCAGTGGCACATATTCATTACTTTCCAATTTGGGTTATTATAAACAAAAAATTATAACAAATTAAGGTATACATTGCTAGAAACCAGCTAGAAACTTGAGGATAATTGACACATTTAAAGTTCCAGTTCATCGTCCTAATTATGCTCTTAATGGCACTTTAACGAGAGCATTTCATTATATTAATAAATTAAATATGTGCCTTCAAAAAAAATCTAAATCGCATATTGAATTTTGCACATCAAAAGATAATTTTAAGTTATTTCTTTTGAGTATTTTATAAAATTTTTTATATATGTACATATATATTCCAATTATTAACTTTTTTTTTTTTTTTACTTTGTAATATATTTTTCTATGTTAGGTTAGTTGCATAGTCTGTAAGGAACTTTGTTTTTCATAGACTGAAATAAATAAATAAATAATCAAAAATAACTAGAAGTTCATTCGTCTTCTTTCTCTTCCTCTGCTACATCTGGCTCATCTAAACAATTTCGCTTCTTTCCACCTTGTAAGTTAAAAAAAAAAAATGACTGCGAGCCACGAGGAATTACATTCTTCTTGCATAAATTTTGGAGATCATGCAGCTTTCGATGGTCGGAATGAAACTATTTCTCAAACAATAGTGTATATTATTATAAGCTATTTTATGAGTTAAAAATGGAGTATAATGCGTATACACTATTATTCTTTTATCAAGTTTGGAGTGGCAATTTCAAGTAAAATAGCGTATATGAGCTTACACACTTATTGAAGGAAAATTTTGAACAAAAAATTATACACTATTTTTTTCCAACGACATTTTGACCCACTTTTTGGAAGTAGAATTTGACGAAATTTTGACCAGATATAAAATCAATAATAGAGATTCTAAATATGCAATAAAAAAATAATAGCGTATGAGCACATACGCTATTGTTATATTAAGGGGACGAAATATTCTACCTAAACTGGTTATGTGCGATTAATCGGTTAAATCAAATTTTAAAATAATTTATCAAAATGTTGTTAAATCAATTAATCAATATTTCAGAAATTTTTAAAACTGAAAAAACAACAAAAATTAAATAAAATAAAACTATTGTAGTGAATAGGTAATATCATGTTTTACCACATCAAAAACATGAATAGCATGGGGAATGTAATGTAAGGTCCTTTCATATTGCACTCTATAAAATTCTAGTAAACTATCAGCCGTATTCATAATTATTCTAATTTCTGGACTTTTTTTCCGAATAAAAAATACAAAATTTAGTAATATTCCAAAAACTTATATAAAAGACTTTTAAAATTTTTTTAATTAAATTTTGTTTGATAAAAACAAGAAAACAAAACGTAACAATTCAGTCCAATACATTAAATGTATTTTTTTAAATTAAAAATATGAATATAAAAAAACTAATGGCAACAAAACATAACAATTCAATAAGGAAAAAACATATATTTTATATAATTCCCCTTTTTAGTTTTACTATGTTCAAACAGAATAAAAATAAACTGCGGACTTCTTGTGTTCAAATAACAAAAAAAAAACGCTCTGAAATTAGAATTTTAATTTCGAATTTTAGAGCGTTAAATGTATTGCAAACACTGATTCTAATTTCTGGACGTTCGAATTACTGAAAGCTCTAATTTGTGAGCGTCTACTGTAATGCTTTTAGTTTCTGGGCATTTTTCCGCCGAATTTATGTCTAAATGCCATGGAAAATAACCTTGTGGTAGTTAATTAACCAGTAACTAGAAATATCGTAAATTTTTTAAATTTTCAAATACGATATCGTCTTACTTTTAATGCTTGTATTTAAAAATGGAGCTGAACTTTTTTTATCCCAGTATTTTATTACATTGTCTTCCTCATTTTTCCAGGAAAAATGTAAAAAAAATTAATAGAAATTTTTGTATTTAAAATGTTTTTGTTTGAATATTTTTATTTTCTACCAATTTTGTTGAATGAAAATTCTAAAGCTACAAATCAAATTTTTTTAATTTGAATTAAATTGATTTGAATATATTCAGCTTAGAATATTTGAATATAAAAAGAATTATAGAAAATTTTTGAGAATCCAACTTATTTAATATTAAAAAGTTCGAATAATTTTTTTTAAAGTACATTTTGATTAAAAATATTTAAATATATCAGAATTTTTTCGATTTTATAAAAATTAATACCACAAATAGGCTTAAGTTCATCAAATTTAATTTTCATTAAGCCTAATTAAAAATATTAAAAATTTGGATTAAAAACCATAAATAGTTCAACAAAATAACCACAATACTAATTAATACCACAAATATTTTAACAAAAAATCTTAAACTAAAATTGTTTTTATTTTATTTTATAAAATAGAAATTATAATTGAAAAAAAGTATTTTAATTTTGTATTTAATTCATAGCTTGCAGCTATGCCATATATATGTAGATATGTATATTTTTTTTTTGTTGTTTTTTATAATTTTTGTTATAAAAAATTTTTTTTGAACGCTTAAACCCTTTAAGATTAAACTCATTTTTAAAATGTTTTTTATGATTTTCCTATTAACATTTCAAAAAACTACCCGTTTTATTAAATTCTCTCTCTTTTTAATTTACTATTTTTCTAATGTGCTCCGCTGCAATGAATGTGTGTCGGTCTATATGGAGTCCATATTATGGACTCTACACTTTTTTAATGTTATTTTTTACAGTTTATAGTTCACGTTTTTTCCTTTCTAGTCATTTAAAATTATTACATCTGTTTTAACATAAAATAAAACGAAAATACATACATACATTCATGATCATAATAACAGGAACATTTTAATATTCCCTACTTAAAACAACAAAACAAAATTATTTTCATAAAATTGACAAAAAAAAAAAAAAAGACAAAAAATAGCATGCATTTATTCCTTGGATTAAATTAATACAGAAACTAAAACTGTTAACATAAATAGTAAAAAAAATTCAGATACTTTTTTAACTTAAATCATTTCATTTGTTGATCATACATGATAATAAGTACATATTAATGGTGCTTAAAAAATTTATAACACACCTTCATTTAATTTTCTGAAATGCTTTCAAATATTAAATAAGAATTAGTAAGGTAAATCACGATGGGTAGTGCAAGTGCAAAGTGTGCAAACTATATAAATTCATGCAAAAATACACCCATTTACACAACAACAAAATGTACGTATGTATTTGCAAAAAAACATAAACAACGTGGCTTTAAGCTTTAAGCGTTCACAATCAAAAAAACAATTTCGTTTTTTCTTCTATCTTTTTTCTTCCCAAAGTATTTCATATATCTTACTTTCATTTTTAGAACAAAAATGTAACTAACATTTTTTTAAAAATGTAACTAATATTTTTTTAAAAATGTAACTAAAGTTGAGTCAACAAGAGCTTCAGCAAGGCGAATTCATCCCAGGTTATCTCGGTACTACAACAAGTGCAACTCGTACAAAAACCACAAGCAGTTTGTTTTGTAAAATCATTGTAAAATGTCAAAAACAGAAACAAAGATAATACAAGAGAATAAACAAAATGTTGACATCCAACAGTGATTTTAGCTAATATCAGCAGGGCTTTTAGGACCACCTGTAATAAATTCGCCTTGAACTTCAGCAACAATTTGTATGAAATTGTTTCTGACGTTTAAAATAATTTTATTTAGTTGTGAATGAAAAAATTTTAAATAATGTTGTTAAAAATAATAATAAATGCATAATATTGTTGTGGCTAAAATTAGCGAACAAAATGTGTGTGGTTGCAAAAGAAATTGTTGCTCTATTATGAACACCAAGTGAAGTTTTTTTGATTGTGAACAAAGCTTTCAGCTTAAATAATTTAAGAAGGAAACAATTTACAGTGAACTCGCGAAAACGTGAACACTCAAAAGGGTGAACGTCTCAGTAACGTGAACCAATTTATTTTTACACAGGCTATTCTAAAACGTGAACAAAATCTGGAAGCTCTAAAACGTGAACAAAATCTGGAAGCTCTAAAACGTGAACACATTTTTGTTTACTTTTTAAAATGTTTTTTGAATTGGAAAACCCCGAATTGAGTTCACTTATTGGTTGATGTAACAGCGTTCTTTTTTCTTAATTGCATCCATGTATGTATGTATACACTGACATGTTAGCTGTTTTTTAACGTCGCTACGATATTCGCTATTCGTGAAAGTGGAAAATGTCATTTAAAGCCCCAAAAGTGTTATCTTTGAAAAATAAAGTAAATATTCTTGAGTTATTGCAAAAGGTTATAGTGTCAGTGGCTTGGTTAGAAAATATGGTGTTGCTAAATCAACAGTTTGTTCCATTAAGAGGAAAAATAGGAAATATAAGCTCTTATAAGGCTTTAATATGGGCTGAAAATGAGATGGCCTACCAAATCGAAATCAGTGTGTTAACCCAGTAAAAAACGGTGCTTACTGGTAAGCAGGTTTGTAAGGGAGAGAAGCACAATTCCCCCTTACAAACCTGCTTACAAGAGGCATGATTTTTATATGGCGAATTCCCACTTGGAAGCACTACTTTTTTGTAAAATCACGGCGTTTTTCATGGCTTACATTATTCCGTGAAGGAATAGCTTCCAAAAACCGCAGCTTTCATACCTTTGATTAATTGCTTCTATACTGTATACAAGAAGCGCAACACAAAAACTTATGCAAAAGAACAAAAAGCAAAACAAACACACAACACAGTTAATATGTAATTTTTAAAATAGAACGAAACTGTACGCAAATTAAAAAGAAAACAACAACAAATCTAGTAATTGACCACACAAAAATTTGCTTGCGTCCTCTCTGCTCAAAAACAATTTGCTGACTGATTGCGTAATAAAAAAGAAGTAATTTTAAGCATATCTTGTTTTCGATTACATGTCGGGAATAATCGTAAACACATTTTGAAATCATTGCAATACAACGTGCTTCCATGTAAGGGATTAACAGAAGCACTTTGAACTTTGGTCGTATATTTTTTCTTTTAAATAATCATTTCAACTACTCCCTTACAACCTGCTTACTTATAAGGGATTATGCGAAGCTATTAAATTATTTTCATTTACTTATATTAAAAATTGACTTCAATGATTTTCGCTTCCCTGTTGCTTCTAAGTAGTATATAATAGCCAGCGCATATATCAGCGCTCTTGTACTTTTCTTGCTTCCGAAAACCTTAAAATTTTTTACTGGGAAGAAAACTTAAAGAAAAAGCTTTGTTAAAGATGATCAAACAAAAAACTTCTAAAAAAGAGATGACCGTTTTTTCTTGTGTATTTTTTCCCCCTTATAAACATTCTTCAAGCAAAAAAATATTTCTATTCGTTTTTGTTACTTTTATGTGTATTTTTTAATGATATTCATAAGAAATATATTTTTTTATGTATCAACTGAATAATTGCACATACATATCGTTGGTCTCATGTAGAAAGGCCTTAACTCACATAAATGCAACTTTCCAGGAGAAGGCAAAAACATAATAGAAACTGTATGTATCATAATGTAAAATGGCTTGGTCAATTGCTTGTTAAACTGATATATTGATGCTATTGTATTAAATTTTTGTGACGAGGTGTATTTGTGGAAAATATATTGGAATCACTAAAAAAATCAATTTCGAAAAAATCGAGTGGGCTGACGATATATTTTTTGTTATTAAAAATGAATAAAGTATTCGTTTAAAATACATACTTGTTTATCTATTTATTTTTAAATAGGAGTATTATTTTTTTTAAATTTTGGCATTCGATAACGTGAACAAACTCGAAAACGTGAAACGCCATGGTAAAAATTAGTTCACGTTATCGCGAGTTCACTGTATTTTAATTTACTTGTGTATAATTGTAAACAAATGAAGAATTTTTACAGTGCTGCCAGTAGTTTTTAGTGTTGCCAGAATAAATTTTTAGAAAAATAGCACTTTTGCACAAAAAAAAAATAAAAAAAGCACACGATCAATCATAATTTGCACTGCAAATTTACAAAAATTTACAAACCTTAGTATCAAGTATACCCGTCTTAATTTTTCACCAGTATAAGCTTTCTCTTTGACATACTAGACTTTAGTTTTTCTAAAGTTTCTGGCGTTATTTCTTACCATAGCTTCTTAACTTCTGTTCCACATATCGTCGTTATTTCTTAAAGTTTCTTTGCTTAGCTTTTTCATGATGTTCATCCCAAAGATTTTCGATGGGGTTCAAATCTACGGATTGGATAGGCCAGCTTAAAATATTAACATTGTTTCTTCCCCCTGAACCAATTCTTGACCAACGAAGAAATTTGCTTTGGGTCATTATTTTGTTAAAAAAGCCAAATCAACGGCATATCTTCATCTGCACATGGAAGCATACAGGGGTGTGCTGGAAATCGGAAACGTTAAACGCAAGAATTTTAGAAGTCGTTTTTTAATAAGATTTCTGTAATAAGAGATTTTTATGACAAATATTTTTCTATTAAACATAATTGTATTACAAAAATTATAAAAACTAGATTAAAAGTGTATTAAAAACAACTTCAAAATTCTGGCGTTTTACGCAGGGTTTAAAAGCATCCATCAGCTGGCTGCTTTTTATTTTTGCTTTTGCCACTGCTTTTGAAATTTTTAATTTTTTTCCAATAGCCAATGTTTTGTTTTTCGCTTGTGCAAAAAAGCAAATCTCCTATTTTGAATATTTTTATTTTCTGACAACTGCTTTTTTACCAGCCAGCGACAAAAATGGACAACCACATAAAAAGCAAAAGCTAAAAAAAATTATTTCGTCTTTTGCTTTTTTACTTTTTCCTGAAAGAAGAGCTAGTTAAAAAAGACAAACCAAAAAAAAATCTAAAATTCAAAGAACAAAAATTCTTCTCTGGCTGGTAATAACAAAAAGCCGCTGAAGTGTGTGCTAAAAGCAGTCTGAGCAGAGCTATTAGCTCTGCAAAAAGGCAGATTACAACGAAAAATACTGATCAGTGTACAAGCAACATGGTTTTTTTTCATGGTGGTGAGGAAAAATAAATTTTTGCCTTTCTTCAGTAATGTTGTAGTAATGTTGTTGTTGCTCGACAGTTTGCATGACTACCCTGCAAATAAAATTGGACCACCTGGTCCATTTTGATAAAATGGACTACTCCATGGACTGGTCCGATGTAATGCAAGCATGGACCATGTCATCGTTAAAAAGTGTTTGTAGTGAGACGACATGTCTTCGTTTTTTAACGACATGCTTTCGTTTTTAACCGACTTCAAAACTAATCCTCTTGAGTATACCATGGAGTAGTTTTAAAACTACTCCTTAGTGGTCCAAAGGTGGGTTATATGGTCCTCTCCTAGGACATCGCAATGTTAAATAGACCAGGTTTTTTCCATACGTTTGGGTTAGTTTTGGACTAGTCCTGGTCCCTTGTGGACTACTCTTTACACGCGTGTTTGGACTGGTCCTATTATTTGCTGGGTATAGCACGAAATGTGTGTGTGTGCCAAAGTGTCTGTTGGATTTTTTATTGTATAGAAACAAAAACAAATTCTTGTTGTATTTGTTTTGCATGAAAAATATCACTTGTCTTCGTCGATCATGTGCCTTTAAGCTACCTTTGCGCTGCTTTTATCTCCTATTTTGCGGCTATTAGCATGCAGTGGTTTTTGATTTGGCGGCTGTTTGACAGAATCTTTTTGTTTCATTATCTTTCCTACATATTTTCTCCTGCAACAGAAAAGTTATTGCCGTTGCTTTTTGAGTTCCATCAAATAAGAAATTTTTGCTATTGTTAAAAAAGCAATAGTTGGAAAAAGCAGTGTCCATTAAAAGGTTACTTTTCAAAAACAGTGTGTTTATTTTGCTGCTGCTTTTGAAAAGTGTGGGCTTTTTTAGCAGTGGAACTTGGCGGCTTTTTATTTTTGATTTTTTTTTAAATAGGAAAAAGGCAAAATTTGCCTGCTTTTGCTAATATGGCGATAGCATTTTAAACCCTGGTTTTACGTTTACTATTTCCAGCACACCCCTGATAACATCTTGCAATATATCTCGATACCCTATGGGATTGATGTTGCACCTACTTCATTCCAAGAGAAACATTCACATACCATAATGTTTCTTTCGTCATGTTTGACCGTCTTTTTTGTAAATCTAACATGAAATTCTTTACCTTTAGGGCGACAGACGTTTCTTTGGTGGCCATTACTAAAAAATTTATATTTGTTTCATCACAATTTACAAATTCGCATGTAAAAAAAAAGAAATTTAACAGCAATTGGCATTTGAAAAAAAGTTAATGCTGTGTACCTATTATTATGATCATGAGTATATGTGTGTCTGTCCTGTCAGTTTTTTGTGTTAAGTGCTTCTGAGTTGATACGAGTTTATGTTTATATATATTTCTTATAAAGCCTAAAATTTTGTTTTCTTGGTTTATGTTTCGTTTTTTTTTTTTTTTATTGTTTTGTTATGATTGTTTGTTTTGCATTTTAGACACAGCTACTGACTTTTTTGACTATGTCACCGAATATACATACATACATACATACATACATACATACATTTGTATCTATATACAAGCCAATGAGTCATACAATTTACCTTTGGAGTACTAATTTTTTGTTAAATTACTTCAAACTTAAAAATTAAACGAATACATAGTAAGATATGTATCTTAACGGCGGGTAGATATGAATAGTACGTGTCGATTTTTACCAAAAAGTGAAAAAATAAAAATTTTTAGTTAATACCCTCTTTATGATCAAATCATATTTCATACTTTTATGTATCTAATTTATTTAAAAGAAATTAATTATACTTCCTTTCTTATTTTAAATAGAACGATTTTTGAATTTATATAAACCTGGGAGTTAAACATTTAAAGTCCTTATTCATAAAAAAATATTTTTGATGTATAAAAGGTTTATTGAACAAATTTTTTATAGAAAATTCGTTTAATAAGTGTATTAAATTAAATTTAAAGAAAACATTTCAATAATAAAAACTAAAGTAATTTGAAAAAAAATCTTAAAAAATAAGAACACATTTTTAAAACTTAGGAGAAAAGGCTGAAAGTAAAATAATATAGAATCCCAAAGAAATTTAATTTAAAATAATAATAATTTAATTTTGCTATTATTATTTAACCTAATTCTTTTACTTTAACAAAATTTCCTTAAAAAATCACTTTGTCTAACAAAAGAATTTTTTTCTGTTTGTTTTTATTACATTTTTATATAAAATATTAAGTGCGTGATGTTGCTTAATATAAAATTTATTAAAAATAAAAAACAATTTCAATAATAAAAACCATAAAGAAAAGAAAAATTATACAGACTTCTTTTTTAACTACAATGCTTCACAAATCATTTGCTGTATTATAGTGCAAATAAAGAGACTACAAAATGATATGACGACCCCAAGAGTCAAGTCCGACACAAAATTACATACATTTTCTATAAGACAGTCATCATTTAATGATCATTTTTCGTATACAACAATGATAATGTTGCTATAAAAATTATAACGAACTGCAAATCAAATGATTTTCTTTTTTAAATAACATGCAATGAATTTTATTAAAAAAAAAAAAAATAAAAACAGAAAAAGAAGCTGCTATAAATATGAAAACAAATTTTTTTTAAAAGCGAGAACAAAGACAATGACTACGAGATATTGTGTGTGTTAGACGGTCTTAAAGGCAGCCAAGTTGTCGGTCTTTAAAGCCAGTTGGTCATCATCGTCGTCATCATTATCGACACCAGCACCAAACAACCAACAAGTGTTGATATTTAATTTTTTTTTTTTATAAATACTTTTAATTTGATTTAAACATTTTTTTCTTATTTATTGTTTTTTGTTATTGAAAGTTTATTAATCTTAACTATAAACGGCATTAATTTCGTTTTTAATTCATATATGTCATTGTTTTTAATATTATTTTTATTGCTCTAGTGTTATCAATTGAAAACAATCTTTAAAGTTATGAAGATAATTTTTTTTATAAAAAATGCATCTCAAATAAGTTTAAGCTATATATTGAAAATTAGAAGAAACGATAAGTAAACGCGGGTTCTAATTGAAATATATGATATAAATGTGAAGAAAACAATGTTAGATTGTTCTGTAAAAATTTTAAAATTGCTTAATACATTATTACGTAGCTTATTATAACATTATAATAAAGTATAATTACTTTACTATAACTCATTATAACATTTTTTTCTGCATAACAATGTATTATAAAGTTGATTTAAAACTTTGTAATAATTAACTGTAATGCTTTATAACACTGAAGTTATGCAGTATAATGTTTTATAAAGTTGTTGTTATAATGCATTTTATGTTGTTACATTGTATTTAATGTTCTGAGAATGCGTTATAATCAGGGACCGAAAATAACAGTTATTTTGAAATTATAAAACACAAAAAGCATGTAGAAGTAAACGTCGTAAAACTTGTCTATGATCAAATATGTTGATTTTTTAAATTTTGATTATTATTTTTCGATCAAAAATAAAATTTTTTTTATTTTTTCGAGCAAAAATATTTTTTGATTTTTATTTTTTCGATTAAAAACAACAGTTATTTTTTGATTTTGGTTTTTCGAGCAAAAATAACAGTTATTTTTTGAACAAAAATAATAGTTATTTCATGATTTTTATTTTTTCGAGCAAAAATAACAGTTATTTTTTTTATTTTATTTTTTGAACAAAAATAACAGTTATTTTTTGATTTATATTTTTTCGAACAAAAATTACAGTCATTTTTTTAATTTTCATTTTTAGAGCAAAAATAACAGTTATTTTTTGATTTTTATTTTTTTTAACAAAAATAACAGTTATTTTTTTATTTATATTTTTTCGAACAAAAATAACAGTTATTTTTTATTTTTATTTTTTCTAGCAAAAATAACAGTTTTTTTTTATTCTTATTTTTTTTTTTAACAAAAATAACAGTTATTTTTTGATTTTGATTTTTTTTTAGTCTAGTCAACTGTTTTATTTAAAAATTGTTTAATATTCCACTAAGAGTGTTCATTAAGAGATTTTAGTATAGAAAAAACTAATAGTGTTTTCTTTTCTACAAAAAAAATGTGACATTTTATTTAAAATTGCATTTTTTTTAAATAAAATGTCACTTTTTTTTTTTTTTTGTAGAAAAGAAAACACCATGAGTATTTAAACACAAGGGATCATGAAAGCAGCAAGGCATGATTTTATCGGCCGTATAAAAAGTGCTTCATTATTACAACTTAAGTTTAACCTGAAGTGAGCGAAAAGCTAAAAGTAAAGTTGTAATAATGGAAAAAATAAGATCGATAAAATCCTACCTTTAGCTTTTAAGAAAAATATTTTTTCTTGAAATTGTCAAAGTAATACTTCAATTGTAAACAATTTAATTCTTAGACTTTGTTTAAACATTTTGACTTTTTGCTTTGTTTCTTTCATGATCCCCTGTGTTTAAGTATTTGTACTATGTTCACACCTATCAAATATTTGACGACCTACACGTAACCATTGATTTTATTAAAATATTGTTTGTTTTTGCAAAACGTTTGCTAGATCAAACATCATTTAACAGATTTCAAATTACAGTATACAACTATTTCTTAAAAATTAAGTAGTAAGTCTAAAAAAATTGTTAAACTTAATCAACTTACTGGTCACTTTTTTTTGAATTTTGTTCGTCAAATATTTGTTCGGTCTGAACATACCTTTAGTTTTTGTTTTATTTTCAAACTTTTTCTATTTTAACTCTCTTAATGAAACAATTAACACTCTTAATGAAACAATTGTTGAATTAAACAGTTCACAGCTGCCAAATTATGCAACGATTTTTAAAGAATTAAATAAAAAACACACAAAATCGCTAAAAATTAAAAAAAAAAAAATATATAAAATCATCAACAAAAACAAATACAATGCAATTAAAATTCATAACAAGCTCACCAACAAAAAAAAAACACACACACACAATTTAAAAATAAACGAAAGACACGGCACTTTTTTCTTTATTAAGAAGGAAGTTAATACCAAATTTAGAAAATAAAAAAATGTACAAATTTAAAATTTAACATTCAATAAAAGAAATTCTGTATGTTTTATGTGCTACTTTTATTATGAGAATAACGTTTTCAATTGAGTAGAGAAACATTACAATTTAAACATGTAAAATGTGTTAAAATAAAATAAACTAAATATTAATTATTAAAATTCTTGTGGCCTGCAGCCACAATATGTATGTAAATATGTACGGATTAACTGTTGCACTGTTTTAGGTCTGTCATTTGCTGTCGTTATTGTGACACGATAGAAATATTGTTAGGACCCTTTTACATTAAAAAATTAAAAGGCACTCATTTTCTAATTAATCTTTTAAACTTGCCTAAAGGCAAAGTAACGTAGAAGCCTTTGTATTTTATACGTCCCTTTTTCAACTGACATTAACTTTAAAATGGATATTTAACGGATATTTAACTAAGGCCGAGACAATTTAATATGTACATTAGGGATATAACTTTTTAACAATTTTTTAAAATATCAAAATTGGCATAGCACAGTAAACAACTATAAGGGAACATTTATTTATTTTTTCGCTAAGGTCAAAAAAGTTCACGCACCAACCGCTATGAAGTTTTTAATTTTCTTTTAGGTTAAAAAAAATTAATAATATGTATATTTAAAACAAAAAATAGCTCAAGTATGAAATTTCATTAAAATTTAGAGATGGTAAGAGATTTTTCCGCAAACTAAAATGTATCTTTAACCTTTTTTAACAAAACAAAAAAAAAATTTAAAAAATAATAAAAAACACCGTATAAAATTATGAATATTCAATATTGCATTGGTTAAGAAAAACCAACTGGTGCGTGAACTTTTTTGAGAAAAATTACAAAAGATTATGGTTTTCGTGGTTACTAGGACATGGTCGACCTCATGGTACTATGCCAAAAAATTGGTTATACCCCTAATGTACATACATAAATGTTAGTATTTTATTTTTTATTATTTTAGTTTTGTTGAAACACAACACAAAAAATTAGATTGAAACAAATCAAAAACAAACTGAAAGCTTTCAATAACTCAACGTACGTTAAAAGATGCCCATCTTTGCGTTAACGTAGACGTATGATATGGGAAAAGAGTTATAAGAAAACCTGTATATGAGGCTATCAGCGCAGAAGTGGTGTAACCCACAATTTAATTTGGTTACGGTTCTGGTGTAAGATATGTTCTTTACAGTGCAATATTCGAGTTAGGCAACTGTTTGCATCCAAAACAGATGGCGCTAGAAACATAGTTTTTGCACGGGCCTTTACAACCAAGAAGTATAGTGCAAGAGTAGTGTTAACTCCTCATTACCTCATAATAAGTAGTCTGAGGTTACACCACTTTTGCGCTGATAGCCTCAAAAGCGACGTATATGGGCATGTATCAAAACAAAATGAAGTATATTTAAAATCAAACAAATTTTGAAAACGAGTCCCAAGCAAAGAAAGTCCATAAGAGTATTCCTTTTTATATACTAAGAAGCAATTATCTTTGCTAGAACAACTCCTAAATAAAAGGAAAAACTACAGTCATTTAGTAAATAGTTAAAATCAAAATCTCGTTCGATTTCAATTCAACTAAATTTCGATTTCTATATGTATGTGGCTCGGACTAAAAGCTTTTACATTGAAAAATTAAAGGACAGACAGAAATTTTATTTAATAATACAGGAACACAAAGCATAACACAGCCAAAAATACTAAAATATCAATGGTGTAAAAAAATGTAGTATATGAAGCAACTACATGTAAATTACAAGAATCAGAAAAGAGAAAGACATCATTCAGACTTGCCATTCATTGTTGCAGCAATTTTTTAAAATTCTGCTTTGGAATTGCATTAGTGTACACATTATAAAATTCTAGCTTTGCATTTTTTCCCTCTATTTTCTTATATGTAAAACGTGAGAATTAAAGAATTGCAAAGTACGCGAAAGTGTACTGTTGCAACAAAAATTGCAAGTGTGGACTACACTTTTTCGACCCCCTCGTTAATAAACTTCGTATGTCTGCCTTTCAATTTCTGTACCGTAAAAAGGGGACTTGCACCACCTTCCGCTAGCCGCCTTCTGCTTTTATTGTATTTATAGTAAAGTGCTGCCATTACATAAAAGTACTGTTATATGATGTACGTTTTTGCTTGCTTCTTCTTTTACTTGCGTGTTTTTGAAGCACGTGCTGATTTTGGTTAAAGTTTTTGTTATTTTAGTAAAAACTTTCAATATTTTGTATTTTAAATAAGTAACTAGCAGTTATGAGAAACTTTTTTTTTTTTAATTTGACAATTATTTGTAGTTGTTTGCTCAACAAAGTTATGAAAATTATAAAAAAAAATAAAAAATTGGTCAAGAGGAAATCAGGCGTCATTTATTTTTTTTTACATGTAGGAGTTGTTTGGTTTTGTGTTTGAATTTTTATATGGTTTTTGCTAGATATGTTTGTACATCATGGTTAAGGTTAAATAAGTTTCTTACTTATTTTTATATGTATAAATTATGAAATTATGTTCAAAACTTAAAAAGTAGAGCAACAAAAAAAAAAAAAAAAAAAAGGAGTGCGTGGGTTGCTTTTATATTCAGTTTTATGACTTAATTGGGTTGAACTTTTATTGATTTGGGAAAATTGTACGGTTTAAGGATTTTTATAGGAGAAAACTTAAGTGTTTATTTTTTTTTAAGAAAAAGTTAGCGAACATTTTTCAGAAATAAATATTAATAATTAATATTAAACGAAAAGTAGTTTAAAAAATGTTGAGTTTAGTGACCGTTTTTTTTAGAAATTTTTTCAAGAGACAAATTAATTACCAGGGAAACCAAAATTATGCTCTAAAAAACGCGTTTTATGCGCATTTAATATGCAGTAAAAACTGGAAAATATGCCCTTAAAATTGTTAAATATATGTAGGGTTGCCATCCGTCCTCTTTTCTCCGGACACCGTCCTCTTTTTTTTTGGGTATCCGGGGCAGTCTTCTTCTTTTTCATCAAGTGTCCGGGGTTGTCCGGCTTTTTACACCTTTATTAAAAATTTGTTCCTGCATTTAAACTTTAACTCACAGGTCACAAAATTCATTTTAAAAAAGATTTAGGTGCTCTGGTTTTTTTTTTAAGATAGGTATTGTTTATACGGGTTTGAAAGGGTAAGATAGAGTGCAGGTTTTAAAAATGTAATATTAAGGGTCAACAAACCTTTGTAGGGGAACTATGTGCAATATATATGTAGCAGAGAATAGCTTTTTGCAATTGAAAAAAAATCGCATTTAATTAACGACAACAAATACACACGCTTACGGTCATACAGTCAAACTCGCGCAACCGCAAATATTCGCTGCTGGTTTGCAGTCATTCAAATAACGCACATCGTGCTTTGTTATTTATACAATCGTTACCTTCGTTTTTTTTATAAAGATTCTAAGTGTTCTGAGCGCAAATGATTGTTTGGTAAAGAAACAAAAAATACAAACGAAAGAGCCAGAAATCCAACAATCATTACTCATGTATTTATTCAGCAGAACACTCTCTGTAAAAAAATTATTGTCCGGTCAAAAATATTGTTCGGAACGCATGGGTGAATCGAGCTTAACTATGTGGTACAAGAAAAAAAAAATTGAAATGAAACTAAACACACATACTTATGTAGGTACACACAATTTCCATAGAAACAAAAAGTACAGTAGTAGTAGTAGTAGTAGGTACAATGTATTTTTGTTATTGTTGTTAATTTTGAAAAAGCGTCTCATCGTTGTTTATTGTTGTTGTTGTTAATGTAAACAAAAGTATAGAGAATGTGCTCTTTTGAATTTACTCAGTTGTGTTATATTGCGTGAGCAACAAAAATGCAAATAAAGCACTTTCAATAAAAAACGAATAAATGAAAATATCAAATGTGTACAAAAGGAAAAAAAAATTACCAACGTTGAACTTTGTTTTGCATGTATAGAGTTATTGTAAATTTTAGCGTATGAATAAATGCACAAAAATAGTGAGTTTTGAGGTTCTCTGATATGTAGTAGGTATTTATGTATTTCTTAAGTAAATAAAGAAACAACTAATTTTTAGGTTAAGTTCATTAAGTTTGTATATGTATTTATTTATTTTATAGTTTAATTTTAATTTTAGATTTTTTTTCCTTTTTTTATTGGTTCACTTTACATTTAGGGTTTCACAAATTTTAACTATTTTTAGTAAATTTCAATTTTATAATTACAAAAACTTTTGTATATTAAAAATGGTTTGGGGTTTTGAATGTAGTTTGTAGCGCACAGTTGTTTTCTTCTCAAGATCAACTTTTTAATTATTCTAAGAAAAATGACAACAATAACAGTGGCTGTTGATTGCAGTTGAGGTGAAAGTTTAGATTGACATCTGGGATGGGAATTTTGAATTGTTCACTGATGTGAACAGGTATGATTTAATTTTTGGGGTCGTAACGTGACAAAAAAGAGTACTTTTCTTTGAAAATGGAGCTCCCAAAAAAATTAAAAATAAGCAACCTTATCAATATCGTTACTTTTGTTCAAATAAATACTTATTGCTCAAATTACCATATTAAAATTTTATTTTAAGATTATTTTTGGAAAGAAATAGAAAATCATATCCTAAAAAAAGTACATCCTCCAAAGTTTCAAGATTTTGAAGGAACAGTTTGAAGTATTATATAAAAAAAAAATCAGCAAAAAAATAATAAGTCCATTTTTAAAATTTAATATTTTGCAAAGACATTTTTTTCAATATATTTATTGTAGCCTCAAGTATCATCATATCATATACATATATTATTTCTAAAGCACTTTTTTTTTGTCGGTTGCAAATATCTCCCATACCACCGCATCAAATTTAATGAATGATATCTCATTTTAAAGCTTATTTCTAACACTAATGACGAAAAATAATTAGAAATTGAAAAATTAATATTTTCATTGATAAAAATTATATTTTTTATAGAACTGCAAGAGAACTGCATGATAATACTGTTCAAACGTGGTAACACAGGGTCGCTTTACAGAACTGCATGATAATACTGTTCAAATGTAGTAATACAGGGTCGCTTAATAGTAATGCAGTTCTACATAATATAGTATGTATTAAAATCCATTCTGGCAATACCGCTATTTACTATAATGCCGTTTATTACTAAGTCAGTTATATTCATCATTTTCATTGATAAAAATTATATTTTAAAATGTATTGAAGTTACTAAAATTTCTATTAATTATTTTCATTTTATGTTACAAAAATGAAAACTAACGGTGCGAAATATTCGCACGGGTCATCTAGTTCTCTTTAAACTTACAAAAATCATCTTCGTATGTAAAGTAGTTTTCGAGATATTAAAAAAAAAAATCAACACATTCGGCTTATTCGGCGAAATTATGACATTTTGAATATGACATAACTTTTAAAAAAAATTAAAAACTAGTTTTTCGTTGATATATGTTCTTTATGGGATGAAAGAAACCCTCTCGACAAATTTCATTCAAATCGAAAGGGGTCAAGTCCCACTCTAGGTCGATTTGACATGGAATTACCCAAATTAAGTTTTTGTGTAAAAACAAATTTTGGTTGTTAATTTTTATGCCGTCGTTATTTTTATTAAAATTAGGTTTTTAAGAAAGTGTCCTCTTTTTTCAAGCAAATGTCCTACATTTTTTATGCTGACGTCCTCCTTTTCTCAAATTATAAATGGCAAGCCTAAATATATGCAATAAAAAAATAAAAGTTGCTCATTTGAAGACAAAATATTCAACAATTTAATAACAAAATTTAAAAAATAACCCCCTAAAAATATCGCTTAAGCCCATATTAGGTTGAAATTCATATAAAAGGTGTTTGCTCCGAATATATTCTAAATATTAACATCTATATGGTTTTTTGCCTAAATTGTTAATTAATGTCCACATTTAAAAGAAAGTTAAATATTTTTAAGGATGTGAGCTTTGTGCAAATGCGAACCGATTCGAAAATAAGTTACGTTGCAGTAAAATATTTTTGAGGCGAATTTAATTTAAAAACCTACATAATTAGATGGTTAACAGACACAAAAAGTCTTATTTAGAAAGAGGTTTTTATGGGGAATATGTGAAATTATAGAATTCGTCCATATTTGATCACATTCAGCCCAATTATGAATACAAATTCCTCGGAACTCCCGGGGAATTTTTATTCATAATTGGGCTGATTATCTACAAAATTCAAACATGGACAGACAACTAGCCAGACGGACGGACGGACATCGTTAGATCACTTTAAAAAGTGATTCTGAGTCGATCGCTATACTTAAAGATTGGTCTAGATTTCTTTGTATTATACACATCGCATAACATTTATCTTTAATGACAACCTGATTTGTCTTAAAGTTTTAGAGTAAAAAAAATGTAGATGGCGAAATTGAAGCAACACGTTGGGTATACAGATACATAGATATTTTAAACAGAAAAGCCATCTGTTAACTACAATTTCGAAAAAAACTAAAAAATGTATTTGCTGCGAAAGCTCTTGTAGGCATCTAAAAAAATTTAACATGTACCAAAATATGCCTTTAAAAGTCAAAATATGCGCTATAAAATATGCAAAAACATGCACTAACAAATCGATGTCAAAATTCATAAAAAGGTTTAAAACGGATAAATATATTGTTTGTGACTTCATTGGTCGCACAAGGAAAAACATGCAATATCATATTTATGGTTTCCTTGTTAATTACATAGAACTTATTAAATTGTTTTGGTTTTAATAATGTAAAAAATTAGATATTTTGCAACAATTCAGCATACAAGTGCGTGTGTAAGACGGCAAATCCATCTGAGGAGATCGAGTGGTTGCGATCGAAACATGTCATGGTAACCTGCCGGCCAGGGTTCGAGCCACGTCAAGAATGAAAGATTATCAATAACAATTTTAATTAATTTTCATGTTGTAAAATTCCTTTCTTCACAAAAATAATTTAATAAAAATTAAATTTCATGAACTTAAGCCTAATTAAAAATATTAAAAATTTGGATTAAAAACCATAAATAGTTCAACAAAATAACCACAATACTAATTACAATTTTAATAATAGAAAATTAATGTTTGTTATAAAAAATGAAATAATTTATCGTTTTTGTATTAAAATGCTAAAATGTTCTAACCCAGCCTGCAAATAGTCCAACGTCTTCCAAACATCTGCGAAAAACGTCGACAAAATCGTATACAAATTCTGGCAGATATGTCGTGTGGTCTTTTTGCCGTCATTTCTGATTAACATCTGACAGAAATTTAATAAAAAAGGCATGGGAAATCTCCTAGGAAATTTAAAAATTTTATTTGAAATTTATAATTTTTTTTTTCAAAGAATATTGTTATTTCCCTCTTAAAATAATTTCATTGATTCGAAACCAATCCCATAATTTCACAATAAAATTTTTTTGTAATTTGTTGTAGAAGTTTTTCATTTTCCTAGAATCAAAATATACACCAAGTAATTAAATAAATTTTAATTAAAAATAATTTTCAACACAACTTGTGACCTGATGGTCAACAATTTAGAAATAAACAATTTTTTTGTTTTTATTGTGAATTGTTTATTTAATGTTAAGATTAGATTAATGATAAAACTAATGTAAACAATAAGATATTTTACACTCAAAAAAAGTTTTAAAATTTAAGGAAAAGGGTCATTAATTTTTAATAGTTTATTATACATTCTTACAAACCTACAAACATTTATAAAAAATTTTTAACATTTAACAATACATAATTAAAAGTTATGAAAATTTCAGTTAGGTTTTTTGTTCAAAGGAATTTTTTCTTGATAATTTTTTAACATGAAAATATTTTTTTTTTTTTTTATAAATATTTAAAATTTTAAACGTTTTTTTATTAATGAAAGTTTTTCTTTGCAATTCCCTTTAAAATGTCATTAATAACGTCAATTAACTCTTTGTAATTATTGCCACCTGATTAGTAATACATTCGAGTAATTAACATCACCGCAAAAACAATTCATATCATTCACTCACTTATTCAATCTTTCGGTTTTTTTTTTTATTAATTTTCACTACTCACGAGAGCTTTTTTAATGTGACATACAAAAAACAACAACATAAAGAAGAAAAAACAAAACAACAAGCAAAATTTTATTATTCAATTATTATGCATTCTGTAGACATGATGACTACAGCTTGACTACAAAATACTTTTTATTGTTGTAGCTGTTTTTGTGAATGCAAGTTGTTATGTATGTTTGTTGTTTTTGTCGATATTGCTTTTGTTTTAATTTTTTGTTGTTGCTAATTTTCAAAAATATCCTTTGATGTTTTTGTTTCCTGACGCCATACTTCCTTCTTACAAGGAAATAAACTGCTCAAAAACAAAAGAGAGAGAAAGAAAGAGAGTTGAACTCTTCTACAAAATAAGATGAAAATTCTCGCTAACTGAAATGCAATAAAAATTTAAGAAATAAGTTGCATTAATTAAACAAAAGACTTAAACAAAACTTAGGATCAAAGTTATTTTCGGGAATTGGATAGTTTTTTGTTAAATTTTATTTATAAAAAAAATATTTAAATACATATGTACCTATTAATTAAATTTTTTTTATATATTTCATAAATTATGTACATAAATTTTACTTTATTAATACTTACAAACAATTTTAACAAATAATTGAAGCTTAACAATGTAGACAGTAATAAAACACAATGTAAGAGTTAGACCACAAAACTGCACATTTTTGATATAAAACATTAAAATCTAAAAATAATAGCATATTTTCGATGTACGAAAAAAAATTTTTTTTAACTATAACATAAAAAACAAAAACAATTTTTAAATGTTGTTGTACGAAAGAAAGAATTCTTTCGCACTTAGGAAATAGGCAGTTAGAATAATTTACATTATAAAGGATCGTCCGGTGGTCGAATTTAGACCAATTGACATTTAACTAAAGCTTAAGTAAATCTTGTAATCTGTAAATGATAGAAAAAAAAACAAATGGCTTTTTATATATCCCCTTTCTCGTTACTTTTCGCTATAAAATCGCTGTAGGCTCAGTTAGCCGGGAGTAATAGTAACAGTAACCTTACCGTAAAAAAGTAAGACCAATCTATTTCTTATAGATTGAGGCGTTACATCTTACTGCTAACTGTAATCGCTCTAATTGCTTTACATAAAACAAAATGAATCAGCTGATTTTCAACGTTACTGTTACTCCCGGCTAACTGAGCCTTGTGCGTCCTACATTAAAATGCAAAACCCCCATATCGCCTTCATTATACCTACATCACAAGTCCTAAATGACAATGAACTCTTACTATTTTTTCATTTACATATAGTTTTTCTTTTTCATTTGTAAAGCTGTCTGACGGATTGTCTTTTGGTCAGTCAAACGGCCGTTCGGTCCATTTTTTTTTTTAATTTTTTTTTCTGAGTTGCTTGTACTCTAATGGGGTTTTTAATCTATCTTGTCCATATGTGCTTGTATGTATGTGGTTGAATGTGTGTTTATCAACATCTTTCACTACACAATACGCAATGTATGTATTGTTTTTATTATTTATAGTTTTTTTTTGTTTAACTTCTTTTACATAAATATTGTTTTTAATAATACATACAAATACAAAGTATGTACAAATATATTCATATGTTTTAAAAAATATTTTCATCTTCATCTTCGTGTTATTTATTTTTATTATTGAAATGCATTGTTTATTTTTTTTTTTTACTAATTTCTTTTGTTGTATTTGTTATCTTAGTGTCATATTTGTAATTATTGTAATAAATGCAATTGTTTTTATACTGGCACTTTGTTGTCTTACACACTCTCTCTCTCTCTGTTCCGCTCTTACGCTATCCTTTTAGTGTGGCCCTCTGTGAAATGAATGCAATAAAAATAAGCATCGGTAGTTTTTAATTGATTTGTGTAAAAACAAAAAAAAAAAAAAAATAGGGATGTCACCAGAAGCCAACAGGAAACATGAGAATCCAGCCAACAAAACAGACGATAGGATCATGGATAAAAAGCGAGAGCATTCCTTTTCAGTGATGGCAACTCTTGGAACACTAAACGCCTAAATACATAAGAAAATAGGTCATAAATATATTTTTAAGGTTTACACCAACAATTTCAAACAAAACAATTTATTTAAAAATTGTATTAAGTATGGGATCATTTAACATTCAATTCAATTACAGTATCGTACAACCAGAGACCGTAAATAACAGTTTTTTTTTAATTTTTTTAAACAAAAAAAGCTTATTGAATAAATGTCGGAAAACTGTTTTAAGTATACTATACTAGCTGGCCCGGCGTATAGTATACTATAACTTATTTCTTTCAGATGTTACAGTGTCTGCATGCCAAATTTTAACAAAACCGGTTGATTAGTTAAGAAGATAAAAAAAATTATAGGCTTTAGTTCTTTCCATATGTTACACTATTTGCCCGCCAAATTTCAAGAAAATTAGTTGATTAGTTAGGAAGATATAGGTAGGGGGAGCTTTTACTCCTCTTGCCCTATTTCATGCACTTTCTCTTTTAGATGTTACAGTGTCTGCATGCCAAATTTTAAGAAAACCGGTTGATTAGTTAAGAAGATATAGGGAAGGGAGCTTTTACCCCTACTGCTTCACGCCCTAAACAATAAAAACTATAGGCTATAGTACTTTCCATCTGTAACACTATTTGGCTGCGAAATTTCAAGAAGATATTGGGAGGGGGAGCTTTCACCTTTCTTCCCCTATTTCACATCCTATTTCCTTTCAGATGTTACAGTGTCTGAATGCCAAATTTTAAGAAACCCGGTTGATTAGTTTAAAAGATTGGGGAGCGGAAGCTTTAACCTCTATTGCCCTATTTCACGCCCTATTTCCTTTCAGATGTTGCAGTGTTTGCATGCCAAATTTTAAGAAACCCGGTTGATTAGTTTAAAAGATTGGGAGCGGGAGCTTTAACCTCTATTGCCCTATTTCACGCCCTAAATAAAAAAAATTTGAGGCTATCGTTCTTTCCAGATGTTACACTATTTTCCTCCAGAAAATCGGTCGATTTGATAAGCAGATATAGGGTGGAGGAGCTTTTACTCCTCTTGCCGTGTTTCACGCCTTATTCCCTATTTTCTTTCAGATGTAACAGTGCCTGCATGCTAAATTTTAAGAAAACAGGTTGATTAGCTAAGAAGATATAGGGAGAGGGATATTATGCCCTATTTTGACGCCCTATGCTCCAGTAGGAGTTAAAGGAAATCATAAATATAGCGGTATAAAATATACTCTACGACCTATTTTCATACCTAACAAAAACACATACAAAATTTCATAAAAATCAGTCAAGCCGTTTCGAAGGAGTTTTAAATGGAGGGCATTTTGTTAATATTTGTATGGGAATAAATAGGAAAATCTAAATGCCATATCTCCGGAACCACTGGGCCGATTTCATGCAAACCCCAACGTTTTTGTTGCAATCGGTCAAACCGTTTTCGCAGTTAGTGGTGACATCAAAGTGTACACTTCTTTTTATATATATACACTTGACTGGTCGCATCTTGTATGGGATTTTTTTTTTTTTTTAATTTAATTGTTTGCGCTGCTTAAAATATGAGGTTTGTTGTAAAAAATCATGATCTAATTTTTCAGGTCAATCCGACGGTGCCTAGCCGTGCCGGGTGGGGCCCAAAGTTCCCCATATTATAAAAAGAAACATCTTTTCTATCAGATCTTTATAGGTAGTTATACTAGTTGAAAAGCCGGAAATCAAAAATATGGCTTCGTTACGATCTTCCGCAGAGAAAGTACTTCAAGTGTGCCAAATTTCAGTTTCCTATGTCATCAGATGGCTTCAGAAAGTTGCGGAAAGAATAGGACATACATGCAAACATCCTGACATACTAAGAAATTATATATTGTATAGATAGATTAACATATGTTCGCGCAACTCAAAAACGCTTTAGTTTATTGAAAAAATAAAAAAAAACCGAAATTCCGCAATAAAATTTACTTTAAGAAAGTTAAAACTTTTTTCTTTATGTTGGCTTTGGTTTTCGAGATATACCGTTATTTCGAAAATTAAGGAGGTTGCACAACATATGTTCGCGTAACTCAAAAACGCTTTAGTTTATTGAAAAACTAAAAAAAAACCGAAATTCCGCAATAAAATTTACTTTAAGAAAGTTGAAACTTTTTTCTTTATGTTGGCTTTGGTTTTCGAGATATACCGTTATTTCGAAAATTAAGGAGGTTGCACAACATATGTTCGCGTAACTCAAAAACGCTTTAGTTTATTGAAAAACTAAAAAAACCGAAATTCTGCAATAAAATTTATAATTTCTTAGTATGTCAGGATGTTTGCATGTATGTCCTATTCTTTTCGCAACTTTCTGAAGCCATCTGATGACATAGGAAGCTGAAATTAGGCACACTTGAAGTACTTTCTCTGCGGAAGATCGTAACGAAGCCATATTTTTGATTTCCGGCTTTTCAACTAGTATAACTACCTATAAAGATCTGATAGAAAAGATGTTTCTTTTTATAATATGGGGAACTTTGGGCCCCACCCGGCACGGCTAGGCACCGTCGGATTGACCTGAAAAATTAGATCATGATTTCTTACAACAAACCTCATATTTTAAGCAGCGCAAACAATTAAATTAAAAAAAGAAAAAACATGGTTGTGGTAAACATATTCTAAGAGCAACATATTATGATAAGAATTATGATTGTAGTCACCATATTAAGATTATTATTGAATCATATAATGACTAAATATACTCGTACTATTACATCATAATATCAAATTATTGTCATGTTAATCATAATAAGCTAAGAAATTAATCATATCGACCCCTAACAGCGAAAATAATGTAAGCGCCAAAAATCAAATTTTACAGGAGAGAGCTTTTTTGTTTTATTTCATATTAATTTTGTATGAAATTTGTCGCTTACACTAAAATTGTTTTTGCTATAAAATCGTAACGGTACATTATGTGACCATGATATTTTAGGAGATGATGCAAGTGTTGCCAATAAAGTCATTTATTAAAAAAAACGAAAATTGAAAATCATGTCGCTTACGTTATTTTCGCTGTTAGGGCTCGATATTATTGTCATGTTAATCATAATAAATTTAGAAGCAATCATAATATGATACCGCACCTTTCATAGCTGTCATAAAAATACAAAATAAATTAAAATATTTTTGCATCGATTTTTTATTTTGTTGCTTTTTACAATTTTTCTTAATGTTAATCAAATAGCGGAGTTCAATATAATGCTAGCAAAAGAGCAAATGAAAAATCTGTAGTTTTCATGGGCAACCGCGTGTGTCCATTTTTTCGATTTTAAGATGTTGATGAAATATCGTAGCACTTTTATAAAATATAACGAAATCTCTGTGTGTTTTGTTGTTCGATTTTACAAAAAAACTATGATATTTTGCATTTGCACTATTACATCACTAATACTTGAATGAACTCCGCTAATATTTTAATTTTTTAATTTCTTTAAACTTATTTTTTTTATGAAAATTTATCTTTTAATTGTTTAACCGCTCACAAATAAAAAAAACGACACAACTGCTTCAAAATTATTTTACAAATGGCGCTAACATAATATGATTAGGGTAAAAATAGTTTGATTGCATATTAAACATAATATGATAAATGTATAGAAAGTTATCATGTTATGGCTATTAAATATCATGATATGGTTGTGAGAAATATAATATGTTTAGAAAGTTATCATAATTAAGTTGTTAGAAAAATAATTATTTTTCGGTCAACAATACTCAAATTCATAATTGCGATAAACATTGATATGTTAACAGTAACTATAATATTGTTGATATTAAATAAAAATAACAATTATTTGTGTACGACAACAATATATTGTTACATTAAACATAGTGTTGTTGCCATAACCATGCCCAACCATATTTTTTCTCTGCGTGTAGATTAATTCTTCTGAACTTGCCCAGCTAGCATTTTCAATCGTCTAGGAGTCTACTGGGAATTTTACAAAGAGTGTCTTTGATCGTCGACGAGCTCATTTTTTAATTGTTGACGATTCCTCGCACGGGAGAAACTGTTACACGTGCTGATTCGTATGAGAGATTCTTCTATAACACAGCCAATGAGGCTTATATTAATCGTAAAGGGAATCGTTTGTGATGTATATAGAGATAATCTAACAAGTCTTTTAATAAGCATGCCAAGAGTCGTATGAGACTCATGTAGGGATTATTTTACAACTCGTAAAATGCTCAGCCGTATAACTGAGCTACCTAAAAAGGGGCATCAAGCGTATTTTTCATGTTAAAACTTCTAATTTTCATACAATTTATATAAAACAAACCTTAAGGTTGCGAAATCAACACTATCCTGTCGGAAAATCCTTTTTTACAGATCCTGAGGTCGGTTTGTTTTATTGAAATTGTATTGACAATAGAATTTTCATATTTCAAAAACTCTCATATTAAGTTATTGTTATATGACTCTTACAGAGAGTCGCAAAAGGTTCATTCCAAGATTAAAAGACGAGCGTGTCAAAAAATGTTAAAAAAAGTAATAAATAAAAAAAAAAATTGGATGTTTTTGTTACTCGTCAGATAATCATAAGAAGATTCTTTTGGGAGTTGTATATTAAACATAATCGTCAAACAAACAGCCTATGCTAGCTGGGTGTCTATTATAAATACATACATACAAATATTGCTTTTTCAAATTGATATTTAATTGTTTCGATCAAAAATAAAAATAAATATTTTGAATTTTTTTTTTTTAACAAAAATTACAGTTACATTTTAATTTTTATTTTTTCGAGTAAAAACAAAAGCTATTGTCCGTCTAACTCTAAAAATAATTTTTATTTCTGAGGAATAAATTAAACTCAAGAAATATGTACCTTATATTTTCTAAGAACTAAAACTTAAAACTAATATTTTTCCAAAGGCATTAATAAAACTCAGAAAATAATCGATTAAGTTGAGCCTTTTAATAAAACTTAAAAAAATAAAAATTAATGCATCTAAAGGTAGGCCATACAACAAGGCGTGTTCCTAATTTTGTATAAATACGGAAGCTTTGTATGCGAGCATTTAACCTTTAAAATAATATGTTAAAATTAAAAGGAATTTGATGATTTTTCTCTATAAAATAAAATTTTTTCCGGCAAATGATGATTATCTTTCCATAGCTTCTGGCAACGCTGCTTAACACCCAAATTTGCTTCTCTGTTTATAAATACTTTGCTCTTTTGCTCTGTGTGTGTAAAAAATATTTGTTTTTTACTCAACGTTATAAGAGCGTTTGCGTTATTTTATTTGTTGCATTTAAAATATATTTTTTCTATTTTATTAATAATAAAGTTGTGATTGCGCGCATACACAAAAAACTCTGTGTGTGATGTTTATAGTATTTTTTTTTTTAATATATATTTAAAAATAAAACGTGAATGTGGATAATTGGTTAAATATTTGAAATAAAAATAAGTTTTTAAGAGTCTTTTTTTTTAAATCTTAAAAAAGTAAAATAACTAAGAAAAAAAACTAAATGTATAACTTTGGTAAAAATTTAAAATAAATACAGAAAATGATGAACCTAGTATAACTTTGAAATTTTTAAAAATTAAATAAATAGGTATAAAAAATTAAAAAAAAAATTTGTGAAAAAATTAAACTACTTAAAGAAAAGACATTAAACCTGATATTATTGTGTATTTAATAAAAAGAAAATGTTTAACTACAAAGAAAACTTAAAATGTGTTAACCAATTTAATGAATTAAATGGCTTTTTAATTAAATCATTAAAAAATAAAAGTGTTTAGTGTTACTTAAATGTTATTGTAACAACTTTTAATGTAAACATTATGTCTTTACAAAGTTTAAAATCATTATCAAATACATCGGAATGTTCAACAAACTCAACGTCTTCATCATTATCCTATATAATGGATACAAAACCAACAAATCGACGTCATAGTCATAATAACAACAATAATAATAATAATCATTTTAATAAAAACAACAATAACTGCGTGAATAAATTGACAGATTATGATGATGGGGACAGTGGTGTTGGCATTGTTCAAAGACGTGCCAGTATTAGTGATGATATTGGCTGCATGATTGTTGATTTTGATAATGTTGATGCAATTATCAATTATGTTATTAGAATGCAATACATTTGTAGTGAGTACAATCGAATGAACAACAAATATCCTTTATTTAAAACTTTTACTATCATTAAATAACAATATACAGTTTTTACTCAAACGAATTTCCGGTTTTTTGTTTTGTTTTATTGTTAATGCTTAATAACGGTTAATTACAGTACAGAAAAAAAAAGAAAATAAATGAAAACAACAATGGTTTCAAACAAATTAAAAACAATGAACTTTACTCGCACAAAGACATGTTCATTAAACCATTTTATTTTACCCCTCCCGTATTTTAATCTCATAAATAAAAACTTTGTTTTAAATTATACCTTTTGTACACTTGAATTCATTTCGGAAGAACGCATAGAAGATGTTGAAAATGTGAAACCTTCACACTTAATACATATAACATCTTCTTAAAATGAAAAATGTCACCATTTTTGAAAAAAAAAACTTTTTTAAATACTTTTTTCTAGAAAAGTGCCAACATTTTAAAAGAAAACACCAAAATGAATTTGAAATTCATTTTGTTTAAAAATATAAAAAATTAAACAAAAAAAAAGGTTTGCAAAAAAGGAATAACTTGACAAAACACAGTTTGTGTGTGAACAACACACGACACAATAAGACTGATTATAGATTTCTGTATATCTGTCGAACGGCCAAAGCCAAAGTTTCCAAATGAGTGGGCGTGGCACAAAATATGTTTATTTATATTTAAAGAAAGGTAGAAGAGAAAGTATCCAAATTTGGTGCACATAGCTGGATTATCAAAACACAACCTCTCTAAAAAAAATGGATGGGATTGGAAAAGTGGGCGTGGCACCTCCAGTATAAAGACTAGATTTCTGTTTATCTGGCGAATGGCAAGAGCCAAAGTTTCCAAATTAGTTACAAACATCGTGGGTATCAATACACAACATCCGAATAAATGTGGGCGGGAAGAGAGAAGTGGACGTCTAACAAAATAGGTTTATTCGTTCTTCTACTTTCTGTTCATATCAAACTATGGTGAAGCGTATATAAGATTCAGCATAGCCGAAAATAGCACTCTTAGATCCACTGTTTGGGTTTGAGATTAAAGTTAATTTAATTCTATAACTAGCTAATCTGAGAATTAAGTTAATCTAGTATCAATTGAATTAAAAATTTTTGGGTGGTTGCTTAAACCATGTAGCGGTACCATACTGAGCACAAATAAATGGCAAATTTTTTTCTGCAAATGTCAACATTTTATCAAGCAATATGGATTTTTTCAAGAAGAAGAAGAAAATGCGCGAATTTAATATTGTTTTGTGTTTAAAGAAAAAATATATTAAAGAAAAAAGTATAGAATGAAAAAATTATATAAAAGTGCTAAGCAATAAATCATGTTTTAAAATGTATTTTTTGGTTATATTTTTACAAAAGTTCTTTACGTTAAACATGTGTATGTTAACAGTTGAAGTTAAGGTTTAAACCACCACCGTTGGCCGCTTAAACAAACAAAAAAAGTTTAAAAAAATACAACTCAAAAAGTAAATACAGAGATTAAAGTTAATTTAATCGCTAATCTCTAACCCAAAAAGTGGGTCTTAATTGTTTTATTTTAAATCCTTTTTAATTACCTTTATCTATTTGTCAACGGTAAAAAATGGCGGATGCAAGGATGCCAGATAGCAAATATTGAAAATTTGCTGTTTAACGATTATTTTAATAAAATCAACATTATTTAGATCAAAACAAATTAAATAAATTAAGATAATTCAACAACTATGTACTGTCCGTTCTGTATTATACAGAGCAATTCTTATATTTAAAGCTTTGTGCTGTGTGAATTATTTTCTAGTGCAAAACCTTTAACAATTCTGCATTTAATTAATGTGCAGTTTCCACAATACAAGTGAATGAATGTATAATAACGCTCTGTGTGTTTTTTTTTAACTAAAATATTGTTCTGCATGTCCCTCGATTGCGATTGAAAATATCGTTCGCCTAACTAACATTTAAAACCAAAACAATATTTAAAAAATTTGTCTAGCAATTTTTTTCTTAAAACTTTTTTAGTTCAAGAGAGTTTTTAACAATTTCTAAATATTTCTCAAAAAATTTTTTTATTTTTTCGCCAAAAATCTCTTTGACTGTTAATTTTTCCATTTAATTCTTAACTGTAAATAATTTAAATATGAATGAAATCAAATTATTTGTATAGTCGTCTAGAAGTTTCACTACTTTCAAACAGTCTTTAATACAAAAGAACATAAAACACCTATTTTTTTTATTCTTTGTATTCAGTTTTTGTTTCAAAAGAAATCCAAAAATTATGGTTTGCTTAATTGTTAACGCCTTATAAAGATTTCTGACCATTAAGAGCAATAAATATAAATTTCTTCCCTTCCCTTTCGTTTCGTTTTTGCTTCTATTGTCTGCGTAAATTTTTATTTATTTAATTTTTTAAAGTTTTTTTTTTTAACGACTCGTGCGCATAAATTTTAATTGCAGTTTTTGATTTTGTTTCTTTTAAGGCCCCTATTACGGTTTATTACAACTGAGTTGAGTTGTAATAAATACAACTGGTTGCGATCAGTTGTAATTTTTGTTATGTTTTTGTTTACCGCAATTTAGCAAAGTTGTAAACCATAATACAAAAATTAAGAAATTACAACCGTATTAGGGGCATTTCTTTTTAAAATTAAGTGTAAATTTAGTTAAATATTTTTTTGCGGACATAATAAAAAATTAAAAACATTTATGTTTTTAAATGAATTAAAAAGAATTTAAAAAAATAAGTATGTATACAGTTTAATTCTAATAGCCTTTTCACACTTGTCAACATCTACCACCAATTTGCAAAGATGGCTCAATTAGTAGGTCTGCGCTCACCTACAACAATTCAACAATAGAAAAAACAACACGCATTTTGTTTGTATAAAAATTGATAAAGATGCCAATAACAAAAGCAATAGTTTGTGTAAAAAATGGTAGAAATGTCAAAAACAATTGCTACAAAAACAATTACACGAGAAAAACACAACTCTGCAAAAAATCAGCAGGCATTTCGGGCAGACCTACTAATTGGACCATGATTAAAACCATTTTCCAAATTTAACCAAGCTTAAACATAAAACTTTTTTAAAATAAAATAAAGTTAATTTTGTTTTTCTTTAGCCTGTTTAGGGTTAATGAACCATCATAATCATCATATAAATGAATCATGTGTGGCAAAAGCTGTTGCCAAAATGAGCTTACTATTAAAAAAAAATTTTTTTCTTTTGTTTAGTTTCATTAGTTTCATTTTATTAAACATACAAATAAATAAATAAAACAAATAATTTTCTTTTAAAGGAATTTAATAAAACATAAAAAGAAAAAGCAATTAACAATACATATTTCCTCTAAATAAATATAAAAAAAATATGAATTTTACTAAAGTTTCATTGAACTGTTTTTTTGCAATATTTTCCTTATAATTTAACAAAAGCAAAAAAAAATTAACGATAATTATTATATACATATGTATTAATTATAGTTTTTAATATGACAATGATTTTTACCACCATAATAATTGCTTCCCTTCTCTACTTTGTGCTGTTTTGTGGATTTTTATATTTTTTAAAAAAATATCATCATCATGCTTGGCGTTTTCCTGGGATTTATAATGTTTGTGTGAAAATTTTCATATGGTTTCCTGGAAATTCAAATTATTTAGGCGAACGACCTGCCATTATAGCGCCACCAGAAAGCGAATGGTATCATGGAAGACTTGATCGTTATTCGGCTGAATCACGTTTACGTGGTAGCAGTAAGTTGGGAAGTTATTTGGGTAAGTTGAATGAACGATTATTGTTTTGTAAAAATTTTAGTTTTTTTTTATTTTTTTTGCCAATAAACTTTAAGAGTTTTTAGAAAAATTAAAGGGTTCCAATTTCATCTGTTTTAAACTTGATACAAAACTAGACTTAAGTGTTTATCTTGGAATACAATAAAAAAAAGACTGAGTTCCACAACATCAAAACGAGTCATAACCGCAAAAAGCTTAAGCGACAAAAACAAAATTTACCCACACCACAATAGCCCTGCAAATAAAATTGGTCCACCTGATCCATTTTGATATAATGGACTACTCCATGGACAGGTCCGATGTAATGCAAGCGTGGACCATGTCATTGTTAAAAAGTGTTTGTAGTGAGACGACATGTCTTCGTTGTTCAACGACATGATTCCGTTTTTAAACGACTTCAAAACTAATCCTCTTGAGTATACCATGGAGTAGTTTTAAAACTACTCCTTTGTAATCCAAAGGTGGGTTATATGGTCCTTCCCTAGGACATCGTAATGTTAAATAGACCATGTTTTTTTCCATACGTTTGGGTTACTTTTGGACTAGTCCTGGTCCCTTGTGGGCTACTCTTTACACGCGTGTTTGGACTGGTCCTATTATTTGCAGGGAGTGGAGAGGGTATTATGCATTTGTGCTGATGTGTGTAACACCTTAAAATAATGGTCCTAGTATACCGATCGACTCAGAATCAGTTTCTGAGCCGAACTAACGATGTCCGTCCGGCTGGCTGGCAGGCAGGCTGGCTGACTGGATGTCCATGTAACCTTGTGCGCAAAGTACAGGTTGCAATTTTGGAGATATGTAATTCGATAAAACTTGGGTCATAGGTTCTTATTGGCACAAGGGCCAAGCCTATTGAAAATGGGCCGAATCGTAGGACCACGAGGGAAGATAGGGGGAAATTTCTTCCTCTCAGAAACTATCAAACCGATTTAATGAAATTTAAAACATAGATAGAACCATATCTATATGGACACAAAAGGTATGCATTTTTTGAAAAATAGGACCACGAGGGGAGATAGGGTCAATTTCTGCCTCTTAAACAGATTTTAATGAAATTTAAACCATAGATAGATCCATATCTATATGGACACATAAGCTATACGGTTTTTAAAAATAGGACCACAAGGGGAGGTAGGGGGCAATTTCTGCCTCTCACAAACTTTCAAATCAATTTTAATGAAGTTTATAAACATAGATAAATCCATATTTATATGGACACATAAGCATGATGTGTTTTTAAATACTGTGGTGTAGGGTATCATATGGTCGGGCTTAACCGACTATACTTTCTTACTTGTTTTATTTTATTTCATATAAATTTTGTATGGAGGTTGTCGCTTACGATAAAATTGTTTTTGCTATAAAATCGATACCTTATGTGGCAATAACAATTTAGGAGATGATTGAAGTGTTGCCAATAGTCATTTATTAAAAAAAAAAACCAAATTGAAAATGATGTCGCTTAAGCTTTTTTGCGGTAATGGCTCGATAATACTTTGCAGTCCAAAACAGACTTTGAGACAGATGTGAAAAAAGATTACATGAGTATCTGCCATTTGGCACAACCACATAGTGAATCCTAACCACTGGTTTACCATAATGTCACCATAAGGTTTACCAACCATGCTCCGTGTTAGAGACATCATCACACACAGTTGCTTAGAAGGTGAATCTATCTAACCTCTACTGCTTTTCGATAAATGACAGCAGATTCTGTTAAATAGCAATATCACCTAGGATAGTCCTCCCTGAGGCCGCACCCCCCACAAGTGGTAAAACATTAGCCCTTTATTGGGCTTTTCAGTAATATTACTTCCCGCGACTTTGGGTTTAAACCACAACCACCACGTGATCCCCGAAATTATCCTGTCAGTGGACAGGCGAAACTTCCGCAAAGACAATCTCCCTGAAGGACAGAAAATAAAGTATTTTTAATAAAAAGTTTGTGATATTAATTAAAAGAATTATTGAAATTGCACCAGTCAATAAATATTAACAACATTTTCTGCAGTAATGTTGGTGATACAAGTAACCGTTTAATTCACTGACTCCCGTGGTACCAGATAGGATCTCTGGTAACCCGCGATCTCAAGAGATTTGTCAATTTCGGATTTTGGCCGAATTCTAGATAAAGGCTGCACCTGATAATACCCCGGAGTTAGTAACACCAAAAGGTTAAATAGATAATATTTTAAAATTCAACTCGGTTGCATTAATTAACGCAATTAAAAAAGCTAGTTGCTTTGCAACAGACGTTTTTGAACTCAGTCATATAATTTTTGTAAATTTAGTACTTTTTCACTTTATATTGCCTAAAAGCAGGCAACTTTTTTGATATTTGTTTACTAAATACCAATACTTCAATCGCCAGAGGGATGTCACATAACAGTAAATAAATGTTTTTGAATAAAATGATGCTTTAGTACTATTTTGTTAAATACAAAGTTTAATTTGCCAGAAAAAGGACTTTTTAGCTAAATTGTTTTTCATAAATTACATTATTTAATGGCAAATTTTTTTTAATTTTCATTTCAATATGCATGTATTTAAATATGAACTTATTTATATACATTTTGTATAATTTTAGTTCGAGAAAGTGATCGGAAACCAGGTTCATATGTTCTTAGCTATTTGGGTCGCACCGGCATTAATCATTTTCGGTAAAATCTTAAACAAATTTTTTGTTAACTTTACATAATTTTAATTTTTGTTTTTATTTTTCTTTAAGCATTACTGCCGTCTGTGGTGATTTCTATATTGGAGGCCGTCAATTTATTTCGCTTAGCGATTTAGTTGGCTATTATACCTCCTGCAGTGATCTTTTGAAACGCGAACGTTTAGTCTTCCCAGTACCACCACCCGAACCGGTCAATGACAAGAAACGTGTAGTGGCCATATTGCCCTACACCAAAATGCCCGATACCGACGAATTGAGTTTTCAAAAGGGTGATATATTCTTTGTGCACAATGATATGGGTGATGGTTGGTTGTGGGTTACCGCACATCGTACTGGCGAACAGGGCATGATATTTAGAGAATTGGTAGATGATTTAGATCCTGCCATTGACCCGAATACAGTATTCCCATGGTTCCATCCGAATTGCACAAAAAATGAGGCCGTTGATATGTTGGTTAAGGGTGAGTTTTAAGGAAATTAAAAAAAAAAATGAAAGGATTTTTAACTTTTCTTTATTAAAAGCTGGTCCTGGCAGTTTTCTTGTACGCCCTAGTGACAATTCACCTGGAGACTATTCGTTATTCTTTCATATTAACAATCAGATACAACGTTTTCGCATTGAGAAGAAGGGCGTACGTTATTTAATGGGCGGCCGTACATTTGAGTGTTTGGATGCTGTCATCAATCGTTATCGCAAAGAGCAAATTGTAGAAGGTCACTGCTTAAGTCATCCCGTAGTAAATGGCACCCAACCGGAATTTAATCAGCAATATGTTGTGGAGAAAGCAGCTGAAAAGATTTATGCCACTTTGCGTGAGTGTCGTGATCAAATTGGATTGAAGAAAATCAAAGGCATTAAACATCATGGTCATTTGAATAAGAAATCTGATAAAACCGCGAAATGGAAACAATTGTATTTTGCTTTGATCAGCGAGGGTTCTGAAACGCATCTCTGCTTCTATGACAATCCTAAAAAGACTAAACCCAAGGGTCTTATAGATCTTTCCTGTGCTTATCTCTATCAGTGTCATGATTCCTTATGGGAAAGGCCGTTTTGCTTTCAAATTGTTGAAAGGGCTTTGCCGTGTTTGGCCACCGTTACATATCTGTGTGCTCCTAGTCAAGAAAGTTATGTTGAGTGGATAAATGCCTTAAAGGCCCAATGTGTCTCTCAACTTAGCAAGGCCCAGAAGAAAGTACCACGTCTAAGAGAGCTGCGTTGCCTAAATTTACACATATTAGAAGCTCATAGACTGCCATTTAAATTAGTGCCACATCCCTATTGTAATATTTCTCTGAATCAAGTTAAAGTGGGAAAAACAAAAGTCAAAATTGCACCCGATCCAGTGTGGGAAGAGGAATTTGTTTTGGAGTAAGTTTAATAGCAAGAATTTTATTATTTTCTTTTTAAAAATATCGTTTGTTACAGTGATGTACCACCAGATGTAGTTTCGCTAACCATTACTTTAATATCTCGCGGTAAACGTGGCAAGGATAGCGAGGTGGCCGAACTAACCATAGACTTGGCCAGTTTAAAAAATGGCCAAGAAACTGAAGAATGGTATCAACTAACCGGCATGACTCCCATGGGAGAATGGGGCTCTTTACGTTTACGAATGCGTTATTTAGATGATCTCATAATGCCCTGTGAAGAATACAGTCCTCTGCAACAACTTTTACTCGAACCCGAACTTTATGCCGTCAAAGCTTTGGCAGAATTGTGCCACAATGACCGGGTACCTTTGGCTACCGCCCTGCTTCGGGTATTCCGCCACGAAAAAAGAGAAACCGAATTAATACGCGTGCTCTGCCAAGCGGAAATAGCACGTGAAAATGAAACAACCACTTTGTTTAGGGGTGCCAGTTTGGCCACCACCCTTATGGATTTGTATATGCGCACAGAATGTACTGGTTTCCTGCAGGCAGCCGTTTCAGAGACCATACAACGCATTATGGATAGCAAACAATCGGCTGAGCTGAATCCCACCAAAATGGATGTTAATGATGATGCCTGTTCCAATGCTGAGTTCCTTTTACAAATTCTAGATCTTGTTACCCATTCGATATTTACCTCACCCGAGGCTTGCCCCCGTTCGGTGAGATTTATTTGCAATTGCTTGCAAAAAGCCGTTGTGGCTAAATGGCCTACGGAACGTTTGGTGCGCACAAGAGTCGTGTCAGGCTTTATATTTTTGCGTTTGTTGTGTCCGGCCTTGCTGAATCCCCGACAATTTGGTTTGGTTAGTGAAACACCGCCCACAGCAGCCACACGTTCATTGATCATGGTGGCCAAATGTTTGCAGAACTTGGCAAATCTTATAGAGTTTGGAGGAAAGGTAAGCATTTTGGATAATATAAAGTATAAGAATTACTGCCGTATTACTGGATTTGAAATCTATTTTAACGAAAATTTGTATTGAAATTTGGTTTAAAAATACGTTGGAATTCTGAATACGCTAGTTGTTTTTATACTCACACCACTATTGGAGAAAGTATTATGCGTTTGTGTTGATGTGTGTTACACTAAAAAATATTGGTCCAAGACTTTTAAGTATAGCGATCTACTCAGAATCACTTTCTGCTGTCCATGTAACAATTTTAAAGATAATTAAATAAAATTTTATACATACGTTTCAATTTCCATAAGGACGTCAGGCTTGTCTGTCTGACTATACTTTCTGACTTGTTTAGATATTTATTTAAGAGTTTCTGTTAGTTACGCGTTAAACATACTTTTTTTTACCAGTGTGTTTATATTTTGTTCTCCTTTTAGGAACAATATATGGAAGTTGTAAATCCTTTTATATTGAAAAACAAAGAACGCATGATTGTTTTCCTAGATCAATTATCTATGGTTACAGATCCTACAGCACCACCTGGCTGGAATTCAGAACAAAATTCTAATCAAAATTCTCAGGATACTGGTAAGTCTCTGGTTTTTTTCTTGTTTAAACTTTAACCGTATTTACAAAAAAAAAGTTAAAGTGCACATTAGTTGACCAATTACATGAATCCCAAACACTTAAGGTCTATGTATGTATTGTTATGTATTGGTTAACTTATGTGAACTTTTTTGTATAAGGGAGTATAACTTAATTTGTTTACTTTTTTTTTTGACTCATTTAGGCCGTGAACTAGCTACTTTACATCATATTTGTGTTTCATACTTACCGGAATTGCAAGAATTATCGAATATAATCTCAATTAAAAAATTAGTTACTGTTACCGATATGCTTACAAAACATAAACTTAAGTATCGAGAAATGATTAGTTAAGTTAAACGCGAACCAATCGCAACTTTTTTATATTAAGAAAGACAATTTATACACAACTTTATAATCAAGACCATTTTAAATATACAAATAATAATGATAATGGTAAAGATGATTATGATGATAAAGACATAAAAAATTTTTTGTTTTTCTATTTTCTATGACTTTCTTTTTATATTTTGCTCTTAAAATTATGTCCTAAAGTATATAAATAGGTCACAAAAAAAAAAAAAAACAAAAAAAAAACCAACACATTACCAAAAAATAATCAATTGTCCCTCTCTTTTCACCCGCTTTCTAACTTAAACAATGTAAAATCTCGTAAAGTTTTAACTAAAAATGTGAGAACAAATATATTTCTATAAATATTTATAATATTTAAGGGATATTTAACACCAATTTACAACGATTTATAGGAAATCGTTTAAATATAATAAATAAATAAAAGATTTTTTATCGTTTGAAAATAATAAATAAAAATTTTTTGATTGATTTTTTACCTAGAAAATGCAAAAAAATATCATCTATACAAAATAATAAAACTAAACATTTTTTTTAAATATATTCTCTATATTAAACAAGAACAATATTAAACAGTTTTTATTAAATGAAAAGCTTTTTCAAAATAACAAATTGCAAAAAAAGTCAGCAGTAAAGAGAAAAATTATTCTTATAAATTTATATTTAAATTAAAAAAAAAAAAATGAAAAATTTTAAATATGTAATTGGGACTAACAAATTTCTTTTTATTTTAAACATAACTAAAAATCTGATTGCAAAAGAAAAGGTTATATTAAGAAAATGGTTAGTGCTGGTTCACACAGGTCAAGTTTACTTGAACAGTTTTATTTAAATTTTCTTTTGAACTTGCGTTCACGTTCATGCACAAAATTAATTTTTGTTTTCTTTTCCTTCAACTTTGTAGCTTTTTATTATATTACGGATGAAAAAAGAAAAGAAAAATACAAAACTGACTGGTACGGTCAAGTATGTACCCCTTTCCATTCTCTGTACCCCTCTCTCCTAAAAGCTCAAGACTTGAAGCGTCAAACTTGACCTGTGTGAACCAGCACTTACTTTTCTAAAACTTCACAAAAATCAAAAGAAACCCATTTTATGTTTCCTTCATGAATCTTAAACATTTTTCGCAAAGAAAAAAAATTAGCAAAATATGTGGCTACCCTACAAGAAATGAAGGAGCGAGCAGTCACATTTTTTATTTTGGTGTTAAGAAAATGATAGAAAGAAATGACTGAAATAAAGTTTTCGGTCACATTCGGTCATTTCTTTCTATCATTTTCTTAACACTGAAATGAAAAATGTGACTATTCGCTCATTCATTTCTTGTAGGGTTGTGATTGTAAAAACAGGTAACATTTTAATGCCAATTTTTTGCTCTAATATTATTTGTCTAGTCTTCTCTCAAAGATTTGTTTATGTTTACGAAAAGTCCACGTTTTCTGTTGTGATTAGTGTATTTTATTAAAGCTTTTTTTTTAAACATTTTTATTAATATTAAAGAAGATAGACATTGTCTGGACTTTTAATTTAATTTGCTGAAATTTTTAAAAATTCTGCTTTGAAATTGCATTAGTGCCCATATTATGAAATTCAACTTTGCAATTTTAGTATTTTTATCTTGTTTTACCCTTTTCCTTTTGTTATTTTTTATATAAATATCAAATTTGATTTTTGTTTAAAATAATTTTTGACATTTCGGAGACAAATTTCAATTTTTGTTGTAATTTTATTTGTTGGCCTAAGGCTGCCATCTGTTTTATTTCACTACATTTGAAAAAAAAAAAAAATTTTTATATTTTAATTAAATTCAATTCTTTTTTAGTCTCCAGCACATTCTTTTACAAAAGTAGCGGCTATTTGAGAAAGTGAATACTTTTCTATAATATCTGGAAAACGGGTACTCGTTCGAATTCGAATTTTCTAAACTAAATTTTATGTAATTTGCAAATTTAAACAAAACTATACAGCTTTTAAAAGTAACGAGTAAAATTTGAAATGGCTACTTTTGTTAAATTTCGGCAAACCGTTAATTGTTTTGTGCAAAGAAGAGTAATTAATTGAGTTTTCTTAAAATTTTGTAAATTAAACGCAGCGGTCTAATCACCGCATTCGATATCGACCAAAATTGATCGAAATTATTTATTTTGGTGTCATGAAACTCGATATCGAATGAAATTTATTGAATTTGAAATAATAGCATTCGATATCGAGTAACTCGACATTACATTTATCGAGTTTTCATTCGATACGTCAGTGTCTGTCGTATGCAAAAAAATTCGATAGTTTATTCGATACGATAGACCCCAGTTTTTTTTAGTGAAACTTAAATTTTTTTTGATTTGAAGTTTAAAAAAAAATTATTAATGTAACTTGAATTTGCTTGAATTTTTATTTTTCTTAAAGCTGTTTGTTTATTGATCAAGGAAAAGACGCAAACAAATTCTTATTTATTTTTTGGTTTGTTTTTAAAAAAATTGATATTATTAAAAACTTAATGCTCTCTTTCATTCACTCTCTAATACGAAATATAGTTTTATAAAACTAAAACGCTTAATACGGGGGTGTTCTAGAATCCATCCAGAATTGACTCGAAAGTGGATAGTTTCAGCATTTTTTGTGTTCTGCAATTCACATCCACATGATTTTTTTTTTTTTTCGTCAAAGTTAAACGAATCGACTTTTATTCTTATATGTGATAATATTTTTCACAAAAACAAAATTTTGGCTTTTAGTTTGAAATGAACTGTATTCAATTTAATAAAAAAAATATACACAAATGTTAATACAAAAAAATGCTTAACTTATCCTAAAATTTCCAATTATGTTCATTAAACATCACTTGCGCAAAAAACCTTATAAACAAAAGCTCCTGGTATTTTTAAGTAAAAATTTTATTTTTAAGGAATAATTTTTTAAACTATTTATCAAGAAAACACCTGATAAAAAACGGTTTTTTTTTTTGTTTTAGATTTTTCTTTCAAACAATAACTTTAAATACACAAATGCATGCGGGTTTGAGAACACCGATTTATGCATTATTCGGATTAAAAAATTTTTTCGTTTTTAATACGACTAGAAACCTAGAACACATCTAATATTCAAACTACGTTTTTTGCTAATAACATGTATAAAAAAAAATTAAACAAGAAAATACCAATAAATAAAGGAAATGAAATATTTAATCCCACAATTAAGCTTTTATCAATTAAAATATACAAAAAACATATATTTACCTTAATTTAACTTGAAGTTAATTAAAAACACTATTTTATGAAAAAAGTATTCTTTTTTTAGCATTTTTTTTTTTTCTTTAAAATAAACATTAAAATTTTAATGGTTGCAAATCTCTATTTTATATATTTTAAAAAATAGTTTTTTTAAATATTCAAAATATTTCCTCTTTGTGTTTTTTTGTTTTATCTATTCTATTTATTTAAATATAATTTAAAGTTAAATTATTATTTTTAAAGTTTTTAATTTGTGTTTAATATATATGTATTATTTTTTTGTAATTGTGAAGAAATAAGAAAATAACATTAAAAACTGTAGTTGAAAAACAATTTTTATATATATACATATAATTAATAATGAAAATAAAACAAAAAACATTAATAAAATACATTTTGCATCCTAGTCAAAACAATAAAAAAATGATTTTGTTTTTTTTAAAGGGGAAATTTTCTACACTTTACAGAATTTATCCTTTTTTTGCACACCAGTAAGTCCCAATTCTCACGATGGAAGTGATCAATAAGGATCAGTACCCATGTTCTGTAACTTTAGTGAGAACTTCTTGCATCGAAAAGATGTGAAACAAAATATTCCATCGTTTCTCGAAAAGTGAGAAAAATGTGTGTCTGTAACACATGTCGAAAACTATCAAAAGAGATTACGTCGTTACGTTATAAATGTCATAATATTGCACTCGAAGCCGATGTGACATTGCAGACGTTCAGAACGCCAGTAACACATATCGTTGACGGCGACCAAAATTTACTTATATTGATAATTTTTAAACGACGGCGGTGAAAACACAACCGTCGGCTATACCAAATTGTGTAAAGAGCGACTTTAATGTTTGTTGTTTGCAAACGAGCTTCGAAGACATTCGTATATTTTATAAAAATGTTAAAAGCAAAATAATAAAACAATGAAAAATGTGCCAAGAATAAAATATTATTATTATTCTTTGCATTTTGCATTTTTAATTGTTTTTTAGTGTTAAAATTTTTACTCGCCCCATTTTTATTCGTGAGTTTATTTGACAGTTCAAAGCAGGAACCTTTCTCACCAATATGTTACAGACAAACTTTTTCTGTAAATTGGCTAGTAATTTCCTTACGTGACAGCTTGTACTCGCCAAAAAAAGTTACAGACGCAGTTAAGTGAGAAAAACAGCTGTTTGTTTCAATTTATGGCATTTTTGTTTCATTTCACACATTTCAATCGAATACTTTCTCGACGCGAGAGTTACACAACATGGGCACAGATTGCTACTTTATTGGCGAGAGAGACGAGGGGCAAAAATGAGTACTCATATACGTTTTGTTTTCTTGTTCGTAAAGTAAAAAACGCACACATGTCATTTCTCAAAATAATGTCTTTTTTGTGGCATATGATGTTTTAACAAATAAGTCCTACGAAGGCGAATTTCAACTACAGGTGGTGTCAGAACTACAACAATCCAAAAACAACAGAAACAACATATGGTTTTTTGCATTGCACTGTTAGTGCTTATAGCTCGAAATGTCATCCAATCTTAGCAAAACACTAACAAATCAAAACAAATAAGCTCGAACAGTCGAAATCAGATGCCGTTTCGACACCACCTGTAGTTAATTCGCCTTGAGCCCTACAAATTAAATAAATTGCTTTAAAATTTTTTTTATACATATCGAGCCCTTATAGCAAAAATGATGTAACCAACAAAAATAAAATTTTACAGGAGAAGGGGGTTTTTTGTTTTAATATTTTTGCTTCAAGTCAAGGGGTTCGTTTGAAATTGCTTTTGCTCTTATTTCGTAACGGTACTTCCCAGAGATATGAGATTTTTAGAGATGATGCAAATGATCAAAAATCATCATCATTTTTGCTATTAGGGCTCTATATAAGCAAAAAAAAAAAAAAAAACCTGTACAAAAATAATACATCAAAAAAAATTTTTTTTTTCATTATGTTGAAAAAATTGATCGAGTTTTTATATAAACAAACAAACACCTTTCCTTTCATATAAACGAGTCTATGAATGCATTTCTTAACGTGCAAATAATGAAATGTACAGGTTAAAAAGAATAAAAAGAAATAAAAAATATTTTTATTTTAACACCATTTTTTCAGTAAAAAATAATGCAATAATAATTGCAAAACAAACTGTGTCACTATTCTTTACAACTCTAATGAAAAACATGAATTTTCTTTAATTTAAAAATATGTAGTAAAGTTTAAAAAAAATAAAAAACAACCAATACATCAAAAAATATTTTTTTTTTCATTATGTTGAAAAAATTGATCGAGTTTTTTATATAAACAAAAAAACACCTTTCCTTTCATATAAAAAGTAATAAAAAATATTTTTATTTTAACACCATTTTTTTAGTAAATAAGTATGCAATAACAATTGCAAAACAAACTGTCACTATTCTTTACAACTCTAATGAAATGAATTTTCTTTAATTTAAAAATATGTAGAAAGTTAAAAAAAAATAAAAAGACAACCATTGACTGGAGATGCCGGGGTTTGAACCCGGGACTTCTCACATGCGAAGCGAGCGCTCTACCACTGAGCTACATCCCCACATTTTTATTTGTTGTCAAATGAAGGTTTTGTACACACATTCTAAAAGAAACAATGTTCAATAGTATAAGAACAAAAACATTTCTACAGCATACACGCCAATGATGGGATTTATGGCACATATGGGCCATTTTTGGCAATAATGAATATTGAATGAACCTATTTAGTTTCAGATATATTTTTGTCGATTAGTTTTGCCAAAAACATTAGTTAAAATATTGTAAAAAGTTTAAACTATACATGGTTAATAAAACGTGATTTTTTTTTGAATTTGTTTAATAATATATTACAATTTTATTAGAAACGGAAACTAAAAATAACAACACATTTTCAAAGCTTATTAAAAGGTAGTAAAGTTAGGTAAGTCCATTTGACGAGTTTTTCCTCAAAATTTGACGATTTTCAACAAAATTTATCTGGCAGCTATGATTGCCGACCGTATAATATTGTAAGATCTGGCAACCGTCTGTACAAAGCTTTAGTTTTTTATGCGTTTTAAAATTAGTTCTGCGGTTTTAAAGTGAGTTTTTGTTAAATTAATAAAGTGTGTAATTAAAAAGTTATATTATAAATAATAAAATAATGGGTAAGTTTCCCTTCACACTGTTATTCAAATTTAAATTATGATAGGTGATGAAACCTTTCCGCCATTTTAACAGCTTGATATCTAGAGAAAAGTTTTATTTATTCGCACAAATAAGGAAAACTACCTGATTTTAAATATAATATTAGAGTATTTAATTCTAAATTTAGTCTTCTCAATATATGTACATAGTTCATTGGAGGAACAATGATAACAAATTTTGGACAAGGGTATTTCGCTGATTTTTTTAAGATTTCAGTAGGAATTTAATCCAAAATTGTTACTCTTCCACTTGACAAATTTTCAACGGCTTTAATTCGTTTGAACCACTTCCTGGTTATAACAATTCCGATTCAGAAAATGTTTCTATGCACATAAGTATGTATGTATATATGTATGTAGTTTGTAAGTCTAATAAATTGTTATTAAAACAAAATTTTTTTTAAAAAATATGGATACATATCATGGATGAGAAACCTACATGCAATGAATTCTTTCGCACATAGGAAATAGTCTATAAATGTGGTGTAGGGTAAGTTCACCTAAGTTCGGCATGTACCCAGTAGTCGGCATTTTTTGCATTTAAACGTTAATAAATAAGAAATACGGTTTTTACATTCATAAATAGCATCAAGTTTGTCAAGAAAATTTACTCATCTTTCCATTAGAAATAATTAAATTGGAGGAAGATGAGTAGTTTTGCCAAATTTTGAAGTCTTGAGTGACAAGCTCTTGAACTTGTGCGGTGACCCTTGTTTAAAAAAAAAAAATTAGTGTTAGAGCTAACTTTAAAAGGCAAAAAGGCATATTATTTATGGGAAGTTTATTACTTATAAAGTTTAAAAAGGTAAAAAGTATATTAAATTTTGTCGTCAAAGTAAAAAAATTTACAAAAGGTTAATATTTTATTGATTTTGTTGGGTGCCGACATTAGGAACAAAAATTTTCAAAATTTCCTTTGGTCGGCATTGGGTGCCGACTACTGGCAAATCAGTATTTTTCTCTGATTACACTCAAATTTGAGTAAATTGTTCATCAATCGTGCCTCTTGCCTCTGGGATAACAGAAAATGAGTTTAAAACGAGTTTACCCAGTAGTCGGCATGATTTCTTTTGAGTATCATGACCTACCGACTATAGGATAAGTGTTGTTCTATAGTCGGCAGCAATTTTATTTCTAGTTTAACTGTAAATGGGGTCCCAAAACAGTATATTTTTTAAAATTTGTAAGGACTATTAAATATTTGCATTTCATTTACATACTTATTCCAGTAAAGTTAAATATGAAAAGTAAGAAAACAATGTTAATGTTTAAATTTACTGAAGTGGCTCTACAAATAAAAGGTTTGATATCTATACTAGGTGCCAGCCAGAAATAAAGCTTTCCAAACTCCACTTTACAGGACAGAATACAAGTTTAGTCAAATGCTAAAGAGGATAAGTTAGTAAAATAGTGACTCGTCCTCTCCAAATGCAAACTTCCGGTAAAAATTGATTACATTCTGAACACAGTGTAAGCGATTATAAAGGAAGATGGACGCACCATACTATTTAAAAATTATCGTCCTTGAATCGGCATTTAAGCTTAGCTGTAAAGAAAGCAGAGGCAATTAGTAAAGGACGAGCTAAAGTCCCTGAAGAAAAACCATCTCATCGAACAAAATGTTGTTGATATTTTGGATGATCCATCCAGAATATGTAATGGCGATAAGATAAGACCCAATGGTTGAATTTCCATATGTAAGATTTCAATTTGAAATCAAACAATCAATTTTCCGATGTTAAAAAAATAAAAAATTTTTTTATTCAATTTATATTTTAATTGATTCCAATAAAATATTACATTCAAATCCACTTGTTGCAATAAAAATGAAATCAGAATCAAAATCTTCGTTTCCTTCAAATGAATCTCCTTACAAATTTAAAATCATTTCGAAATCAAAGAATGAAATCAGTTTGGTTGAAATCATTTTGATTTCAGATTTTTTTAGCTCTGCCTTCAACAAAACTTATTTAAAGGAAAAATCTTAATCATATGGTTAATTTAACAATAATTTTGTCACCGGTGATTTTGGTTAAAATAGTCCTTCATCAAGAAGAAACAAACACATTATTGTTGCCTTCAACCATGTTTTGGGTAATAACAAAAATATATTTAACACTCATAAAAGCATGGTTACCCATAGCATGTTGCTCTTGGAAAAGAGGAAAATACTATTGTTAAATAGAACTATTAGTGGTAAACAAATTATTGTCATATTTAGCCATAACATCAAAATATGGTTGTGACTACAACAATATGGTTAAACTAACCATAATATATATTATAATATATATAATATATTCTCGTTAAAAATAGTTTTGTTGGAGGTGAAACTTTTTTTCTACGTGTGTACAACCAGATAAAAACATGTTTAAAATTGGTCACATCCAACAAAACTATTTTTAAAGAAAATTTTGAACTTATTTTTAATTTAACCATATTGTTGTCTCCGACAATCATATTATGGTTAAATAAGTCGTCCATCAAGAAGCAACAACCATATTATGGTTGCCTCCGAACATGATAATAACTTGATAATAACTAAAATATGTAACACTTTTATTAGCATGATTGTTTTTCAACCATAGCATGTTGCTCTTGCAAAAGAGGAAAACACTATTGTTAGTTTGAAAACAAATTATAGTCATATTTAACCACAACATGTTTTGAGGCAACCATAATATGGGTATGGCGTCTTGATGGAGGACTAATTTAACCATAATATGATTGTCGGAGACAATAATATGGGTAAACTAAACATATGTTCAAAATTATCTTTAAAAATGGTTTTCTTGGAGGTGACCATATTAAGACATGTTTTTTCTTTGCGTGTAATGCCTACTTAAACGTACAAATGTACATTTTAAGCATTTTAGAAAGTAAAAAGCTTAAATTTTCAATAAATTATCCATTGAATTCGTGAACAAATTGGGTTTTTCTTTAAAAAATTACCATGCCGGGGACTGGAAGATCGTATGCCGACTACTGGCAAATGCCGTGTATTTTAGAAAAAAGTAAAATTACTCAAATTTAATATAGAATGTGTCTAAAAACTCTTATATGAATCGAAAATATACATATTACTGAACTGTAGTGTCTAGTTGCCATCCCAGTATCACGTTTGTGTACGTTATGGCACCAGTTTAAAAATGAAAAAAGTTAAACTGTCGACTACTGGTACACTTACCGTATAAAATTTAAAATAAAAATTAAATGTTTATTACTTGCATCTTTGGGGCCCCTGGGCAGTCATATACCAACCAAATTAGGTTATGAGGTTCATATAAGAGTTATTTGTTAATTTAAAACAAAATTAATTAATGTCCAAAAAAGGACACTATAAACAAAAAAAAGCTCTTAACTAATAGGTATATTCAAAAAATGTCTGCAAAGGGTTAAAATATGCACGGATATATTGTTTTTGACTCCATTGGCCGCTCAGGGAAAAACTATTAATGGCATATTTACGTTTCCCTGATGTATTGTTAGCTTGAAATCACAAGAATTACTTGCTTATTTTTTCACAGTTTTAAACCAAGTAAAAACTTTTGTTGTTGTTTTCAAAACATCATTAAATTACAATTATGATTTTATAATCACAACCCTACAATAAATGAATGAGCGAATCAACTTATTTTTCACGTTGGTGTTAGGAAAATGATTTTTCCCGCCAACGTGAAAAATATGATGATTCGTGGTATGCAGAATCTGTATACCAGCGCCTTGACGGCTTAAGCCGGCTGAGCCGCGCCGCCGATTTTTTTTAACAGCCGCCGCCGAAAATTTATCGACTAAAGTCGGCTTAAAATCAGCCGCCGGTCACAGTCATTTAATCGAATATTCCCTACAAGAAATGCATAACCAAAACTAGAAAAAAATGTTTTCCATTCTTTTTATTTTTAATAAAAACAGTTTTTTTTTAATAAATAAAAATGTTAATGAGTAAGATAGTCCTTGTATATTTTCAAAGGTTTTGCGGTAAAAATTTAAAATCTCATTTAGGAATAGATAATAGTCCACAAGCATTAAAATAAGTATATATGCAAATTAATTTTATTATTCAAACTAAAATATAAAAGTTTGTAAAAAAAATAATTTTTAAATTGGCCTAAGTTTAAGACAGCATAAGCCGGCTTTGACCCGCCGCCGGCAATATTTTTGCAAGCCGCCGCCGCCGACAAAACTTGACGGCGCAGGTCTCTGATGCAGATTGCATATGGGCGAGATTAGAATATTAGGGTAATTGTTAAGGGATAAAATTTGTAATTTTTAAGGGGTAAAAGCGGGATTAAATTTGTACTTTTTTTCTTTTCCATAAATTTGATGTACAAATGGTATGTATATACAGTAGGGCGGGTCGATTTTTTTTTAATCGTATAGCAAAAACGTAATCTACATATAATTCTAAGAAAATTCTTCGAAGAAACCATGGGTCTAAAATAAAATCCTAATCCGCGCCTTTCGACTTGAAAATTTATGCCCGCCTTTGCAAAAAAAATTTTTTTTTTTTTTTTTTTTTTTTTGAAAAAATAGCTTTTTCCAAAAAGGAATCGAATTTTTTGAATAAAATTGTTTAGTAAGGTAGTTTTTTTGCACTTTATATTTTTTACACTCAAAATTTTTTTTACATTAAAAAAATTTCACACAAGTAAAAAAATTTTCAAGTCGAGAGGCGCGGATTAGGATTTTATTTTAGACCCATGGTTTCTTCGGAGAATTTTCTTAGAATTTTTTGTAGATTACATTTTTGCTATACGAAAGATACTAAGAAAATTATATAAATTTATTGTTTTTTTTTTTATTGAAAAAAAGTTTAAGGTAAGTCATTAAATTCTTAAAGGTTTAAATAAGATTGGCAACCGCAACAGTGGTATCGGTATTGATAACGATATCAGTCAGCTTGGGTTTATGTTATCCGCCTAAACATGCAATATAATGGAAACTTAGCAAAACTTAAAACTTCTTCCTTTGCTGTTAATTAAACGTAAAAAAGTCTAATCTGAATTTTCACATAATTTCAAGTTTTAGCCAGTCAAGATAAGATAAGTTTATACAACACTAGCGCAACAGTCTTATTAATATACAAAAATAAAATTTCAAGAGGGATTCCTTCAAAGAAAAGCTTAAATGAGTTTCATTTTAGGAAAAAAAAAATATCGCGAAATCCATTTTTTCTTTGTAACCCCAAAATGAAAAGAATAAAATGTAAAAAAATTCAACAAGCCATTTCCTAGATTTTGTCCATTTTTAGTGAATAAATTAATCAGACAAAACTGTAAACGTGTTTTATTTAACCGGTCGTCAGGTGAGTTGGGTTAAGACGGCCTCATTTTATTATGCTTGACGTAATCATTTTAGCAATTTAGAGATGTGATTTGAAAATTTTATTTTTGTGCTTAAATTGTAACGAAAACGGTCTAAATTAACTGAAAAAGAGCCAAATTCCTTTATTATAGAATTAAAACTTAGAAAAATTATTTTTACACTAAAAATCGGCGTAAGTGCAGCTTGCGTTTTTTTTTTTAATTATCAAAATAATTTTTTTAATTTTATAAAAAACTAGCTGACCCGACAGACGTTGTCCTGTCCAAATTAGGAAAAATGTTTGCGTTCGATTTTTAAATCCCATTGAAAAGATACGAACATTTGAAAGAAAAATTAGTCAAATCGATGGAGCCGTTTTCGATTTTAGGTAAATCGAAAAAAGTGGGCGTTAAAGTGGGCGGAGCAAAATTTTCTTTCCGTAAAAACCTAAGTTGGACCATGGCGATGATTTTAAAGAAAAAATCGTCCAAATTATTTAGAAGTCATTGGTGGTGCAATATGAAAATTGGATTTTGCCACGCCCGCAGACCAAAAATCAAACTTCACAGTGTCACCCGCCTGAATATTCTGAAGATTCCCTGAAAATTTCATCAAAATCGGCCCCGCCGTTTTGGAGTCCATACGTTACATACATACATACACACATCCCATTTTATATATATATAGAAGATAGAAGATTACTAGCTTTTAACGTGATTTCGTTAATGTGAAAATTAGAGCACGATTTAAAAAAATCTTGAAAAAAATGTACAGAAATTTTATGTAGTTTTCTACAACTATATTTATTTTATGATAATAAATTTCAATAAAAAACATTATACCAACACAAACATATGTACATGTTTTTAGCACTTAACACTATTGAGCGACCGACATTAAACTGTCCATATGGGTAATTCCATAGTGTTGAACGTGACAGTCGTACGCATCAAAAATGCAATAACATTTTCAACAACAAATATTTTGGCTGAAGTGCACTTTACGGGGCGTACGAAAAAAAAATAAAAAAAACATGCAACCCGATTCAGAATAAAAAAATAAAAAAACCATAATTAAAATTTAAGGGGGCTGAGGCCCGTGGTGCCCTCTGGACCCAAAAAACTGCCCCGCCCACTTTGTGATATGTGTGGGTACTCAAATTAAAGGTAATTTGCTCACGATTGTAAATATGTATTTTGTTTTTGTGTTCGCATATTATTTTCCTCTCTAGGTTAATTTAAGTATCTTTTAGGTGCAGAAAAGCTTTAGTTAACGAAGCCGGTCTTTGTTATACCATAGAGCAGAAAATCCTTGCGCCCGGCCGAAGGCCGGCTATGCAGAGAAGCTTTAGTTAGCGAAGCCGGTTTTTTTATTCCATAGAGAAGAAAATCCATGGGCCCGGCCGAAGGCCGGCTACGCAGAAAAGAATTCTTTAGCACATCGGAAATAGGCTATTAGTTACAAAAAAAATAAAATTTTTTTTTTAAATCGAACATAAAACATTAAAAAATACAAAATAAAACAAAATATTTACAATCGTGAGCAAACTACCTTTAATTTGAGTACCTACACATAGATGTGAGTGGATGGGTGCACTTTTTTTTACCCAGAGGGCCACACATTCAACTAAGTGGGCGGGGCGGTTTTTTGGGTCCAGAGGGCCCCACGGGCCTCAGCCCCCTTAAATTTTAATTATGGTTTTTTTCTTTTTTTATTCTGAATCGGGTAGCATATTTTTTTAATTTTTTTTTCGTACGCCCCGTAAAGTGCACTTTTGCCTATATTTTTACTTTCTTTTAACCCTTAAATTTTAGCACTAAGAAAGCACTGTTTTATCTATGCTAATGTTTATGGAGGGCGCGATTCTAATGGTGTTTTCTTTTCTAAAAAATAATGATGCATTATAGTTGTGTAATATATTTTTTAGGTTACACGAACCCTTACAAAGTGATACATTTTTCTAAATTACAATGGAACAAAATAATAGCTACGTTTTACACTCAACACTAATGTGTATTTAGCGTGTTAAATATTGAATGCAAAGTTTGTACTAAAAGCGATATTCACTACGCTTGTAGCAATTTTCAACATTAAATTTTCTTACAATTCCAATAAGCGTTAACAGCACTGATTTTCAATAAATATTTTGCGACAAAAAAAAATATAATAAAAGTAAAACAAACGAAAAACAAAAGGCTTTTATATCCATCCCAATATAACTAAAAATCGCAATATAACGCAAATTGTCCGCAAACACAAGAAAAAAAATACTTGCTTGCATAAAAAAGTACTTTACGGAGCTGCAAAAAAGGGTATTATCTCACACTCAGTTATAACTGCGGGTAAGAAATGGAACAAATTTGCCATTTATTGTTGCAACATGTTTAGAAAGGAAAACGACAACTTCTCACATTTTTACATATATTTTTAGAACGGAACAAAAACCCGCACGAATGGTAGCATATATGGAACATTATTGTCAGAAAAGAAAACGACATAAGTTAAAGTTAATTTCAAAAAAGTAGCGGTTCGAACGTGAAGTAGAAGTAGTTTTGAGGCCATGTATAAAAAGGCGTAAATCAGCAAAACCTGGCAAAATTTTTTAGTCAAACTACTTTCAGAATTTTACGTAGCAATGTAACATTAAAATGCCTTTTTTAATTCCAAAATCTTCCTTATTTTTTTTAAACCAAAATCTGTATCGATACGTGACATTTCGAACGTGATATTTTTTCCATAATAATTTAACTTTATCCGAATAACATATTTCTCTTCGAACTCTTCCTTAGATTACAAACCATGTAAGAAAATTTTATTGGAATAATTTTTATCAATATGTAATACTTTTAAATTTTCGGTGACGGTGGACCTTTAGAAAGAAATACCCATATTTCCGACCACTTTTTCTGTTTTTGATAAATTTGGTTTATAGATTACATATCGTCACCTTAAAAACGCAAAAGGCCCTATCTAACATTTTGAAAATTTTACAGGAGAAGAAAAAAACTATTTAATATGATAAATTAATAAATTGCATTAAACTGTTAATAATTAATTTTTCCTATATTTTTCTTGTAAAAACTACCAGTTGTTTTGAAAATTAAGAATGTTGCATGTTATACAAACTGTTAGTTAGGTCTTTTAGCGTTATATGTAACAAATTTTTGGAAAAGAGAAAAAGTACCAAAGGTAAAAGAAACCCAGTCTTTTCTCATTTTGTTTGTTTGTTAATGTAGGCTATAACCTGTATATAAGGGCGGGTCGATCTGTATGGATGAAAAAAAATTAAAAATCGTATAGCAAAAATGTAATCTACAAAAAATTCTAAGAAAATTCTCCGACATTAAAAAAATTTCACACAAGTAAAAAAATTTTCAAGTCGAGAGGCGCGGATTAGGATTTTATTTTAGACCCATGGTTTCTTCGGAGAATTTTCTTAGAATTTTTTGTAGATTACATTTTTGCTATACGATTTTTAATTTTTTTTCATCCATACAGATCGACCCGCCCTTATATACAGGTTATAGCCTACATTAACAAACAAACAAAATGAGAAAAGGCTGGGTTTCTTTTACCTTTGGTACTTTTTCTCTTTTCCAAAAATTTGTTACATATAACGCTAAAAGACCTAACTACCAGTTTGTATAACATGCAACATTCTTAATTTTCAAAACAACTGGTAGTTTTTACAAGAAAAATATAGGAAAAATTAATTATTAACAGTTTAATGCAATTTATTAATTTATCATATTAAATAGTTTTTTTCTTCTCCTGTAAAATTTTCAAAATGTTAGATAGGGCCTTTTGCGTTTTTAAGGTGACGATATGTAATCTATAAACCAAATTTATCAAAAACAGAAAAAGTGGTCGGAAATATGGGTATTTCTTTCTAAAGGTCCACCGTCACCGAAAATTTAAAAGTATTACATATTGATAAAAATTATTCCAATAAAATTTTCTTACATGGTTTGTAATCTAAGGAAGAGTTCGAAGAGAAATATGTTATTCGGATAAAGTTAAATTATTATGGAAAAAATATCACGTTCGAAATGTCACGTATCGATACAGATTTTGGTTTAAAAAAAATAAGGAAGATTTTGGAATTAAAAAAGGCATTTTAATGTTACATTGCTACGTAAAATTCTGAAAGTAGTTTGACTAAAAAATTTTGCCAGGTTTTGCTGATTTACGCCTTTTTATACATGGCCTCAAAACTACTTCTACTTCACGTTCGAACCGCTACTTTTTTGAAATTAACTTTAACTTATGTCGTTTTCTTTTCTGACAATAATGTTCCATATATGCTACCATTCGTGCGGGTTTTTGTTCCATTCTAAAAATATATGTAAAAATGTGAGAAGTTGTCGTTTTCCTTTCTAAACATGTTGCAACAATAAATGGCAAATTTGTTCCATTTCTTACCCGCAGTTATAACTGAGTGTGAGATAATACCCTTTTTTGCAGCTCCGTAAAGTACTTTTTTATGCAAGCAAGTATTTTTTTTCTTGTGTTTGCGGACAATTTGCGTTATATTGCGATTTTTAGTTATATTGGGATGGATATAAAAGCCTTTTGTTTTTCGTTTGTTTTACTTTTATTATATTTTTTTTTGTCGCAAAATATTTATTGAAAATCAGTGCTGTTAACGCTTATTGGAATTGTAAGAAAATTTAATGTTGAAAATTGCTACAAGCGTAGTGAATATCGCTTTTAGTACAAACTTTGCATTCAATATTTAACACGCTAAATACACATTAGTGTTGAGTGTAAAACGTAGCTATTATTTTGTTCCATTGTAATTTAGAAAAATGTATCACTTTGTAAGGGTTCGTGTAACCTAAAAAATATATTACACAACTATAATGCATCATTATTTTTTAGAAAAGAAAACACCATTAGAATCGCGCCCTCCATAAACATTAGCATAGATAAAACAGTGCTTTCTTAGTGCTAAAATTTAAGGGTTAAAAGAAAGTAAAAATATAGGCAAAAGTGCACTTTACGGGGCGTACGAAAAAAAAATTAAAAAAATATGCTACCCGATTCAGAATAAAAAAAGAAAAAAACCATAATTAAAATTTAAGGGGGCTGAGGCCCGTGGGGCCCTCTGGACCCAAAAAACCGCCCCGCCCACTTAGTTGAATGTGTGGGTACTCAAATTAAAGGTGATTGTACAAGAAAAACGAAAATAATAAAATTTAGGGCGGGCGGGACTTTTGGGGCCCTCTGGGTAAAAAAAAGTGCACCCATCCACTCACATCTATGTGTAGGTACTCAAATTAAAGGTAGTTTGCTCACGATTGTAAATATTTTGTTTTATTTTGTATTTTTTAATGTTTTATGTTCGATTTAAAAAAAAAAATTTTATTTTTTTTGTAACTAATAGCCTATTTCCGATGTGCTAAAGAATTCTTTTCTGCGTAGCCGGCCTTCGGCCGGGCCCATGGATTTTCTTCTCTATGGAATAAAAAAACCGGCTTCGCTAACTAAAGCTTCTCTGCATAGCCGGCCTTCGGCCGGGCGCAAGGATTTTCTGCTCTATGGTATAACAAAGACCGGCTTCGTTAACTAAAGCTTTTCTGCACCTAAAAGATACTTAAATTAACCTAGAGAGGAAAATAATATGCGAACACAAAAACAAAATACATATTTACAATCGTGAGCAAATTACCTTTAATTTGAGTACCCACACATATCACAAAGTGGGCGGGGCAGTTTTTTGGGTCCAGAGGGCACCACGGGCCTCAGCCCCCTTAAATTTTAATTATGGTTTTTTTATTTTTTTATTCTGAATCGGGTTGCATGTTTTTTTTATTTTTTTTTCGTACGCCCCGTAAAGTGCACTTCAGCCAAAATATTTGTTGTTGAAAATGTTATTGCATTTTTGATGCGTACGACTGTCACGTTCAACACTATGGAATTACCCATATGGACAGTTTAATGTCGGTCGCTCAATAGTGTTAAGTGCTAAAAACATGTACATATGTTTGTGTTGGTATAATGTTTTTTATTGAAATTTATTATCATAAAATAAATATAGTTGTAGAAAACTACATAAAATTTCTGTACATTTTTTTCAAGATTTTTTTAAATCGTGCTCTAATTTTCACATTAACGAAATCACGTTAAAAGCTAGTAATCTTCTATCTTCTATATATATATAAAATGGGATGTGTGTATGTATGTATGTAACGTATGGACTCCAAAACGGCGGGGCCGATTTTGATGAAATTTTCAGGGAATCTTCAGAATATTCAGGCGGGTGACACTGTGAAGTTTGATTTTTGGTCTGCGGGCGTGGCAAAATCCAATTTTCATATTGCACCACCAATGACTTCTAAATAATTTGGACGATTTTTTCTTTAAAATCATCGCCATGGTCCAACTTAGGTTTTTACGGAAAGAAAATTTTGCTCCGCCCACTTTAACGCCCACTTTTTTCGATTTACCTAAAATCGAAAACGGCTCCATCGATTTGACTAATTTTTCTTTCAAATGTTCGTATCTTTTCAATGGGATTTAAAAATCGAACGCAAACATTTTTCCTAATTTGGACAGGACAACGTCTGTCGGGTCAGCTAGTTTTTTATAAAATTAAAAAAATTATTTTGATAATTAAAAAAAAAAAACGCAAGCTGCACTTACGCCGATTTTTAGTGTAAAAATAATTTTTCTAAGTTTTAATTCTATAATAAAGGAATTTGGCTCTTTTTCAGTTAATTTAGACCGTTTTCGTTACAATTTAAGCACAAAAATAAAATTTTCAAATCACATCTCTAAATTGCTAAAATGATTACGTCAAGCATAATAAAATGAGGCCGTCTTAACCCAACTCACCTGACGACCGGTTAAATAAAACACGTTTACAGTTTTGTCTGATTAATTTATTCACTAAAAATGGACAAAATCTAGGAAATGGCTTGTTGAATTTTTTTACATTTTATTCTTTTCATTTTGGGGTTACAAAGAAAAAATGGATTTCGCGATATTTTTTTTTTCCTAAAATGAAACTCATTTAAGCTTTTCTTTGAAGGAATCCCTCTTGAAATTTTATTTTTGTATATAAATAAGACTGTTGCGCTAGTGTTGTATAAACTTATCTTATCTTGACTGGCTAAAACTTGAAATTATGTGAAAATTCAGATTAGACTTTTTTACGTTTAATTAACAGCAAAGGAAGAAGTTTTAAGTTTTGCTAAGTTTCCATTATATTGCATGTTTAGGCGGATAACATAAACCCAAGCTGACTGATATCGTTATCAATACCGATACCACTGTTGCGGTTGCCAATCTTATTTAAACCTTTAAGAATTTAATGACTTACCTTAAACTTTTTTTCAATAAAAAAAAAAACAATAAATTTATATAATTTTCTTAGTATCTTTCGCAATAATGTTATTTATTTATGTTTCTTCATGATTTTTTTTTACATTTTTTTAAATATGAAGTTTGAATCTTTTTTCATGTTTTTATTTAAAACTACCATCTACAGGATTAAATTTATGTAAGACTAAACCAAATGCCTTAAATGTACTATAGGGTATAATAATTATTATATTTATGTAAAATACACAATTTTTTCTTAATTTTTTGTTATGAATTTAATAATTGAAGCATTTTCTTGTTGAAGAGTAGGAAATAGTTATTCAATAAGCTTTTTCTAAATGTGATTAAGCACAAAGCATAACAAAATTTTCGGAGTATGTTTCATAATTAAAACAAAAAGCTTGTTACATAAGTTGCAGTTTTTAAAATAAATTGAAACAAATTTGGAAAAATTGTTAACTATTTTCATAAATTAATTTAATTTTCGTATAAGAAAAATTATTTGAAATTTACTTTTGTATTTTTTTTTTAAATTTTAAAAAATTTTAAAAATAACTAAAAGAAGTTTTTAATATTATAAAATAAAATGTTTTGTTTTATTTAATTTAATTTTATTTTAAATTAAAATAAAATGAAATATATCACAGGGTTGTATTTTAAAATTAAAATGAAAAAAATGAATTAATTATATTGGAAAGGTTAATAAATAATGTTAAAAATTTATTCAAACACAGCAACTTTTTTTTGTTGAAATAAAAAGGTGGTCTAGTTGAAAATATTTTGTTTTGTTAAAAATTTCGTTATTTGGCTTTATAAGATAAATTTGTGGTTATTATTGACCTTTAATCTGTTTTGGTGTGTCGCATGCAGTCGCAGTTGTAAACATATTGTTATAATGAGTTGTTTACAAAATGGCGACTGGAGGTCAGAGTTGGATACTGAGATTGCAAGAAAAATTTAAAATAAATGCATTTTATTAAATATATTTTAAGAAAACTAAGGAAATTTAAGAATTGGAATTAAAACGTTTGATATGAAAAAAACTTTAAATGTTAACGCCGTTTTTTTCAAAATTATTTTTTCTTTGGTACATAACATTTTTTTAATTTAAAATGTTCCAGCCAGACCACCTTTTTTCTATGTTACTTAAGTTTTTTATAAAATTTCAAAAATTATTTGACATTTTTTCTAAAAAAAAAAAAATTGTAATATTGTAAAAATTTCGTTTTAAATATTTATCTAAAGCAGGGCGTTTGAGTTTATATGCTTTTATGTATGTAAGTATATATTTTTTATAATATGTTTTCAATTAGTTTGGGATCTCACTATGAAAGTTTTCTTTCAGAAAGTCTGAGTTTATTGGGAGGTGAAGAGAACATGCTATTCTTATCTCCCTCAGACTTTCTTAAAGAAAACTTTCAAACTGTTAACATAAACTTTCTTTTATATTTTTTATTATGTTATCTTTACATTTTGCAAAGTTTGCTTTTTTTATTTGATTTGTTTTAAAAATAGTAATTTCGCTAAAAATTCTTGCAAAAATTGGAATTTTCAAATATCTTGTTTAAAAATATAAAAAAAATTTTTGTTTGTTGTTTTTTTTCTAATTTAGCCTCTTGTTGTTGTAAAATTTCTAAACATGATTCTTATAATATTGCACCAAGTCCCAGCTTAAATTTTTTTTAAGTTTTGTCAACTAAAATTGTCTCAACTATTTTTCTTTATTATTAGTTTTTTATACTTAACAATGATTTGTTTTAAAACTAAATTTGTGGTTTTTTGTTAAATATTTTTAAATGGAATACATACAATATATTCCTCTTATATTAATTAAAATACACACTGAATTTAAAAGTTGCTTTAAGGATTATTAAAAAAAAGTGCTCAAAATGGAAAACAAAAATGAATTTAACGATCTTAAAATAAAAAAAATTTTATGTTTTTTCTAAAATATTAAGCAGCATTTATTTGTTAAATTAATGGTGTTTTCTTTTCTACAAAAAATGTGACATTTTATTTAAAAAAAATGCAATTTGGGGTATGTGTCTTAAAAATTTTGCTCCCGTAAAGGGTGGCTTGCTTTATTCTAAAAAACTTACCCTTTTCGGGAGTAAAATTTTAAAGAAACGAACACCAAATTGCATTTTTTTTAAATAAAATGTCACATTTTTTTGTAGAAAAGAAAACACCATAAATCTTTTGTTTTCCTTTATAATTTTTAGTTTTTAAGCTACGTTCACAATCAAAATAACAATTTCGCTTTTTCTTCTATATTTTTTCTTCCCAAAGTATTTCATATATTTTTCTTTAATTTTTAGAACAAAAATGTAACTACAATTTTTTTAAAAATGTAACTAAAGTTGAGTCAACTAGAACTCCAGCAACAATTTGTATGAAATTGTTTCTGACGTTTAAAATAATTTTATTTAGTTTTGAATGAAAATTTTAACAAAAGGTTTACAAAAATAAAAACAAATGCATAATATTGTTGTGGCTAAAATTTGCAAACGGTTTCTTGATGCAAAATGTGTGTAATTAAGAAAGAAATTGTTGCTCTATTATGAACACCAAGTGAAAATGTTTTTTTGATTGTGAACGCAACTTTAAATCCATGTTTTCCTTTTTTTAAGTTTTTTGTTACAATTAACAAATATTTTTCTGTTTTAGGAATTCATTTTTATTATTTTTACCTATAATTTTTGGCACACTTTTTTTAATGTGGTTATATAGTTATATCTACTAATATTTCTTTTACATTTATTTGTATCTATATTTTTTCTAGCCTTTTGCCCTATTACGGTTTACAACTCAACTCAGTTAAGTTCAAGGCGAATTAACTACAGGTGGTGTCGAAACGGCATCTGATTTTGACAGTTCGAGCTTATTTGTTTTGATTTGTTAGTGTTTTGCTAATAATGGTTGACATTTCGAGGTAATGGCACTAACAATGCAATGAAAAAAACACCCTGTGTTTTTTCTGTTGTTTTTGGATTGTTGTAGTTCCGACACCACCTGTAGTTAAATTCGCCTTGGTTGAGTTGATTATCAAAGTTATTTTCCGGAAATACAAAATTTATTATTAATAAGATTTCTGTTAAGTTGGGTTGAAATTTTAACACAGGGTTGTAAACAGTAATAGATACACAAATGCAAAATCAGCTGAACTAGAATTTATCTGGTATGTGATGGAAATTGATTTTGAAAACGAAACGATTTTAAAGCGAAAAAATCGTTTTATTACCTTTAAAAATTTATTTCTAGTACATTTTCGTCTTGTCTGTATAAATTCTTTTAAATTTTATATTATACGTATAAGTTAATTGTACACTTTATTTTGAACAAAAAGTTTAAAAAAGATTCTTCTGAAAATGATAGATTTCCATCACATTCCTCAATTTCGTTTGCCGTTCTTTTCTGTAGCAAATATTTTGGAATTATGTACCTTTTCTGTGAAAGCAATCTTTAGCTTTAAAAAGGAAAAACATTGAAATTATGAAAAAAAATTTTTAAAAATTAAATAATGAACATTTTGTATTAATATTAAATCACTTTTTAAAAAATCATTAAAACAAATTGTTCTAGTTTTAAGCAAAAATTAAAATTTTTTATAACACAACAAATTAATAAATACGCACTTAAACTTAACGTTGAATTCTATTTTAACAGATTTTTCCCCAAACAGAACAGAACGAGAAAGGGAAATAAAGGCTCAGTAAGTCTTTACTTTCTGTTTCTGTTCCGTGCCGTTCTGTTACGAAATTGTAATAGTTACTTTTTCTGTAGTAACTTATCAGCCTTTTATGACAAATTAGTTTTGCACCGTCCATTGTTTATTTCAATAACTTTAATGCACATAAATTTGAAGAAATTAAATTTTATGAATTCTTAAAATCAAAAAACAGTTTATTTCAATATAAATATGTATTTTTTATTTTTTATTTTGCTGTCACTTACAATTACTTAAAAAGTTTTTGATTTTAACAATTGCATAGGTTGTTTGATAACAAAAACAAATCAGCGGATTCGCAACAGAACAGAAGTAAAGACTAATTCTGCCTTAAACCACCTGCTGAACGCAGAAACTAATTCTGTCTTTAAGTTGTAAACCGTAATAGAGACATTCATTATTTTTATTAGGTTTGACATATTTCGCTTTATTTTGCTGGGGTCTAATCACCGCATTCGATATCGAGTAAAGTGCCCCGGTAGGCTAGCTAGTAGTGAGCTTGTCTATCAGCCCCGGGGTTGTGGGTTCGATTCCCACCAGAGACTCTGGTTTCTTTCCTGCAGACAAGCGTAGAGCTTCGCGGGGATAAGCATAGAAAATTAAAATAAAAAAAAAAAACTATCGTATTATTCTGCATACGATAAACACTGACTTATCGAATGAAAACTCGAGAGATGCAATGTCTTTGGTTACTTGATATCGAATGCTCTCATCTTAAATTACGATACATTTAATTCGGTTTCGGGTGTTATGATACCAAAATAAAAAATTTCGATCAATTTTGCTCGATATCGTATGCGGTATCCTGTTTTTAATTTTTAAACTTTCTCAAATTCAGGCTTTAACGTTTGTTTTCTTTTTAAATTTGAATACAATATTGTTTAAAGGGCCAAATAAACCACACAAATGGCTTGACAAACGTTTTTTTTTTGTTGTTGTTAATTATGGTTTTTGCTAGTTTGGATAAACATTTGAAACATGTTTCTAGAAATACTAAAAATATTTAATATTTGGTAGACATGCTGGCTATTTGTCAAACTTTTTGTGATGCCTAGTGATAAATTTAATAATTTCAGTGAAAACTTTGCAGAGTGAAGAAATAGAAGAAGAGGCATTAAAATCATTTAAAGCCGAAAATTATAATTCTTTAAGCAGCATTATTTGCTTCTTTACTCATTATTATTATCTATTCTTTTGTATTTCTCCTCTGTTTTAAACAAATAGCGAGCCAAATTGCCGCAGCACAATCATCGATCGTCTGCATTTATTGAAAACAAAACAAGATGGAAACTTAATCTTTGAACGAAATATATTTGTGTTGCTTATTTCCAAATAGCAACATACTATCTATCTCTCGAATTCTAGCGCTTAAGTTACATTTAAAACAAAAAAAAATTAAAATATTGTTTTAGTTTTAAATGTAACTTAAGTGAACGAAATTTTCATTCGACATCAAGGGATAGGCAGATAATCACCCTTATTGTGTTTGGCGTTCGAAAAACGACAGGTGTCGTAGTCGTATTCACATTTTATGTTACCGTCTAAAATTTTCGACTAGCAAAATTTTGTAAAAGAATCACAATGTAAAAGAATACACTTAATTAAATTATTTTGAAACACCCTGTTAAAGATCTGTCAAACAAGTTTTTGAATTAAAAATAATACGCATAGTAAAATTGTTGGTAAAATTTTTATATACCCTCTCCGGAATGGCAATATAAATTTTCGGATACGGTGTTCCACTCCTCTTCAATATTGGTTTTGCTTAAATTTTTTTTGGAAGGCCTTTGCCAAAAAAGGGTTTTGCTCCATTATTGCTACTTACTTCGCAAATTGTGCGGCAGTTGTGAGATTTATCCTAAAACTTATACCAGAGTTAGGTATTATATTTCAATGATATTAAATTTTTTGCATGTATACATTTTATTTCCTTCCATTGAAATTATTTCTCAAATAATTTTAATAACGTCGTGACCAAAATGTTTCATGACAATTTTTTACACTTTTGACTGACAAATACGCCAAACACGGTACTGTTTTGACGTCGTTTTTGTAATAGATTTGAAAAGTGTCGTATTCATTGGCGTTTTTCGCCAATCACGGTACCGTTTTACAAAAAACGACTAATTTACGACGCAAAAACGCCAAAGACAATAAGGGTGAATGTGTTTGCCAAGACATTTGTATGGTTTATTTAGCCCTTAAAGCGCAGGGATAGACGTTTCTAATTATAATTGAAAAGTTGGGCAAGAAATAAATCTTTTTTAGATTTTTTACTTTTTTAGACTTTAATTTAACACTAAAAAAAACAAGGCAATTACCATTCATTCTGTTAATAACTGTTTCGAGTTGTTAACTCTTTTAACTACACATAAGCTTAAGCTGTTTTATTTGACTGCAAAAAATTTTAATTACTAAATGCTTTGTGTTAAAGCGTTTATTATGTATTCTTCATTCTAATTTTTAATTTTTCTATACTTGACTTAATAAATACCATTATTTTTAATAATTTTACTTAACTTCATAAACTTTTTTTTTTTTTTTTGGAAATGTTTGTGTTTTGCAGGGTTCAATAAATATTAAATTAAATTTCCAAAAATTTTAAAATTAAATTTAAAAAAAGAAATTTTATAAAGAATAATTTAACTGACAAAAATTTAAAACATATTAAAAAAAAAATACATACAATTATTGGGATTTCAATTCATAAATATGTGGTTTTTTCAATATTTTTTCGTTTACATAATAATTCATAAAAATTCATATAATAAATAAGTTTTTTAAAGAGATGATTATTTTGCTAAGCATAAGAAAACAAATTTTACTTAATTTGTTAAAACAAATATTACTTACAAAAAATTATTATAATAAAAAAATATTCAGTCACAATCATCGGCATTGGTAGAAACAAACGGCGAGCTACGGTCATGGATTAACATCGATAAGGTTTCTAAACTGCGGCGTACCTGAAGAAAATATATAACGTTAAATAAAAATTAGTCACTTTTTATATTAAATTAAATTTGGTTAAAAGGTATTTCCTAAATTACTTTATAATCTCTTGAACGACAATTAATTGCTATTTCAGTACCCCTAGCCCCACCCCCCCCATGATCATAAAAAAGTGAATCATTTTGGGAAACTCCTGATAAGTTTTTTTTTTATCATAACCATATGACAATTAATAAACTTCCGATAAGTTTAATTATCATTGTCTGGAAAATATTATTAAGTAAATAATTGATTAGATCTGTTAAAAAAAAACTTTTCTAATTTAAAAGTGCTTTTCTTTGAAAAATGGTGGTTTAATTAGGACAAGCACGTAAGCATGTGATTTAAATAAAAGCAATTGGTACTTATAAATATTAAGCTTTAAATAGAATTTATTAAAAACTTATCAAACGTATTTATTTGCTATAAAAGTTTTGGAACTACTACAAAAATGTTTTTTTTTATGTTTTAGAGTTTTTTTCACTTTATTGATTTTTTTTCCTTAAAAAATAATAAATTAAAAATTTTATTTTTCTGTTTTAATTTCTTTAGTTTTTTAGTTTTTTTAAAAAAACGAAACCGTTATTGAGTTACGCAAATTTGTTGTGCTTCCTCCTCCATTTTTGAAATAACGGTATATCTCGAAAACAAAAGCTAACCTAAAAAACGGTTAGCGCTTCTGGATTCAGCGTACCCGAATTAGGTTAAGACGCCAGGGGCCCTGCTTGGCAGAAAAATGTGTCAAATTTTAATACAGTGTAATTCACCCACGATATTTAGTTTTATCTTTTATTATAAACGTTGTAATACTTAGGGGTTGAAAATTTATGACAAACTGAGACAAAACATTTTTTCAATTACAAATTATAAAACAAATTTCTCAAACTAATTCGATAAAGAATTTACATTAAAACTTGTATAGAATTGAACAAATTTATTCCAACAGAAACCACCAGGCCTATAGTAAAATACTTAAAATTATGATCGCCACTTTAATATTTATTAAAAAAAAAAAAAATAAAAAATGCTGATAACTTTAAGAAAAGCTATTAAGGTGTATTTAATATTTAATCCATTTATATAAGTATTTGATTATTAGAAATTGCTGTTTGAAAAAACAACAAAATGTGCAGATAAGATTGTAAATAAACATTTACAAAAAAGATTTCTTTGTTAAGAAATTTACTATAGAAAACAATTTGTAGCAAATGATTATAAAATACCCACCTTAGCAATTTGTTCTAAATTCGTTTTAAGTATATTCTGAGCTTCTTCAGTACTTTTAAGTTGTAGTTGCTTTTGAAAGCGTAAAGCTTCGCTAAAGATATCATCATCATTGCCAGAACGCTGAAAATTTAGAATAATAGAAAAAGAATTTAAGATTAGCTTTATTTTGAGAGTACATAGGTATGTATTTTAATTTAAAAATCTTACAAAATTGTCGACACCTCTATTCATTTGTAAAAATGTAATCGATAACTCTATTTCTAGACGGAAAAGTTATCGATAACTTGAATTTTTTTCGGAGGAGTAAACAATAACATAGATAACTAATTTTATTTAGAGAAACCTTAACGATAACCTATTTAAAAAAATGATCGATAACTATAATTAAAAAAAAACATCATCGGAAGTTATCGACAACCATTAGTTTTTTGTTGGAAAATCATAAACTATTAGTTTTTATAGAAATGTCTGAAAAAAATTCAACGATAACTTAAATTTTCTTGGATTACTGTATTAGAACAGTTATTGATCGCTTTCAATTTTGGTAGAAAAGATATCGATAACTTAAATTTTCAAACGAAAACTTACTATGTATGTACATATTAACTTTTAATTGGTAAAAATATGCTCAAACATTATTTAAAATTAAGAAAAAAAATTTGTACTTACCCAATTAAATTCTACAGGAGATCGATAACCATTCGTTTTTGCTTCTATATCTAATATCCGATATAATAGGAATATGGAAAATAATGCTAATAGTAGAGTGAGCATAACGCCCAAATAAACCACATGTATCTCAGTGGGAAACTTAATGTGTACCGTTAGTTTTTTGCTTACACTTCTAAATATATTCATAACACGATGAATTTTCGAACTTGGCAAAGTCATGACGGTGGTGGGCGAAGATGAGGTCGACGGTGTGGGCGTGGAAGTTGCCGACGTCGAAGTGGAAGCACAGCCAGCTATTAAAGTAACTTTACCTTCACTTTCGTGTGAAGGTGCTGTGGCGGCGGGTTGTAGCACTGACTTAAGTCCAAGCAAATTAAGATTGCCATTACCGCCTCCGCTTCCAGCACTATTTGCATAGTGGGCATTTGTTGCCGCTGGCGCTGAGGCTCTCATGGAAGCTGTATTTGTTGCTGTTTTGGCATTTATAGGAATGTCAGAATGTCTTACTTTATCGGCTGTATTATCGCCGATGCTTAAATTCGAACTGCCTACTGAACGTCTCAGTATCGTTTGACTAGTATCGCTATGTAACAGACTTCCGTTTGTTGTGGAATTTAGAAGTTCGGTTATTTGAGCTGGACTTTCATTGCCGCTTATCGAACAGCTGCTATCATCTTCAATTGAGTATTCTTCGGAGATTTCAATGTTGGCTGGATCTTTGGGTAGTATTTCAGGCACGCCCAATGGTGGACAAACACTGCACATGAGACGAAAAGCAGCCTCGCGACTTATAAAACTGCCAAAGACATGGCGCTCATCGGCGGTTGCCACGCCCACAGCATTTGGTATTATTTTAGCGGTTTTTTCTTTGGAGATTTTAGTAACGGAGGAAGTGGGTATAACAACCTAAAAGAAAAGGTTAAATAGTTAAAAATTTAGAAACACTTTTTACATTTTATTAAACGCACCTTAGTAACATAACCAAAAACATTTGAATAAAATGCAAAATGTTGATCTGTTATGTAAAGATGTCCTTGCAGTAAAATATCACTGACTAGAGCACAGGAAAAATCTACCAAAAGGGTTTTGTTTAAAGATTCTGTCTGTTATTCATTTTTTTTTTATTTAACTTACAGTTAATTAAATTTTCATCTTTTGACACCTGAGAAAAATGTCTATGGAACTTTTTTACACGCGAACTCGATATTTCCTTGTGTTTCTTTTCTTTTTCGGGGGGCGTTGTTGCCGACGAGGAACCATTCGATGTAGTAGCACTAGCAGCAGCAGCGGCTGTCGCTGCTGCTGTTGATTGCTCATGCTTGGCCGTGCTGCTGCTGTTGCTACTTGCACTGCGACGTGAAGGGCTTATGCTGCGCAAACTCCCTGACGAATGCAACGTCGGTAGTGGTGTCAATGAAGTCGCACTCTGTTTGAGAGATCTGAAATGATAAATAAACAAAATTAAAGAAAAATTATATTTTCTAGTGACTATCAAGTCGTTTGTTAAAATATTTCTGAAAAGTGTTCATTGTAATTATTGTTCTAGTATCTACCGGCTCTTGAAAGGCTCTTCACACACATCATATGACAAAACAATAAAGTGTTTTTTAATTGCTTTCGTTTATAATTGATTTTTTTAGACAATAAAATTGTTTTTAATTACATGACAGTTTTTTACACATTATCGTTAACATCTACTCCGATCATAAACGAAATCATAAATTGGTTTTTGTAAAAAAAAACAATATTTGATGATAACAAATCTATAAAGTAATTAAAAGAGTTTAAAGTTTAAGTTTTAACGTTTCTACTTAGGGGAATTGTTTTTGTTACATGTATTAAGGATATGGCAACATTGTTTAGTTGTGTACTCAAGCAAATGACAGTTGTCCTGCAGTCGCCATTTTTTCTGTTGTGTTAAAAAATAAAATTTTATTAAAATCATATGACTCACATCCCGAATTCAAGTGACTAACTAAAATAATAAAATGTAATGGTCAACACATTTGTTCAAGTGATAATAATAATAATATATTAGCAATAAACAAGTTTTAATAATGCTAATAAAGCCAAAGAAAAATAAGCTTAAAAGACGCGTTCAAACAGAAATTATACTTACATAAGTCATAAAAAACGTGATTAACATAAAGAACATAAAGTAAACAAACAAATTTTATGAAGTTAAAGTTTGAAAACACGTGTTTTTCTAGACAAAAACAAACATTTTTCAATTAAAAACAAGTATGCATGTATTTAAATAAATTAATTTATAGTATTTACAAATCTTATCAGTAAAACATGTTAAAATAATTTAAAAAAAACTTTAAAATTTGTGGCTAAAGTTTGTTGTTGCAGTGATTTTTTAGAAATTTTGTATTCGAACATTAAACATTTTAAGATTTTAAAAAGTCGTCTAAAACCCCCAAAAAATTTTGATTTAAAAAGAATTTTCTATATATTTTAATGCGTACAGAGCTATTTTTTGTTGAAATAATGTGGCAACTTCGATAAATTTTCTTTAACTACGAAATAACGGCTAATCAGTGCTACCACTGTATTCATGAACGTTTTTATTTTCGATTTTTTAGAAAAATTATCGGGCGTATCTGAAAAATGTCCCTTTAATAAACACTACAAGAAATGAATGAACGAGTAGTCACATTTTTCATTTTGGTGTTAAGAAAATGATAGAAAGAAATGACCGAATGTGACCGAAAACTTTATTTCGGTCATTTTCTTAAAACCAAAATGAAAAATATGACTACTCGCTCATTCATTTCTTGTAGGGAAAGCTTAACAGGGAAATAGGAAAGTGTTATTTTATTATAAAAACCCTTTGAGAAAAAAGAGCGTATGTAGGAAAAAATTTTAGTTAAAAGATTTAGCCAATTCACAAGTTATTCTAATATTTATATGTAGTATTGTTGTAAAATTACATTTTTTATATTCCTGAATAAATAAATTCTTCAAAGAAATAATTTTAAACAAAATCCAGCGCAAAAACAAGTAAGAAAATATAGTTGGTCAAGCCCGACCATATGACACCCTAAACCTCAGGATTTAAAAACACATTTTCGAGAGTGCACCCTATTCGGGACCCATGGAAAATTATACTTATGTGTCCATCTATCTATGTTTTAAATTTCATTAAAATCGACTTAAAGGTTTGTGAGAAGCAGAAATTGCCCCTTTCTCTCCTCGTGGTCCTATTGTTTTTAAAAATGCAAAGCTTATGTATCCATATAAATATGGAAATTTCTATGTTTAAAATTTCATTAAAATCGGTTTGATAGTAGAAATTGCCCCCTATCTCCTCTCGTGGTCCTGTTTTTTAAAAACTGAATAGCTTATGTGTCCATATAAATATGGATCTTTTAAATTTCATTAAAATCGGTTTGAAAGTTTGCGACAGGCAGAAATTTCCCCTATCTCTCCTTGTGGTCCTATTTTAAAAAAAGATGCATAGCTTATATGGATCTTTCTATGTTTTAAATTTCATTTAAATTGGTTAGATAGTAAATAGCTTCTGAGAGGCAGAAATTGCCCAATATCTCCCCTCGTTGTCCTGCGATTTGACTCATTTTCAATAGGCTTGGTTCTTGTGCCAATAAGAACCTATATGCCAAATTTTATCAAATTATCTCCAAAATTGCGACCTGTACTTTGCGCACAAAGTTAACGGACAGCCAGCCAACCAGCCAGCCAGAAAACCAGCCGGCCAGACATCGTTAGGGCACTGCTACACGTTCAATAAATATCGTGATACTAGAAATTTCTAGTATCACGATATTTATTGAACGTGTAGCATGCAATATTGATGGATCGCGATCCATATCGCAGAATGGCCTAAAATATGAAATCCAGAAATCCAGATCGCGGATCGTGGATCGCGTGATAAATATTGAACGTGTAGCATTTTCATGATATTAAATAGTCATGATACGTCAGTAAAAAGTGTCAAAATAAAAGAAATAAAATACGCAGTGGAAAAAATTAAACACATAAAAAGTTAAACAATTGACAAAATTTGTGTTAAGTTTGTTGAAATAAAGGGTAATGGCAGAAGACAGTGAAATCGAGTGGGTTCTGCCGGTGGAATCGGAATTAACCAGTGAAAAAATTATTTTAAAAGATTTCATTTTTAATTTGGAGGCAATGCCGGAATTGAGGGACTCGTCGGCTAAAGTTTATTCCGACAAAATAAGAAGAACGACTGCACTGCAAAAATTATTAAAGGTTTTTAAAAAAAGCAAGCAAAATAGCTGGCTTTCTTTTGGTTTTCTCGCGACATTGATAAACGACCCGCACAGCACAAAAATAATATAAATACTGACGCGATAAATATTGAACATGTAGCATACGCTCGTGATCCATCAATATTTAAAAATGGATCGCGATCCAAATATCACGATATTTTTTGAACGTGTAGCATGCAATATTGATAGATCGCGATCCATATCGCAGAATGACCTAAAATATGAAATCCAGAAATCCAGATCGCGGATCGTGGATCGCGTGATAAATATTGAACGTGTAGCATTTTCATGATATTAAATAGTCATGATACGTCAGTAAAAAGTGTCAAAATAAAAGAAATAAAATACGCAGTGGAAAAAATTAAACATAAAAAGTTAAACAATTGACAAAATTTGTGTTAAGTTTGTTGAAATAAAGGGTAATGGCAGAAGACAGTGAAATCGAGTGGGTTCTGCCGGTGGAATCGGAATTAACCAGTGAAAAAATTATTTTAAAATATTTCATTTTTAATTTGGAGGCAATGCCGGAATTGTGGGACTCGTCGGCTAAAGCTTATTCCGACAAAATAAAAAGAACGACTGCACTGCAAAAATTATTAAAGGTTTTTAAAAAAAGCAAGCAAAATAGCTAAACAGGCTTTCTTTTGGTCTTCTCGCGACATTGATAAACGACCCGCACAGCATAATATAAATACTGACGCGATAAATATTGAACATGTAGCATACGCTCGTGATCCATCAATATTTTAAAATGGATCGCGATCCAAATATCACGATATTTATTGAACGTGTAGCAGTGCCCTAAGGCATGCCGATACTTAAGTTATTTCCTTGCAATTAAATACTTTTTTTTTATTTACTGCTTGTAACTCTATGTAAACTGTTAATTTATCTACATAATGCATATCAATTTTACAATATTCAAAATTTAGTTGATAATATTTTGCCAATATGTGAAAAATAAAAGAAAATTTTACAAGTAAACAAATAAAGTCACTGTTTGAGGCTTTTTTAATGTTCAAATTCTTAAAATTTTTATAATTTATATGAATGTATGTTTAATATTCTTATTTCTTTGTTTGTGGGTGTCAACAATTTTGTTAAAAAGGTATTGACAAATTTTACCCTAAAAGGACATTTTCTGTTGAATTTTTGGTCAAAGTAGGGCAACTTAAATTCGTTTATGTTTCGTACCTTTTTCCACATTTGCTTTCATTGTACATTTTGCTTATTATTAGGAATTTCCTTGTTTTTTTACTTACTGCATTGAATTAAATCTTTGTAAATTCGATCTGCCCTCAAGATTATTCGGTGATAGTTCAATCATTGAAATGCGATGAAATTTTTTCTCAGCATTTAAATGTCGACTATTTGGTTTGGAATTATTTCGACTACTTGTACTGCAAACGTTCATATTTTGTAATTCGCCAGTATTAATATTATTTCTATTATAACATTGTAAACTATTCAAAGCAATCTGATCCATTTCTTCCTCTTCCTTGGCCACATCCATGTCGGATATATAATTGTTAAAGATCAAATCTTCAAATGACTCTATATCGTGTTCGTTGCGTGGTTGAAAAACACTTTTAGCACTTTCCACTAAACTTGTCAAAGTATCATAAACCATTTTGACTTGTTACTGAACTCAAAAACATAATCTCAATTTCTCTCAAAGAATCTTAAAAAAAAGAAATGTGAAATACATATCTTTCAGAATTTTTTACGAGCTTTCATTTTTTAAGGGGTTTTAGTTAATTTTTTATTTTTTTTTAATTTGCAAGTTCTTTTTTTAATACTTTTTTTATTTTAATCGTTTTAATAAATAAACTATTTTAAATGCTTGCTACTCGCCAACTAAATATTTTTAATGTGCGCGACAGCGTTTTTGTTGTTTATCACTTTATCTCCTCGTTTTGTGCCATTGTTGCTGTCATTATAAATTACATATATTAGTATAAAAAATTATTGTTAAGATTTTTTGCTTTTGTTGCTACAATCACAATGGATCCCCCTTTAGTTCTGTTTTAATTTTTTTTATTGTTATTTTGTTTTGTTATCTCTTCGTTATCAGGTAAATAGAACAGAAAAAAGCAAATTTTTTTTAGTAAATTTAAACTGCGAGAAGGTACGAGTATAACAACCGTAAAATGTGATGTGCATACGTGAGAGTTGAGAAAATTATAATAATAACAGTTGACTACGGTGTGTTTAACCCTTTAAGGGGCAAAAAGTATTTTCTATAGGACACTGCTATACTTTCTAAATATATTGTGATATTTGGATCGCGGTCCATTTGAATGGATTGATGGATCGCGTGCGTTTGCTACATGTTTAATATCTAACGCTGCAATATTTACATTATTTTGTCTTTCGACCGACCCCGAAAAATGTTTTTTAATCTGATATTTGCACTATTGATGTAATAATTTTTGTATTTTAGATTTTAAAACCAAAATAAATTGGTTTTTAACTGCCGTATTCATAAAAAATTAAAATGGATTTAAAATGCATTTTAAGAAAAATTTGTATGAAAATTTTGCCTTAAAACACATTTCAAACTCATTTTATTATTTATGAATACGGCAGTGACCATTTATTTTTTTTTTTAATAAGAGTTACAAATACAATACAATTACAAATTATATTCTAACTTAATTAACCGATTAATAGTAACGTAGACCTTCAGCCCGTTGTAGTGAAACAGACCAGAGTCTCTGGCGGGAATCGAATCCGCAACTCCCGCACTGATGGACTAGCTCACTACCAACAAGTCTACCGGTGCGCCACTTTTTCGGACATGTTCTGACAATTGCAAAACGTTTAACATTTGCGATTCTGACTTGAAATCGCAAAAAAGGTGTTCTCTAAATCGCAATCGCAAGAAGTTTGGCGACTTTAAATTGCAATAGTATGCTAAAGGAAGCTAGAATATTAAAAAAAAAACTATGGCAGATCGAAAGCAACACGCACAAGTTTCAAAACACAATCAAATAAATCTGGCGTTTAGCGACTATTTAATGCACATTTGGTGTAAGAAAGTTTTAATTAAATTAACAAATTTGTCCGTCTTAAAATTGTTTAGCTCAAATAGGTCCCATGTTCGAAAAGGATTAATTTTATATTTCTATACACATCACAAATTGTTTAGTTTGCCTTCATTATAAATATCACTATGTTAAACACCATTCAACTTAACAGCTTTTTAAAGTTTAAAAAGTTTGGGACCATTTTGACCCCAAGTGCATTTATGGGTTTATCTCCATTTTATATCAAAATTTGACCTTTGGCCTTCATGATTTTAGGGTTAATGTTTTCCGATTAGTAAAACCTTCAGAGAGTAAGGAAATTGGGCTCATTCGCCAAAAAAAAGTGTTTCCCGAAAAATCGCAAAATTTAAATCGCGGGTACGAAATAACTAAGGGAGGTAGCGACAAAATGTTTTTTAACCTTTATATGAGATGATAAAAAAATTCGAAACTTGTTAACAAAATTTGGAAAATCGAATTTTGAAACTGCCGCTAAAAAAATTATTTTTTTTTGTTATACCCATGGTGAAAAAATACAGGTGACAGCACTACGCCAGATGACGATTTTTTGCTCTTGCATTATTTGTCCAATCTTATGTGCAAGTTTTGTTTATGTTTACAAAAAGTCCACGTTTTGTGCTGTGATTATTGTATTTTATTTAAGTAAATAAAAAAGAATTGGTTGAAAATTTATTTATTTTTATCACGTTTAGCGGCACGCTTTGATTTTTGTTTAAAATATTTTAAGACATTAGCTGGAATCTAACTTCCATTTTTGTTGTAATGTTGTATTTGTTGCCGTTACGATGCCACCTGCTTATTTCCCATGGTTATACCTTCTAATTGGTTAGCGGTATCCTACGAAGACAAAAACTTATATACAAGTTTTAAGTAAAAATTAGCTTGTTTCTTTAAATATTTCTGAAAATATGTTAATTTTATTTCAACGTTTCTTGTTCTAGTGGCCTGAGACACGTTAATCGCCTGGGAAAATTTTATTAATTTTAACAATTTATAACCAAATTTTGTCTTTTATATAACATTAGATCGATTATTTCGCATTCTTTTCGATTATTTTACATTTTATTGAAAAAGTTATTATTTAATGGCAAAATTTTTACAAAAACTGAAGCCTTAGTTTTTCCGAACATAGTTTTTGATCTGAAGAACATTTCTGGGGGGAGTAACGGTACACTTTCGCAAATATGAAAATAAAGGCCCACCCTAATGTACATACAATGTACCTATACTCTAATCAATTTATTGATTAAAATGATAATACAAAAAATCTTGTAAGGTTTTTTCTTACTTTTTAATTTTTAATATGCATAATGATAAAAGCCTTTTTCAGCAGCCAAGACATTAAACGCAATAAGAATTCACCAAGAAAAAATTAAATTTTGCACACCTGGTGTTTTTCCAAAGACCCTAAAGTCATTACAGGGTTATCATTGTACATACACAACTTCCTATAAGTAATATGAACAATGATTTAATAAAAAAACATACCCTTTTTAAACAAAAGAACATGTTTCGAGACAGTTTATATAAAAACAAAAAATTTTAGACAAAATTGTTGAAATGAAAAAAGAAACTGGGTTAACAGTTTAAATTAAAACAATTATTTATATAATCAAAAGAACAGGTGTTGCTTGAAAAAAGATTAAGCAATAGAATTATTGGTATTTATTATCAGTTGTTGGCAATCAATATAAATCAACTTTTGTTTTTAATAAAGAATAATAGTGGAAAGCCAATATCATTGCTATTGTAAAAGTTGGCTTTGATTACAAAAATGCTCATACAAAAAGAACAACACATAACAATATTAAAAACTTGGTAAAGCAGCCGCGCGTGAAAGTTAGTTTTTAAACTTTAACACGCGTTAATTCGTCGACAAGTATAGTGCGTTTATAACTTTAGCCCATGAATAATGTCAAGTTCCACAATGTGCGTTATTAATGCCTCTTCTGTCAGCTGTTTTATATTTGCTTACACTGTACTTATAGAATTCCAAGTTTTAGCTATTTTTGTTTTGTTGTTGTAGTCCTGGCTTCCTTTTTTAAACACTACTGTATGTTTCCTAACTTTTTCAATCAGTTTGCTGTAAAACTATGATTCTATTTGGTCTACTTTTTGGTAATGAAAAGGTTGATTTTAAAATTATGTTTCATATTCATTTAATGTTAAAATAAAATATATTTTGCATCTTCCCTCTTGTTGATTAAGTACGATATGGTCTGTTAAATGTTGCTATAAAAATTCGGCCTGATCGGTCCAAAAATGCCTGAGATATTAGCAAAAAACCACGACTACCTCTAATTTTACCTATAAATCTCTTTTTATTTTTATTTTTTTTATATCTAGAGAAAGGCAAGAGCCAAAGTTTCCAAATTCGCTGCTGACATCATGGTTATTAATACCCGATTTTCGGCAAAATGTTGCCGGGATTGTTGATTGTCAAAAATACACAACACGTTAAAAAGTTCAAGGTTAACCAACTCAACCAACGAGTGAAAAGGTTTTTTTATGTAACTTTTCTTAAACAAGAAAATTATTTGTTTGACACTTGTCGCTTACAATGTAATTATTGTGTTCTATAATATGGTTATATTTTACATATGGGCATTTCCTGGGGTCACGAACTTACGTTCGTACGCTTTTGATGTACAGATAATATAGAAAACAAAACTTTTCCTAGCATTTTTTTGCGATTCGATAGCATTTGGGTAGCTCTATGTTTAGTACGAAAGATGGATTCCATCGTGTTCAGTGTTGCCAGAAGATTTTTTGAAAAATACCTACGCATACTAAAAAAAATCCGATTTTTCCCTACACGTTGCAAAAATTTTCCCTACAAAAATCCCTACGCGTTTTAGTCATTAAAGTCTTAGAAAAAACAATAGTTTTAAAAAACTTATTTCTTTCGCATATGTTTAGTAAAGCTCTAACAACAAAAATAAGTTATAAAACTAAAAAAATTGTATACTTTTAATTAAATTCTATTAAAAAACAAGAGGTTTAAAAAAAATTAATTTTAAAATACGCCTAACACGATAAGGGTGAATGTACCCACAAACATTTCTTAAGTTTAACAACGTTTTTTAAGTAAAATTTTCATAGAAAATTTGTTTTGTAAACCTTTATAAAAATAATATTATTTTTATGAATATGGCAGGTAATCTTTATATGATAATTTTAATTTAATTTAGGTACAAAATAATCGGCCATGTCATGGTAATCAAAGTCCAGTGAAAATGAAATCGAAAAAATTTTGAAAACTCTCCCGTATTCAAAGTTCAAAAAAAAATATTTCCTTTTATATACCTGAACTACTTTTGAATTCAGGAAAAGCTGCGTTGATTTTTACAAAAATTCAATTGAAAATCTTCGTCGATTTCAATTTCACGTGATTTCGTTTTCCATGACATGGCCGAATATATGTATATCTTTTGAACTGAATTTTCTTAAGTGGCCATTAGTATATTCGAAATTAATGCAGCCTCTTCCATTGTTTTGCAAAAAAATATCTTTATCGCTTTCTGGTGTTCTCTCTGCATCACCATTTGCATTGGGTAAAGCAAACAAAATCCGAACCCGTTTTGATAAATTTGGAAATAGGAAACCTTGTCATTATAATTTTTCCTTTACCATTTTTTATCGAAAAGTGTTCCAAATCCATGTTTCAAAGCAAATTGGTTTCACAATTTCAGAAAATTAATTTTATGCGATTGTTCTACACTCATACAAAAGATCATTGGGGCTTAAGTTAAAATGTTAAGACAATAGTTGAAATTTGTACTTATCTTTTTTTGTCCAAAAATATATTCATGACTTAATAATGAAGAATTACATTTTTTTAAATGTTAAATCATTATTAAAAATACATTTTTTAGCATGTATTTCGTATACAATGCAATATGAGAAAAAATACCTACATTTTGGCGAATATAAAAAATCTGTCCGATTTTCCCTACGCTCCTATTTTAGTTACAAAAAACCCTACATGTAGGGATTTTCCCCTACTTTTGGCAACACTGATCGTGTTTAAGTTTTCATAATAAGAGTTATAAACGTGTGGTCACGAACGTACGCAAAATAGAACTCAACTTCGGCTGACAGTAGTGAAATGTAAAAATCTGCGTAATGAAACGGAGTTTTCAAAAGTGATTAATTTATTTTAAAAGTGTATTAATGTAGGTCTCCATCCAGTATTTACAAAATAAAATATCTCTCTTGGTTTTTGTTTAATTGGCTTATGTACCGATCGCGAACGTACGGATCGCGAACGTACGATTTTTCCATATGTTTTTTTATTATTATCACCACGCATTTTCCCATAAATTTCTTCAAATTTCCTTAACAAAAAAACTTAATACTCCTTTTACAATTGATTGTAATGGAGAGATTATGAAGAAAGAGTGTAAACATAACATATTTCTTGCATGTAAAATAAGTATATAAAAATGTCTTTAGAAGTAGAAAATACAGAAAAATATAAAATTTTCCAATATTATTTTTGTCAAGCTAATAGGGCCTAAATTTCTCCAATGTAAATAAAATTCAATTTTTAATTACAATATTTTGTTCCCGACGTTTCGTCGATTGTTTGTCGACTTTTTCAAGGGATTGTCTATTTAAAAATTATAAAAACAATAAAATAAATACAATAATGTACCACATAAACATTAAAGACTTACAATATGAAAATTTAATCACATTAAAAAGTTTTAGATGTACTCAGGATCATACAAATATAAAAATTAATTTTAATATTTAAAAAATACATATTACTTTAAACTTTAAATATATCACAGCTTAAGTAATGGCAACAATATAGCTTTCCAGTTTCCAGCCCAATTTCCTCAAGTAAAACAGCTCAGATATGCTAGGAAACCAATCTTTTATAAGAACATACACCCATATCGTGAATAATTTTTCCCTCGTAATTTTTCCCCTTTTCACATATTTGCGATCATGAACAACTCCCATGAAAAAGTGTAATTCAAAGAAGAATAATAACGTGAAAAAATATTCACCTGAAAAAATTCCCCTTATCGTGAAAAATTTTTTCCCTCGTAATTTGTTCACATTTTCCTTAGATTTTCTCACTTTATTTTTGCTAGGGAACAGAACATGTATGTAAGTTGCTCCTCCTATAAATCGAATATTAAGGGTTAATAAAGTAAACAAGGCACAAACCGATATATTGCTCAACAAAATGCAAAACAACAGGTCGATTGCCTGCGGATTTGTGAAGCTTTCGATTGACGTGGTGGCAGAAATTGGGAAAATATTTTACTACATTAAATTTAAAAAGTGCAAAAACCTGACGTTGTAAGCAAACTATCCCTCCAATACTAAATATTTTGCTTTATTTTAACTTTTCTTGTATATTTTTAAACAAAAATTTCATTGATTTTTAATTTTTTTTTAATTTCTTCTTTTTTTACATTCACTGGAACTGATAGCGTGAAAAATTTTTCACATGAGATTCACGATTGCTTTTTCCCCTTCGAGGGGAATCATAATTTCATGGGAACAAAAATTCCATTTGTTATTCACGATAGGGGTGATAGACTTTTTTCTAATAATAAACAATAAAAGACGATGATAATCAACATTTTATTTCTTCGTCCTGGTAGACCATTCTGTGGAAATGCCCATATACATATTATAAAACACAATAATTTACGAACGACGATTTGTCTATCAAAAAATTTTCGTTGACTATACGTGCACTATACTTGCAAGAAAGTACTTTCATGTTTAAACCCCAGGTTAAGGAAACATGAGGCAGATTTTATTTGTTTTATTAGGTACAAATTTAGTTGCCAGATTTATTTGTTTGTTCTAAAAGGTTGAAAGTTTAAGCAACTTTTCAAAGAAAACTTTTTTTTTTAAATAAAAACTTTTTTAAAGTACATAATTTCAAAACGTAAAAACTGTATTTACGATTCTTTAACAAATTTTTAAAATACTACGTATGTGTGTCGTCTATATACTTATGTATGTATGTATATTGTGCGTATAAAGTATACATATATTTGAAGCATTTGTTTAAATATTTACTTTTTGATTTTAATATTTTTGAAAAAAATTAAGCAAAGTAACTTTTCAATTCGAAAATTTAATAAAAAAAAACTGTTTAAACAATTGCCAATATATTTTTTTATTCCTAATAAAAGCTAACATATTTCTTATTTAAATAAAAATTATTTTGAAATTTCTATAACAATAACAACTAACTAACAACTAACAACTAAATTTCGAAATTTGTTTTTGTTTTAAATGTAAGTTGAACGGACGAGTAAGGCGCTCGTGTTCTATAAACTACACATAAGAGTAATTCTTTTTAACAATATTTTTAAGCAAATAAAGTTTTTTTTTATTAAGAAAACATAGACAATAGACACGTTTAAAAATTTGTTTTTAACAAAACCGTTTAATATTGCGTAATTCTTTTTTTGCAATCAATTCAGATCCTGAAAATGAAATATATTGATCATAAGAAAAATACAATTGTGTTTTTTATTTCAACTCATTAAGAAAAAGGAGGCAAAACAAAAGAATAACGCAATAATATAATTGATCCAGCAATACGAATAGCAATTCATAATATTGTTCAAGTTAATATATGCCCCTATTACAGTTTACAACTCAACTCAGAGGAGTTGAAATTAAAACAACCCAGCGGCAAATATTGAAAGGACCGCAAGTGGCAGGCCTTTTTGAAGGCCTCTATACTCCTTTCTAAAAGATTCGCTTCGCATGATATCCTGCCTTCAGAAGCATGCCTTCTAGAAGGTATAAACTTCTTTTTAAAAGACCTTCTGAAATATTCAGTACACATTCGCTACTCCCTTCTTTGAGAAGGGAGAAAGGAAGGTGTTCAGTTTTATTTACTTTTTATTTTTAGTGACTTTCCTTACTCCCTTCTTTGGGAAGGGAAGGGAAGGCCTTGCGCCCAATGACAACCTGTGTAAAAAATAAATAAGTATGGAATGCGGCGAGAAGGGCTTCTGACTGCTTGTGACTGCTAAATAAGGGTTCTATTAGGCCTCTTTACTCATTATAGTTACCGCTGTGAACTGCTAGCAATGGGTTTTTATTTTTTGATGTATTTGTTAACCCCAGTATAACAGGGTTGTAAACCATAATAAAAAAAAAACTGAAAAATTGCAACTGACTAAGGTAGAGTTGTAAACCGTAATATGGGCAATAATATCATACAAATTTATTATGATATCATTGGTCTGCGCTTAAAATATTAATTAGATATCAAAGAATTATTGCTGCCCTGTTAGATTATTAAACATACTATTGTTTAATTAATGAGTCATAGTTATATTTTATTATATTCTCGTACGTTTGTTGTATTAACGCTTGTCAGTTTATTTAATAACACGAACATTAAAATATGTATTATGCTAATACACGTTTTTAAAAAATCAATTTTACAGTAACAATTAGTTCCACTGTATAATGCTATGTTCATACGACGATAAAAGCCACTGGTTTTGCTCTCTGAAACTAGATTGACAAACATGCTGTTCATACGATTCATTCTGGTTTCATTTTGACATTTTTTGTGTGTTGTTAGTGTGATTTTTTTTTTTAAAGATAAAAACGTAAATAAAACTTAAAAATATGTTATTTAATACTTTTATTAATATTATAATGTAAATTTTATGACTTTATTTTATTAAACATCAATTTTTATTTTGTTTTTTTCTTTGTTTTGATTTTTTTTGAGAGCTAGTTCAGATAAAATAACGATAAATGTTATCGAAATTGGAGATGATAGTACATTTTTCCTGTTTCGCAGCCTGTTTCAAAATGAAACGACCTGTTTCGCTCTTATAATTTTGTATGGGGAAACAAGTCGTTTCAATCATGTTTGGGGCCCGAAACAGGAATAAGAGAGCGAAACACGAATATTGCTGTCCGTGTGAACATGGTATAACAGTATTTTATCTTAGTTTATCAATTTTAATAGGAAATCTTCAAAACATTTCGTCAGTTTTTCGACATTTAATTCTATATGCTTTTTATACCCTCCACCACAATTAGTTGTGAAGAGGGTATATTAAGTTTGTCATTCCGTGTGAAAATTTTTTATTATTCATCTCAGACCCTATAAAGTATATGTATATTCTGGGTCCTTGAGTAATTTTAAGTCGATTTAGCCATGTCCGTCTGTCTGTCCGTCTGTTGAAAACACGCTCACTTTCGAAAAACTCAAAAGAAATAAACAAACTTGGTGTCAAATTGCTTGTAGTTATCCTAAGCAGTTTGGGATTGAAATCCAGCAAAATCGGTTCAATAGGATCTGAGCTATGAATCAAAATGTGGAACCACCACCTAAAAAAAATTGATAATTTTGTTACAAAAACTAACATAAATGGTAGAAAAATGCACAGAATGATATAAGATTTCGCAACAGTTCGTTTTATTTAACAGGAAATCACGCTGTAAAATTTCTTGAAGATCCGTCCATGATTTACCCTAGGCCCCATATAAGCCCTACTCCCGGAAAACTGTATAGTAAGCCTAAAACCCTAACTAACAATGCTATCATAACAAATTTTGGCACGTCACAGTTAAATAGGACTAGAAATGAAACTATTAACCCAGTAAAAACTTCACCTACAAAATAATGTGTCGAGTAATCAGAAAAACATAAGAGCACTACTTACAATTCTACTGAAAGAACCAATGAATTTTACAAGGCATGTGCCAAAATGAACGCATTCAAAAGTAAGTCATTATTTATTTTACCTGCATACATCCAGAAAAAAGTAGTTATAGAAGTTGTTATAGATGTAGTTATAGAACAAAGCTACAAAATAATGAGTTAAAGAAGCTATTTATTTTGAAAAAGTAGGCGAAGTTTTTACTGGGAAGTTTCGTGAAGATCGGTCCATAATTTACCATAGGCCCTTATATAAACCTTACTCTCGGAAAACAGCTTAGTACGCCTAAAAACGTAAAAAAGAATGCTATCATAACAAAATTTGGTACATCACAGTTTTATTGAACGAGAAATAAGACTTTAAAATTTTGTGAAGAACGGTCCATCCTTTACCATAGGCCCCATATAAACCTTACTCCCGGAAAACAGCTTAGTAAACCTAAATACGTAAAAAATAATGCTATCATAACAAAATTTGGAACATAAAAGTTTAACAGGACTAGAAATAAGACTGTGAAATTTCGTGAAGATCAGTTCATAATTTACCCTAGGCCCCATATAAACCTTACTCCCGGAAAACAGCTTAGTACGCCTAAAAACGTAAAAAATAACGCTATCATAACAAAATTTGATAAATCACAGTTTTATAGAACTAGAAATGACACTGTGAAATTTGGTGAAGATCGGTGCATAACCATAGGCCTCATATAAAGCCCACTCTGGTAAAATAATTAAATACGCGGTAAACTTTCTTCCAGTTTAGCTTCATATGGCCAGAAAAAATGTTATGTAGTTTTGTGATATACGGTTCATAATTTTCCTTAGATTCCATTTTAGCAGCCTTCTGAAATTTACTGCAAACGCTTAAACTAATTGCACCGCTGTATTGAAATTTATGATTTTTAATACCAGAAATCGTTCTGCAGAATTTGGGATGATTGGTTCATAGCTTACCATGGCTTTTATATAATTTGTTCTCCTGAAAATAATTTAAGTTCAGCTTAAACTGATATTCTACTCAAGCTTTTTAAAATTGATTCTGATTGTCGGTCAATAATTTTATATAGGTCTAAACCGCAACAAATTTTAATGCAGATGTCTGTTTTTACAAAGATTATAATAAAAAATAGACATCATACAGATATTACTCCTAAAACATTCGAAGTGTCGGTGGAGGGTATCAAAGATTCGGCACAGCCGAATATAGCACTCTAACTTGTTTTGTTTTAAAATTCCAATATAACTGTTATTTTCGGTCCCTGCTGTAAATACTTTAAAAAGATTTTCTTGAAAATCTTTTATTATGACATAAAACAACTTTAAATCTAATTTTGACTGTTTGAATTGTTATTAAATTTTTTCGATTATTTCCCTCTCACTTATTCAATAAAATTTTCATAAAGATTTATTTACTTTGTCTTGTATTCATTTTTTAGTTTGACATATAAAACAGAATTTTTCTCTTAAAATGATCTCACACTGTACTGTTTTATAAAAAAAGTTAATGATTAATGGCCTGGTAGGGAAAACAATTCAATATACAATAATAAATTTCTAAACACAATAAAATTAAAGAAAAAAATGATCAAAGGGGTAAAATGTTATTAAAAAAAAAAAACAGCCGTCATCATCATCAAATAGAAATCACGAAAATCATTACTTAACAACTTGCAATACCCGCTAATTAATAATTTTAATGTTGACAAAAAATGACGAAATCTTTTTAAAACAAGTGAGAGTGCTTGCTATATTCGGCTATTCGGCGAATTGGGACCAATGGTAAATTATAAACCGATTATAAAGAAATTTGAAGTAATTTATAGTCTTATAAAACTGTGACTGACAAAAATTAATTACAATAGCATTTTTCGTTACGGCTTTCCGCGTACTAAAGATTTTTCCGAGGGTATGCTTTATATGGAGCCTATGTTAAATTATGGACCATTCTTTACGATGTTTAAGCAGTTCAAAATACAAAATACGTTTTATTTGAGGGATTTAGAAGCTACTCAAAAAGTATCAATAGTAGTAACAATAAAAAATGAGAGTGCTGTGAGCAACCCCTCATAATTTAGACAAAACAATAGTTGCGTTCGAGAACACAAACGTTTTTACTATTTTTTACTAAACTTAACTGCATTTTACGAAATTGCGTTCGAGTACATAAAATGCAGTAAATGAGAACATAAATTGAGAGCGAAAAGTAACAGTTCTTGTCTGAGTATTTACAAATTTTTACTGCAGAAATTTTTGCAGTAAAATTTAGTAAATCAAAAAAACATATGTTTCAAAGGTAAACAAACAAAAGTAACAAATAAAAAGCAAACAATTTGCGAAAAAATTGTCAAATAAAAGAAAAGTTGAAATAAAAATTAAACCAAAACAAAAATTGAATAAATATTAATTAATTAAACTTGTTTGTGAAGCATTTATTTGGCTAAATACAAACTTTTGAAATTTTTTTTTGTTATGTTAATTTATGGGTACTTATGTAATCAATAGCAAAAAAATTATTCATGTTCTTTAATATAATTTAACCCGCTACAAATTAGTAAAATCAAATAAAATAAAAAACAAACAAATATGAAAGATAACATAAAATAGTTTGTTTGTATTTTCCAAAAATGTTCGTATTTAATCGAGTACCGATAAGAAAACGAGTTAAGTAGTCAAAAGTGTCAATATTTTTCAACACTTCAATTATTTGCCGTCAGCTGTTGCCTTTATTTTACGAATTTTTACAAATTTTGCGTTCGCGTACTTTTTTGGACAACAGCTTTTTGTGAGAGCAAATTTTTCAGTTTACTCATTTACTGCATTTTACTGTAAAAGTACTCAAACGCACCTTATAAACACAGCATAAGGTGCACAGGACTTTTTTGTTTGGAACACAGCAATAATTCTTTTTAAACTATTGTAAAATTTTAGGATATTATGACAATATTACTTGATAGCACACCTTGTGGATCCCCCAATAGTCTATGGCGTTAATTTTGCTCGTTGACCGTGTTTACGCAACTTAAAGCACTGAATGTGCAAAATCGGTGTTGAATATCTCTCAGTTCATGTGGAATCTAGTTTTCCTTTTTTTAAGAATGCTAATACCACAATAGTGGAGAGGGTATTATGCATTTGTGCTGATGTGTCTAACACCTTAAAATATTGGTCCTAGACCCACTTTAAAGTATATCGATCGACTCAGAAAGTGATTCTACTAACGATGTCCGTCCGGCTGGCTGGCTTGCTGTCCATGTAACCTTGTGCGCAAAGTACAGGTCGCAATTTTGGAGATAATTTGATAAAATTTGGGTCATAGGTTCTTATTGGCACAAGGACCATGCCTATTGAAAATGGGCCGAAGCGTAGGACCACCAAGGAAGATAGGGGGAAATTTCTTCCTCTCAGAAACTATCAAACCTATTTTAATTAAATTTAAAACATAGATAGGACCATATCTATATGGACACAAAAGTTATGCATTTTTAAAAAATAGGACCACGAGGGGAGATAGGGTAAATTTCTGCCTCTCAAACCGATTTTAATGAAATTTCAACCATAAGCTATACAGTTTTCAAAAATAGGACCACAAGGGGAGTTATGGGGCAATTTCTGCCTTTCACAAACTTTCAAACAAATTTTAATGAAGTATATAAACATACATACATAGATAAATCCATATATATATATATGGACACATAAGCATGATGTATTTTTAAATACTGTGGTGTAGGGTATCATATGGTCGGGCTTGAACGACGGTGGGGTGTCACAAAGCCATAGGACATAAAGCCATATGGCGTCAAGTCCCATTCCATTGAGACATAAGGGCATATGCCATTAAGTCTCAATATAATGGGACTTAACGCCATAAATTTTTTCCGTAAAATGAGACATAAAGCCATATTTTTGATAATGATTGTATTTCCCCCTATTTCATGTAGAAAATGCTTTGTTGTTTCATGTCGCCCTGTTTTATGTCAAAAATGGCGGTATGAACTAAGTCCCCAATGAATTAACTCCCCAAACCCAAAATGAACTAAGCCCCTAAATTTGGGGACGTCGTTCATTTATGGAAAAAACCCGAAAAAGCTACGCTAACTAGAGCTTCTCTGCATAGCCGGCATTCGGCCGGACGCAATGATTTTCTCCTCTATGGTATAACAAACACCGGCTTCGCTAACTAAAGCTTCTCTGCGTAAACGGCCTTCGTTGGGAAACAAGACAGATTTTAGAAGCTTAACTTAGCGAAATCGGTACTTGTTATACCATAAATAGCCGCCAAAAGGCCGGCTATACAGAGAAGCTTTAGTAAGCGAAGCCGGTGTTTGTTATACTATGGGGGAGAAAATCCTTGCGCCCGGCCGAAGGCCGGCTATACAGCGAAGCTTTAGTTAGCGAAGCAGGTCTTTGTTATACCATATAAGCATTTGTAACGCAACACATCAAATGGGACATAACACCATAATGGCTTCATGTCCCATTCCACTAAAATTGATATGAGACTTAAGGCCATATCAAAATTATGGCTTTATGACCGTTTGGATTGAGACATAAAGCCATTATGGCTTTATGTCCTATGGCTTTGTGACACCCCACCTTGAACGACCATACTTTCTTACTTATTTTTTATTGTGTTACTCCCAATGTTTATAAATCTTAATCGAGTTACGTATCTAATTTGAAATTCCCAAGCTTTTGTAGCCTTTTCGGATGGATGACATCCCAAACAATACACTACAAGCACTTCATCTGTTGACAAGCTTCGAGATTATAATCCAATGTTTCATATATTTTGGATCTTTAAAACTCCGATTTTTTATATCTAAAAACTCTTGCCGCATACATTGTTAACAGAAGCGAGAATAATTCTCTTATTTTGAAAGAGATTTTGTGAGTCAAAAAAAAATATTCAATTAAAACAAACTGAAAATAGTCAACAATTTTCCAAAATGAACAAAATAAGTGTTATTTTACAATGACGATATTTGTAACGATTTTTCCTCAACATCGGAAGATTTTCAACACATTTTACCTTGCAACTATGCTCGTGATCTCATAAGACGAAGTGCGTATGAGAAGTTAACCGTACGGTAATGAACGTTTTGTACGGTAATTTTGGAACGCAAAAGGTAGCAAGGTAATTTCATTTAAAATACGGTGAATTTTTTGGTATACATGTACTTATATATCGAGCTTTTATCCGATTATATCGTAAGCGACATCATTAAAAATATCGTTAACGACAGGTACTATGATCATTGAATCTGAGTATGCTCTTGAAAACTACATACTGAATGCGCATTTATAATTTTTAAAGTAAATTAATGTATCATGAAATAATAAGATCTCTCTCCTGTAAAATTTGCCTTTTGCCGCTGACGATATAATCGCAAAAAATTAGGAATGTTTTGTTTCTCGAAATGTTTTTGTGACACTGATAAGTGCAAAATATGAAAGATGCAATTGCTCTTTGTATATTATTAATTTTATTTTAAACATTTTGTTTGTTCAAAAATCAACAATTTTTTAAAAGTACTATTGACACCGCTATGGTTTGATTTAACCCATTTTCTCCGGCCGGTGATTAAAACTCCAGTAGTCTTTCTGTTTTTTTTTTCTATTAGGTTCATAAAAATATTTATTCTATGGAACTTTCCCTTAATAAACGTTTATTAAATTTAATAATCGTTTATGAATACGGGGGTTAGAATTTAATTTCGTTATTATCTTCAACATCAATCAACAGGAATGCGGCGAAAAATAGGTTAAGTTGTTTTTAAGTGTAACATTCCAAAAATGATTATAGTACATACAATGTAGTATTACTATTTTTTTTAATGTATATAATTAAATGAATTAAACATATTATTATTAGTTGTTTAATGTTCATAACGTACAAATGTACGCTAAGCGTTTTAAATAGAAATATATTGAGTTGAATAAATGTACATATATGTGTACATATTTTATTCAAAATTATTTTACTGCCGTATTAAAAAAAAATACAATAACTTTGTTTTAAAATGAATTTTAATCCATTAAATAAACTTTTACTTAAAACAGTTGAAATTAAAAATAAACTGTTGATGAATTGATTGACATAGTGCTTTTCATATAAATTTAACTAAAAAATCAAACACGTGTCACTTGGAAACAGCAAATTAATGTTTTGATTAAAAATAATTTCTTTTCAAAAATGGTAGTTTTTATTGGGCCGTACGGTAATGGAAAAATAAAAGTTAACATCACTTCGTGTGAGTATGTAATGTTTTCGTTACTTATACGTCATTGTTTATGCTCATGTGTATTCTTTTTTTTTATTATTATTAAAGGGTTCTCAACTAGCATTTGGCTGATTATTTTGTAAAAATCACCCAAATGATTCTTTTCAGATCAGTTTTGTTGATTAAAAACTGATTTATCACCTGAGTGATTAAAAAAGGATTCATATATGATTCATTTGTATGTTTAAATAATGATTTTTAAATATTTTGAATTTTTGTTTTTGCCAAATGAAAAAATATAAAAAAAGAAACTTTCATGTCAGCCAAACAAATAAAAAGCTTGGCTAAAAAAGAAGCCCAAATATTATTGACACTTTATAAACTTAAATGTGCGTGCAAATTGTTTCTTATCATCTTTGCGAAAAACCAATTACTTTTGTTTGGTTCAAAAGTAATGATTAGAAAAACTAACATTAAATTGATCAAAAAGGAATCAGAAAACTGTATCTCAAATGATTCTTTCCGGTGATTCATCGGTAGGGTACCATTTTCTCACAACGATAGTATCATTTATGATTGAAAAATGTGCTCATATACGGGTATTTTGCCCTTGAAGCTGATTCCTAAATGATTAGATTATGATACAAAATGCTAGCTGGGTTTGTTTTGATTGCCTAGTGTGTGTAAGAGTATAAATAGTAGCGTAATTATTTTAAATGCGACCTTGTAAACAATGTTGCTATTGCATCATTATATCTATATTAAGTTATTCCTAAATTTTACAATTTCTTTTAATAAGAAAAAATAAAAAATTTGAAGAAAATAAAAACGCAAAAAATAGTTTTCTGTTATTCTTATCAATATGTATCTTAAGGTATAGGCAGACCTAGCAAATATTTGACGAACAAAATAAAAAAAAAAACGTGACCAGTAAATTTATCAAATTAAAGCGCTATTTTTTAACAATTTTTATTGATTTACCAAACTTGATTCTAAGAAAATAATTGTATAATGTACACATTTTAGAAACTGTTAACCGATGTTTGATCGAGCAAACGTTTTGCAAAAGAAAACAATTGTTTAATAACTGCCTATTTCACGATGTCACTCGAACGTTTACGTTTGCACAAATTAGGAATGGGCAAAAAATATCGATATATCAAAATATCGATATTTAAAAAAAAAATAATCGATATATATCGCCGATATTTAAAATACCGATATATCGATATTGAAATACGACTATCGAATTCGATATTTTTTAAAGTCAGTCTTCATTAAAAACTCAAAATTTTAGTCGTTTTTCAAACAATATGCTTTTTAGTATTTGCATCATATGGGCAAATCTCAGAAACAGTCCACCAACCTAAAATTTTTCAAATTAATTTTTTTTAATGAAATATAAAACTAGATGTATAATTTAATTTTTATATTAAAAAATATGTATTTTTAATGATCGTTAATGCAATAATTTTTACCAAATCCTACCCCACTGCTGATTTCTTAATGTTATACGTGAATTTAGCATTATTTTAGGTGATTTTTGTGCTTAAAATAGCACTTACAGCAGACTTATTAAAATATAAATTTCGTTAAAAAAAAGTTTATATTCATTAGTTAAGAAATTAGTTTAAGAAATGCAATTCATTAAAATATAATTAGTTTTGTTAAAATAAATAAAATATAATAATAAAATACTACTGGAAAAACTGTAGCGTGCGTTACGTAGCGTGCGTCACAAAGGGTTCACGGCTTTTGTCAAAAAATCACGACATTTTTAGCTGCGAATAAGTGCGTTTAGAATTCTCTTATAGTAATCTTTCTTTTAGGAATAAGATTTTGTATACCTTATCATGCCAAATTCGCTAAAACTTAGAAAAACGCACTTTAACCTTTGAAGTTACTTCCACTTTTTGTAGCGTGCGTCACAAAACTTTGTGATCAATTATTTCGCAACAAATACTTGCTAAGAAATTATGATATATGGCATTCGTAAGTACATATTAATGTCACTAAATACTATATATAAGTTGAAGCTTTCTCTTTTGAACGACCAAAAAATTTTTATATTTCAATCAGAAAACGCGTACGAATGTAGCGTTCGTCACGCAGGATTTGCCCATATGTTTTTTTAAACTAATATGAAGATCTATAATTCCCCGTCTACAACTGATATGATTTGCTGTTATAACATGATGTTATAAAAGCGTTGTTAAAACTTTTGCATTAATAACCGTGTTATAACATGAGATAACCTCTAACATGATGAGTCTATTCTTAAGTGTATACTTAACATTTCATGTCTGATGTAGACTGCATGTACAAGGTAGCCCAAAATTAACGAAGGGGTTTGAATTCGTTATAACTTTTTATTAAAGAAATAATTATTAACTTTTTTTTCTTTTTAATACAGTATATAAATGGGGAATATTTTTAGTTTAGTTATGAAAAATAATATCTCGCAAGTGGTACCCATTTTCTGCTTCGCAAGTTCGTGCTTTTTTAAACACATTTTCCATAACCTTTCGCAAAACTTCAAAAAAATAAGGACCCATTATCCTTTCCGATGAAACACCGCACCAAACCGTACACTAAGGTGGGTGTAATTCTCGCTGTTGAACTACTCTCGGATTTTCCGTAGCCCATATCCTACAGTTTTGCTTATTAACGAACCCACTTAATTGGAAATGGGCTTCGTCGCTCATAATTAAATTATGAATAAAATTATGATCGTTGATCGTTGAGTACTGCTCCATTTTAAATTCCTCAAGTCTTCTTTCTTTATAATAAAAAAGTTATAAGCAATTCAAACCCCTTTGGTAATCTTGGGCTACCCTGTATACGAAGAAGAATTGAGAAAGATTTCAAATTAAAACAGCAAAGTCAAACGAATTTGAAAAGATTTATTTTATGCGATTTTGGTACAATATATTTGCCTACATATATTTGGAATAATAATAAGATTTGTGCATATATATTAGTGCTGGGATACTATCGATATGTTCTACTATCGATATTTATCGATAGTTCAGATTTCACTATCGATATATCGATATTACTATCGACTGAATGTTTATACTTGTGCAGGAAAACTTTAATTAGTTTTTTATAAGGCTACAGTTCGTTGTTTTTATCACTTCATTGAATGTATGAGACGTATGTATGTATGTATGTTGATTGCAGTTTTTTAAAAATAATAAACCTAAGTAACATGGACTATAAGATATTCCATTGCAACTTTAAAAAAATATAATCAAACTAGCGGGCTTATCCTCTAATGGTCGTTCATTGTTTTGTCTTATGCTTGCAATTGCATTTGGATTTGGAATTGCATTTTTACAACATTACAAAAATATTTGTTATTTCAGTCCCTATATAAACATGTAAAACATTTCGACTTAAAGGCCTTTAATTAGCAGTAAAAACCACTGCTAAGCAATCCATACGACTTGCCGTTCTTGTGTTTGTATCCATTGCTGTAATTCAGCACGAATTAATAATAGCAACTAAAAATTTGCGGCAAAAAACTGTGTGTGTATAGCTGCTGTTAGATGTCTTCATAGCTGTATTTTAAATAATAAAAATATCGATATTTATATTTTTCCTTTCGATATTTTCGATATTTTAAGACTATCGATAGTTTCCCAGCACTAATATACAGTGCACTCGCGATATTATGAACTAATTAAAACAAAGCCAGTTCACTTTTGCAAGATTGTTAATATTTGCGAATGGCAAAAGTAAAAGTTTCTAATGTAAAAGTTTTTTTTATTTACTGTTCATTGGATTTAAAAAACTGTTGATTTTTAAAAAAGAAAAGCAAACTTAAAGCTTTGCGAAAAAGCCTGTGATTTTCTTTCGTTCAATCAGTTTAAAAACGCCACGCTCTATTAAAAATCTCCTGATATTTGCCGTATCTGCCAACAGTGATCTTTTTGTATCTCATTTTCAAAAAACATTCGGTGCATGCCTTTTTTTTTTTTTTTGTATGTAAAACATTTTGATTAACAACTGAAGACAATTGTAAAGCTATAGTTAGGGAAATCCCCAGTTTATTATACAGTTGAATAAAAATTGATTTTTATATAACACTGTGTAGGTAGATAAAAACCGTTTAAAATACAACTATAAGTTGTTCATATTTTAAAGCGTTTGCACAAGTTCATATTTTAGAGTAGTCAATGGAAGAAAATAAGTGTTCATATTTTGGGGTGTTCATATATTAGGGTGTTCATATTATCGCGAGTGCACTGTATGTACATATATACTTATATATATTAATTTTTTTAATTTAATAATAGTTTCAGCAACATACATACGTTCGATATATCGATACATCGATATTTTTTAAATAATAAATATCGATACTCATAAAAAATATCGATTCGATATATCGTCAGCTCAGAATTGGTTTGGCGCATATGCCAAAAAGTCGGAGTGGAGAAAAACGACAAAGAAGATTTACATGAAGATTTCTCAAAATATACCCGATAGATTTTTTTATATTTTTACCACTGCTTCCGGTATATGTTTTGAAGAAAAATGTAAATTTTTGAGCACTTTCATGAATAAAGTTAGAATTTGAAAGTATTTTTTTGAAAATGAAAAATATTGTTTTGTGCCGCATACGCCACTTTTCTAAAAAAAAATAAAAAAAAATGGCTTTTTGTGCTGCATACGTATACTTATTGCTGTGTATTGAGTAACTTGTTGTTGAGATTAATTTTTTTATAGTTTTTTTATTTGATTTTACTTTACAAAAACAGAAAAAACAGTTCTACTGTTATGAAAAGTTACATAAAAAGCCACAAATTAAACAACTTAAATAATGCAAAAGTAAAAAGAAAATTTAAAACTTAATATTGAGTAAATTTTTATAATAAGCTTTATCAACACGTGGAAGAAATATAAGCAAGTCTTTTATGTTTCTATTTTTATCGCTGGAAATAAATGATGGTTTCGATATTTTCAAAACATTCGTCAACAAATTCTCAGGAGTTTTCAAACAATTTTTTGATGCAGACTTAACCAAAATTGCATTTTTATATTTCTCTCGTCGAAGTTTCATAATGTATACATAAATCATTATTTTAACTGTATAGAAGTACTTTAATTTTAGCAAAAGGAACTTTTCGAAAGTCCATTTTATTTGCTTCCAATGAGTATGTGCGAAAAGTTTCCGGAAGCATTTCCATAACTTTAAGTTTTGTTTTATTATTTGGCATTGTTTTAAGCAAATTTAGTAAATGAAGAGGACTATGAATTTCAATATTCTTTAAGTACCGGTCAATAACACCACGGACACAGTCCACTTCTTGAATTAAGGAATGTCCTGGTTCTGAAGACTTTTGTATTACGGCATCAATATTATTTTGTTTAAAGAACATTTTGATTGCGGTTGCTTTAAATGGATTTTTATTTTGAGGTACGCAAGAATCGCTACATAATGTCATCGTTTTAATAAGTGGATAATCTTTTAATAATTCATTTAATTTAAGCACTTGCAATATTGTTACCACTCCGACCACTATGAGCTTCCGTCAAAAAGGCACAATAAGTAAAAGTTGGTATATATGACATAATAATGGTTGCTGTAAGATTAAACATATTTAATTTTCGTTTGTAGTAAAATTTTGAAGCATTTCCCTTAGGTAGGCTAAAAACACAAATAATAGCAAACCGTACACTTGGTTGGATCCATTATAAAACTATTTTTCACAAATTTATTTTCTTGTTGTCATTTTACTTTGCTTTTGCTTTAACTACTTTTTTTCTTACGGCAATGCAGCAAAGCAACAGTAAAATTTATGTTGTACGTTTTTGTATGAAGAATTTGCTTTAATCGCCAAACAGTGGCTTGTAGAGCAAAACAGTACTTAAACAATTTTGAAACAGTTTGATATGCAGCAAAATTAATGCTTTATATCTCAGAAACCTTAAAAATTTTCGCGAAACAGGTTTTTGATTTAGAAAGAGGGTATTAAAAAAATATATTCCTCATACCTAACTCATTTTTTTTTTAAATGGTCGGTAGGTCAAACCAGTAATGAGCTGACGATATATCGATATATTTTTTCAATTTGCCCATCCCTAGCACAAATAACATGTAAACCAAAAACAAATTTTTAATTTTGTTTTTGTTTTATATGTTATTTGTGCGAACGTAAACGTTCGAGTGACATCGTGAAATAGGCAGTAAAACTTTTGATTACATATAGGACGTCAAATATTTGATAGGTGTGAACAAAGCTTTATTTTCCTAACACAAGAAACACAATCTTATCTTAAAATTTTCAGTTCGAAGCAAACAGTGTAAGAGCGGTTGCAAAAAATTGTTAAATTTATGAGTTTATTTAATTATTTTGTTTTTTATCTTTCTTAAGTTTAAAAAAGAAAGAAATAGGACAGGGCCTATAAATTAAATTTTATTGACAAAAAAGAACTTTGAAGTTTTTTTTTTAATTAACCCAAAACATTGAAATATTTCTATTTGTTTACTTTAGAAGAGAAATAAAATTTAACCCCCGTATACAAAAACGATTATTAAATTTAACAAACGTTTATTAGGGATAATTTTCATAGTAAATTTGTTCTCGAATACAGGCATTAATTTCCATAAGGTATTAGGTGTTACAATTCTTAAAACTGTTTTCATTCCCAAGACATATGATACACATTTTTTTAAGAACTTACCTTGCACTCGAATATTCGCTAGACGTTGCACAACCTATCGACGTTGATTGCAGGGATTCTGGTGTCGAAAGTTGATGTTGAAATGCCCTTTTCGTTTTTAGTGGAGGACTAGAATTTGATGTCGTAATTAATGCTCCTGTTGATGTTGCGTAAGTGCTTGATGAAGATTTATTATAATCTTTATCTAAAATATTTAAACACTGAACACTTTGACATTCAGTGTGTGTTTGCAATGGTGCCATGGGCGATGAAGAGTCTGTGGGTAGCTGAGCAAGTGTACTAACGCTGCTGGTTGATCTGAAAAAGGTGAAATTGAAAAAAACAATAAATATAAAATTAGATTAAAAAAAAATATCAATTCAAGCTAAACTAAAATAAGCTTTAAGTAAAGTGTGTAAAATTATATTTAAAAGTTCGACAAATTCAAAGATGAGTTTAATTTACACACAGCGTCAAAAGTGAGTCTAAATCAACGATAACTTTTTACTTCTTTTAACTACAGTAAACCTGTCATCACAAGAATAATTTTAACTTTTGGAGCCTATAAACAATAATTACATCAGGAAAGCTTTTTCATAAAATACGTAAGACTTTGTGGGATAGTGTGTGTGTGTAACGGCCCTAAATGACAGATTTGTAAAGTTTTATAAAAAAATATGGATAATTTTTTTTAAATTTTAGATTAATTTATTAAAGCATTTTTTTGTTTAAAAAGTTCTTTATTGCCAAAAAAAAAAAAAAACTTCTTCATATTTGCACATGCATTAATGTTTTTTTTTTTTTTAAATTTGGCATCACTGATGTTAAGCGGCATTTTAATTGTACAGACTTGCCACGTGGCTAAGGAGTAAAAAAATCCCGTTTTGCTTAAGCTCGAAAACAAATAGCGCAGTAACTTAATAAGTAGAGAACTTAAGAAGATTTTTAAGGAAAAAAACGTATGTGTTGTTTCCAGGTGACAGGCAATTTATAAGTGTAGAACAATTTTTATGAAAATCACTCAGTTTTTTGAGTACTTTTCATATAAATTTTACTACACAATCAATTGCTTGTCACCTGGAAGCAACACATTAGTGTTGAAATGTAATATTATTTTAAAAATTTTCTATAAATCTCACACATGTATGTACATACTTGCATACATAAATACAACATACTTATATGTATGTTTTAAGTTGTTATTTTTTTCCTAGATTTTCCTAAAAATTTCAACATTTTCTTGGAAAACATCATTAAAATTTTAATGACTTTAAAATTCTAGTTTTTTAGTATCTTTTAGTCACGTACTACAAATTGTTTATTTTAAACATTGCCAAACTATTTTTTCCTTATTTTCTTTTGTTTATTTACTTAATTTTTATTAATCTATTTTTCTGACATATTTAAAAGGAAACATTTTTAGATTTTGACAGCAAAAAGAAAATTTGTAAACAAATTTTTTTGGGAATTTTCTGTTTTGAATAATAGAAAACTTATTTGCTTAGGCAGGCAGACGGTCAAGGTTAAATGAAAAACAAAAACAATAGTTACTTTCCCATTTAGTTTGAAACAACAAAAAATAAAAAAAAGGTTTTCTTATTGAAAAATTTAAAAAAAATTTCATTAAGTAGAAATTTGTAAACTTATTATGGCCTGAAGGCTTAATGTAAAAACGAAATTGTACCGAATGAACTAGGGTATTCATTCGGTTAACCGTCAACCGGTTAACCGATTAATTACTACCCGATTAACTGATCGGTTAATTTCAAATCGGCTTTTTTCGATTAACGATTAAACCGGTTAATTTCAGTCGATTAACCGAAGTAACAAAATTTACAATATTTTGTAGTATTATAACATATTTTTTTGTGTGTTTTTAATTATTTGTTTTGTCTCATATACAAAATGTATTTGTTTAGAAAATATTTTTTCATACAAACAAAGAAGGTGTTCAGTGATTTTCATTTTAACCCATTTTCCGCCGACCAATGACTTAAATTACATTGTTTTTCAATGTTTTTTTTTATCTTCTTCATCGATCAACAGGAATGTGGCGAAAAATGGGTTAAATATATGATTGTCAATACCTTTTTTTGTTTCACGTACTTTTAGTATTTGTATTTGTGTTTAGTTGTTTGTTTTTTATCATATCTTCTCATATCAGTCTTTTAACAAAATTAACCGAAACAATTAGTAGTGTTAAAAATTTTTTAAAAATCTAATGGCATAATAGAGTATTTTATATGTTAAGAAAAATCCTGGAAAAGTACTGATATATTAGATATTCATCTACGATAAGTGAAAGAATTGTTTCCAAGTCAACTTTTGTCAAAACTAAAGAAAAGAATCGCTTTAATCCTAAACATTTAAACAAAATTATTTTTCTAAATGATTATTGTATAAGATGTGCTTTAACTATTGAAATAACTAATAAAATTATCTCAGTTTATTTTTGAATAAATACGTAAATATTTTGTGGATTCACAAGGTAGTCATAAAGTCTTATGTCTTAAAATAATTACAGGAAATATATATCGTCGGCTTAATATGCAAACCACTTTTTATTTAAATTGAGATTTTGATGCCGTGTGGTAGAGAAAGATACGCCTCGTCAACCAGCATGTAGTTTTTCTTCTATTAAAGTCTTGAAGTGTGTAAAACTGACTTTAATTTTAATTTTCTATCAAGCTTCAAATAGGAAAAATAAACAGTTTTTTGTCTCTCCTGTAAAATGTGCTGAAAGTGAGTTAGCAGGTTTGCATATTTAGCCAACGATATGACTGTTGTAAGCTACCGCTTATAATATAGATTTCTACTATACAGTTATGAAGAATCAATGAACACAGCATTATAATTTTTATTTTGTTTGAAACACAACAATCACCCTAATTGTGTTTGGCGTATTTAAAAAACGCCTACGACTGTTTGGTAATAGATTAAAGAGAACGTGAACTTTTTTTCTTTAATCTATTACCAAACTGTCGTAGGCGTATCTTAAATACGCCAAACACAATAAGGGTGAATATTTATTTTAAACAAATTTAAATATTTTTCAGTTTATTTTTTAGGATATTATGACGATATGACTTGATACCACAACTTGCGCATTAATTGAAAAATGCATATTACATATTTATGAATTATTTTTTTTTTTGCTTGCTCGTTTAAGTTCAAGAATTGTTATGTTTGGTATGTTATTGTTTTTTTTTACTTATACACTCCAAATAATAAGCAATTAATGCATTTTTATATATTGAAATTACTTAATTTATAAAAAACTTTATTAATCGTAGTATAAACGTATAAACATCGAAAATGTCATGCAAATTAAATGAGTTTTTGCACAGTCCAGTGAAAGTTCTTTATAAATCAGAGTACGAAACAAAGCTTTATTTCTAAATAAGCACTTGGCATTATATTACATTCATTGAGTTTTAAAAATTTCAGGGCGAGATCGGGAAATTTTATTGATTGATTTCTTAATGAGATTTCAACTTAAATATCCGAAAAAAATGCGTTTTTCTACTAATTTCAATTATTATTAAAGAACTCCCGTTGCTGAAAACAGCGTGGCATAGAATAAAAAATAGTTCTAAAAACTTCATTGATATACCATTGATAATACAATGTATTACGACTTTGTAAATTCAAAATATTATGAAATTCTCTCCGTGTTTAAAACAAAAAAAGAAAAATCTTTTGTAAGTATAATTCATGTTCACACGGATGGTATAAGTAAAATCAACAATAATTACAAAAAAGCAGATGGTTGCAGTTTTAAATTTTTTAAAAAACAACATGAAAATTTCCTGAGTTGATTTTAGTTGTTTTTGTAATTGTATAAAAATGCTACCACCTTCAATATACTCTGTTAAAATACACCTCTGGCGTGATGAGAATACATAAGTTTCTAAAATGGTTTAGAAAAAAAGCATTTACCGACCGCTTGTCTGATTTTGTATTCGTATTCGCTCTTACTCAATACATTTTGCTTTTACATGATAAGATTTTTCTCATTCTACATAATTTTTTGCAATGTCGTAATACATTGTATTGCCGTGTAAACTGGCCTATAGTTATAACAAAAATATCTTAAAAAATCCTTATATTTTTTTATTTGACCGATTTGCATGATTTAAAGTCATTTAATTCGAAAAAAAAACTCAAAATTGGCATTATTAAAGAAATTGTCACACTTTACTTAGAGCAGATACGATAAGATTAATTAACATCAGGAATGGCATTTCGAAGAAAGCTTCTAGTGTTCAAATAATTTACCGATTGCTTCAGCGTTTTCGGACACAAACCGCGTTTGTTTCTAAATTGTACCAAATAAAAAAGTTTTAAATGTATAAAAAAAGTACAATTCTACTATGATTCCTATCCCCGGTGTTAATTAATCTTAACATACAGTCTACAACTGACATGAAATGCTTAACATTAACACTAAAATGATGTTAGTGTTAAGTATAGACTCATCATGTTAGAGGGTTTCTCATGTTATAACACGGTTGTTAATGCAAATGTTTTAACAACGCTTTTATAACATCATGTTATAACAGCAAATCATGTCAGTTGTAGACGGGGAGTAACCAGGGTTGATAAAGTTGCTACAATTGTACTTTTTTGGTACAATTCAAAACTAAAAAGTACGCTGGTACCCCCGTGACTCATTTGGTACTATTTCCAAATTTTTCAAGCCTACATATATATAATACATATAAAATGGCAACTAGTATTTACTTTCCAATAAATATAAGCGGAGTTTATTGTTTAATGCAAATAGTCTTTCGAAAATGGAAAATTTCGTAGCTTTTTTATGAAATCTAAGGGAAACTCTATTTTTTGTTGTTGGATTTAACAAAACAGCTATGATATTTTGCAAGACCATTTGCACCAAACACTGAACTCGGCTATTGTGCATAGATTTTTGCACTTGTTCATTGAACGATTGCTTACGCCACATTCTACATTTAGTATGATGATATTGACAAGTTTTTAAAGGATATAGGAAACCACTTCTGTAAAAGTTCTACATAGTAGAATGGACGAACTCCTCTCAATTCAAGATTCTTTTGAAACGAACTCATAATGTTTTCAAAAATTCGTCAGCAAGATGGTTGTCACGTAAAGAAATAATGAACAGAATTTTGAAACAGTGGTAACCCACTCCACTATTATTTTACTCCTAATTATTTTGAAGGAGATTTTACAAGTGGTTAATTAAATTTTATTATATTCGGACTTTTTGCTCCTTTCCTGTTTCTGTGGTACATATTAAAAATTGTAAACACAATAAATTTGGAAACGCAATCCGAAGATGTTCGTATGTACATAATTTTAAAAAGCTTCAAAATTTTATTTTCGCTTAAAAATCGAAATTACATATTGAGAAAAAGACGATAAATTCTATGAAAATTCTGTATGAAAACGCTCTCTGGCGGCAATCAATAAAAACCGCATGATCCAGGTCCGGCCAGATCGAATACAATTTGTTTACCTCTATTCTTGAATATTTTGGAAAACTATTTTGAAAAATCCGGGGATCGAAATTATCGAAAAATTCGGAGATCGAAATTAATTTTTGACCTATGGTTGCTTTGGCAAAGTTTCTTGGAATGACTTATAGCACAAGAATCGCGATGTGCTTTTGACGCGAAAAAATTTTACCCACCCTATTATTATGTATAACTAGCTTAACCCAGTGCGCTTCGCTACACTGCTTTAACCATTTCTTCAGTTGAGAGATACTTAATATATGCATCCTATGGGAGGTATTTCCCCCTGTGCCTACTGGCATTATTTTTATTTTCAAAAGTGTAGCATACCATAAGAGTGACTTTTACAAAGTTTGAACATTCTCACTTAACAGTTCTTAAGATATGCGATATTAAACATTGGTGTCCCATGGGGGGTAACACTTCCCCCGCTGCTATTTAATTTCAGTTTTGGGGCTCTGAAGATCCTACTATCAAAAGTTCAACAAAATCCGTGCAGTGGCTCTTAATTATATTTTTATCTATGAGGTGTACTGCTCCTTCTCTGTCAACCCCGCCCATTTTTATATTGAAATTTAAAGTTAACCATAATAGTAGCTTTAACCACGTTTGAAGACTCTCCCTTTAATAGTTCTTCAGTTGAGTGATATTTAATATATGCATCCTATGGGAGGTATTTCCCCCCCTGCGCCTACCCGCTTTATTTTTATTTTCAATAGTGTAGTATACCATAAGAGTGACTTCTACAAAGTTTGAACATTCTCACTATAACAGTTCTTAAGATATGCGATATTAAACATTGGTGTTCTTTTGGGGGTAACACTTCCCCCGCTGCTATTTTATTTCAGTTTTGGGGCTCTGAAGATACTACTATCAAAAGTTCAACAAAATGCATGCAGCGGTTCTTAATTATATTTCTATCTATGAGGGGTACTGCTCCTCCCCTGTCAACCCCGCCCATTTTAATATTGAAATTTTCATTTTACCATAATAGTAGCTTTAACCACGTTTGAAGGCTGTCCCTTAAATAGTTCTTCAGTTGAGCGATATTTAGTATATGCATCCTATGGGAGGTATTTCCCCCCTGCGCCTACCGCTTTATTTTTATTCTCAATAGAGTAGTATACCATAAGAGTGACTTCTACAAAGTTTGAACATTCTCACTGTAACAGTTCTTAAGATATGCTATATTAAACATTGGCGTCCTATGGGGGGAACCACTTCCCCCGCTACTATTTTATTTAAATTTTGGGGCTTAGAAGATCCTACTACCAAAAGTTCAACAAAATGCGTGCAGCGGGTCTTAAGATATGCGATATTAAATATTAGCATCCTATGGGGGGTACCAATTCCCCTGCCCCGATTTTGGATTTCAAAATCAACTAACCATCATCACTCCTCCCTGTACCTTCCCTAAAAATTTTATGGCAATCGGTCGAGCCGTTCTCGATTTATGGAGTGACAATCAAAATGTACACTTCTTTTTATATATATAGATTAATGCACAAATGAATTTTAAGTACCTTTTGTTTTTGTTGTATTACATTTATGTTTTTAAAAATAAATTAAAAACATTTTTTAATCCAAATTTTAATATTTTTAATCAGGCTTAAGTTCATCAAATTTAATTTTTCATTAAATTATTTTTATGAAGAAAGGAATTTTACAACATGAAAATTAATTAAAATTGTTATTAATAATTTTTCATTCTTGACTGACCTGAGATTCGAACCCAGGCGGCTGGTTTCCCTGACATGTGCCTGATTAAAAATATTAAAATTTAGATTAAAAAACCATAATAAGGATGATGACATGAACAAGTAAACATTTTTATAAAAATTTTTGTGCATATTTGTTGTTAAAATTTCTGTTTTATAAATAAGAATTTTTAAATATCATTAAAAAACTTTACTTAATTTTTGGTTGATGTTTATACGTTAAAATGTTTTTCTTTATTTAATTATATTTTTTTTTTATGAAGATTTAATGATTCCTTCCACTTTCATTGGTTTCAATATACTACATACTTTTTTAATCATTGAAATTAAATATTTAGCCAACAAGTAGTTAACAAGGTTAGGATCTAGTAAACCAACTTATTAATAAAATGATATACAATCATACAAAAATTTTTTGGTTACTGACCCTTTTGATTTTGAGTTATAGACAACAATTAAGTATGATTGAACGCTTAAGAAAATTTGTTTTTGTTTTTCAATAAAAAATTTTCATAAACAAAACGATAACAAAAAAAAAAAAAAAAAAATTATTACAGACAAATGTGCAATCACAAAGCCGACACAGAGACAGAGACAGAGACAGAGACAAGAAACCATTAATTAGTTAAAGGTCATCAAACTTTTTGAACAAATTACAAAAAAATGTTTTTTTTTCTGAAAATAAAGTTACTACTTACATACTTTTTGCTATTCAAGGTGCTGCTGCTGGTTGTTTAAAATGATTTACAAGGTTTTTGAAATGTTTTCATAGAGCACTTTGAAAGCAATTTATCGTTTATTACACGAAAATGGTCAAGTGCATGGTTAAACTAAAGCAAATGATTATGGATAACTTGAAGTAAAGTTGTAAGATAAATATACATTTAAAAATTTGTTAATGTTATCTCAGAAAACTTTTCGATTTTTAGAAAAAATTAAGAACTTCTGCTACAATTTAAGTACTGAATCTAAATATTAAAAACAAATTTTTTTAATGCATACTTTTTTTTTTATTTGTAAGCAAATGTGTTATTAAAAAGATTCGAATACAATTAATGAATATCTTTTTTTTAAATTACGAAATTTTTTTTATTAACATTGAATGTTTTTTTTCTCAAATTTCTTAAATTTTTTAAAATTCTTTTTTTTTATTTTTGATAACACAAGGGGAAAAATTTAAACTTTTTTTGTGCGGTCTGAAATTTGATTGCAAATTTTTATTAATTTGAGGTCACTGATTTCAAATCTAATCTCTATTTTTCACTAACAGCTCTACTTTTCGAGATATACCGTATAAATGTTTTTTAAACAAAACTATGATTTTTGTAGCATTTTTATTTTTATGAATTTTTTAAGGACAAAAAATTTGTTTTTTTTTAAATGTTCCTTTTTTTCTTAAAAATGGTAAACATATCTCCGAAACTACAGGGCAAATTTAATACTGTTGCCGGGTTTCTAATTTTTTTGCATCTCGAAAAGTGGAGCTGTTAGAAAAAAATGGAAATTAGATTTAAAATCAGCGATCTCAAAATTTGCAATCAAATTACAGACCGCAAAATGTCTGTTCCGCAGTGTAATTAAAGTTTTTTAATCTTCTTTTAGATTTGTTTAAAGAAATTTCTACGGTAACACTTTTTGTGTTACTTATTTCTATCAAAATATCTTAAAGTATTTTCTTTTTAATCATCGTCATCACTTTTAAATTACTATTTTGGAAACGTAAAAACACATACACACAACTCATATTTCAAACCAAAGCAAAAAAAAAAAACCATTGAAACCACAAAAGAATATAAATTAAAACTGAACTCAACATAATTCGGCAAATTAAAAGTAACCTAAAAATCAAGTCATACACAAAAAAATAAAATATACCTACTAAAAAAGAAATAAAAAAAATTTTTTTACAAAAATTGTTTACCAAGAAATACAAATGGAGAAAAAAAATTAAATAAAATTAAGAAGAGAGCTTAATTTACTCAAACAAAGCTATGCCAGAGTAAAAAAATTTCCATCCCAAAGTTAACAAAAAAATTACTGTTGAAGTTTTTGCTATGTTAACAATTTTAACCAAACCGCGGAAAGTTTAAAATATTTTTTTAATTATTCTTTTACACCATTAGTTTATAAAAAAGAGACGCAAATAAGACAACATTGCAATACAAATCTAAAAAGTAAGGGGTTTCACGATAGGTAGAGCAAAGTGTGCAAACGATGAAAAAATAGCGAAAATTTAGATTCAATATCAGTGTGACCAGATTTTTAATTTTTTTAAAGCTAAAATGATCATTAGACAACGCTAAAAATGCTAAAACTGATTTTCAAAAGTGCTTAAAATTGGTTTAAGATTTAAGTAAAACATCAGATATAAATATAAGTATATCTAACACAGGTAGTTGAGTTTTAGGCGGACGGTTAACCTCTGATTCTAGCAAAATACAAATGATTTTATTTCTTAGATTTGCGCCGCACAGTGGCTGAAAATTTTATTTCATTGGCCAAAAGTCAAATTTTTGTTTGTCACTTGTGTTTGGGAATTCCCGGACTTTTTCATTTCCCGGGATACGGGAAAAAAATATTTATTTCCCGGGAATCCCGGGAAATTTTTTTTATCAAAAATATTCATAAAAAAGTCATTAAAATTTTACAAAATTTTTGTTTAAAACAGTTTTGTTAAAAATGAACAATATGTGTATCACCAATTTGCTTGTGTAAAACTATTTAAATATACAAAACACAATCAAAAATTAAAAAAATAGTGTATAAAGTCATTTCTGAAAAATTTAAGAAATAGGACTATTACAAAAAAGCTTTATAAAAATACATAACTGAAATTTAGCTCATAGAATAAATTCGAAAAATAAAAATATGTTAAAAATAGAGATCTTCGTTACCAAACTTAAGCAAAAAACTAACATACATATGGGTAATTCCAAAGTGTTGAACGTGACAGTCGTACGCTCCAAAAATGCAATAACATTTTAAGCAAAAAATATTTTTACGTTTTCTTAACCCTTAAATTATAGTACTAAAAAAGCACTGTTATCTGTGCTAAAGTTTATGGAGGGCGCGATTCTAGGTCAAAGATAATGTCAAAAGAAGTAACGGTTCGACCGTGAAAAAAAAACAGAAGTAGTTTTCGTGGCCATGTATAAAAAGGCGTAATTCAGCGAAACCTGGCACAATTTTTTAGTCAAAATACTTTCAGAATTTTGCGTAGCAATGTATCATTAAAATGTCTTGGTTTGATTAAAAAATCTTCTGTATTTTCTTTTTTTTAAGCCAAAATCTTGGTCGATACGTGACATTTCGATCGTGAAATTTTTTCCGTAATAATTTAACTGAATCATGATTAAAATAAAAATTTACCTTTAAACCGAATAACATATTTCTCTTTGAACTCTTCCTTAGATAACAGAGCATGTAAGAAATTTTTTTTGGAATAATTTTTATCAAATATCACCTCTTTTAACGGCCATTTTCACCTAGTTCGGTTATAATTAACTATCGGTTATAGCTGTCAAAACATATTGGTAACCGGAACTTTAATTGAAAGTTAGTTTTAATCGAACTTGGTGAAAATGGCCGTAAGAAAGATAAATCTTAAAGAAAACATACAATAAAACATTCATAGTTTTTTAAAACCACTAATGCGTTGAGTAAGTCACTGGACATTCTATTTCTCCACTTCGTTTTTGTCTTTTTACAGTAATGTCACCAATTTAAATTTAAAAGCGCTTATCAAAGGAAAAATCTATTTCTACGGGCAAAATAAATAAAACAAATCACTTTGAGCAACTGAAGTTTTGTTTTAAATATTTTTTAAAAATAAAAAAAACAAAATTAAATTAAAATTAACGTTTTTTATGTAAAATTGCTTATTTTATGAAATTCCCGGATTTCCCGGGAAAAATAAAAAAAAAATCCCGGGAATTCCCGTCAGAAATTTTCCGGGAAATCCCGGACCCCAAACACTATTTGTCACCGATTTAAAAAATTTTAATTTTTTATTTTATTTATTTATTAGAAAAATTAAACTTATAACTAAATTATTAGTATAATAAAAGGATTTGGATTAAAAACCATAAATAGTTCAACAAAATAACCACAATACTAATTATTATTAAAGCTAAGGCACGAGCTCTATGTGTACATTTGTCCTTTAAGTTGTGCTGAAAAAGGTCAACAGAAAAGAGAAAGACAAAGTGAAAAAACAAAAAATGTACTTGGACTTCAAGAAAAATTCTTGACGAAAGTACGAAAAAACAGAAGTATAGGAAAAAACATGTAAAATCAATTAAAATGGATAATCATTCAGGAAAGCAAATTTCGATCTACCAAATGTTAAAATACAATTTAGTTTAAGGATTGATGTTTGACTAGTGACGTCAGCAGTCGTCGATGGCTGCGAGTGTAAGACGGCAAATCCATCTGAGGAGATCGAGTGGTTGCGATCGAAACATGTCATGGTAACCTGCCGGCCAGGGTTCGAGCCCGAGCCACGTCAAGAATGAAAGATTATCAATAACAATTTTGATTAATTTTCATGTTGTAAAATTCCTTTCTTCACAAAAATAATTTAATAAAAATTAAATTTCATGGACTTAAGCCTAATTAAAAATATTAAAAATTTGGATTAAAAACCATAAATAGTTCAACAAAATAACCACAATACTAATTATTAATTTAAAGTTATTAAAAGTCATTAAACTTTCTATTTTCAGAATTTAATTGTAGTGTTTTTATAAACACAATAATAAAATTGTAATGATATTAAAGTTTGTATTTATTTATGGCAGAAATCTGCATTTCTTTTAATATTGTGGTTTAATATAAAATTGTTTTACAAGTAAAAGTGATTCTTTAAATTTCTAAAAAACTACTTGAATTTACAACTTTGTTGCTGTTTGCTAAAAAAATAATGGCACTTTCCCTTTTTAAAGCGATTAATTAAGCGTGATATTAAGAAACCGCGGTTTTATTACCCCAACAATGTCATTTAATTAACCTTGAAATGTTTAATTATAAATTTTGTTTATGTTTTTTTTAATTATTGAGTAATTTAACTACTTCTTTTGTTAGTAGTTTTGAAAAGTTATTGTGTATAAAAACAAATACCCATTATTTTCTTAAACAACTTTTAAATAATATAAAAACTATTTACAAATTATTTGAAATAATTTCCCATGTTTTCATTATCGATTTTTTGTTTTTTGTTGTATTTAATAGAAAACTAGAGCACACCTTTTTTTAAACCTTTATATTATAAAAAACTTTACTATTAATTTTTAACCAAAAACACTCCTACAGTAAAAAGTTGTTGTGGTATCTATGGCTATATACCTAAACTATAGGAAAGTAAATATAAACCGTTCACAAAACTATAACCAGCTGTTAAGAAAATTTAAAAACAACTTACAAAACTTATAAATAAAAAAAACGGTAGGTTAGAAAAAAAAAACAATAGCACAATTATCCACAGAATGGAAATAATTATAATCATAAAAAATGTAAAAGATGTTCAGTAATTCCAAAATGTAAAACTAAATCTTAATCTAAATTTTTTGCTCCAAATATATTCTATAACCCACAAGGACAGTCCAATTTCAGCTTAGTTATAAAAATAGTTCAACCCGGTTATGAATATCGAATGTGTCAACAGACATTTATGAATCCAAAAATATGAGCAGGATGATAAATTTCATTGTGAACTTTTTGACTTTGTTAATCAAATTATAATTTAGTCTTGGTTCACACTATGAAAGTTTTCTTTCAGAAAGTCTTATGGGTGAGAGAGGGGAGAAGAAAAGCACTAGTAAGCTCAGACTTTCGGAAAGAAAACTTTTATAGTGTGATCCCAGACTTATTGAGTTGATGTATAATTTTAATGGCAAATAAAACAAAATGTACAAATTAATTGCAATACAAAAAAAAAAAATATTTTAAATTAAAAATATTTGGTGGGAATTTGGGGATAAATTCGAAAAACATTGCACAACTCTGATGTCTACTACAAACTCGATAACTTGCCATCTACCAAAACAATAGATAAATGGTACAATTATAGAAGGCGAGGTTAAAACAAATGTCCAACAAAAAAAACCACAGGATATTTTATTATTGTTATGTGGTGAAAACTGTTAAGCAACATGCAAAAGTGTAATGAAAGACAATAAAAATCAAACAAAAAAAATAAAACGCAAGTTATTCAATAGTGTGTTTGCGTGTTGGTAAGACATAAAAAACATTTGACATATAAAATCAAAAAACAAGCAAACGAAAAAATCAGCTGGCTCTTCCATTCAACCTTCTTTTATTGAAACATGAATAGAAAAATAAATTGGTCAAATTAACCTGTCGTTTACATTTGCCAGTACTGACAAGACAGTAGCAATACATGCAAACCTTTTACCTAATACATGCACACTTTTCCAACTGTCTTGTCTACTGTCTAGCAAATTTTGCAGACAGTAAAATTGGACAGTGATTTGACATTTGCTAACAGTAATCTTAAGTTTTGTGAGCAAAAGAGAAAAAAATCAAAATGTATAAAAAAAAATTAACATATTTTGCTTTGATTTTTTATATTTTAGTTAAGTTTTATATTTGTTCACACAATAAAGTTATTTTAAGCTTTTTTTAAATTTGTTTACTCTATACAAAAAACGTTAAACTGAACTTGCGCTGCAACATTCACGTTTGACAAATTTTTAAAAGTGAACTGTCTTAACTACTGTCTGGACGCCTACGTCACGAAGACAGTTAGTAGTGTTTTTGGCAACTAATATGTATTTTCTTGCTGTCTTGCCAGTACTGTCAAATGTAAACGCTGTGTAATGAACAAGAGGAAGATACAAAAGAGAGGAAGACGAAAATAAAAAACTTATCTGGTTTTTAGCAGGAAAACAAAGAACGTTTTTTTTTTAATGTGAAAAAAGACAAAAAAAAAAAGAAATAGAAATCTCATCAATCTTTAAAAAACAGTAAAAATTACGAATTATAGTGAATAACAATCTTTAAAAAACATTTAAAAACTAAGAATTATAGTGAATAACAGGAAAACAAGTTAACATTAACTTGATCAGGGATGGATATTTGGTAAAAAAAAAATTAATCATCAAAAACTATTTAACTGTTCAAAAGACTAATTAAAAGCCTGAATTTGCTATCCAACACAATCGTACAATTAATTCACGCCAAAATCGGTTAAATTTCTATCCGAAATAAAAGAAATGTCTGCAAAATCTGGTGTCAACTCTAATCGCATTGAATTTTATGAAAATTTGCATAAACATTTGCAAGTCGTACAGAATTCTCAAACAAATCTATAACTCAATTTCATTTTAAGGTCAAACTATCATTTTTTTAAACCCTGCTTCATTCATAGAAAAACGCTAACACTATTTCTTCAGCAGGTGCTCTAGCATTTTTAACCATTTTGTTACGACTTAAATTTAAACAAGGATTATGACATAATCTCAAAAAAATTGAATCTTAATTTGATTAAAAAATCTCCAACATTAAGCTAAACCCTTGTTTTAGCATCGCTGCTCAGCACCTGATTGATAAGAGGGTACGACCTAGAGTTTCTACACGGGAAAGAATTCCCGGGAATCCCGGGACACTTTTTTAAAATTAATCCCGGGAATTTTCGGGAATTTCAAATTCAAATTGTTAGCATCGTTAAAATCAAAAACGAGCAATAAAAATATATTCTTTACTAAAATAACTAAAAACTACCAACAAATCGAACTATTTTTCCTACGCCAATAAATCAACTGTCTCTTAAATTGCTGATGAAATTGCTAAAAAGCTTCTTGAAGTAGAAAATACAAAAGCCTGTAAATATCTTAAAAAAAGAATTTTACTTCTATGAAGTCTAGGGTAAACAGACCAACAAATTAATAATCTTTGTATGATGATGGTTTTCTGTGGAATAAATAAAGCTAATATTATTGGGACTGTTGTATATGTGTATGTATATTGTTTAAAAAAAAAGTAAAAAAGTATAAGTAAAAACTTTTGTCTTGAACACATTTAATGAAATGATTTGTAGTGTAACTATCTTGTGGAGAATGATATTTATTCGATCATATAAGTTTTGAATTTTTAATATTGTTGTTGAAAAATTATAATTTAAATAAAATTGGTTTTTAATAGAACTTTGGATAGAAAATATTCTTACGGAAATATTTTAATAAATAAATATTTTATCCATAAACACTGCTACAGATTGTTTTATAAAAATAATCCCGGGATTCCCGAGAATGAGATTTTTTTTGTATCGTTTCCCGGGAATAGAAAAAGTCCGGGAAATTAGAAACCCTAGTACGACCAGATGAGAGTAAAAAGATGATCGAATCAAGTATGTGAAACTTGGAGGCCACACAATCAAGTTTTGCCCTTAAATTTGCAATACACTCTCACAATTTTACTAACACACTTACACTTTTGAAATTAACCACGAGATTGCTTTAAATTTCACCTATCCATTTGTTTAGCATTTTTCCGTTCAATTACATATTTGTCTTTATAATTTGTGTTCTTGATGACATCTTGAAAGTAAATTGTTTAAAAATTGCGTGCAGTCTACGTCACAACTTTCAATTTATGTAAATTTTGACAAACAGTTTACGTAAAATACTATCAACAAAAACTTGATCGTTTGGCTGCAGGGTAATTAATAACAAATCAATATTAATAAGGTGCATTTATAAGATTAGCTCATTCGATCAGATGATTAACAGCTGTTTTATTTATTTTATTTCCCTGCAAATAATAGGACCAGTCCCAGCACGCGTGTAAAGAGTAGTCCACAAGGGACCAGGACTAGCCCAAAAGTAACCCAAACTTATGGAAAAACCCTGGTCTATTTAACATTACGATGTCCTAGGAGAGGACCATATAACCCACCTTTAGACCACTAAGAAGTAGTTTTGAAGTCGTTTAAAAACGAAAGCATGTCGGTAAAAAACGAAGACATGTCGTCTCACTACAAACCAGTGTTTAAAATTCAGTCGCCAGTTTTTTTTTTTAACAGGCAACTATGCTGAAAATAGTTCGACACATCAATTTTCATCCACACTCATACTTAAATCAGTTGAACTGTGTGCGCACACCCTGCAGATAACGAGACTAGTCCATACATGCATGTAAAGAGTAGTCCATAAAGGAGTAGGAGTACTCCAAAACTACTCCAAATATATGGGTAAAAGGTGGTCCATTTAACATTACGATGTCCTAGGAGGGGACCATATAACCCACCGAAGTAGTCCCTAAACTACTCCAAGGAGTACTAAAGTGGGTTAGTTTTAAAAGTACTCCATGTTACTACAGTATGGAGTAGTTGAAGCATTTTTCTTTTTAATTTTTTACTAATCGCCTTTTATGATGTGTACTGTAGTATATTATTGTTATTATTAGATATATTTACTTGGTATTTTTAATTTGTTTACCTTTTTTCCACAAATTTCACAAACTTTCACTTTTAAATAAACAATTAATAATGGACAACATCAGGGCTACCAATGTGTAATACTGTAAACTATAGAAAATTATACATCATGCAGTTGTTGGCAGCACTTCGTGTTTATTTCTTATAACATGGTCCATACTACAGTACATTGGACCATGTTGTAAGTAGTCCATTTGAGCCACAATGGACCACGTAGTCCAATATTATCTGTAGGGCAGTTACTGAAAAAACAGTAACACAATTTACTTTTTTTTCAGCAGTCAAAAGAATCAGCAGCCGACTCACTCCATTTTTAACACACAGACTGCTGAACTGGCGACTGAAACACAGAAGCTGATGTGTTTACAGTTGACGTAAACATTTTTTTTTAGTTTACTAAACGACGTAGCTAGAAACTGGCAGTTCGACTGTATAGTCGCGTAACACAAACTGGCTGGTGACTATATTGAGTTCTGTTCACTTAAAAATACATTTGTTTTGTTGTTGAAAAAGAAAAGAGAAATACAATTACATACGTACATATGTATGTATGTATGTATTAATAGAATGAAGAAACTTATTTGTAATGTTTGGAATGTCAGTTATAATACTTTTAATTTAAAAATATTTATTTGTGCTTTATATAGGTACATAGGAATTTAATAAAAAATTAAAAAATTGTTTTTAAGATAAAATGAAAATAAGATTTTCTATAGAAAAAATAACAAACATACAAATTTTTTCTGTTAGTTTAAAATATTATAAGTTTCCACTAAAATTATTTATTAACTATTTTATTTTTAAATCAAGCTCTAGGTCTTTTTAATATTAAATTATTTATTTTCGATAATAATAAAAAGACCTAGAGCTTGATTTAAAAATAAAACAGTTATTAAATTAAAAAAGGTCAAATAAAAGCTAAATATAAAATTATTTATAATAATCTAAGTTTTTTTTGTTTTGTTTATACATAGGTATTTTAATTATTATATACCTTTTTATATTTATTTATTTATTTACATATGTCTATAGAACATTGTCCCTTGCAGACTATTTAAAGAACTTAAATTAGTTAATTCAAAATAATATAAACAATTTTTTAAGTATTATTTACAAGATTTAAATAATATTTACAAAATATTATTATAAAAATTATATTTAAATGTGATTATTTCTCATATTATAAAAAAGAAAAGAATTATAGTTATGTTTTGATGAGCTAAATTCCATTATAAAATGATGCGACAATTTATTAACCAAGCAAAAACTTTACTTACAATCCTACTTTCAATGACTTCAAGAATTCATTACTTTGTAGCTTTATTCGCCACTTTTTGGATTATTAGTTATATATTAAATAATAACTTTATTATTATATCTTAAATATACAGAAAAATTTAAATTTTCATTATGACAATAAAAATGTCATTATAGTCATTATAGTAAAAAAAACATAGTTTTTTAATACAAAATCTACACTGCCCCGGTAGACTAGCTGGTAGAGAGCTAGTCTATCAGCACCGAGGTTGCGCGATCGAATCCCGCCAGAGACAGAAAAAAAATAAAAAATAAAATAAAGTAAAATAAAGTAAGAAAAAAAAAAAAAAAAATAATTAAAAAAAAAATAAAAAAAATTTTACTTTATTGACTTTGTGTAACCTAAAACCTATTATTTTTGGATTATAATAGGCTAAATTATAATGGATTACTTTTGGGACATCTCGAACAAAAATAAGTACTTTTTCTAGAAGAAAAGTAAGTAGTTGGCTCGTCAAATTCTCATTATGTTTCTGCTTATTTTGTAAGCAAAGTTTTTGCTGGGAAATAGAGTTCAAGCTCTAATGCTGGGTACACACTATGCAACACGTTTACGCAATCCAGTGAATTAAATTCATTTTCATTCATTTCAGATTGCATGCACATCAAAACGCTTTGATATTTTGAGGTTGCATTGAAACAGTTTCCATGTAGGTTGCACTGTGTGTACCCAGCATAATAAATGGACTATTGAGTACAAAATTAGAACGTTGCAGTTGAATAAAAAATTTATTATGGACACGAAGATTCCTTCAGGGAACGTTAAAAGCAATTTTAGCCAATGTAAATATTATGTTTTATAAACGCATATGCATCGCGTTTTATAAGCAAAAAAATTACCAAAAAATATAAATATTTGGGCTAAATATTTAAAAAATATACACTTGAAATTTTTTTTTAATATTTATAAGTGGAAAAAACATGAATAGAACAAGAAAATTACATAAAAACGTAAAAATTTAGTCTTATAAACGTAAGTAAGGCAAAATAACTTCAAAAGTAAAAGTTAAAATGAAGAAAAAAACAAAAATATAAAGAAAAAACAAAAATGAAACAATCATGTTAACAAGTTTAAATATTTGAACCTGCATATAAATTGAATTAAGAACATATTTTTTTTAAATTATTTTCAAAACTAAAGTTCACTGCCTGTTTTTCAAAAGAAAATAAAACGGAAGTTTTTAAGCTATTTTCGTAAAAATTTAAAAAAAACAAGCCAGCAGTTTGTTTAATTGTTTTAAGACCTTCAGTTTTTTAAGTTTTATCCAGCTTTTTATTGTCATAATGAAAATTTAAATTTTTCTGTATATTTAAGATATAATAATAAAGTTATTATTTAATATATAACTAATAATCCAAAAAGTGGCGAATAAAGCTACAAAGTAATGAATTCTTGAAGTCATTGAAAGTAGGATTGTAAGTAAAGTTTTTGCTGGGTTAATAAATTGTCGCATCATTTTATAATGGAATTTAGCTCATCAAAACATAACTATAATTCTTTTCTTTTTTATAATATGAGAAATAATCACATTTAAATATAATTTTTATAATAATATTTTGTAAATATTATTTAAATCTTGTAAATAATACTTAAAAAATTGTTTATATTATTTTGAATTAACTAATTTAAGTTCTTTAAATAGTCTGCAAGGGACAATGTTCTATAGACATATGTAAATAAATAAATAAATATAAAAAGGTATATAATAATTAAAATACCTATGTATAAACAAAACAAAAAAAACTTAGATTATTATAAATAATTTTATATTTAGCTTTTATTTGACCTTTTTTAATTCAATAACTGTTTTATTTTTAAATCAAGCTCTAGGTCTTTTTATTATTATCGAAAATAAATAATTTAATATTAAAAAGACCTAGAGCTTGATTTAAAAATAAAATAGTTAATAAATAATTTTAGTGGAAACTTATAATATTTTAAACTAACAGAAAAAATTTGTATGTTTGTTATTTTTTCTATAGAAAATCTTATTTTCATTTTATCTTAAAAACAATTTTTTATTAAATTCCTATGTACCTATATAAAGCACAAATAAATATTTTTAAATAAAAAGTATTATAACTGACATTCCAAACATTACAAATAAGTTTCTTCATTCTATTAATACATACATACATACATATGTACGTATGTAATTGTATTTCTCTTTTCTTTTTCAACAACAAAACAAATGTATTTTTAAGTGAACAGAACTCAATATAGTCACCAGCCAGTTTGTGTTACGCGACTATACAGTCGAACTGCCAGTTTCTAGCTACGTCGTTTAGTAAACTAAAAAAAATGTTTACGTCAACTGTAAACACATCAGCTTCTGTGTTTCAGTCGCCAGTTCAGCAGTCTGTGTGTTAAAAATGGAGTGAGTCGGCTGCTGGTTCTTTTGACTGCTAAAAAAAAGGAAATTGTGTTACTGTTTTTTCAGTAACTGTGCGCACACAGTTCAACTGATTTAAGTATGAGTGTGATGAAAATAGAATACAGTTCATTTTTTTCCAGCATGTTGCTGAAAATAAATGAAATTTTATGCAAATTTTGACTGCTTTTAGCAGTTGTTCGAAACCCTGCTACAAACACTTTTTAACAATGGCATGGTCCATGCTTGCATTACATCGTAACAGTCAATGGAGTAGTCCATTTTATTAAAATGGATCAGGTGGTCCAATTTTATTTGCAGGGTTTAGTTATTCCAAAATGTCAAAAGTTGTGTTTATTTCGTATGTATAAGCGTTTGTGGTTTTAACTTACACATACTGTTTTTTTTTTGGAACGAATTGCAAAAACGAAAATGATGATTATTGTAATAACGAGATGATGGTGAGGGAGATGCAAAAAAACGAAGACATGATCCGAGTCAGTATCTAACGTAACTTGTTTTTCAAATTATACATAATTATTTAAAGAAAAAAAAAAAAAAACCGAATAGTTTATGCAAACATGGTCATTCAGTCTACCATTAATTAATTTACTATGTTTGAAAAGAAAAACATAGCAGCATTTTTTAATGTTAAGGGGAAAAAATAAAAAACAAAACTTCCGCATGAATGAAACTTACAAGACCAGAACAAGACTCGTCTTGTCTTGTCTTCACTTGCACACTCTAAGTAGGTATGTAAAGAAAAATAGAAAAAAAAAACGTTTGAAGGCATATAGCTAAAACTTAACGAGTTTCTTGTGTTAATAAGTAAATCAAATATTAGAAAAAAAAACAATGTTTATACGTAGTTGTCTATTACATATGTACATTAGTAATTAGATTAGACTTGCTAGAAAAGGAAAATTTACGTATTTATTTTTAGAGTAGGAAGTGAGAAATATTAAAGATTTCTAGACGACGAAAAGTTCAAAGAACTTAAAATTGTTTGAAGTGTTGGCATAAATAAAGAAAAAATAATACATTAATAATATTTAAGTAAGTAGTATAACAAACTTATTTGAATATAATTAAATTTATTTGTTATTATATTTATTTATTTGAAAACATAAAAAAACTGTCTGTTTTTGGAAAATGAAAACAAATTTTCGTGTGAGAAATTATATGGAGAACAAAATCATTTTTTCGTATTTTATTGTTGTTTTTAATAAACACTTCTTTAAAAACAGGCAGTATATCGGTTTAAACAGTTGAATTTTTAACAAAATTGTAGAAAATTCTTTATAAAGGGTGATTTTTTAGCCGTTTGGATTTTGAAAATTGAAAAGAAAAACGCTGAAAATTTGCAATTGAATGAAGTATTTATTTAGGGCGATAAATGAATGCCTGCCATTTATTTTTTAAAGATTATTTCATGTAAATGTTGGTCGTGGCTACGCTGTATGTGGTCCATCCGTGAGCTCCAATGTTGGCATACTTATTTTTTAGCATTTTTCGTTGGATGGGATGGAATTGTGGCTTACTTGTGCATGTACGCGAGAGTCTTCACGTACTGCACAAAAAATAGTCTATATTCGTTTGGGAATTTATGTTGAAAAAAAGTCAAATTCTTGAATTGTTGGCAAAATATCAAGCACGGAGCCTTGCTCCATTAACTGTCACGTTGCGTTTTTCATGGTTCTTAACCCTAGATACACTTTCTTCGTCGTATTGACGAATACCGTTAAAAAGAACTTATTTAACTCCGCAGTTTTTCACTGAAACTCTTCCAAATTTCATGTAGCTGTAGATATTGCTGATCTGCTAAAGTGTGTGGAAGTACGTGCTTATAGGTTGTGTGTAAGTCTGATTTTTCGTTGATTGTTTTCGTCGCTCTGACGATGGAAGTGTGAGAAATTTTGCCTTTTAGTATAATTTTTAACCTTTTTTAAACCTAGATACACTTTCTTCGTCGTATTGACGAAAAAAACCTTGGCTTGCTTTTGTTGTGTTTTTAGAATTAAGTTTTCAAGTAAACTATAATATACTATTTAGAATGAATAACAACTTAAGTATTTTATAAACTAAACAAACATTTTCGTGTTTCCCTATATTGGGTGGGTTTGGGGCCAGATCATAAACGGACTTCGTCGATTCGACGAAGAAAGTGTGTAGTGTATTAAAAATAAGAAAGTGTATCTAGGGTTAAATAAGTACGGTTCAATGATGCCGCCGGCCACCAAACTGCACAAAACAGTGAATGCCCAACTAAGTGATACTGGTGCAGAATTTGGTCACAATAGCTTGACCAACCCGTTCATTGGGTCGATTGTTATGACCAAAAAATGTACGTAATTTGCGAAACACATTTCTCACACAGCAAAATTTCTCACAGAGACAAATTTTTGGAATATGATTTTTTTTAAATATCAATCGTTTTCGAAACCTTTGATCTAGATAATCTTTAAACAAAGAAACAGAAACTCAGACGTCAAGTTGAGCTCTTTTATAACTATTAAAATCTAGAAAACTCTAAATATTTAATTTTATTCTTGGCATTTATATTATTTTTATTTTTTGTTTTTTAAACTGCAAATGTGCATTTCAATCATTTTATATTAAGCAACAAAGAAACACGCAAAGTTTTTTTTTATTATAAAACTAAATTAATAGTGACATTTTTACACTTTTACACTATTGGCGCAGAACAGTTACATGGATGGCATTCTCTACGTTTATTTATTTCAATTAGATTAAATAAAATCAAATCACGTCTTTCGTAACAAAAAAAGAAAATAATAATACTTTTAGAGCAAATAACAATGGACTAACGAACGTAAATTGATATGAACATTAATAAATGACGACAAACGCTTTGTAGTCATCGTCTTTATCTGTCGCATGACAGCGTCAATGCGACTGAGACAACACTAAACAGCAACAACAACATTAGCAACTATTAAGAGTTGAATGACTTTACGCGAGAGCAAGTGAGTGCATTGTGAGTTGAATAGAGTGAGGGTGAGAGAAAATGAAAGAATGTGTATAAAATTAATAAATAAAATTATGTTTGTGTGCAAAAAAACCAAGACAACATAAGTTTTAATTAAAATTTTAATTAAATTATACAAAAATATAGTTAAAATAGCTGGCCCGGCAAACGTTGTTTTGCCACATTACTTATTTCTTTCAGATGTAACAGTGTCTGCTAGCCAAATTTTAAGAACAAATTATAGGCTGTAGTTCTTTCCAGATATTACACTATTTGCCTGCCGAATTTCAAGAAAATTAATTGATTAGTTAAGAAGATAGAGGGAGGGGGAGCTTTTACCCCTTTTGCTCTATTTCACGCCCTAAATAATAAAAACTATAGGCTATAGTTCTTTCCAACTGTAACACTTTTTGCCTGCGGAATTTCAAAAAAATCGGTTGATTAGTTACGAAGATATAGGGAGAGGGAGCTTTAAGCCCTCTTAACCTATTTCACACCCTATTCCCTATTCTCTTTCAGATGTTACATTGTCTGAATGCCAAATTTTAAGAAAACCGGTTGATTAGTTTAGAAGATTAGGGGGTGGGAGCTTTTACCCCTATTGCAATATTTTGCGCCCTCTAGCGATATAAAATATACTTTACGACCTATTCTCATACCTAACAAATACACATACAAAATTTCATAAAAATCGGTCAAACCGTTTCGAAGGAGTTCAAAATGGAGGGCATTTTGTTGATATTTGTATGGGAATATAAACACATGTTTCGGAATGAATGCAGTGTTCACTAATGGCTATAACTCATGAACCAATATACATTTGAAGACCGTTGATAGATAAAAACCTTGGTATTGACGTCACCTTCCACGTGAACTTTGCAGAAACAAAATTGCTTCACGCATTACAGAGAACATCAATTACTAACACAATACAACTTTTTTTGATATATATATAGATTAATAATCTATATATAAATCGCTAAGGCAACACAGTTAAGAACACTTTCCTCCTCTGTATGTCAATCGATTTGAACAAAATTATACACCATTTGAGAGGTATTTACTCGAAGAAGTGCACAATGTATATTTTATTAAAATCTGTTCAATAATTTCAGAGTTATAAGCGTTCAAAATTGCTGCTAACACAAATGCAAAATAAATAAATAAAAATTTAATTATCAAAAAAAAAAAAAAAAAATTAGGCTGCTCGATTATTCGGAATTTTTCAGAAACCGGTTTTCGAATATTTCGACTATATAAATCTTATGTATAAATCAGACCAAGCAAAACAGTTAAGAACGCTTTCTTCCTTTGTTTGTCAACCGAACCTCTATGGGGAGAAAAAAGGGGAAATACGGGAAACTAAATTTCTTTTTTTAACTTTTATGTGCTGCATGTGATAATTTTTAAATTTTCTATAATATTGAACTTAGAAACATAATATTTTAAGTGAAGGGTCCTGAGTGAGGTGATAACCTATAAGATAAAAAAAAAATGATGGTATAATTTGGTTCATTTTCAACTGTGATACTGGCATTAAGAAAAGTGTTAAATGTGATATTTTTTATTAATTATTTATTTATATTTTTGCTTTATTTGTGTGTTTAATTGTACTGTGTGTATTGTTTAAAACCACATTTAAATTAGAAATGGAAATGTAAATGTAAATACAAATTCAAGATTTTATATTTCAATAAAAATAATCCCTGAAGAGGTAGGAAAACAGTCTACGAAACGTCGGAGGAAAATATGAAATAGATCTTTTATTTACATATAGGAAATAATTAGACCTTGAAAGCCTGTTTGGAAATCCCAAAAAACATTAACTGGTATTTTTTGTTTTTCATCTGGAACTAATTTTCGTTAATATTCGACCTATAAAGATAAAATTATACATTAAACTGGGTGCATTAGAACATGTAAGAGAAGCTTTTTGGTACTTTTTCGTTCAACAGCTGGTACTTTTATTAATTTTCGTTTACATTAGACATAGAAACATAAAATTAAACGTGCAACGTCCTGAGTGGATGACAATATATAAAGGAGACTTTTTGATAATTTGTTGTTTTTCAATTGGTATTTTTTATATAATGAACTTACAATATTAAATTAACTCACGTAGAAGATAAAATATGAACCGGTCCCTCACCAAATCGATCCACTTTGAAGGAAAAAATAAATGCTCGAAACAAATAAATTCATATATACTTAGATGAATTATGTTTTCTTAATATTTCCAAAAAATATTATGGTCGAATTTTGACATTAGGCGAACTCTAGTACATAATAATAATTTAATGTCTTAAGGAACCCATACATGTGTAATATTATTGTTCAATGTACAACTGTAAAATTATCATATTAGTAGGTGACACAATATATGGTAATAATTAAAAGTCTTTTGATTTACATTGCGCAAAAATAAGTATTTTTTAATGTGTTGACAACATTGTACAATACGAACATGTGTGCTTTTTTTATTTACTTTTTCATTGATTCAATAAAAAATTGCGGCATATGTTTGTATTTTATGGTGCCCAACTTATTGAATTATGTGGAGCAAATCGACAATAACAACCGCAATAGAGTGCTCAATAATAATAATATTACAAATGTGTGGGTATCTTTATGGTTTGTTTACATTTCGCATAGTGATGCTAACAGGATTAAATAGCAACAGTGTTAGTGAACAGTCTAATAAGTAATAAGTAATAAATTGCAATGTGACAGACAAAGGGGGCGACGCTGTATGCGTAACACACTTTACTTTTTTCCTCTCTCGCCTACAAACTTCGTCTGTCTGCCTTCTGTCTGTCACATTGTAAATTGGGACTAAGGTAAACAATGACAGAGTTGTATATTTTAGTACTATTTAACGCAATTTTACAGATGTTTATTAGAAATTAAGTTAATTTGTTAAATTTTCATTTATTTAACAAAATTTTTTATTAAATATTTTTATATTTAACTGTACATATTTTTTTTTTAATGTATTTAATGAACAATTTTTATTTACCTTGCTTTGACTAGAATTTTTATTTGTCTTCGTTGAGTACCTCCATTGGGATTACCCATCATGGAGATAGATCTTGTATAAAGTTGATTATTATGCTGAGGTGTGGATGTCATTAAGGGTTCACTTGAATCCATGGCTGAATCATTAATGCAATGCCTTTGTTTGGTTAAATTATGTGGTTTATTAGTAGTCATATCTGTATTGGTTAAACCCTGAGCTAAACACATCATTGAAGTGCTGCTACTGCTGGGATACATCGTGTGATTTTGGAAATTCTTTTTTTTTTTTTTTTGAATTGTATTTAAAGTGTAGGTGTTTGTTATACAAATTTAAAACACTTTTAATGAAAGTTCCATAACACTTAACAAACGTTTTTATACAAAACCAAAACTTGTTTTCAAGTTTTTTAACTTTGAACAAACATCTGTTTTTGTTTCGTATTTTTTTTAAGTATTTGTTAAATACTTGTTGAATTATTTTTGTTCAAGACACTTTTTAATGTATATTTTCTATACAAAATATCATTGCAAACACTTTTAAAAATATTTAAAATTATTAAATATTATAAAAAATAGTTATTTGCTAAAAGATTTATTGAAAATAAATAAAACTTTATTACTGAAAAAATCTAAAGGGTATTTTTGGGTTTAAATTCTTTCTAGAATAAAAACCTCTAAAAGTCCTTAAGCAATTTTCCTTAGAATTGTACGTAAAATTCAAGAATTTTTTTTTTAAGTTTTTTCAATTCGTCTAAAAAATATCTTGAAGATACTTTGACATCTTTTCTTGTTTTTTGTTGGCGCATTTCAGAAACAAAACAATTCTAGATAATTTTGTTTATTTTTCCATTTTGTTTTATAAAACAATGAGTTTAAAAACAAATTAAAAGTAGATAAAAGGTGCAAAAATTTTTGTTTAAAAAAGTTTCTCTTTGACTTATTTTTTTTTTTTTTTTTTTTTGTAGCTAGAATATCAAAAATACTTCTAAAATTTAAGGAATACTGTCTAAACCAATTATATTTTGGCTTAAATACAATAGAATGAGCTTAAATAAACAAAAATATTTTGTAGATACAAAAGTATCTTTTAAACTTTGAAAAATAAAAAATATTTTTTGTGTCAAATTGATTTAAACTAAAGTATACTAAATATACATTAAGAAAATTGGCTTAAATAAGCAAATATTTTATATGTAGATGCAAAAGTATCTTAAGCAATTTTCTTTTATTTTAGACATTAAAAATGTTAAATTTTTACCGATATAATTTTTTTTTATAGTTTAATAATTTATTACACAAATCTTAAAATAAACTTCAAATTATTTTTGCTTGGATATTTAAAAATGAAGTACGAGTAATTAATTTAGAATTTCGTCAGAAGTTAACAATTTAAAAAACTAGTTTTTTTTTTTGTTTTGAGCTCATTTTTTTTTTTTTTTAGAAAAACAAGTTTTTTTACAAAAGTATCTTAAAGATATTTTCAATTATAAGAATTTTTAGCAAATATTTTCAATTTAGCTGTTTATTTTTTTACATTTTCCTTTCATTTTGAGGAATGTTGAAAAAAAAAACTTCATTTACCACTTTAAGCCACCACTATTTTTGTTAATTTTTCTTTTTCTTATTACAAATTCATAATTTTTGTCTACAACACATTTACACATCAACAGTTCGTTTGAGACTGTGTTGCTCACGCAACGTGTTAAAACTCACTAAACAGAATTTCTTTATAAATACTAAACAATAACAACCAAAAAAAAAAAAAATATCTATACCACATCAGCAAACATTCAAACACTGTGCTACACCACCACCTTCCAAGCTTCTCCATGAATAAAACACAACGACTACTATGGCAACTGACAACCAAGACACAGACGACTTAAAGTTCAATTTGTGTTGAAAAAAAAAAAATTAAGAAACTAAAGTGAGACATATGCGATTCCACATTATCTTTATGAAAATGTATCTTTATATAAACTAAAAAAAAAGTATCTTTAAAATGTATTTATAAGAATATGTATTCTTAGATACACGACAATTTTAAAAACAGAAACACAAAAGACAATTTTTTTGGTTTTGTTTTTCTAAAAGTGCATGAAGACTTTCGAAATGATAGCGATGAGTACAAAAGAAATGATAAAAACCAGGCAGACAAAAGAAAAAAAAATATAACATGCAAGCCATAAAAACTTTCTGTTCAATATTACAACAGCACTATGGAAGAGAAGGAAGTTAAAAGAATTAATACTTGTAAATTTTAAAATTGAAAAAGTTGCCAAAAATGTGTGAATATTAAGAAAAAGCTGGCTAAAGATACAAGAAATCATACAAATGTATTTTAAAGGTACAAAAATATCTTAAAGATACAAAAATTATACAGAAGTATTGAAAAGATCTCCTTAAAATACAAACGTAAGGTATCTTAAAGATCTGTTACTACGTTTATTTATTTGCGATTAACTAACTTACTGTTTATACGCCAATTTTCTTACTGACAATTCTTATTTTTATGTGACGCCGATTGGACAATTTATGCAGTAGGTAGCACTGTATGTAAAGGGTGGTAACATTTTGAGGGCCGATGTTGATTTTGAATAAAACACAAATTATTTAGGACATTATTGCAATTTCTTTTAATTATGTCCAAATTTTCGATGACGCTGAGGCATTGTTTCGTTAGCTGTGTGGCAAGTGGCACCGTCCTGTTGAAACCACATATCGGTCACATCCATATCTTCCAATTCGGGCCATAAGAAGTTCGTTATCATCTCAAGATAGCGAACACCATTCACAGTAACTGCCTGTCCGGCCTCATTTTGGAAAAAATACAGCGCGATGATGCCGATTGACGAATCCACTGAGATAAATTGTGCCTCATCACTGAAGATGATTTTCTTCAAAAATCGATCATCTTCTGTTGCCATTTCTTTCCACCATTCTGACCATTGACGACGTTTGGAATGGTCAAGAGGCTTTAGTTCTTGAATCAATTGCACTTTGTAAGCGTTGCAAGTCTTTATGCATAATATTCATCAACGACGAGCGGGAGAGGTGCAATTGTTGGGCACGACGACGAGTTGAGGTGGGCGGCTCTTGAGCCACACTATCGCGAACAGCAGCAATATTTTCTGCAGTACGAGCATGCACTGTTGTTTATTGCACGATTTTTCCGATTGCACGCACATTTGGACAATTAAATTGACCGAAAAAATCACGAAGTGAACGATATGCATTTGATTTGAACGCCCATTTTCATAATAAGCCTGAATAACTTTTATTGAGTTAGTCTAAAATTGAGAAATGTCAAATGAAATGAAGAAAAAAACTTGACGGCCCTTAAAATTTAACCACCCTTTATATAAACTTTTTATTTTATTAAAGAAAAATGAAAAAATTAAAAATTGTTGTGAATTTTATTTCCAGAATTTTGAATTAATTTTACTTTTGTTGTCATATGAATGTGCCACATCGAAATAAAAACGGTTAAAAGTTTGGCAATTCTTTAAATATTATTTGCAAACAGTGTCGTTAATCAGGAATTGTTTTCGTGAGTTAGCTATTCGCAAATCAAAATTTATTTCACTGTTTATGCGGCAATTTTCTCTACTTGCAATATATTTATTTGCGAAAAAGTGGTGCGTAAAAACGTAGTATGTGTCTTAAAAAATATATATAATATTCACAAAAGTTTTTTTTTTTAAACATTCAAAATACCAAAAAATCTAAAGAATATTTCAAGAATACAAAAGAATATCTTTAAGATACATTCACTCTAAAATGCAAAAGTATCATACATTATTTCAAAAGCTTACAGAGATACTGAAATATTATTAACTCACCGTAAGGACATACATATCTTAAGAATAAAGTGTTTCTCCAAAAGATTTATAAAACAATTATTTAAGAAATCTCACATTTTTTACAAAAGTATTTAATAGAACTTATAGAAAAGTATTTAAAAGGTATTCATAAAGTTTAGAGACACACAAATGCATTGAAAGATACACAATTATCTTAGGAATACAAAAATACCTAAAAGATTTGCAAGTAACTTTAAAATACAAAATTACCTTAAATACATATTAAATTAAAAAAAATTCTTGAATTATATTAAACATCCCAATCACCTTTAAAATACAAAAGTGCCTTAAATATATTAAATTATATTAAAATTACAAAAAAGGTCTACAAAATACAATTGAATCTAAAATATACTAAAGCATCCTAAAGATAACAGCAAACAACAACGAATCTTTAAAAATTCGGAACCATTCACTTGATAATGTCGATCATTTCTGTTACCTTGGTAGCATAATTACGTCATCTGGTGGTAGTAAAGAAGATATTGCATACAGAATATCGAAATCAAACCAAGCATTTGGTGCTTTGAAAAAAGTTTGGAGTTCATCCCGTATTACGCTTCGCACGAAGTTGAAATTATTCAACTCAAATGTAAAGTCGGTATTATTATATGGAAGCGAGACATGGAATATCACGGAAAGAGATTCGTACTCTCTTCAAGTCTTTGTCAACCGATGTTTACGTAGAATATTACATGTCTTCTGGCCAGACACTATATCAAACAACGATCTATGGCAAAAAACGCAACAAAACCCAGTCACAGTTGACATACGAATGCGAAAGATGAATTGGCTGGGTCATACATTCAGAAAGCCACATGATGACGTCACCAGAAAAGCAATTGAATACAACCCTCAAGGCAGCAGGCGAAGAGGCAGACCAGCAAATACATGGCGACGGCAGGTAGAAGCTGAACTACGCACAGCTGGAAAGAGTTGGAGCGAAGCTAAAAGATTGGCAACAGACAGAATTCAATGGAAATCATTTGTAATGGCCCTATGTTCCAACTGGGAATTTTAAAGGACTAAATATATATATATCCTAAAGATAAAAATACCAAAGTACCTGAAAACACAATTTTATGTAGGTATGTAAATAAAGGAAATACCTACATATATCGTTAAAAATACACCACTATTTCAAAGTTAGATACACAAGTAAGTATCTTAATATTAACCGTGTTTCAAAGTTTAAAGATTTTTTAAAGTTCCAAACAATTAATTCTTTTACTTTACGATTTGTACAAGTCCAAATTTATGCCAACATTACCCAAAGAAATTAAAAGAAAACACTGTTCGAATAAAAACTAAAAGTACAAACAATTGTACCACCGAGTCGAGACCTCCCCCCATAATTTGTAAAAATATCAGGAGATTTCAGCTGTTTTTTTTTTTAGTTTATAATCTTCAATGTTTTTTGCCTTCGAGTGGCTTATTCAATATATATTTTTTTTGTTTTTGTTTACATATTATTTTGCGTTTTTTGTTTTAGTTTTTAAATTTCTTAAGATACTTTTTGCGGTTTTGTTCCAGTTCGATATTGGAAAAGAGAAGAATCTGTGTGTGAGTGTTTTTAGCGAGTTGAATTCTTTTGTTGGTGTTAATATTCACCTCGTTTACCGCTCACTTTCAGGGTTGTCAGATTTATTTTCACCTTCATCGCCAAATAGCATACTGAAAATCGCCAAAAATTTATTTTCCTAAATTTTTGGTAAAAAGAAATCGCCAAATAAAAGTTTTGTATAAAAAATAACGTGGGCCAAGTTAGCGTCGACGAAATAGCGTCGAATTTGGGAATTTAAAAACCGGGAAAACAAAATACCCAAATTATGGTGTTTTTCAGAATAAGAACTAAAAGTTAGCGTCGAATTTAGGAATTTATGGGTATTTCCAAAGTAAAAAAAAAGTTAGCGTCGAATTTAGGAATTTAAAAAGGGGAAGTAAAAATAACTAATATTTTTAATAAAAATACAACAAATAGTTAACACAAATTAAAAAATACACTTTTAGGAACAAAATGAGCGATGTTTGCAAAAAATCGTTTGGTCTGTTCCCGAGATATTTGGGTTCATCCAAAATGGTCAGTAAAATGCATTGCTGATTTATCCCATGGAACACAGGCTTTTGCACGGTATAAACTGTATATAATCTGAAAGATAATAGTTTTCCAGACAAAAAGAGCGATACGTGCAAAAAATCGCCCGTACCGTTCCTGAGAAATCTGGGTTCATCCAAAATGGTCAGTAAAATGCTTTGCTGATTTATCCCATGGAACACAGGCTTTTCCACGGTATAAACTGTATATAATCTAAAAGATAATAGTTTTCCAGACAAAAAGAGCGATTCGTGAAAAAAATCGCCCGTACCGTTCCTGAGAAATCTGGGTTCATCCAAAATGGTCAGTAAAATGCATTGCTGATTTATCCCATGGAACACAGGCTTTTGCACGGTATAAACTGTATATAATCTAAAAGATAATAGTTTTCCAGACAAAAAGAGCGATTCGTGCAAAAAATCGCCCGTACCGTTCCTGAGAAATCTGGGTTCATCCAAAATGGTCAGTAAAATGCATTGCTGATTTATCCCATGGAACACAGGCTTTTGCACGGTATAAACTGTATATAATCTAAAAGATAATAGTTTTCCAGACAAAAAGAGCGATTCGTGCAAAAAATCGCCCGTACCGTTCCTGAGAAATCTGGGTTCATCCAAAATGGTCAGTAAAATGCTTTGCTGATTTATCCCATGGAACACAGGCATTTGCACGGTATAAACTGTAAATAATCTAAAAGATAATAGTCTTCCAGATAAAAAGAGCGATTCGTTCAAAAAATCGCCCGTACCGTTCCTGAGAAATCTGGGTTCATCCAAAATGGTCAATAAAATGCATTGCTGATTTATCCCATGGAACACAGGCTTTTGCACGGTATAAACTGTATTTAATCTAAAAGATAATAGTTTTCCAGACAAAAAGAGCGATTCGTGCAAAAAATCGCCCGTACCGTTCCTGAGAAATCTGGGTTCATCCAAAATGGTCAGTAAAATGCTTTGCTGATTTATCCCATGGAACACAGGCTTTTGCACGGTATAAACTGTATATAATCTAAAAGATAATAGTTTTCCAGACAAAAAGAGCTATTCGTGCAAAAAATCGCCCGTACTGTTCCTGAGAAATCTGGGTTCATCCAAAATGGTCAGTAAAATGCTTTGCTGATTTATCCCATGGAACACAGGCTTTTGCACGGTATAAACTGTATATAATCTGAAAGATAATAGTTTTCCAGACAAAAAGAGCGATTCGTGCAAAAAATCGCCCGTACCGTTCCTGAGAAATCTGGGTTCATCCAAAATGGTCAGTAAAATGCATTGCTGATTTATCCCATGGAACACAGGCTTTTGCACGGTATAAACTGTATATAATCTGAAAGATAATAGTTTTCGAGACAAAAAGAGCGATTCGTGCAAAAAATCGCCCATACCGTTCCTGAGAAATCTGGGTTCATCCAAAATGGTCAGTAAAATGCTTTGCTGATTTATTCCATGGAACACAGGCTTTTGCACGGTATAAACTGTATATAATCTAAAAGCTAATAGTTTTCCAGACAAAAAGAGCGATTCGTGCAAAAAATCGCCCGTACCGTTCCTGAGAAATCTGGGTTCATCCAAAATGGTCAGTAAAATGCTTTGCTGATTTATCCCATGGAACACAGGCTTTTGCACGGTATAAACTGTATATAATCTAAAAGATAATAGTTTTCCAGACAAAAAGAGCGATTCGTGCAAAAAATCGCCCGTACCGTTCCTGAGAAATCTGGGTTCATCCAAAATGGTCAGTGAAATGCTTTGCTGATTTATCCCATGGAACACAGGCTTTTGCACGGTATAAACTGTTTATAATCTAAAAGATAATAGTTTTCCAGACAAAAAGAGCGATTCGTGCAAAAAATCGCCCGTACCGTTCCTGAGAAATCTGGGTTCATCCAAAATGGTCAGTAAAATGCTTTGCTGATTTATCCCATGGAACACAGGCTTTTGCACGGTATAAACTGTATATAATCTAAAAGCTAATAGTTTTCCAGACAAAAAGAGCGATTCGTGCGAAAAATCGCCCGTACCGTTCCTGAGAAATCTGGGTTCATCCAAAATGGTCAGTAAAATGCTTTGCTGATTTATCCCATGGAACACAGGCTTTTGCACGGTATAAACTGTATATAATCTAAAAGATAATAGTTTTCCAGACAAAAAGAGCGATTCGTGCAAAAAATCGCCCGTACCGTTCCTGAGAAATCTGGGTTCATCCAAAATGGTCAGTAAAATGCTTTGCTGATTTATCCCATGGAACACAGGCTTTTGCACGGTATAAACTGTATATAATCTAAAAGATAATAGTTTTCCAGACAAAAAGAGCGATTCGTGCAAAAAATCGCCCGTACCGTTCCTGAGAAATCTGGGTTCATCCAAAATGGTCAGTAAAATGCATTGCTGATTTATCCCATGGAACACAGGCTTTTGCACGGTATAAACTGTATTTAATCTAAAAGATAATAGTTTTCCAGACAAAAAGAGCGATTCGTGCAAAAAATCGCCCGTACCGTTCCTGAGAAATCTGGGTTCATCCAAAATGGTCAGTAAAATGCTTTGCTGATTTATCCCATGGAACACAGGCTTTTGCGCGGTATAAACTGTATATAATCTAAAAGATAATAGTTTTCCAGACAAAAAGAGCGATTCGTGCAAAAAATCGCCCGTACCGTTCCTGAGAAATCTGGGTTCATCCAAAATGGTCAGTGAAATGCTTTGCTGATTTATCCCATGGAACACAGGCTTTTGCACGGTATAAACTGTATATAATCTAAAAGATAATAGTTTTCCAGACAAAAAGAGCGATTCGTGCAAAAAATCGCCCGTACCGTTCCTGAGAAATCTGGGTTCATCCAAAATGGTCAGTAAAATGCTTTGCTGATTTATCCCATGGAACACAGGCTTTTGCACGGTATAAACTGTATATAATCTAAAAGATAATAGTTTTCCAGACAAAAAGAGCGATTCGTGCAAAAAATCGCCCGTACCGTTCCTGAGAAATCTGGGTTCATCCAAAATGGTCAGTAAAATGCTTTGCTGATTTATCCCATGGAACACAGGCTTTTGCACGGTATAAACTGTATATAATCTAAAAGCTAATAGTTTTCCAGACAAAAAGAGCGATTCGTGCAAAAAATCGCCCGTACCGTTCCTGAGAAATCTGGGTTCATCCAAAATGGTCAGTAAAATGCTTTGCTGATTTATCCCATGGAACACAGGCTTTTGCACGGTATAAACTGTATATAATCTAAAAGATAATAGTTTTCCAGACAAAAAGAGCGATTCGTGCAAAAAATCGCCCGTACCGTTCCTGAGAAATCTGGGTTCATCCAAAATGGTCAGTAAAATGCTTTGCTGATTTATCCCATGGAACACAGGCTTTTGCACGGTATAAACTGTATATAATCTAAAAGCTAATAGTTTTCCAGACAAAAAGAGCGATTCGTGCAAAAAATCGCCCGTACCGTTCCTGAGAAATCTGGGTTCATCCAAAATGGTCAGTAAAATGCTTTGCTGATTTATCCCATGGAACACAGGCTTTTGCACGGTATAAACTGTATATAATCTAAAAGATAATAGTTTTCCAGACAAAAAGAGCGATTCGTGCAAAAAATCGCCCGTACCGTTCCTGAGAAATCTGGGTTCATCCAAAATGGTCAGTGAAATGCTTTGCTGATTTATCCCATGGAACACAGGCTTTTGCACGGTATAAACTGTTTATAATCTAAAAGATAATAGTTTTCCAGACAAAAAGAGCGATTCGTGCAAAAAATCGCCCGTACCGTTCCTGAGAAATCTGGGTTCATCCAAAATGGTCAGTGAAATGCTTTGCTGATTTATCCCATGGAACACAGGCTTTTGCACGGTATAAACTGTATATAATCTAAAAGATAATAGTTTTCCAGACAAAAAGAGCGATTCGTGCAAAAAATCGCCCGTACCGTTCCTGAGAAATCTGGGTTCATCCAAAATGGTCAGTAAAATGCTTTGCTGATTTATCCCATGGAACACAGGCTTTTGCACGGTATAAACTGTATATAATCTAAAAGCTAATAGTTTTCCAGACAAAAAGAGCGATTCGTGCGAAAAATCGCCCGTACCGTTCCTGAGAAATCTGGGTTCATCCAAAATGGTCAGTAAAATGCTTTGCTGATTTATCCCATGGAACACAGGCTTTTGCACGGTATAAACTGTATATAATCTAAAAGATAATAGTTTTCCAGACAAAAAGAGCGATTCGTGCAAAAAATCGCCCGTACCGTTCCTGAGAAATCTGGGTTCATCCAAAATGGTCAGTAAAATGCATTGCTGATTTATCCCATGGAACACAGGCTTTTGCACGGTATAAACTGTATTTAATCTAAAAGATAATAGTTTTCCAGACAAAAAGAGCGATTCGTGCAAAAAATCGCCCGTACCGTTCCTGAGAAATCTGGGTTCATCCAAAATGGTCAGTAAAATGCTTTGCTGATTTATCCCATGGAACACAGGCTTTTGCGCGGTATAAACTGTATATAATCTAAAAGATAATAGTTTTCCAGACAAAAAGAGCGATTCGTGCAAAAAATCGCCCGTACCGTTCCTGAGAAATCTGGGTTCATCCAAAATGGTCAGTGAAATGCTTTGCTGATTTATCCCATGGAACACAGGCTTTTGCACGGTATAAACTGTATATAATCTAAAAGATAATAGTTTTCCAGACAAAAAGAGCGATTCGTGCAAAAAATCGCCCGTACCGTTCCACTATGGGTAATTTATCCAATTTTTTTGGCCAAAATTGATAACAGGCGGACAGAATTTTAACAAATCTGGATATGAATTTTTTGATTAACTTTTTAACTTATTAACCCTAAAACTAAGAATAAACTTGGAATTTCTAAACATCGCATTCTTATGAAAAGATACGCGTTAGAAAAAAATTTTTAAAATTTCTTTTTGTCTAGTTTTGGTATATCTTATTAATTTTCTAATTTAATATCATCCAAATTATTTGTGTATGTTAACATATTGACATCATTTGCGCACTCATCGTTTTCACTGGCGCTAAGATCCTCAGTGCGAAATAGAGGTTGCCTGCAAAAAAATGGGATATCTCAAAAAACGCAAAAAAACGCAGCATGAAATTGATTATACAATCTCAAAATCAAATACTTATCAAGACCTTATTACTATTAGCTTTAAAACATTTTAAACTTTTTTTAAAAGCTTCTCCAAAGTTGTATAAAACTTTTATTTTTTTTTTAATTGAGATAAGATCAAAAGATTGATTTTTTTCACCAATAAACTATTTTATTTTAAACAACGATTATGTATTTATTAAGCACTTACTATTAATATTGTTTTCCAGATTTTATTGTATTTTTCATTTGTTTTTTTATTAAAAACTAGTGTCAGGTATTGTAATAAAAAATAACACGAAGCGCGCCCCACTTAAACTGTTGATTGTATACATTGACTTTAAGAGTCGGGCGATGCACGGGTTTTTGTTATTTATAAAATCAAAATTCACTTCTATTTGCTTTGAAGTATTCTTTATCACATTACAACAAAAAAAACTACTTTTTCTAAAGTGCAGATTTTCAATTTTGGCCAAAAATATAGGCCAAATTACCTACTGTGCGTTCCTGAGAAATCTGGGTTCATCCAAAATGGTCAGTAAAATGCTTTGCTGATTTATCCCATGGAACACAGGCTTTTGCACGGTATAAACTGTATATAATCTAAAAGATAATAGTTTTCCAGACAAAAAGAGCGATTCGTGCAAAAAATCGCCCGTACCGTTCCTGAGAAATCTGGGTTCATCCAAAATGGTCAGTAAAATGCTTTGCTGATTTATCCCATGGAACACAGGCTTTTGCACGGTATAAACTGTATATAATCTAAAAGATAATAGTTTTCCAGACAAAAAGAGCGATTCGTGCAAAAAATCGCCCGTACCGTTCCTGAGAAATCTGGGTTCATCCAAAATGGTCAGTAAAATGCTTTGCTGATTTATCCCATGGAACACAGGCTTTTGCACGGTATAAACTGTATATAATCTAAAAGATAATAGTTTTCCAGACAAGAAGAGCGATTCGTGCAAAAAATCGCCCGTACCGTTCCTGAGAAATCTGGGTTCATCCAAAATGGTCAGTAAAATGCTTTGCTGATTTATCCCATGGAACACAGGCTTTTGCGCGGTATAAACTGTATATAATCTAAAAGATAATAGTTTTCCAGACAAAAAGAGCGATTCGTGCAAAAAATCGCCCGTACCGTTCCTGAAAAATCTGGGTTCATCCAAAATGGTCAGTAAAATGCTTTGCTGATTTATCCCATGGAACACAGGCTTTTGCACGGTATAAACTGTATATAATCTAAAAGATAATAGTTTTCCAGACAAAAAGAGCGATTCGTGCAAAAAATCGCCCGTACCGTTCCTGAGAAATCTGGGTTCATCCAAAATGGTCAGTAAAATGCTTTGCTGATTTATCCCATGGAACACAGGCTTTTGCACGGTATAAACTGTATATAATCTAAAAGATAATAGTTTTCCAGACAAAAAGAGCGATTCGTGCAAAAAATCGCCCGTACCGTTCCTGAGAAATCTGGGTTCATCCAAAATGGTCAGTAAAATGCTTTGCTGATTTATCCCATGGAACACAGGCTTTTGCACGGTATAAACTGTATATAATCTAAAAGATAATAGTTTTCCAGACAAAAAGAGCGATTCGTGCAAAAAATCGCCCGTACCGTTCCTGAGAAATCTGGGTTCATCCAAAATGGTCAGTGAAATGCTTTGCTGATTTATCCCATGGAACACAGGCTTTTGCACGGTATAAACTGTATATAATCTAAAAGATAATAGTTTTCCAGACAAAAAGAGCGATTCGTGCTAAAAATCGCCCGTACCGTTCCTGAGAAATCTGGGTTCATCCAAAATGGTCAGTGAAATGCTTTGCTGATTTATCCCATGGAACACAGGCTTTTGCACGGTATAAACTGTATATAATCTAAAAGATAATAGTTTTCCAGACAAAAAGAGCGATTCGTGCAAAAAATCGCCCGTACCGTTCCTGAGAAATCTGGGTTCATCCAAAATGGTCAGTAAAATGCTTTGCTGATTTATCCCATGGAACACAGGCTTTTGCACGGTATAAACTGTATATAATCTAAAAGATAATAGTTTTCCAGACAAAAAGAGCGATTCGTGCAAAAAATCGCCCGTACCGTTCCTGAGAAATCTGGGTTCATCCAAAATGGTCAGTAAAATGCTTTGCTGATTTATCCCATGGAACACAGGCTTTTGCACGGTATAAACTGTATATAATCTAAAAGATAATAGTTTTCCAGACAAAAAGAGCGATTCGTGCAAAAAATCGCCCGTACCGTTCCTGAGAAATCTGGGTTCATCCAAAATGGTCAGTGAAATGCTTTGCTGATTTATCCCATGGAACACAGGCTTTTGCACGGTATAAACTGTATATAATCTAAAAGATAATAGTTTTCCAGACAAAAAGAGCGATTCGTGCAAAAAATCGCCCGTACCGTTCCTGAGAAATCTGGGTTCATCCAAAATGGTCAGTAAAATGCTTTGCTGATTTATCCCATGGAACACAGGCTTTTGCACGGTATAAACTGTATATAATCTAAAAGATAATAGTTTTCCAGACAAAAAGAGCGATTCGTGCAAAAAATCGCCCGTACCGTTCCTGAGAAATCTGGGTTCATCCAAAATGGTCAGTGAAATGATTTGCTGATTTATCCCATGGAACACAGGCTTTTGCACGGTATAAACTGTATATAATCTAAAAGATAATAGTTTTCCAGACAAAAAGAGCGATTCGTGCAAAAAATCGCCCGTACCGTTCCTGAGAAATCTGGGTTCATCCAAAATGGTCAGTAAAATGCTTTGCTGATTTATCCCATGGAACACAGGCTTTTGCACGGTATAAACTGTATATAATCTAAAAGATAATAGTTTTCCAGACAAAAAGAGCGATTCGTGCAAAAAAATCGCCCGTACCGTTCCTGAGAAATCTGGGTTCATCCAAAATGGTCAGTGAAATGCTTTGCTGATTTATCCCATGGAACACAGGCTTTTGCACGGTATAAACTGTATATAATCTAAAAGATAATAGTTTTCCAGACAAAAAGAGCGATTCGTGCAAAAAATCGCCCGTACCGTTCCTGAGAAATCTGGGTTCATCCAAAATGGTCAGTAAAATGCTTTGCTGATTTATCCCATGGAACACAGGCTTTTGCACGGTATAAACTGTATATAATCTAAAAGATAATAGTTTTCCAGACAAAAAGAGCGATTCGTGCAAAAAATCGCCCGTACCGTTCCTGAGAAATCTGGGTTCATCGAAAATGGTCAGTGAAATGCTTTGCTGATTTATCCCATGGAACACAGGCTTTTGCACGGTATAAACTGTATATAATCTAAAAGATAATAGTTTTCCAGACAAAAAGAGCGATTCGTGCAAAAAATCGCCCGTACCGTTCCTGAGAAATCTGGGTTCATCCAAAATGGTCAGTAAAATGCTTTGCTGATTTATCCCATGGAACACAGGCTTTTGCACGGTATAAACTGTATATAATCTAAAAGATAATAGTTTTCCAGACAAAAAGAGCGATTCGTGCAAAAAATCGCCCGTACCGCTCCTGAGAAATCTGGGTTCATCCAAAATGGTCAGTGAAATGCTTTGCTGATTTATCCCATGGAACACAGGCTTTTGCACGGTATAAACTGTATATAATCTAAAAGATAATAGTTTTCCAGACAAAAAGAGCGATTCGTGCAAAAAATCGCCCGTACCGTTCCTGAGAAATCTGGGTTCATCCAAAATGGTCAGTAAAATGCTTTGCTGATTTATCCCATGGAACACAGGCTTTTGCACGGTATAAACTGTATATAATCTAAAAGATAATAGTTTTCCAGACAAAAAGAGCGATTCGTGCAAAAAATCGCCCGTACCGTTCCTGAGAAATCTGGGTTCATCCAAAATGGTCAGTAAAATGCTTTGCTGATTTATCCCATGGAACACAGGCTTTTGCACGGTATAAACTGTATATAATCTAAAAGATAATAGTTTTCCAGACAAAAAGAGCGATTCGTGCAAAAAATCGCCCGTACCGTTCCTGAGAAATCTGGGTTCATCCAAAATGGTCAGTAAAATGCTTTGCTGATTTATCCCATGGAACACAGGCTTTTGCACGGTATAAACTGTATATAATCTAAAAGATAATAGTTTTCCAGACAAAAAGAGCGATTCGTGCAAAAAATCGCCCGTACCGTTCCTGAGAAATCTGGGTTCATCCAAAATGGTCAGTAAAATGCTTTGCTGATTTATCCCATGGAACACAGGCTTTTGCACGGTATAAACTGTATATAATCTAAAAGATAATAGTTTTCCAGACAAAAAGAGCGATTCGTGCAAAAAATCGCCCATACCGTTCCTGAGAAATCTGGGTTCATCCAAAATGGTCAGTAAAATGCTTTGCTGATTTATCCCATGGAACACAGGCTTTTGCACGGTATAAACTGTATATAATCTAAAAGATAATAGTTTTCCAGACAAAAAGAGCGATTCGTGCAAAAAATCGCCCGTACCGTTCCTGAGAAATTTGGGTTCATCCAAAATGGTCAGTAAAAAGCGTTGCTGATTTATCCCATGGAACACAGGCTTTTGCACGCATCGCTTATTTTGTGCGGAAAACGATTTACTTTCAGAATATATACAGTTTATACCGTGCAAAAGCCTGTGTTCCATGGGATAAATCAGCAACGCTTTTTACTGACCATTTTGGATGAACACAGATTTCTCAGGAACGGTACGGGCGGTTTTTTGCACGAATCGCTCTTTTTGTCTGGAAAACTATTATCTTTCAGATTATATACAGTTTATACCGTGCAAAAGCCTGTGTTCCATGGGATAAATCAGCAAAGCATTTTACTGACCATTTTGGATGAACCCAGATTTCTCAGGAACGGTACGGGCGGTTTTTTGCACGAATCGCTCTTTTTGTCTGGAAAACTATTATCTTTCAGATTATATACAGTTTATCCCATGCAAAAGCCTGTGTTCCATGGGATAAATCAGCAAAGCATTTTACTGACCATTTTGGATGAACCCAGATTTCTCAGGAACGGTACGGGCGATTTTTTGCACGAATCGCTCTTTTTGTCTGGAAAACTATTATCTTTCAGATTATATACAGTTTATACCGTGCAAAAGCCTGTGTTCCATGGGATAAATCAGCAAAGCATTTTACTGACCATTTTGGATGAACACAGATTTCTCAGGAACAGTACGGGCGGTTTTTTGCACGAATCGCTCTTTTTGTCTGGAAAACTATTATCTTTCAGATTATATACAGTTTATACCGTGCAAAAGCCTGTGTTCCATGGGATAAATCAGCAAAGCATTTTACTGACCATTTTGGATGAACACAGATTTCTCAGGAACGGTACGGGCGGTTTTTTGCACGAATCGCTCTTTTTGTCTGGAAAACTATTATCTTTCAGATTATATACAGTTTATACCGTGCAAAAGCCTGTGTTTCATGGGATAAATCAGCAAAGCATTTTACTGACCATTTTGGATGAACACAGATTTCTCAGGAACGGTACGGGCGGTTTTTTGCACGAATCGCTCTTTTTGTCTGGAAAACTATTATCTTTCAGATTATATACAGTTTATACCGTGCAAAAGCCTGTGTTCCATGGGATAAATCAGCAAAGCATTTTACTGACCATTTTGGATGAACCCAGATTTCTCAGGAACGGTACGGGCGATTTTTTGCACGAATCGCTCTTTTTGTCTGGAAAACTATTATCTTTTAGATTAAATACAGTTTATACCGTGCAAAAGCCTGTGTTCCATGGGATAAATCAGCAAAGCATTTTACTGACCATTTTGGATGAACCCAGATTTCTCAGGAACGGTACGGGCGATTTTTTGCACGAATCGCTCTTTTTGTCTAAAAACCATTATCTTTTAGATTATATACAGTTTATACCGTGCAAAAGCCTGTGTTCCATGGGATAAATCAGCAAAGCATTTTACTGACCATTTTGGATGAACACAGATTTCTCAGGAACGGTACGGGCGGTTTTTTGCACGAATCGCTCTTTTTGTCTGGAAAACTATTATCTTTCAGATTATATACAGTTTATACCGTGCAAAAGCCTGTGTTCCATGGGATAAATCAGCAAAGCATTTTACTGACCATTTTGTATGAACCCAGATTTCTCAGGAACGGTACGGGCGATTTTTTGCACGAATCGCTCTTTTTGTCTGGAAAACTATTATCTTTTAGATAAAATACAGTTTATACCGTGCAAAAGCCTGTGTTCCATGGGATAAATCAGCAATGCATTTTACTGACCATTTTGGATGAACCCAGATTTCTAAGGAACGGTACGGGCGATTTTTTGCACGAATCGCTCTTTTTGTCTGGAAAACTATTATCTTTTAGATTAAATACAGTTTATACCGTGCAAAAGCCTGTGTTCCATGGGATAAATCAGCAATGCATTTTACTGACCATTTTGGATGAACCCAGATTTCTCAGGAACGGTACGGGCGATTTTTTGCACGAATCGCTCTTTTTGTCTAAAAACCATTATCTTTTAGATTATATACAGTTTATACCGTGCAAAAGCCTGTGTTCCATGGGATAAATCAGCAAAGCATTTTACTGACCATTTTGGATGAACCCAGATTTCTCAGGAACGGTACGGGCGATTTTTTGCACGAATCGCTCTTTTTGTCTGGAAAACTATTATCTTTTAGATTAAATACAGTTTATACCGTGCAAAAGCCTGTGTTCCATGGGATAAATCAGCAAAGCATTTTACTTACCATTTTGGATGAACCCAGATTTCTCAGGAACGGTACGGGCGGTTTTTTGCACGAATCGCTCTTTTTGTCTGGAAAACTATTATCTTTCAGATTATATACAGTTTATACCGTGCAAAAGCCTGTGTTCCATGGGATAAATCAGCAAAGCATTTTACTGACCATTTTGGATGAACCCAGATTTCTCAGGAACGGTACGGGCGATTTTTTGCAGGAATCGCTCTTTTTGTCTGGAAAACTATTATCTTTCAGATTATATACAGTTTATACCGTGCAAAAGCCTGTGTTCCATGGGATAAATCAGCAAAGCATTTTACTGACCATTTTGGATGAACCCAGATTTCTCAGGAACGGTACGGGCGATTTTTTGCACGAATCGCTCTTTTTGTCTGGAAAACTATTATCTTTTAGATTAAATACAGTTTATACCGTGCAAAAGCCTGTGTTCCATGGGATAAATCAGTAATGCATTTTACTGACCATTTTGGATGAACCCAGATTTCTAAGGAACGGTACGGGCGATTTTTTGCACGAATCGCTCTTTTTGTCTGGAAAACTATTATCTTTTAGATTAAAAACAGTTTATACCGTGCAAAAGCCTGTGTTCCATGGGATAAATCAGCAATGCATTTTACTGACCATTTTGGATGAACCCAGATTTCTAAGGAACGGTACGGGCGATTTTTTGCACGAATCGCTCTTTTTGTCTGGAAAACTATTATCTTTTAGATTAAATACAGTTTATACCGTGCAAAAGCCTGTGTTCCATGGGATAAATCAGCAATACATTTTACTGACCATTTTGGATGAACCCAGATTTCTCAGGAACGGTACGGGCGATTTTTTGCACGAATCGCTCTTTTTGTCTGGAAAACTATTATCTTTTAGATTAAATACAGTTTATACCGTGCAAAAGCCTGTGTTCTTTGGGATAAATCAGCAAAGCATTTTACTGACCATTTTTGATGAACCCAGATTTCTCAGGAACGGTACGGGCGATTTTTTGCACGAATCGCTCTTTTTGTCTGGAAAACTATTATCTTTCAGATTATATACAGTTTATACCGTGCAAAAGCCTGTGTTCCATGGGATAAATCAGCAATGCATTTTACTGACCATTTTGGATGAACCCAGATTTCTCAGGAACGGTACGGGCGATTTTTTGCACGAATCGCTCTTTTTGTCTGGAAAACTATTATCTTTTAGATTAAATACAGTTAATACCGTGCAAAAGCCTGTGTTCCATGGGATAAATCAGCAATGCATTTTACTGACCATTTTGGATGAACCCAGATTTCTCAGGAACGGTACGGGCGATTTTTTGCACGAATCGCACTTTTTGTCTGGAAAACTATTATCTTTCAGATTATATACAGTTTATACCGTGCAAAAGCCTGTGTTCAATGCGATAAATCAGCAATGCATTTTACTGACCATTTTGGATGAACCCAGATTTCTCAGGAACGGTACGGGCGATTTTTTGCACGAATCGCTCTTTTTGTCTGGAAAACCATTATCTTTTAGATTATATACAGTTTATACCGTGCAAAAGCCTGTGTTTCATGGGATAAATCAGCAAAGCATTTTACTGACCATTTTGGATGAACCCAGATTTCTCAGGAACGGTACGGCCGATTTTTTGCACGAATCGCTCTTTTTGTCTGGAAAACTATTATCTTTTAGATTAAATACAGTTTATACCGTGCAAAAGCCTGTGTTCCATGGGATAAATCAGCAATGCATTTTACTGACCATTTTGGATGAACCCAGATTTCTAAGGAACGGTACGGGCGATTTTTTGCACGAATCGCTCTTTTTGTCTGGAAAACTATTATCTTTTAGATTAAATACAGTTTATACCGTGCAAAAGCCTGTGTTCCATGGGATAAATCAGCAATGCATTTTACTGACCATTTTGGATGAACCCAGATTTCTAAGGAACGGTACGGGCGATTTTTTGCACGAATCGCTCTTTTTGTCTGGAAAACTATTATCTTTTAGATTAAATACAGTTTATACCGTGCAAAAGCCTGTGTTCCATGGGATAAATCAGCAATACATTTTACTGACCATTTTGGATGAACCCAGATTTCTCAGGAACGGTACGGGCGATTTTTTGCACGAATCGCTCTTTTTGTCTGGAAAACTATTATCTTTTAGATTAAATACAGTTTATACCGTGCAAAAGCCTGTGTTTCATGGGATAAATCAGCAAAGCATTTTACTGACCATTTTGGATGAACACAGATTTCTCAGGAACGGTACGGGCGGTTTTTTGCACGAATCGCTCTTTTTGTCTGGAAAACTATTATCTTTCAGATTATATACAGTTTATACCGTGCAAAAGCCTGTGTTCCATGGGATAAATCAGCAAAGCATTTTACTGACCATTTTGGATGAACACAGATTTCTCAGGAACAGTACGGGCGGTCTTTTGCACGAATCGCTCTTTTTGTCTGGAAAACTATTATCTTTCAGATTATATACAGTTTATACCGTGCAAAAGCCTGTGTTCCATGGGATAAATCAGCAAAGCATTTTACTGACCATTTTGGATGAACACAGATTTCTCAGGAACGGTACGGGCGGTTTTTTGCACGAATCGCTCTTTTTGTCTGGAAAACTATTATCTTTCAGATTATATACAGTTTATACCGTGCAAAAGCCTGTGTTTCATGGGATAAATCAGCAAAGCATTTTACTGACCATTTTGGATGAACACAGATTTCTCAGGAACGGTACGGGCGGTTTTTTGCACGAATCGCTCTTTTTGTCTGGAAAACTATTATCTTTCAGATTATATACAGTTTATACCGTGCAAAAGCCTGTGTTCCATGGGATAAATCAGCAAAGCATTTTACTGACCATTTTGGATGAACCCAGATTTCTCAGGAACGGTACGGGCGATTTTTTGCACGAATCGCTCTTTTTGTCTGGAAAACTATTATCTTTTAGATTAAATACAGTTTATACCGTGCAAAAGCCTGTGTTCCATGGGATAAATCAGCAAAGCATTTTACTGACCATTTTGGATGAACCCAGATTTCTCAGGAACGGTACGGGCGATTTTTTGCACGAATCGCTCTTTTTGTCTAAAAACCATTATCTTTTAGATTATATACAGTTTATACCGTGCAAAAGCCTGTGTTCCATGGGATAAATCAGCAAAGCATTTTACTGACCATTTTGGATGAACACAGATTTCTCAGGAACGGTACGGGCGGTTTTTTGCACGAATCGCTCTTTTTGTCTGGAAAACTATTATCTTTCAGATTATATACAGTTTATACCGTGCAAAAGCCTGTGTTCCATGGGATAAATCAGCAAAGCATTTTACTGACCATTTTGTATGAACCCAGATTTCTCAGGAACGGTACGGGCGATTTTTTGCACGAATCGCTCTTTTTGTCTGGAAAACTATTATCTTTTAGATAAAATACAGTTTATACCGTGCAAAAGCCTGTGTTCCATGGGATAAATCAGCAAAGCATTTTACTGACCATTTTGGATGAACCCAGATTTCTCAGGAACGGTACGGGCGATTTTTTGCAGGAATCGCTCTTTTTGTCTGGAAAACTATTATCTTTTAGATTATATACAGTTTATACCGTGCAAAAGCCTGTGTTCCATGGGATAAATCAGCAATGCATTTTACTGACCATTTTGGATGAACCCAGATTTCTAAGGAACGGTACGGGCGATTTTTTGCACGAATCGCTCTTTTTGTCTGGAAAACTATTATCTTTTAGATTAAATACAGTTTATACCGTGCAAAAGCCTGTGTTCCATGGGATAAATCAGCAATGCATTTTACTGACCATTTTGGATGAACCCAGATTTCTCAGGAACGGTACGGGCGATTTTTTGCACGAATCGCTCTTTTTGTCTAAAAACCATTATCTTTTAGATTATATACAGTTTATACCGTGCAAAAGCCTGTGTTCCATGGGATAAATCAGCAAAGCATTTTACTGACCATTTTGGATGAACCCAGATTTCTCAGGAACGGTACGGGCGATTTTTTGCACGAATCGCTCTTTTTGTCTGGAAAACTATTATCTTTTAGATTAAATACAGTTTATACCGTGCAAAAGCCTGTGTTCCATGGGATAAATCAGCAAAGCATTTTACTTACCATTTTGGATGAACCCAGATTTCTCAGGAACGGTACGGGCGGTTTTTTGCACGAATCGCTCTTTTTGTCTGGAAAACTATTATCTTTCAGATTATATACAGTTTATACCGTGCAAAAGCCTGTGTTCCATGGGATAAATCAGCAAAGCATTTTACTGACCATTTTGGATGAACCCAGATTTCTCAGGAACGGTACGGGCGATTTTTTGCAGGAATCGCTCTTTTTGTCTGGAAAACTACACTCATAAAATTATTACAGTAACTGATTGTAGGTTATTAAATTCGTTTTCGGTACTGTTAAAATTGAATAAAAATATAGTTATTTTACGAATAAATTTATTTTTCAACATTTATGTTTGTTATTAAAAAAACAAACTACCAAAAAATAATGTTTTCCGTATTTTTTTTTGTTAATTTGTTTGATTTTTATCGGTTAAAATATATTTTTTAAAAGTAAAAACTATTCAATTTTAACGAATATGATGTTCAATAAATAAAAAACTTAGAAATTACTGAAAAAATCATTTGTTTTAAATGAAATGTAAATGATCCGTTTTTTAAATGAATTTTAATTTGTTTCAAATGAATTTTCGTTTGAATTTAACTACATAATATTTTGAGTGTATTATCTTTCAGATTATATACAGTTTATACCGTGCAAAAGCCTGTGTTCCATGGGATAAATCAGCAAAGCATTTTACTGACCATTTTGGATGAACCCAGATTTCTCAGGAACGGTACGGGCGATTTTTTGCACGAATCGCTCTTTTTGTCTGGAAAACTATTATCTTTTAGATTAAATACAGTTTATACCGTGCAAAAGCCTGTGTTCCATGGGATAAATCAGCAATGCATTTTACTGACCATTTTGGATGAACCCAGATTTCTAAGGAACGGTACGGGCGATTTTTTGCACGAATCGCTCTTTTTGTCTGGAAAACTATTATCTTTTAGATTAAATACAGTTTATACCGTGCAAAAGCCTGTGTTCCATGGGATAAATCAGCAATGCATTTTACTGACCATTTTGGATGAACCCAGATTTCTAAGGAACGGTACGGGCGATTTTTTGCACGAATCGCTCTTTTTGTCTGGCAAACTATTATCTTTTAGATTAAATACAGTTTATACCGTGCAAAAGCCTGTGTTCCATGGGATAAATCAGCAATACATTTTACTGACCATTTTGGATGAACCCAGATTTCTCAGGAACGGTACGGGCGATTTTTTGCACGAATCGCTCTTTTTGTCTGGAAAACTATTATCTTTTAGATTAAATACAGTTTATACCGTGCAAAAGCCTGTGTTCTTTGGGATAAATCAGCAAAGCATTTTACAGACCATTTTTGATGAACCCAGATTTCTCAGGAACGGTACGGGCGATTTTTTGCACGAATCGCTCTTTTTGTCTGGAAAACTATTATCTTTCAGATTATATACAGTTTATACCGTGCAAAAGCCTGTGTTCCATGGGATAAATCAGCAATGCATTTTACTGACCATTTTGGATGAACCCAGATTTCTCAGGAACGGTACGGGCGATTTTTTGCACGAATAGCTCTTTTTGTCTGGAAAACTATTATCTTTTAGATTAAATACAGTTAATACCGTGCAAAAGCCTGTGTTCCATGGGATAAATCAGCAATGCATTTTACTGACCATTTTGGATGAACCCAGATTTCTCAGGAACAGTACGGGCGATTTTTTGCACGAATCGCACTTTTTGTCTGGAAAACTATTATCTTTCAGATTATATACAGTTTATACCGTGCAAAAGCCTGTGTTCCATGGGATAAATCAGCAATGCATTTTACTGACCATTTTGGATGAACCCAGATTTCTCAGGAACGGTACGGGCGATTTTTTGCACGAATCGCTCTTTTTGTCTGGAAAACCATTATCTTTTAGATTATATACAGTTTATACCGTGCAAAAGCCTGTGTTTCATGGGATAAATCAGCAAAGCATTTTACTGACCATTTTGGATGAACCCAGATTTCTCAGGAACGGTACGGCCGATTTTTTGCACGAATCGCTCTTTTTGTCTGGAAAACTATTATCTTTTAGATTAAATACAGTTTATACCGTGCAAAAGCCTGTGTTCCATGGGATAAATCAGCAATGCATTTTACTGACCATTTTGGATGAACCCAGATTTCTAAGGAACGGTACGGGCGATTTTTTGCACGAATCGCTCTTTTTGTCTGGAAAACTATTATCTTTTAGATTAAATACAGTTTATACCGTGCAAAAGCCTGTGTTCCATGGGATAAATCAGCAATGCATTTTACTGACCATTTTGGATGAACCCAGATTTCTAAGGAACGGTACGGGCGATTTTTTGCACGAATCGCTCTTTTTGTCTGGAAAACTATTATCTTTTAGATTAAATACAGTTTATACCGTGCAAAAGCCTGTGTTCCATGGGATAAATCAGCAATACATTTTACTGACCATTTTGGATGAACACAGATTTCTCAGGAACGGTACGGGCGGTTTTTTGCACGAATCGCTCTTTTTGTCTGGAAAACTATTATCTTTCAGATTATATACAGTTTATACCGTGCAAAAGCCTGTGTTCCATGGGATAAATCAGCAAAGCATTTTACTGACCATTTTGGATGAACCCAGATTTCTCAGGAACGGTACGGGCGATTTTTTGCACGAATCGCTCTTTTTGTCTGGAAAACTATTATCTTTTAGATTAAATACAGTTTATACCGTGCAAAAGCCTGTGTTCCATGGGATAAATCAGCAAAGCATTTTACTGACCATTTTGGATGAACCCAGATTTCTCAGGAACGGTACGGGCGATTTTTTGCACGAATCGCTCTTTTTGTCTAAAAACCATTATCTTTTAGATTATATACAGTTTATACCGTGCAAAAGCCTGTGTTCCATGGGATAAATCAGCAAAGCATTTTACTGACCATTTTGGATGAACACAGATTTCTCAGGAACGGTACGGGCGGTTTTTTGCACGAATCGCTCTTTTTGTCTGGAAAACTATTATCTTTCAGATTATATACAGTTTATACCGTGCAAAAGCCTGTGTTCCATGGGATAAATCAGCAAAGCATTTTACTGACCATTTTGTATGAACCCAGATTTCTCAGGAACGGTACGGGCGATTTTTTGCACGAATCGCTCTTTTTGTCTGGAAAACTATTATCTTTTAGATAAAATACAGTTTATACCGTGCAAAAGCCTGTGTTCCATGGGATAAATCAGCAAAGCATTTTACTGACCATTTTGGATGAACCCAGATTTCTCAGGAACGGTACGGGCGATTTTTTGCAGGAATCGCTCTTTTTGTCTGGAAAACTATTATCTTTTAGATTATATACAGTTTATACCGTGCAAAAGCCTGTGTTCCATGGGATAAATCAGCAATGCATTTTACTGACCATTTTGGATGAACCCAGATTTCTAAGGAACGGTACGGGCGATTTTTTGCACGAATCGCTCTTTTTGTCTGGAAAACTATTATCTTTTAGATTAAATACAGTTTATACCGTGCAAAAGCCTGTGTTCCATGGGATAAATCAGCAATGCATTTTACTGACCATTTTGGATGAACCCAGATTTCTCAGGAACGGTACGGGCGATTTTTTGCACGAATCGCTCTTTTTGTCTAAAAACCATTATCTTTTAGATTATATACAGTTTATACCGTGCAAAAGCCTGTGTTCCATGGGATAAATCAGCAAAGCATTTTACTGACCATTTTGGATGAACCCAGATTTCTCAGGAACGGTACGGGCGATTTTTTGCACGAATCGCTCTTTTTGTCTGGAAAACTATTATCTTTTAGATTAAATACAGTTTATACCGTGCAAAAGCCTGTGTTCCATGGGATAAATCAGCAAAGCATTTTACTTACCATTTTGGATGAACCCAGATTTCTCAGGAACGGTACGGGCGGTTTTTTGCACGAATCGCTCTTTTTGTCTGGAAAACTATTATCTTTCAGATTATATACAGTTTATACCGTGCAAAAGCCTGTGTTCCATGGGATAAATCAGCAAAGCATTTTACTGACCATTTTGGATGAACCCAGATTTCTCAGGAACGGTACGGGCGATTTTTTGCAGGAATCGCTCTTTTTGTCTGGAAAACTATTATCTTTCAGATTATATACAGTTTATACCGTGCAAAAGCCTGTGTTCCATGGGATAAATCAGCAAAGCATTTTACTGACCATTTTGGATGAACCCAGATTTCTCAGGAACGGTACGGGCGATTTTTTGCACGAATCGCTCTTTTTGTCTGGAAAACTATTATCTTTTAGATTAAATACAGTTTATACCGTGCAAAAGCCTGTGTTCCATGGGATAAATCAGCAATGCATTTTACTGACCATTTTGGATGAACCCAGATTTCTAAGGAACGGTACGGGCGATTTTTTGCACGAATCGCTCTTTTTGTCTGGAAAACTATTATCTTTTAGATTAAATACAGTTTATACCGTGCAAAAGCCTGTGTTCCATGGGATAAATCAGCAATGCATTTTACTGACCATTTTGGATGAACCCAGATTTCTAAGGAACGGTACGGGCGATTTTTTGCACGAATCGCTCTTTTTGTCTGGCAAACTATTATCTTTTAGATTAAATACAGTTTATACCGTGCAAAAGCCTGTGTTCCATGGGATAAATCAGCAATACATTTTACTGACCATTTTGGATGAACCCAGATTTCTCAGGAACGGTACGGGCGATTTTTTGCACGAATCGCTCTTTTTGTCTGGAAAACTATTATCTTTTAGATTAAATACAGTTTATACCGTGCAAAAGCCTGTGTTCTTTGGGATAAATCAGCAAAGCATTTTACAGACCATTTTTGATGAACCCAGATTTCTCAGGAACGGTACGGGCGATTTTTTGCACGAATCGCTCTTTTTGTCTGGAAAACTATTATCTTTCAGATTATATACAGTTTATACCGTGCAAAAGCCTGTGTTCCATGGGATAAATCAGCAATGCATTTTACTGACCATTTTGGATGAACCCAGATTTCTCAGGAACGGTACGGGCGATTTTTTGCACGAATAGCTCTTTTTGTCTGGAAAACTATTATCTTTTAGATTAAATACAGTTAATACCGTGCAAAAGCCTGTGTTCCATGGGATAAATCAGCAATGCATTTTACTGACCATTTTGGATGAACCCAGATTTCTCAGGAACGGTACGGGCGATTTTTTGCACGAATCGCACTTTTTGTCTGGAAAACTATTATCTTTCAGATTATATACAGTTTATACCGTGCAAAAGCCTGTGTTCCATGGGATAAATCAGCAATGCATTTTACTGACCATTTTGGATGAACCCAGATTTCTCAGGAACGGTACGGGCGATTTTTTGCACGAATCGCTCTTTTTGTCTGGAAAACCATTATCTTTTAGATTATATACAGTTTATACCGTGCAAAAGCCTGTGTTTCATGGGATAAATCAGCAAAGCATTTTACTGACCATTTTGGATGAACCCAGATTTCTCAGGAACGGTACGGCCGATTTTTTGCACGAATCGCTCTTTTTGTCTGGAAAACTATTATCTTTTAGATTAAATACAGTTTATACCGTGCAAAAGCCTGTGTTCCATGGGATAAATCAGCAATGCATTTTACTGACCATTTTGGATGAACCCAGATTTCTAAGGAACGGTACGGGCGATTTTTTGCACGAATCGCTCTTTTTGTCTGGAAAACTATTATCTTTTAGATTAAATACAGTTTATACCGTGCAAAAGCCTGTGTTCCATGGGATAAATCAGCAATGCATTTTACTGACCATTTTGGATGAACCCAGATTTCTAAGGAACGGTACGGGCGATTTTTTGCACGAATCGCTCTTTTTGTCTGGAAAACTATTATCTTTTAGATTAAATACAGTTTATACCGTGCAAAAGCCTGTGTTCCATGGGATAAATCAGCAATACATTTTACTGACCATTTTGGATGAACCCAGATTTCTCAGGAACGGTACGGCGATTTTTTGCACGAATCGCTCTTTTTGTCTGGAAAACTATTATCTTTTAGATTAAATACAGTTTATACCGTGCAAAAGCCTGTGTTCTTTGGGATAAATCAGCAAAGCATTTTACTGACCATTTTTGATGAACCCAGATTTCTCAGGAACGGTACGGGCGATTTTTTGCACGAATCGCTCTTTTTGTCTGGAAAACTATTATCTTTCAGATTATATACAGTTTATACCGTGCAAAAGCCTGTGTTCCATGGGATAAATCAGCAATGCATTTTACTGACCATTTTGGATGAACCCAGATTTCTCAGGAACGGTACGGGCGATTTTTTGCACGAATCGCTCTTTTTGTCTGGAAAACTATTATCTTTTAGATTAAATACAGTTAATACCGTGCAAAAGCCTGTGTTCCATGGGATAAATCAGCAATGCATTTTACTGACCATTTTGGATGAACCCAGATTTCTCAGGAACGGTACGGGCGATTTTTTGCACGAATCGCACTTTTTGTCTGGAAAACTATTATCTTTCAGATTATATACAGTTTATACCGTGCAAAAGCCTGTGTTCCATGGGATAAATCAGCAATGCATTTTACTGACCATTTTGGATGAACCCAGATTTCTCAGGAACGGTACGGGCGATTTTTTGCACGAATCGCTCTTTTTGTCTGGAAAACCATTATCTTTTAGATTATATACAGTTTATACCGTGCAAAAGCCTGTGTTTCATGGGATAAATCAGCAAAGCATTTTACTGACCATTTTGGATGAACGCAGATTTCTCAGGAACGGTACGGCCGATTTTTTGCACGAATCGCTCTTTTTGTCTGGAAAACTATTATCTTTTAGATTAAATACAGTTTATACCGTGCAAAAGCCTGTGTTCCATGGGATAAATCAGCAAAGCATTTTACTGACCATTTTGGATGAACCCAGATTTCTCAGGAACGGTACGGGCGATTTTTTGCACGAATCGCACTTTTTGTGTGGAAAACTATTATCTTTCAGATTATATACAGTTTATACCGTGCAAAAGCCTGTGTTCCATGGGATAAATCAGCAAAGCATTTTACTGACCATTTTGGATGAACCCAGATTTCTCAGGAACGGTACGGGCGATTTTTTGCAGGAATCGCTCTTTTTGTCTGGAAAACTATTATCTTTCAGATTATATACAGTTTATACCGTGCAAAAGCCTGTGTTCCATGGGATAAATCAGCAAAGCATTTTACTCACCATTTTGGATGAACCCAGATTTCTCAGGAACGGTACGGGCGATTTTTTGCACGAATCGCTCTTTTTGTCTGGAAAACTATTATCTTTTAGATTAAATACAGTTTATACCGTGCAAAAGCCTGTGTTCCATGGGATAAATCAGCAATGCATTTTACTGACCATTTTGGATGAACCCAGATTTCTAAGGAACGGTACGGGCGATTTTTTGCACGAATCGCTCTTTTTGTCTGGAAAACTATTATCTTTTAGATTAAATACAGTTTATACCGTGCAAAAGCCTGTGTTCCATGGGATAAATCAGCAATGCATTTTACTGACCATTTTGGATGAACCCAGATTTCTAAGGAACGGTACGGGCGATTTTTTGCACGAATCGCTCTTTTTGTCTGGAAAACTATTATCTTTTAGATTAAATACAGTTTATACCGTGCAAAAGCCTGTGTTCCATGGGATAAATCAGCAATGCATTTTACTGACCATTTTGGATGAACCCAGATTTCTCAGGAACGGTACGGGCGATTTTTTGCACGAATCGCTTTTTTTGTCTGGAAAACTATTATCTTTTAGATTAAATACAGTTTATACCGTGCAAAAGCCTGTGTTCCATGGGATAAATCAGCAAAGCATTTTACTGACCATTTTGAATGAACCCAGATTTCTCAGGAACGGTACGGGCGATTTTTTGCACGAATCGCTCTTTTTGTCTGGAAAACTATTATCTTTTAGATTAAATACAGTTTATACCGTGCAAAAGCCTGTGTTCCATGGGATAAATCAGCAATGCATTTTAGTGACCATTTTGGATGAACCCAGATTTCTAAGGAACGGTACGGGCGATTTTTTGCACGAATCGCTCTTTTTGTCTGGAAAACTATTATCTTTTAGATTAAATACAGTTTATACCGTGCAAAAGCCTGTGTTCCATGGGATAAATCAGCAATGCATTTTACTGACCATTTTGGATGAACCCAGATTTCTCAGGAACGGTACGGGCGATTTTTTGCACGAATCGCTCTTTTTGTCTGGAAAACTATTATCTTTTAGATTAAATACAGTTAATACCGTGCAAAAGCCTGTGTTCCATGGGATAAATCAGCAATGCATTTTACTGACCATTTTGGATGAACCCAGATTTCTCAGGAACGGTACGGGCGATTGTTTGCACGAATCGCTCTTTTTGTCTGGAAAACCATTATCTTTTAGATTATATACAGTTTATACCGTGCAAAAGCCTGTGTTTCATGGGATAAATCAGCAAAGCATTTTACTGACCATTTTGGATGAACCCAGATTTCTCAGGAACGGTACGGGCGATTGTTTGCACGAATCGCTCTTTTTGTCTGGAAAACCATTATCTTTTAGATTATATACAGTTTATACCGTGCAAAAGCCTGTGTTTCATGGGATAAATCAGCAAAGCATTTTACTGACCATTTTGGATGAACCCAGATTTCTCAGGAACGGTACGGGCGATTTTTTGCACGAATCGCACTTTTTGTCTGGAAAACTATTATCTTTCAGATTATATACAGTTTATACCGTGCAAAAGCCTGTGTTCCATGGGATAAATCAGCAATGCATTTTACTGACCATTTTGGATGAACCCAGATTTCTCAGGAACGGTACGGGCGATTGTTTGCACGAATCGCTCTTTTTGTCTGGAAAACCATTATCTTTTAGATTATATACAGTTTATACCGTGCAAAAGCCTGTGTTTCATGGGATAAATCAGCAAAGCATTTTACTGACCATTTTGGATGAACCCAGATTTCTCAGGAACGGTACGGGCGATTTTTTGCACGAATCGCACTTTTTGTCTGGAAAACTATTATCTTTCAGATTATATACAGTTTATACCGTGCAAAAGCCTGTGTTCCATGGGATAAATCAGCAATGCATTTTACTGACCATTTTGGATGAACCCAGATTTCTCAGGAACGGTACGGGCGATTTTTTGCACGAATCGCTCTTTTTGTCTGGAAAACTATTATCTTTTAGATTAAATACAGTTTATACCGTGCAAAAGCCTGTGTTCCATGGGATAAATCAGCAAAGCATTTTACTGACCATTTTGGATGAACCCAGATTTCTCAGGAACGGTACGGCCGATTTTTTGCACGAATCGCTCTTTTTGTCTGGAAAACTATTATCTTTTAGATTAAATACAGTTTATACCGTGCAAAAGCCTGTGTTCCATGGGATAAATCAGCAATGCATTTTACTGACCATTTTGGATGAACCCAGATTTCTCAGGAACGGTACGGGCGATTTTTTGCACGAATCGCTCTTTTTGTCTGGAAAACTATTATCTTTTAGATTAAATACAGTTTATACCGTGCAAAAGCCTGTGTTCCATGGGATAAATCAGCAAAGCATTTTACTGACCATTTTGGATGAACCCAGATTTCTCAGGAACGGTACGGGCGGTTTTTTGCACGAATCGCTCTTTTTGTCTGGAAAACTATTATCTTTCAGATTATATACAGTTTATACCGTGCAAAAGCCTGTGTTCCATGGGATAAATCAGCAAAGCATTTTACTGACCATTTTGGATGAACCCAGATTTCTCAGGAACGGTACGGGCGATTTTTTGCACGAATCGCACTTTTTGTGTGGAAAACTATTATCTTTCAGATTATATACAGTTTATACCGTGCAAAAGCCTGTGTTCCATGGGATAAATCAGCAATGCATTTTACTGACCATTTTGGATGAACCCAGATTTCTCAGGAACGGTACGGGCGATTTTTTGCACGAATCGCTCTTTTTGTCTGGAAAACTATTATCTTTTAGATTAAATACAGTTTATACCGTGCAAAAGCCTGTGTTCCATGGGATGAATCAGCAATGCATTTTACTGACCATTTTGAATGAACCCAGATTTCTCAGGAACGGTACGGGCGATTTTTTGCACGAATCGCTCTTTTTGTCTGGAAAACTATTATCTTTTAGATTAAATACAGTTTATACCGTGCAAAAGCCTGTGTTCCATGGGATAAATCAGCAAAGCATTTTACTGACCATTTTGGATGAACCCAGATTTCTCAGGAACGGTACGGCCGATTTTTTGCACGAATCGCTCTTTTTGTCTGGAAAACTATTATCTTTTAGATTAAATACAGTTTATACCGTGCAAAAGCCTGTGTTCCATGGGATAAATCAGCAATGCATTTTACTGACCATTTTGGATGAACCCAGATTTCTCAGGAACGGTACGGGCAATTTTTTGCACGAATCGCTCTTTTTGTCTAAAAACCATTATCTTTTAGATTATAAACAGTTTATACCGTGCAAAAGCCTGTGTTCCATGGGATAAATCAGCAAAGCATTTTACTGACCATTTTGGATGAACCCAGATTTCTCAGGAACGGTACAGGCGATTTTTTGCACGAATCGCTCTTTTTGTCTGGAAAACTATTATCTTTCAGATTATATACAGTTTATACCGTGCAAAAGCCCGTGTTCCATGGGATAAATCAGCAAAGCATTTTACTGACAATTTTAGATGAACCCAGATTTCTCAGGAACGGTACAGGCGATTTTTTGCACGAATCGCTCTTTTTGGCTGGAAAACTATTATCTTTTAGATTATATACAGTTTATACCGTGCAAAAGCCTGTGTTCCATGGGATAAATCAGCAAAGCATTTTACTGACCCTTTTGGATGAACCCAGATTTCTCAGGAACGGTAAGGGCGATTTTTTGCACGAATCGCTCTTTTTGTCTGGAAAACTATTATCTTTTAGATTAAATACAGTTTATACCGTGCAAAAGCCTGTGTTCCATGGGATAAATCAGCAAAGCATTTTACTGACCATTTTGGATGAACCCAGATTTCTCAGGAACGGTACGGGCGATTTTTTGCACGAATCGCTCTTTTTGTCTGGAAAACTATTATCTTTTAGATTAAATACAGTTTATACCGTGCAAAAGCCTGTGTTCCATGGGATAAATCAGCAAAGCATTTTACTGACCATTTTGGATGAACCCAGATTTCTCAGGAACGGTACGGGCGATTTTTTGCACGAATCGCTCTTTTTGTCTGGAAAACTATTATCTTTTAGATTAAATACAGTTTATACCGTGCAAAAGCCTGTGTTCCATGGGATGAATCAGCAATGCATTTTACTGACCATTTTGGATGAACCCAGATTTCTCAGGAACGGTACGGGCGATTTTTTGCACGAATCGCTCTTTTTGTCTGGAAAACTATTATCTTTTAGATTAAATACAGTTTATACCGTGCAAAAGCCTGTGTTCCATGGGATAAATCAGCAAAGCATTTTACTGACCATTTTGGATGAACCCAGATTTCTCAGGAACGGTACGGCCGATTTTTTGCACGAATCGCTCTTTTTGTCTGGAAAACTATTATCTTTTAGATTAAATACAGTTTATACCGTGCAAAAGCCTGTGTTCCATGGGATGAATCAGCAATGCATTTTACTGACCATTTTGGATGAACCAAGATTTCTCAGGAACGGTACGGGCGATTTTTTGCACGAATCGCTCTTTTTGTCTGGAAAACTATTATCTTTTAGATTAAATACAGTTTATACCGTGCAAAAGCCTGTGTTCCATGGGATAAATCAGCAAAGCATTTTACTGACCATTTTGGATGAACCCAGATTTCTCAGGAACGGTACGGCCGATTTTTTGCACGAATCGCTCTTTTTGTCTGGAAAACTATTATCTTTTAGATTAAATACAGTTTATACCGTGCAAAAGCCTGTGTTCCATGGGATAAATCAGCAATGCATTTTACTGACCATTTTGGATGAACCCAGATTTCTCAGGAACGGTACGGGCGATTTTTTGCACGAATCGCTCTTTTTGTCTAAAAACCATTATCTTTTAGATTATATACAGTTTATACCGTGCAAAAGCCTGTGTTCCATGGGATAAATCAGCAAAGCATTTTACTGACCATTTTGGATGAACCCAGATTTCTCAGGAACGGTACGGGCGATTTTTTGCACGAATCGCTCTTTTTGTCTGGAAAACTATTATCTTTTAGATTAAATACAGTTTATACCGTGCAAAAGCCTGAGTTCCATGGGATAAATCAGCAAAGCATTTTACTGACCATTTTGGATGAACCCAGATTTCTCAGGAACGGTACGGGCGGTTTTTTGCACGAATCGCTCTTTTTGTCTGGAAAACTATTATCTTTTAGATTAAATACAGTTTATACCGTGCAAAAGCCTGTGTTCCATGGGATAAATCAGCAATGCATTTTACTGACCATTTTGGATGAACCCAGATTTCTCAGGAACGGTACGGGCGATTTTTTGCACGAATCGCTCTTTTTGTCTAAAAACCATTATCTTTTAGATTATATACAGTTTATACCGTGCAAAAGCCTGTGTTCCATGGGATAAATCAGCAAAGCATTTTACTGACCATTTTGGATGAACCCAGATTTCTCAGGAACGGTACGGGCGATTTTTTGCACGAATCGCTCTTTTTGTCTGGAAAACTATTATCTTTTAGATTAAATACAGTTTATACCGTGCAAAAGCCTGTGTTCTATGGGATGAATCAGCAATGCATTTTACTGACCATTTTGGATGAACCCAGATTTCTCAGGAACGGTACGGGCGATTTTTTGCACGAATCGCTCTTTTTGTCTGGAAAACTATTATCTTTTAGATTAAATACAGTTTATACCTTGCAAAAGCCTGTGTTCCATGGGATAAATCAGCAATGCATTTTACTGACCATTTTAGATGAACCCAGATTTCTTAGGAACGGTACGGGCGATTTTTTGCACGAATCGCACTTTTTGTCTGGAAAACTATTATCTTTTAGATTAAATACAGTTTATACCGTGCAAAAGCCTGTGTTCCATGGGATAAATCAGCAATGCATTTTACTGACCATTTTGGATGAACCCAGATTTCTCAGGAACGGTACGGGCGATTTTTTGCACGAATCGCTCTTTTTGTCTGGAAAACTATTATCTTTTAGATTAAATACAGTTTATACCGTGCAAAAGCCTGTGCTCCATGGGATAAATCAGCAAAGCATTTTACTGACCATTTTGGATGAACCCAGATTTCTCAGGAACGGTACGGGCGATTTTTTGCACGAATCGCTCTTTTTGTCTGGAAAACTATTATCTTTCAGATTATATACAGTTTATACCGTGCAAAAGCCTGTGTTCCATGGGATAAGTCAGCAAAGCATTTTACTGACCATTTTGGATGAACCCAGATTTCTCAGGAACGGTACGGCCGATTTTTTGCACGAATCGCTCTTTTTGTCTGGAAAACTATTATCTTTCAGATTATATACAGTTTATACCGTGCAAAAGCCTGTGTTCCATGGGATAAATCAGCAAAGCATTTTACTGACCATTTTGGATGAACCCAGATTTCTCAGGAACGGTACGGGCAGTTTTTTGCACGAATCGCTCTTTTTGTCTGGAAAACTATTATCTTTCAGATTATATACAGTTTATACCGTGCAAAAGCCTGTGTTCCATGGGATAAATCAGCAAAGCATTTTACTGACCATTTTGGATGAACCCAGATTTCTCAGGAACGGTACGGGCGATTTTTTGCACGAATCGCTCTTTTTGTCTGGAAAACTATTATCTTTTAGATTATATACAGTTTATACCGTGCAAAAGCCTGTGTTCCATGGGATAAATCAGCAAAGCATTTTACTGACCATTTTGGATGAACCCAGATTTCTCAGGAACGGTACGGGCAGTTTTTTGCACGAATCGCTCTTTTTGTCTGGAAAACTATTATCTTTCAGATTATATACAGTTTATACCGTGCAAAAGCCTGTGTTCCATGGGATAAATCAGCAAAGCATTTTACTGACCATTTTGGATGAACCCAGATTTCTCAGGAACGGTACGGGCGATTTTTTGCACGAATCGCTCTTTTTGTCTGGAAAACTATTATCTTTTAGATTAAATACAGTTTATACCGTGCAAAAGCCTGTGTTCCATGGGATGAATCAGCAATGCATTTTACTGACCATTTTGGATGAACCCAGATTTCTCAGGAACGGTACGGGCGATTTTTTGCACGAATCGCTCTTTTTGTCTGGAAAACTATTATCTTTTAGATTAAATACAGTTTATACCGTGCAAAAGCCTGTGTTCCATGGGATAAATCAGCAATGCATTTTACTGACCATTTTAGATGAACCCAGATTTCTCAGGAACGGTACGGGCGATTTTTTGCACGAATCGCTCTTTTTGTCTGGAAAACTATTATCTTTTAGATTAAATACAGTTTATACCGTGCAAAAGCCTGTGTTCCATGGGATAAATCAGCAAAGCATTTTACTGACCATTATGGATGAACCCAGATTTCTCAGGAACGGTACGGGCGATTTTTTGCACGAATCGCTCTTTTTGTCTGGAAAACTATTATCTTTTAGATTAAATACAGTTAATACCGTGCAAAAGCCTGTGTTCCATGGGATAAATCAGCAATGCATTTTACTGACCATTTTGGATGAACCCAGATTTCTCAGGAACGGTACGGGCGATTTTTTGCACGAATCGCTCTTTTTGTCTGGAAAACTATTATCTTTCAGATTATATACAGTTTATACCGTGCAAAAGCCTGTGTTCCATGGGATAAATCAGCAATGCATTTTACTGACCATTTTGGATGAACCCAGATTTCTCAGGAACGGTACGGGCGATTTTTTGCACGAATCGCTCTTTTTGTCTGGAAAACCATTATCTTTTAGATTATATACAGTTTATACCGTGCAAAAGCCTGTGTTTCATGGGATAAATCAGCAAAGCATTTTACTGACCATTTTGGATGAACCCAGATTTCTCAGGAACGGTACGGGCGGTTTGTTGCACGAATCGCTCTTTTTGTCTGGAAAACCATTATCTTTTAGATTATATACAGTTTATACCGTGCAAAAGCCTGTGTTTCATGGGATAAACCAGCAAAGCATTTTACTGACCATTTTGGATGAACCCAGATTTCTCAGGAACGGTACGGGCGGTTTTTTTGCACGAATCGCTCTTTTTGTCTGGAAAACCATTATCTTTTAGATTATATACAGTTTATACCGTGCAAAAGCCTGTGTTCCATGGGATAAATCAGCAATGCATTTTACTGACCATTTTAGATGAACCCAGATTTCTCAGGAACGGTACGGGCGATTTTTTGCACGAATCGCTCTTTTTGTCTGGAAAACTATTATCTTTTAGATTAAATACAGTTTATACCGTGCAAAAGCCTGTGCTCCATGGGATAAATCAGCAAAGCATTTTACTGAACATTTTGGATGAACCCAGATTTCTCAGGAACGGTACGGGCGATTTTTTGCACGAATCGCTCTTTTTGTCTGGAAAACTATTATCTTTTAGATTAAATACAGTTTATACCGTGCAAAAGCCTGTGTTCCATGGGATAAATCAGCAATGCATTTTACTGACCATTTTGGATGAACCCAGATTTCTCAGGAACGGTACGGGCGATTTTTTGCACGAATCGCTCTTTTTGTCTGGAAAACTATTATCTTTCAGATTATATACAGTTTATACCGTGCAAAAGCCTGTGTTCCATGGGATAAATCAGCAATGCATTTTACTGACCATTTTGGATGAACCCAGATTTCTCACGAACGGTACGGGCGGTTTTTTGCACGAATCGCTCTTTTTGTCTGGAAAACCATTATCTTTTAGATTATATACAGTTTATACCGTGCAAAAGCCTGTGTTCCATGGGATAAATCAGCAATGCATTTTACTGACCATTTTGGATGAACCCAGATTTCTCAGGAACGGTACGGGCGATTTTTTGCACGAATCGCTCTTTTTGTCTGGAAAACTATTATCTTTTAGATTAAATACAGTTTATACCGTGCAAAAGCCTGTGTTCCATGGGATGAATCAGCAATGCATTTTACTGACCATTTTGGATGAACCCAGATTTCTCAGGAACGGTACGGGCGATTTTTTGCACGAATCGCTCTTTTTGTCTGGAAAACTATTATCTTTTAGATTAAATACAGTTTATACCTTGCAAAAGCCTGTGTTCCATGGGATAAATCAGCAATGCATTTTACTGACCATTTTAGATGAACCCAGATTTCTTAGGAACGGTACGGGCGATTTTTTGCACGAATCGCTCTTTTTGTCTGGAAAACTATTATCTTTTAGATTAAATACAGTTTATACCGTGCAAAAGCCTGTGTTCCATGGGATAAATCAGCAATGCATTTTACTGACCATTTTGGATGAACCCAGATTTCTCAGGAACGGTACGGGCGATTTTTTGCACAAATCGCTCTTTTTGTCTGGAAAACTATTATCTTTTAGATTAAATACAGTTTATACCGTGCAAAAGCCTGTGCTCCATGGGATAAATCAGCAAAGCATTTTACTGACCATTTTGGATGAACCCAGATTTCTCAGGAACGGTACGGGCGATTTTTTGCACGAATCGCTCTTTTTGTCTGGAAAACTATTATCTTTCAGATTATATACAGTTTATACCGTGCAAAAGCCTGTGTTCCATGGGATAAGTCAGCAAAGCATTTTACTGACCATTTTGGATGAACCCAGATTTCTCAGGAACGGTACGGGCGGTTTTTTGCACGAATCGCTCTTTTTGTCTGGAAAACTATTATCTTTTAGATTAAATACAGTTTATACCGTGCAAAAGCCTGTGTTCCATGGGATAAATCAGCAATGCATTTTACTGACCATTTTGGATGAACCCAGATTTCTCAGGAACGGTACGGGCGATTTTTTGCACAAATCGCTCTTTTTGTCTGGAAAACTATTATCTTTTAGATTAAATACAGTTTATACCGTGCAAAAGCCTGTGCTCCATGGGATAAATCAGCAAAGCATTTTACTGACCATTTTGGATGAACCCAGATTTCTCAGGAACGGTACGGGCGATTTTTTGCACGAATCGCTCTTTTTGTCTGGAAAACTATTATCTTTCAGATTATATACAGTTTATACCGTGCAAAAGCCTGTGTTCCATGGGATAAGTCAGCAAAGCATTTTACTGACCATTTTGGATGAACCCAGATTTCTCACGAACGGTACGGGCGGTTTTTTGCACGAATCGCTCTTTTTGTCTGGAAAACCATTATCTTTTAGATTATATACAGTTTATACCGTGCAAAAGCCTGTGTTCCATGGGATAAATCAGCAATGCATTTTACTGACCATTTTGGATGAACCCAGATTTCTCAGGAACGGTACGGGCGATTTTTTGCACGAATCGCTCTTTTTGTCTGGAAAACTATTATCTTTTAGATTAAATACAGTTTATACCGTGCAAAAGCCTGTGTTCCATGGGATGAATCAGCAATGCATTTTACTGACCATTTTGGATGAACCCAGATTTCTCAGGAACGGTACGGGCGATTTTTTGCACGAATCGCTCTTTTTGTCTGGAAAACTATTATCTTTTAGATTAAATACAGTTTATACCTTGCAAAAGCCTGTGTTCCATGGGATAAATCAGCAATGCATTTTACTGACCATTTTAGATGAACCCAGATTTCTTAGGAACGGTACGGGCGATTTTTTGCACGAATCGCTCTTTTTGTCTGGAAAACTATTATCTTTTAGATTAAATACAGTTTATACCGTGCAAAAGCCTGTGTTCCATGGGATAAATCAGCAATGCATTTTACTGACCATTTTGGATGAACCCAGATTTCTCAGGAACGGTACGGGCGATTTTTTGCACAAATCGCTCTTTTTGTCTGGAAAACTATTATCTTTTAGATTAAATACAGTTTATACCGTGCAAAAGCCTGTGCTCCATGGGATAAATCAGCAAAGCATTTTACTGACCATTTTGGATGAACCCAGATTTCTCAGGAACGGTACGGGCGATTTTTTGCACGAATCGCTCTTTTTGTCTGGAAAACTATTATCTTTCAGATTATATACAGTTTATACCGTGCAAAAGCCTGTGTTCCATGGGATAAGTCAGCAAAGCATTTTACTGACCATTTTGGATGAACCCAGATTTCTCAGGAACGGTACGGCCGATTTTTTGCACGAATCGCTCTTTTTGTCTGGAAAACTATTATCTTTCAGATTATATACAGTTTATACCGTGCAAAAGCCTGTGTTCCATGGGATAAATCAGCAAAGCATTTTACTGACCATTTTGGATGAACCCAGATGTCTCAGGAACGGTACGGGCAGTTTTTTGCACGAATCGCTCTTTTTGTCTGGAAAACTATTATCTTTCAGATTATATACAGTTTATACCGTGCAAAAGCCTGTGTTCCATGGGATAAATCAGCAAAGCATTTTACTGACCATTTTGGATGAACCCAGATTTCTCAGGAACGGTACGGGCGATTTTTTGCACGAATCGCTCTTTTTGTCTGGAAAACTATTATCTTTTAGATTATATACAGTTTATACCGTGCAAAAGCCTGTGTTCCATGGGATAAATCAGCAAAGCATTTTACTGACCATTTTGGATGAACCCAGATTTCTCAGGAACGGTACGGGCAGTTTTTTGCACGAATCGCTCTTTTTGTCTGGAAAACTATTATCTTTCAGATTATATACAGTTTATACCGTGCAAAAGCCTGTGTTCCATGGGATAAATCAGCAAAGCATTTTACTGACCATTTTGGATGAACCCAGATTTCTCAGGAACGGTACGGGCGATTTTTTGCACGAATCGCTCTTTTTGTCTGGAAAACTATTATCTTTTAGATTAAATACAGTTTATACCGTGCAAAAGCCTGTGTTCCATGGGATGAATCAGCAAAGCATTTTACTGACCATTTTGGATGAACCCAGATTTCTCAGGAACGGTACGGGCGATTTTTTGCACGAATCGCTCTTTTTGTCTGGAAAACTATTATCTTTTAGATTAAATACAGTTTATACCGTGCAAAAGCCTGTGTTCCATGGGATAAATCAGCAATGCATTTTACTGACCATTTTAGATGAACCCAGATTTCTCAGGAACGGTACGGGCGATTTTTTGCACGAATCGCTCTTTTTGTCTGGAAAACTATTATCTTTTAGATTAAATACAGTTTATACCGTGCAAAAGCCTGTGTTCCATGGGATAAATCAGCAATGCATTTTACTGACCATTTTAGATGAACCCAGATTTCTTAGGAACGGTACGGGCGATTTTTTGCACGAATCGCTCTTTTTGTCTGGAAAACTATTATCTTTTAGATTAAATACAGTTTATACCGTGCAAAAGCCTGTGTTCCATGGGATAAATCAGCAATGCATTTTACTGACCATTTTGGATGAACCCAGATTTCTCAGGAACGGTACGGGCGATTTTTTGCACAAATCGCTCTTTTTGTCTGGAAAACTATTATCTTTTAGATTAAATACAGTTTATACCGTGCAAAAGCCTGTGCTCCATGGGATAAATCAGCAAAGCATTTTACTGACCATTTTGGATGAACCCAGATTTCTCAGGAACGGTACGGGCGATTTTTTGCACGAATCGCTCTTTTTGTCTGGAAAACTATTATCTTTCAGATTATATACAGTTTATACCGTGCAAAAGCCTGTGTTCCATGGGATAAGTCAGCAAAGCATTTTACTGACCATTTTGGATGAACCCAGATTTCTCAGGAACGGTACGGCCGATTTTTTGCACGAATCGCTCTTTTTGTCTGGAAAACTATTATCTTTCAGATTATATACAGTTTATACCGTGCAAAAGCCTGTGTTCCATGGGATAAATCAGCAAAGCATTTTACTGACCATTTTGGATGAACCCAGATGTCTCAGGAACGGTACGGGCAGTTTTTTGCACGAATCGCTCTTTTTGTCTGGAAAACTATTATCTTTCAGATTATATACAGTTTATACCGTGCAAAAGCCTGTGTTCCATGGGATAAATCAGCAAAGCATTTTACTGACCATTTTGGATGAACCCAGATTTCTCAGGAACGGTACGGGCGATTTTTTGCACGAATCGCTCTTTTTGTCTGGAAAACTATTATCTTTTAGATTATATACAGTTTATACCGTGCAAAAGCCTGTGTTCCATGGGATAAATCAGCAAAGCATTTTACTGACCATTTTGGATGAACCCAGATTTCTCAGGAACGGTACGGGCAGTTTTTTGCACGAATCGCTCTTTTTGTCTGGAAAACTATTATCTTTCAGATTATATACAGTTTATACCGTGCAAAAGCCTGTGTTCCATGGGATAAATCAGCAAAGCATTTTACTGACCATTTTGGATGAACCCAGATTTCTCAGGAACGGTACGGGCGATTTTTTGCACGAATCGCTCTTTTTGTCTGGAAAACTATTATCTTTTAGATTAAATACAGTTTATACCGTGCAAAAGCCTGTGTTCCATGGGATGAATCAGCAAAGCATTTTACTGACCATTTTGGATGAACCCAGATTTCTCAGGAACGGTACGGGCGATTTTTTGCACGAATCGCTCTTTTTGTCTGGAAAACTATTATCTTTTAGATTAAATACAGTTTATACCGTGCAAAAGCCTGTGTTCCATGGGATAAATCAGCAATGCATTTTACTGACCATTTTAGATGAACCCAGATTTCTCAGGAACGGTACGGGCGATTTTTTGCACGAATCGCTCTTTTTGTCTGGAAAACTATTATCTTTTAGATTAAATACAGTTTATACCGTGCAAAAGCCTGTGTTCCATGGGATAAATCAGCAAAGCATTTTACTGACCATTTTGGATGAACCCAGATTTCTCAGGAACGGTACGGCCGATTTTTTGCACGAATCGCTCTTTTTGTCTGGAAAACTATTATCTTTTAGATTAAATACAGTTTATACCGTGCAAAAGCCTGTGTTCCATGGGATAAATCAGCAATCCATTTTACTGACCATTTTAGATGAACCCAGATTTCTCAGGAACGGTACGGGCGATTTTTTGCACGAATCGCTCTTTTTGTCTGGAAAACCATTATCTTTTAGATTATATACAGTTTATACCGTGCAAAAGCCTGTGTTTCATGGGATAAATCAGCAAAGCATTTTACTGACCATTTTGGATGAACCCAGATTTCTCAGGAACGGTACGGGCGGTTTTTTGCACGAATCGCTCTTTTTGTCTGGAAAACCATTATCTTTTAGATTATATACAGTTTATACCGTGCAAAAGCCTGTGTTTCATGGGATAAACCAGCAAAGCATTTTACTGACCATTTTGGATGAACCCAGATTTCTCAGGAACGGTACGGGCGGTTTTTTGCACGAATCGCTCTTTTTGTCTGGAAAACCATTATCTTTTAGATTATATACAGTTTATACCGTGCAAAAGCCTGTGTTCCATGGGATAAATCAGCAATGCATTTTACTGACCATTTTAGATGAACCCAGATTTCTCAGGAACGGTACGGGCGATTTTTTGCACGAATCGCTCTTTTTGTCTGGAAAACTATTATCTTTTAGATTAAATACAGTTTATACCGTGCAAAAGCCTGTGCTCCATGGGATAAATCAGCAAAGCATTTTACTGAACATTTTGGATGAACCCAGATTTCTCAGGAACGGTACGGGCGATTTTTTGCACGAATCGCTCTTTTTGTCTGGAAAACTATTATCTTTTAGATTAAATACAGTTTATACCGTGCAAAAGCCTGTGTTCCATGGGATAAATCAGCAATGCATTTTACTGACCATTTTGGATGAACCCAGATTTCTCAGGAACGGTACGGGCGATTTTTTGCACGAATCGCTCTTTTTGTCTGGAAAACTATTATCTTTCAGATTATATACAGTTTATACCGTGCAAAAGCCTGTGTTCCATGGGATAAATCAGCAATGCATTTTACTGACCATTTTGGATGAACCCAGATTTCTCAGGAACGGTACGGGCGATTTTTTGCACGAATCGCTCTTTTTGTCTGGAAAACTATTATCTTTCAGATTATATACAGTTTATACCGTGCAAAAGCCTGTGTTCCATGGGATAAATCAGCAATGCATTTTACTGACCATTTTGGATGAACCCAGATTTCTCACGAACGGTACGGGCGGTTTTTTGCACGAATCGCTCTTTTTGTCTGGAAAACCATTATCTTTTAGATTATATACAGTTTATACCGTGCAAAAGCCTGTGTTCCATGGGATAAATCAGCAGAGCATTTTACTGACCATTTTGGATGAACCCAGATTTCTCAGGAACGGTACGGGCGGTTTTTTGCACGAATCGCTCTTTTTGTCTGGAAAACCATTATCTTTTAGATTATATACAGTTTATACCGTGCAAAAGCCTGTGTTCATGGGATAAATCAGCAGAGCATTTTACTGACCATTTTGGATGAACCCAGATTTCTCAGGAACGGTACGGGCGATTTTTTGCACGAATCGCTCTTTTTGTCTGGAAAACTATTATCTTTCCGATTATATACAGTTTATACCGTGCAAAAACCTGTGTTCCATGGGATAAATCAGCAAAGCATTTTACTGACCATTTTGGATGAACCCAGATTTCTCAGGAACGGTACGGGCGATTTTTTGCACGAATCGCTCTTTTTGTCTGGAAAACTATTATCTTTCAGATTATATACAGTTTATGCCGTGCAAAAGCCTGTGTTCCATGGGATAAATCAGCATAGCATTTTACTGGCCATTTTGGATGAACCCAGATTTCTCAGGAACGGTACACGCGATTTTTTGCACGAATCGCTCTTTTTGTCTGGAAAACTATTATCTTTCCGATTATATACAGTTTATACCGTGCAAAAGCCTGTGTTCCATGGGATAAATCAGCAAAGCATTTTACTGACCATTTTGGATGAACCCAGATTTCTCAGGAACGGTACGGGCGGTTTTTTGCACGAATCGCTCTTTTTGTCTGGAAAACTATTATCTTTTAGATTATATACAGTTTATGCCGTGCAAAAGCCTGTGTTCCATGGGATAAATCAGCATAGCATTTTACTGACCATTTTGGATGAACCCAGATTTCTCAGGAACGGTACGGGCGATTTTTTGCACGAATCGCTCTTTTTGTCTGGAAAACTATTATCTTTTAGATTATATACAGTTTATGCCGTGCAAAAGCCTGTGTTCCATGGGATAAATCAGCATAGCATTTTACTGACCATTTTGGATGAACCCAGATTTCTCAGGAACGGTACGGGCGGTTTTTTGCACGAATCGCTCTTTTTGTCTGGAAAACTATTATCTTTTAGATTATATACAGTTTATGCCGTGCAAAAGCCTGTGTTCCATGGGATAAATCAGCATAGCATTTTACTGACCATTTTGGATGAACCCAGATTTCTCAGGAACGGTACGGGCGATTTTTTGCACGAATCGCTCTTTTTGTCTGGAAAACTATTATCTTTCCGATTATATACAGTTTATACCGTGCAAAAACCTGTGTTCCATGGGATAAATCAGCAAAGCATTTTACTGACCATTTTGGATGAACCCAGATTTCTCAGGAACGGTACGGGCGATTTTTTGCACGAATCGCTCTTTTTGTCTGGAAAACTATTATCTTTCAGATTATATACAGTTTATACCGTGCAAAAGCCTGTGTTCCATGGGATAAATCAGCATAGCATTTTACTGGCCATTTTGGATGAACCCAGATTTCTCAGGAACGGTACACGCGATTTTTTGCACGAATCGCTCTTTTTGTCTGGAAAACTATTATCTTTCCGATTATATACAGTTTATACCGTGCAAAAGCCTGTGTTCCATGGGATAAATCAGCAAAGCATTTTACTGGCCATTTTGGATGAACCCAGATTTCTCAGGAACGGTACGGGCGATTTTTTGCACGAATCGCTCTTTTTGTCTGGAAAACTATTATCTTTCAAATTATATACAGATACCGTGCAAAAGCCCGTGTTCCATGGGATAAATCAGCAAAGCATTTTACTGACCCTTTTGGATGAACCCAGATTTCTCAGGAACGGTACGGGCGATTTTTTGCACGAATCGCTCTTTTTGTCTGGAAAACTATTATCTTTTAGATTATATACAGTTTATACCGTGCAAAAGCCTGTGTTCCATGGGATAAATCAGCAAAGCATTTTACTGACCATTTTGGATGAACCCAGATTTCTCAGGAACGGTACGGGCGATTTTTTGCACGAATCGCTCTTTTTGTCTGGAAAACTATTATCTTTCAGATTATATACAGTTTATACCGTGGAAAAGCCTGTGTTCCGTGGAAAGATGAGTTTTCGATTCTATATAAATTCAACGTTTTCAAAAATTTCAAGTGATTATTTATTTATTTTATTTAATATTCTAAGTAAGTCTTAAAAGAAATTTTTGATTTTATTTCGTAAAAAGAGTCAAAATGTATAAAAAAAAACTGCTCATTTTTTTCGCTCTGCACTCCATATTGAAAAATAATCTTGATACTATTATAAAGATCCTTATATCAATGTAACTTTTTTTTATAAATTTTCTGATTTTCTTCCGCTATTAATTCAACTATGTTTGCATACTAACCAGTATACATTATTATTTATTTATTTAAAAAAACTCATTTTATATGAAACAGAAAACGATCTAGTTTTTAAAATTTATTTTACCAAATAAGTTTTTCGGTAAAGATCCGATGATTGATAACTTCTGAAGGCTTTCCAAATTTCTATTGAAACAATTTTTTCATCTTTTCAATCAAATGTATCTGGCAATATTATCAATTTATCACCTAAAACAATCGCATTCGTATTGCAATTTTAAAATTTGTTAAAAATTCCAAGAAAAAACTTAGATAGTACTCATAAATTTTTTCATATAAATATGGAAAAAAGATAAAATGCGTTTTATATTTCGCCAAAATAATCGCCAACTTTTTTTAATTTCGCCAAAAAATCGCCATGTCGCCAATCACAAAATTGCGTCGCCAAGTGCCAATTCACACGTTGCAAGTCTTATTGATCAGCTTGCTACCTTATAGGCGAGAGAGAGTGAGAGAGAAACGTTTATTTTCCTCCTTCACTCTCGTTATAAAGTACCAAGCTGATCAATAAGACATGCAACGTGTGAATTGGGACCAATAAGGTTTATAAATCGCCACGTTTTGGCGAAAAATCGCCACATCTGACAGCCCTGCTCACTTCTAGTAGTCAGTGTTGCCATTTTGTAGGTAATTACCCGAACTGGGTGTAAGTTTTATTATCGTGGTTAATATCCCAAATGTGTAGAACACGTATTATTAAATTAAATAGTGGGCCATATCACAGAGTACAATTCCGTTCGGAATTGAAGAAAACATATTTGTTTGTTGATGGAAAGTGTATTTTGAGTTTTATTGCCTTTCAGATACAGACAACTCATACCGTTCATGAACACAAAAATGGTTTCATTCCGAAACATTTTTTCGTCATTTGCGCCATAATAATCATAAAGTCGCCTCTAAGATGCGCAAATAGACTACTGATTTTCTAAGCAGATTTTAATAATTTGGTAGCTTTTTTCAAGCACGAAAAAGCCTTTCGTGACCGCCCCTATTAGTATTTTAAGTATTTTTTTGTATATTTTATTTATTATTTATTTAAAGTCTTTAATATTATTTTTGGTAACATGGCTTTAATAAGAAAAAGAATCAAAATAGTATGATTCTTATTGATGCCATTTAAATGAATTTGTTGTTTTCTTTTTTGTAAATGTTTTTTATAAAACAAAACGTTTATTTTATATCAGGTGTAATTTGATTAAAATCGGATAATTTTGCTTCATTGCATGTGTAATTTTGAATTTTGCTGTTGGTAACCAGTGATGCCAGAAGAGCAGATTTATCTGCATTTTGCAGATTTTATACCCAGAAATTGCCAAAATCCAGATTTGAAGATTTCTGTGGAAATTCTTTACTTCTTGCACCATCATGAAAGAACCATGTGGAAATAGATTCAGAAGTAGGAATTTTATTAACAAAAGATTACTTAAAAATTAAAAATTCACATTGTCTTGACACATTAATATAACCGGACTTATGTCATCTGATTTTACACGAGATAACATGCATATGTACGTATGAAGTATATATTCATACTTATGTACTTATGCAAAATATCTTTAAAAGTTTCAATATTTGGTCTCTTGTAAATTTTCAATACGACCCTTGATAGTTTAAATAACATGTCAAATAATTAACTTTTAATTTGTTCTTTAAAATAACAAAGATGTGATTAAACCTAACTCAGCCAGAGTAATTTAATTTGGATAGATATTTTTTTTGTAAATGAAAATTCAAAAAAATATTTCCTTTTTTATACCTCGTAGCTCGAGGACCACTAGTAGATATTTACCAGAACTATTTTTAAAACTACAATCGATTTCAAATTCCAGAACATAAGCCGTATATTTTGAATTGAATTGTTATATCTTTTTCTAAATAAACAACAAAAAGTAATAAATGTGTTTTGAAGATTTTTCAAATCTTGGCGCAGATTTTGTTGATGAAAATTAATGGGTTTTTTTTTTTTGCTGATTTTACGTCTTAAAGTTCTGGCAACACTGGTGGTAACACTGATTAGAATAAGCTCTTTTTGTGGCTTAAGCTCTTTTTTTGTTGTTTAAGTTGAGAGAGGAACTGTTTTCAATAAAACAATGAGAGATTGTGTTCATTGATTGGTTTAAAAAATAAATAAAAAAGTTAACACATGTTGACAGTGGGACAAAAAAATTTTTTGAATTAAATCTTTAGAAAAACATTATAGGCTTAATTTAATTATAGACTAGGGAATAAAATACTGCATTCGATACCAATCAAAATTACAATACCATTTAAATAGAAATTTCAGTAGATATCGAATGCCTTAGTTTTACCCTGGCCATAGACTAAACTAAGTATATACCAGACTATAGGCTTGACTAAACAAAACTACAGACAGGAGTATTGACAACACTATCGACAAATCGACACAATTAAACAGACATGTTTTCCTTCCGAAATGATAAAAGACAAGACTAAAGCTGTTATGATACTTGCTATTTTTTGTATTTTTTCTATATTGGAGTGCAAATATATTTGCATAGGAAAACTGACTAAGTGTAAAGAGTATGATTAAATCATGAAAAATCTTGAAATGTCAAACAAATATACATGTTATCGATAAATAATCTAAGACTGTCAAAAAAAAATAAAAACATTTTTAACTTAAAATTGACATTTCCAGATTAATTGTTAGCACTGTTGCCAATTTTTTTAGTTTTTGATCGAAAGTAGCGGGTTTTAACTTTTTTTGTTGCGATTTTTAGCTTTTTTGACGGGTTTTTGTGGACAAAAAACGTGGGCAGTATTGTTTGTTTTGTTTACATTTTATTTTGGAATCGCAAACAATTTTTTTTTAATAAACAATAAAATTTAATGCAAATAATGTAAAATATTACGAATTACATCGTGAATTTGAAATCCCATATGAAGGGCACCTGCTTTATTTCACTGATCAAAAACAAAATAGTTTCATCTGCCCAAGCTTTTACCATTTTTTTTGTTTTAGTCAAAGAAAAAAATAAACATGAGAAATGTCAATCAGAAAAAGGGTTTGTTTATCAAATTGTATTTCTTGTTCTTTCTCGCATTTTTTGTTTCATTCAGTCAATCCTAAAAAATCCAATACAAAAAACAGCAAGTATAATAACACCTTAAAGACAGTAGTAAAGAAAAACTAAACAGGACTCCAAAAACTTTTCACAAGATTATAAACTGTCAATAGTCGGCTGGAATACCTCGACTATTAAGATGGTTTCTGTCTGTTAACCCATTAACATTCAAGCATGCATAATGCACTTATGGTTTACAACTCAACTCTAGCTCAGTTGCAGTTTTGTATTACGGCTTACAACTCTGTTACAGTGCGGTTAACAAATAACAACACATCACAAGCAAACGTTTTAATTTCAACTCAACTGAGTTGAGTTGTTACCGAAGAAGGGTATAGTATAGTACGCTGAAAGAGCTGGACTTGTAAAAAATAGTACCAACACAAAATCTATGCGCGCTGGAAATACTATCGCAGTAACCCTAAAAAACATACCACTCGGAGATGCGTTAAGTAGAAGTGATTGGAAAACATTGTTGCTGCTCTATGTTCCACATTGAAACTTGGATGATAATAAAATAATAAACTAGCTACAGCTGTTGCCTTATATATTTTTGATAAAATAAAAAACTTTTCTTTAGTATTTCTACCTTGTTATTAACAAGTAGTTCTGCCACTTTTGTTTATTTTAAACAAGTAAGAAAGTATAGTCAGCCAAATATGGATCTAGCTATGTTTTACATTTCATCAAAATCGGTTTTTCTAGTTTCTAAGAGGCAAAAATTTCCCCAAACTCCCCTCGTGGTCCTATTTTTTTAAAAAATGCATATCTTATTTGTCCATATAAATATGGACTCATCTGTTTTCAACTTCATTCAAATTGATTTGATAGTGGTCAAAAAGACCCTATTTCGATTGCAGTTTGTATTGGGGCTTTATAGAATTATGGACCGATTCGCACAATGGACACATGGACAGCCAGCCAGAAAGGGATTCTAAGTCGATCGGTATACCAAAATTTTAAGATGTTACACACATCAGCACAAATGCATAACACCCTCTCCACACTATTGCGGTGTGGGTATTAAAATATTATCATTTATTAGGTAAAATTATTTTCTAACAATTTCTAAATTATAACAATTTTTAAATATCAAATACTAACGAGTATTTCTTCTTTAATTAAAACAAATTTCCAAATATGCTTTCGTATCCTTGTAAAATAATAAAATTACAACATAAAAATTCGTACATGTTGTGTGACACATGTGACTTTAATATTTCTTTAAAGCTTTATTTCTCCCTTAAGAAAACCAACCACCTCTCCACTTTATTTATTTATATGAAAAAAAAACTATAAATAAAATTGCGTGTTGTCATAGTTAAAAAAAAACGCAAATAAAGCGACGGTCTAAATGACGGCAGCAAATTCTATTATTTTTTTTTTTGTTAAAGAACGATTACATTCAAAGCGTCAGGGCGTTAAAACGACAAGAAAATAATTTTTATCCAAATTTAGGAATAAAAACAATCATATCCTTCATTAAATTCGTCTTAGAAATGTGTTTCATAAATTACGTTCATTTTATGGTCGTCATAATTGGTCCACTGAACAGGCTATATTCAAGCTGTTGTGATCAAATTTCACCAGTTTCGCTTCATTGGACATTAATCAACCAACCCGTAGTCGAAGAAAGCGTACCGAGGAGAATATTGCTCTTGTATCGGCGTGTGTCAATGAAGATAGCAATATCTCAATTCGTTGATGTTGTTAACAAATGGGCTTGTGTTATTCGAAAGTTGAAGAAGAATTTGACTTGGTTGACATGTGATATCTATAAGACGGTGGTGATTAGGGATTAGGCGAATCCCGTATCTCGGGATTTTTAATTTATAATCCCGGGATTTTCGGGATCCCGATTTTTTTTTTTTATATTCTTTATTATTTTTACATTTTTTTTAATAACTTGTATAAAGATACGTGTATTTGTTGAAAAAAATTGTTTAAAATACATTTGGATAGATTTGACATGCATATGGACAATTTAAAATTGTATTTGAAAATGTTGAACAGAGTACCAGTTTTTATGCAATAAGTCGCACAATGGTTTCATTCATTCAATGAAAAGGTGAACTAACCTATAGGAATAACATAAACAGCATTGTACAATGTTGCCAACACATTTATTGTTGTGCAATAAAAATCAAGATGTCTTTTGATTGTTGCCAATATATTGTGCCACCTTCGAATAACACATTCACATTGGCGATATAATTGTACAATACGTAAAATTTAACAATTTTATTGCAAGTGTATGAGCCGCTTTACATTGTCTTTATAAATTTTGATCAATTAATAATTTAAGTTTGTTTTTATTATATTTTTAAAAATAAATAATATACTCGAAAATTAGGTTGTTTTTTATACAGTTTAAAATTTTTTTTATATTTGGGTTAAAAAAAATTTAAAAAGCCCGAAATATCCCGAAATTTTTTTTAAAAATGCCGTGAATCCCGGGATTCAAAATATCCCGAAAATTCCGGGATCCCGAAATCGAAATCCCGAAACATTTTCTTCAATCCCGAGTCCCGGGATTCAGAAAAACTAATCCCGATTGGAAGCCCTAGTGGTGACACGGCACGCGATACCATGAACCTATTGAAACGTGAGTTTGGTGAGCAATTAATCTCAGTTTTTGCAGCAGTCCACTGGACTATTTTTTTTGTTGGGAAACGTGACAGGGACAAGTCAGCCACAATTACAGCCCTGTTGTCGTCCACATTACAGCTGCCATACCGGCCGAAATGCTTGAAAAAATATATCAAAATTAGAGCTGACCTTCGGCGTTGGCGCGAGCAACATTAACATGAAATAATTATTAAAAAATAAATTGCAGTCATTCATTTATCGCCCCAAATAAATATTTTATTTACTTTTGCAAATTTTCAGTGATTTTTTTAATTTTCCAGATCCAAACGGTTAAAAATCGGCTGAATTACACATTTTCTAGCTAAATTGCTAAAAATTTAAATTTATTGTAATAAAAGACGGGACATTTTGAGAATATGTATATAATATTAATAGATTAAAGCAAAAAGCTTTTTTTTTTTATCTAAATTAAAGTATTGAATAATTTTCTTTTGTTAAAAATACGTTTCTTGGGCCTTCAGATAAAAACAGTTTGCTGAATTGTACATAATTTTCGTAGATGAATTGAATTTTTTTAATTAATATTTAAAACTTACTTATTTTAATTAACAAAAAAAAAAATAGAATTCTGAACATTTTAAATTTTTAAAATTGATGTAAACTTTTTATTATTAAATAGAATAAAAGTTTTTTTTATTAAAAAAAATTTAAAAACTCCAGCTTAGTCAGTCCTCGTCCATATTAAGAAACATTTGAGTTTGTTAATGAAAGGGAAAATACGAATGGAAAAGTGTACTTTGTTTCGTATACAAGCAGTTTTTGTGAGGTTATTGTTGAAAGAAAAATGCTTAAATGCTGTTAATGGAATGGTTGTAAGCAGCGTTGCCTTTTGGGTTACTTTTAACCAAAATTGGTAACTTTTTTCTCAATGTGTACTTGTGTACTTTTACTCCATTTTGGTTACTTTTTCAATTCAAAAATAAACAATTTTTTGTTTAGGAACAAGAACTAACCCCTTTTTTGACTCTTAATTTGTGTGAATCTAAACCCAATACTCTTTTCATCTACATACTTAAAAATTATTTTTAACCATATAAGGTAATAACTGAAACACTTTTCTAGATAAGGTCAAAGGCCTTCCGATCCCATCCCGTTTAGTATGATTATATTCTACCAAAGGTTGAAAGCTATAGCTCATAAAGGTTTCAAAATTGACGAAAATAAGTGTATACTTTATATAGGTGGTGCCACTTCCAACAAAAATTTCGAAAACTTATATAGCCTCTTGTTCTTTTCAGTCGGTTATATACTGTCAAGACTTTATAAAAATCGGTCCAGCGCCTTCTTTAGTCATATTTTTAAACTGAAGTGCAATTTAAATATGTAGTACTTTTGATACAAAATAATTTTGGTTACTTTTTTCCGCTTTTGGTTACTTTATTTTTACTCTTTGTTAACAAATTTTTTTTGGTCGTGGCAACGCTGGTTGTAAGTTTCCTATTAAAGTGCTAGCTTACGGCCCTAATCATGAAAACGCAACGCAACGCCAAAAAATTACATTAAAAGCAAAAACAAAGTCATAAATATTTTGTAATTTTGTTGTTGCTTTCTACAGAAATTCATGCCGTTTTAAAATTTTCAACGCCACAAGCTATGCAGCGTTTTAAATTTTAAAACGCAATGTGAATTTATGTAGAAAGCAAGAACAAAATTACCAAATATTTATGACTTTGTTTTTGCTTTCAATGGCGGTATTCAATGTTTGGTGCGTTTTAGGTTGCAACGGTTTGGTGTGCAATAATTTTATCATTGACAGTGAGCGGTATTTTAAGCAACTTTGCAATGCTAGATGCAAATTAGATAACAGCTTTTTTACGGAATTATTGGTCGTGAAAATTTACAAAAAAATGTGTTTGATTATTTTGTGAAATTGTTTTAAAATGCCACGTAGCAGTGCAAAAGAAAATATTATCGCAGCATTAGTAGAACTACGCCAATCGTTGGCCTTTTTATAAGATGCTTTAAGGTATCGAACCTTCCACCTTATAATATCCCAGGTTGCATCGATACCCCTTTTTTCAATAAATTTTTTATAAAACGTTTGAGCTGCTGTTGGTGTCTTAATAATAATAATAAAGAAATTGCTTTTGAAAATTTACGGACTTCTCTTAAATACTAACCTCTACGTTTTCTGACTGCTCCAAATAATTTAAGACAGTTTTTATTTTATCTGCTGTCCACTTTTTGTTGGGTTTTTCTCTTTTTAATTTTTTATTAAGAGTTGTCAGCTCCATATCTTAAATTTTGTTTCAGGATTCTAAATTATTGTTTACAAATGTCAGCTGTTCGAGTAGCAGTAATGTAAACGCAATACATGTAGCAAAAAAAAAAGCTAAACATTTTTAGTGTTGCGCAAAAGCAATGATGTGACAATTGCAATTCTGTATATTTTGTTGTTGGATTGGAAACAAAAGCTGCAATATTTTGCATTTGCACCTTCGCAAGACCATTCGCATCAAACACTGAACTCCGCTAATGTAATTTTTTGGCGTTGCGTTTTACATGATTAGGTCCTAATTCTTTTTTTCACAGCTGAATTAAAAATTTTAAGGTAAAATAAAAGAGCTAATTGGCAATATTTTTGTCTTTTGATACTAAATATATTCAAGGCTTTTTTTATTTTTTTTCTTATTTCAATTCTAAACTTAATGTTGTCTAGAGTAATAAGATTTATATAAGCTGAATTGATTTTTTTTTTAATTTGTATTAAAAAAATTAATATCTTTATGTTTGAAAATCCGAACTGCTGATTCTTTTTCTTTTTAAAGCGAATTAAAACTGGTTTTGAATAAAAAATTACTCAATAGTTGTATTATACCAAAATTTATCGGTAGAAATAATTTTCTAAATTTAAAATAAATTTTTGTCGCCCCAGTAATTTTTTTTTAAATACATATTAAAATACTTAGGTTTCTGAATCCAGAATTTTTTAGCTGAATTATAGTGTTTATCTAAAATTTAGTTTTAAGTTGATTTTACTTTGATTTAAAAAGGATTTATTATTAAGCTGAATAGCCTTTTTAAGCTGAATAACACAAAAAATAAGCTTTATTATAAATTTAATTAAAATTAAATAAAGGATAACGATAACGATAAAAAACTTGTAAGCTAAATCCACTTATTCGTAATAGAGTAGCCGCCTGCAGTCGTTATTGTGTTTTTTTATGGTATACGATAATGAAAACAAAAAAGAAAACCAACTATGTACTTATTATTATTTCGTATTAAACAAAAACAAACCTGTTTTTTGAAAGTGTAGAATTCTCTTAGGCCGTTGTTTAACCCACCCACCCCTGATTTCGGCCTCTAGTAAGTTAAGCTCCCCCTTTTTAGGTGTATATTAAATTGAGCGTGTGGTTATATCAACATTATCTAACTGCAATAAATAATCTCTTTTCTTTTTTTACCTGATTTTCGTTTTCTTTTAGCAAAAATAAATCGAACCCTTTTTTAGGTTTAACATTTTGCATTAGACTATGTCTAGTAGGGTCTGTTATAAATAAATCTTTTCTATTAAATTCTCCACAATAACATTACATGTTTTTTTTTTTGGAATTTCTCGTATGTAAAAATGTGTAATTTGCATAATATTTTAGGACTAACTACTTTGCAGTAAATGCAAATTAATCCAATTATGATATTGTTGCATTTTAAGCAGAAAAAAATAAAAGAAGAATTACTTTGTAAGAAAAAAACAACCCTAAAAAACAATTTTAATAGTGTTTTTTGTTCACTTTATTTTGTTTGTAAGCTTTGCGTGTCAAAGTGTTATTCACATTTTTTCATTTAAATTTATTATTGTAGATGATTTTTGTTGTTTAAAATTGTTCTTACAATTTGCTGCTTTTATGTATTGTAAAATCGAATTAATTTTTTATAAAAGATAAACAAGAAAAGAAATTTTAAATAAACTTTAAAAGAATTGATTAATTTTTTTGACTTTGAGGGGTTGCCAGATTTAGAGGAAAATTTTTCTGGTTTACTTGGCGGTTTTTGAAATTTGTTTTGATACTTTGGTCAAATATAAACAGCTTGTCAAACACTTTCCGTTTGCGAAAAAAATAAAAATTATAAATTTTTCAAGAAATTTTATTATGCTTCTTTTTTATGAAAATTTCTGTCTTTTAATTTTTGTCATGTAAAAGGAGACTTAAAATTGACTTAAAAATGCTGTCATGTTTACAAATTTTAATATAAGATAACTTTAGCGTTTTTGGAAAATTAAACTATTTTAAATGGGTTTATTGAAACTTCAACCCAGTCATTCAGGCCGAGATAATGGTCATCTACACAGCCACGAGACACATTAAGTATGGGGAGATATCTGCCAGGGATATCCGCTTGGGAACTGTTCAACATATGATATATATAATGCCACATATCGCACACAAATTTTAACTTATTGCTAGTCAGAGATGGTTCGATGAACCAATTCGTGGGAGGGCCAGAAAAAACTCTCTTATTAAGTAAATTTTGTGTTGTTTCTGTAATTTGTTTTAAAATAACATAAAATGGCGATCATACATGTATTCAGTTAAAAAACTTGAATTAAGTACACTAGTCTATAAGATCGTACACTGCAGACTCACCGATTTCATTACTGGAGTTTTGTCCTGCATACATACTACATATTTGAATTAAATAGTGACTGAATATAAAATTCACAATATGATAACAAAACAAAAACATGTGAAAAAAGTTGCAAGTTTTTTTATGTTAGCAATGATAACAAAAAATGACAAGCTGTTAAACAAAATCGCCCAAATAATATAAGTGGTAAAAATAGCCAAGTTAATCGCCAGCTATATCAGAAATCGCCATAAAAGTCGCCAGTCGCCAAATGGAAAATCCCATCGCCAAACACGTTTCAAAATCGCCACGTTTGGCGAGAAATCGCCATATCTGACAGCCCTGCTAGAAACTAGGGGTCCATTGCAATGAATTGTCTTTCAATGTCCAGCATTCGGAGACCTAAGCCTCAAACTGTTTGTTCGAAGAACCTTGAGGGACAAAACTTGTTTATCTGACATTGATTTGAATAGAATCCACTCCTTTGTTGAGCTGAGCTGAGTAAAAATGTCGGTAGACAGTGAAATATGGTAACCCAATGGGAACTAATTGATTGACGTCTTGTCAAGCCTTTATATATTTCTGCTTTCCAACGGCTTAAATGCTATGACCCCTTTTACAAAACAGAAATTGAAAGGTAGACAGACGGAGTTTGTAGGCGAGAGAGAAAAAAAGTATAATATGTCACGCATACAGCGGCACCCCCTTATCAACAAATTTCGTCTTTTTGTATTGTGAAAGGGGGTAGGTTGCCAAATGATTGGGTTAACTTTTTGTAGAATTTTTACAAAAAAAAGGTATTTCATGAAGTTTTTAGTGGTTTGGTTTTTTCAATGCTTTTCATCAGATTTTTTTACAACAAAAAACCTAGATTTTATTTAATTAATTGTTTTGTTTACTTGCTTCCAACATTTGTAAACAAAAATATAAAAAACAATGTTATTTAAATAAAAATCTTTACAAAAAATCAACCAGGGTTTTTTCTTTTGAAACGTGTATAGTAGGGTGTCCCAAATTTTTTTTTTTTTGTCAGAGGCTCAAGCATAATTTGAAAGCTTATAGGTTCCAGTATTTTTGAATTTTTTTTTTTTAAATTTTTAGGAAGAGGTTTAGAGGTCGCGCAAATCAAGTCTTTGTTAAAAATCTGGTTTTTCGGCCTTTTTTCAAACTTGACTCATAACTTTGTCAATAACCACGTTCATTTAATTTTTTGACCGAATATTTCTAAAGAAAATTTCAACAAATAGAAACTGGGAATTATTTCCTTCCGAAGGTTACTTTATATTATATTCAACATTTTTCATTTTTCGAATTTATTCTATGAGCTAAATTTCAGTTATGTATTTTATAATGCTTTTTTGAAATAGTTCTATCCTTTAATTTAAGTCATTTCTGAAAAATTGAAGGAATAGAACTATTACAAAAAAGCTTTATAAAATACATAACTGAAATTTAGCTCATAGAATAAATTCGAAAAATGAAAAATGTTTAAAGAAAATTTCCCAAATTTTATATCCATATGCAAAAACTTTAAGTTCCGGCAATATGTTTGTCCATTACGATTCCACATATTAAGTTCTTTTGTAATTTTTTAACAAATTCTGTAAAAAACGGTTAATTACTTTTCAAATTTATATGAAAGGTATAAAAACTAGTGACGCGATTTTGAGTACCGATAAGTTCTAAACAATTAAGGAAAAATTGGAATTTTGTCCTACAGTTTCCGAGTTACACTATTTTTATAGTTTGTACCTTAAAAATGGTGATACTTTTTTCGTTATAATTATTGTATATTTCCATTAATTTTTATAGTTACGTTTTAACTGTCATTAACTTCTGACATTTATTGATCTTAACCGTTACACGCTGTCATTTTCACTTTCTATTTTATGTGTGCTCCAGGAGCTATCAATCGGGCTCGCTGGATAATGAAAATTAACTATTCTTTGAAAATATGCATTTTTTGTCTTATAAAGACAAATCAACAGTTGATGCCTTGTTTGAATTTAGTTAATTTATTTAAAGAATAAATATCAAATATTGGCACGTCTGCCAGTGCCCTCGATACGCTCCTCTCAATGATCTGAGCCTATTAAAGGAATTGGATAGTTATAAAATTATTAATAAAGCAGTTGCAAAAGCCTCGCTTTAACTTTTCTAGGTCATCAGTGGTACTTTACTCCGAAATTGGCTGCCCCAGCGTTTTTTGATGAACGTATCGACACCAAAACTTAGCACTTAATGACAAAAAAACTTGCAGATACTCCATGCAGCGATTATGAAGTAGAAAATGTAACTTTAACAGAAGAAAACTTTAGAAATAAAGAAATTCAACAATTCATGTCTAACTTTTTTTGAAGCTTGCAATATTTCAATAGATTTTTTAAAAATAGATGCACAGAATTGGAAACCCAACTAGTCAATTCAAGAGGCAAAGAAAAAAGTTCAACAATTACAAGGAGTAAATGATGTGGCAGAACGAGGTGTGGCTTTGGCTGATACTTATATTAATGTCACAACTTCTGAAACTGATTACCAGAATTTATTGCAAGGTATATAACTACATCGCAAGAACCGCAATAAATGATTTTTCACAGAGCAAAATAAAATTTTTTTTTTTTTTTTTTTGTTGATTGGGTAAGATTGGTGAACTGGCAAACAGCTTATAATAACAAATACTGGGTATAAAGAAAAAAACGAGTATAACTCAGGAACGGTAAGAACAAATTTAAGAATTGTTTATTCATATTAATAGGAATTAATTTGTCTTTCAAAGTGCATCATTAGTTTTTTTCGTTTTTATTTAAACTTAAAAAGTTGTAAAGCGTTATTACAAATTTTTTTTTAAAAAATTACGAAAAATTGTAATTAATGTGTAGTTTATAGAACACGAGCGCCTTACTCGTCCGTTCAACTTACATTTAAAACAAAAACAAAATTTCGAAAATTGTTTTTGTTTTAAATGTTAGTTGAACGGACGAGTAAGGCGCTCGTGTTCTATAAACACCACATAAGGGTATCTAAATGAGTAAACTCATCACCAAAACTTATAATTTTTTCACACAGGAATAAAGCTTGGATATTTTTCTTTAAAACTGTTTCCTCAGCAGTGAAGAAACTCGATGGTATTAACCAAGTTATGAGTAAAGTTAAAAAAAGGCCGAAAACTCCGTTTTTTTATGAAAACTCCATTTGCGCGACCTCTAAACCTATTCCGAAAATTCTTAAAAAAAAAACCAAAAATACTTTACCCTATAAGCTTTTAAATTTTAATTGAGCACCTATGAAAATCAGAAAGAAAAAATTTTTTGGGACACCCTAGTGTATAGTGTATTGATAATAAATCTTATTAGTTCTAAAAAAAATTGTGATATATGTAAATATAAAATAAAAACAAACAAGTTGTTAAAAATAGAACTTTAAAACACTTGTGTGTTGTGTTTGGTAGTAAAATAAATTTTTTAAAGTTTAATTCTCTAAGAGGAAAGTTCACAGAAATTGTTTTAGAAACTTAAACTAAAATCGAAAAAAAAACTTAATCAGAAACCTTTTGTTTTTATTTCTTTGCAACAATCCCTCTACAGTCTTACACTTTTTTCTGTATTATTTAATCTACATTGTTTTAAATGAATCTGTAATACGAGTTGCTTTCAAATTAATTAATATTTAAATGTCAATTTTATTGTTTGAACTGCAATATTATTTTTTATATGTTAGCAATATAACAATAATTACAATGATTATTGTAATTCAGGACAACTTCAATGAGATCAAATACATACTGTAATTTTTTTTAATTACATATAAACTTTGTAACCGTAATTTTAAATGAGTAATAACAATTGATGTCGGTTAAATTAATAATGATTAAAAGTTATATTAAGTAGAGGTTTACTGCTTTATTTATAAAAACTAAAACAGGGGGTCTACTCTCTATTGCGATGCGAAAACAATTTCGACGCGAAAGCTTAATGCCAACTTGGTACTCTCTATCACATTCGCAAAATTTTCTGAAAATTAAGCAATAGTGGCAATAAAAATTTGAAATTGCGCGAATTTACAGTAATGAAATGCCAAAGTGTGTAAAAATATTTGAAATTGGAAAGTTTAAATAAAATAAAGTGATGATTTACGAAAAGAAAAAAAAATTAAAGATGCGATAGACACATGCGCAAACGTATTGAAGAGTACCAATCCCTTGATTTGCTACAATTTTCTTTTGCATCGCAATAGAGAGTAGAAGCCCAGGCTAAAAAAGGTTTATTAAACAAATTCCGTTTCATAAACACTTTATTAACCAGTTTTATTTTTTTTATAAATACGTCCGTTAAAGTATAAATGGTAAATAAATTTAATTTTTTAATATAAAAATTAAAAATTAAATAGAAGGAAAATAAAGTTAAGGGAAATTTTATGTTTAATTTTTGAGAAATTTTTATTTATTTTTGCTACTGCTAGCTAAACAACAAAAAAAACTTTTAAACCCAAAATTACATTAAATATTTGTTTACAATTAAGTTGTTGTTTTTTTCAATACATTTCAAAAAAACTGTAAAAGCCAAGTAAAATGAAAATCTTTAAGTAAAATAATCAATGCTTTTTTTAACACGCCATATTGACAACACTGTCTTTTAATCTCGTTATTACATTAAGGAAGCAAAAGATTTTGTTTTACAAAACTTTTAAAATGGTAAAACAAGGACCTTAAATTGTTTGAATATAAAGTAAATTACATTTTTAACAACCAATTTTTTTTTTTTTTTAAGTTTTTGCATAGATTTTTTCTGAAATTTTTTTTGGAAATTTATTTAAATTTTAGCTGACTTACTTCAAATAATAAAACGTGCTGCAGCAATTTATGACCTATTGGCAATTTCTTTATTTAGGTTGATATATTTTTTTAAGTTTTAAGTTATAATCACTATTTGTTTTAATTATTACGTTTCTTGCACAATGGGTTTCATATCACTCAATATTTCCATTTTTTTTTTTTTTTTTTTAACTTTTCAAAATTTTCTTCTATTTTTATGAAATAATCGCACTTGCCATATTTGCCAACAAAACCATTTTAAGACTAAAGTCCAAAATTTTTTCTAAACTTTTTTCAGTTTTTTGAAGTTTGTCTCCCATGTATTTTAGCTTTTTAATTAAAAATTCATTTCACATTTTATCTTTCAACAAAATAAAAGAATTGTTTGCAAGTTGTAAACGATTTTAGCACAGAAATACAAAACATTTTTAACAAACATAAAATAATTTTAAAACGCCCGAACTATAAAAACACATTGTATGGAATGACCAAACAATTTAAATGGCAAATGGATGTATGGATGATTAGTTTTTTTTTTTGTTTTATACGAACTGTCAATCTACATACGACATAGAAAATAAAATGTAAAATAAACAAACAAAATAAAACAAACCATCAGGGGCGTTTTCAAAAAAATAATTGTTAAAAAAATAAAGAAAAAATTTTAAATCTAAAAAGGGGTGTAATTTATATTTTAAATAAAAGATAAAATTAAAAACCGTTTTTGCAAAACTTGATAATTTTTCCAAAACATCACTGTAATTTAATGGTGTTTTCTTTACGCCCCTGTTTTTATTGGAAGATTGATACCGTATTTAGTTTTACATGTAAATATGTATGTTCGTACATATTTGTTCTATACAATTTATTATTTCTGTTTTTTTCTGTTCAAATTGGTGATAATACAAACTGCATACATTAGACTTTAAATAAAAGCCAGAGGTTCCCCTTCAAATTCCTTATGATAAATAATTTTTGAGATAAACCCTCAAAAGTAACTTAAGTTAAGCTCAATTTAAACATAATTTTCATAACTTTTTCATAATGCTATCAAAGTAATTTTTAGGAATAAAAAATTGTTAATCCCATCAACAATAAATTTCAGTGTTTTTTTCATAATGTTCATAATTTTAACTTATTTTGTGAAAATAACAAGAGTTTTTAATAAAAACTGAAAAACTAGTAAAAATCATAAAACAAAAAAATCGCTTTATTGACAGCACTGGTTGTAAATTATTCTTTTACAAACATTTTATGGTTGTAAATTGTTTTCTTTTACAAACATTTTAGGAAAATTCTGAACAAATGAATGTTAAAATGAACAAGAGTGCTATATTCGTTTATGTCGCATCTTATATACCCTTTAACCAAGATGCTTGTACCAAATTTGGAATTTTGGCTCTTGCTCATCGCCTGATATCTATGTATTTGTAGGGAAAGTGCCACGCCCATTTCTCTAAGCCCATTTTTGTTAGAGATGTTGTATATTGATAAGCCAGCTATGTGTATCAAATATCAACAATTGTTCTCTTACTTTTCTTTAGATCTATTGTGTGCCACGCCCACTTTTACGCAATCGCCCACATTTTTTTTGCATGTTTACAGGGTTGCTATATAAAATTTTTAAATATTAGCCAAGTTTACGAGGATTAAATTTATTTATTTAAATTAATTTTTTAATGTTTTTCATTGGGAACTTTCAATATTTTTTAGTCACATTTTCCATTTGTATGATGACTTAAAATATTTTCTTTATGATTTTATAAGACTTGACTATAATAGGTTGTTTACTGCAAGAGATCTTTGATCCCTTATTTGCAAATCACTGATTTACTATAGTAAAAAATCAAAAATCTACACACGGGCGCAATTTGTCACGTTGAAATACAATTTAGTTTTTTTTTACTTTAATCGCACTAATTTATAGTTTTTAGTACCTGAAAGACAGTCAATAACAATCAATACAAATGATCAATGTTCTTTTGATCAATAAATAATTATCAATGAAATTTTTTAAATTAAAAACAGAAAATGCGTAATAAACCCAAACAAACACACACAAACAAGTAGTTGCTTCAACGGGTTATTTTTGTTAAAAAAAATTACCATTTTGCTGTTGTTTTTACTTAAAACAAACCTATCCCAATAGTGACAAAACTTACCCCTTTCCCACCCACCCACACAACATTTGTTTTTGTGGTGAGATAAGCAGATAATCTTGTTTGAAAAGAGCAAGAGGGATTAGGAGAAATGATGTGTGTATTTGTGAGTAGCTGTATATTTACATCACAACGACCATATTGTTTGCAAGTTCTTCTTTGCAAATTGGGGATTTTTCAATAAAATAAACTTGAATTTCCTTTAAAATTTGTTTAATTTATTAAATCTATCATTTAATCTAAAAATGTTTAGCATACATATACCTATGTATATTTACAAACTTTAACAATTTTACAAAAGAAACATTAAGAAATTTTATTCAGTTTATACTATTAGTAGTATACATACATATATGTAAGTATACCTCCAAACCTATCTTTTTTAAACTTTCCCAAATTTTTATAGAAATTTCAGAGGAAACTTTTAAAACTTAAAACAAAAACACTGGAAAAATGTTTAGACAAAACATGATTTAGGTTAATATGATTAAAAGTAAACAAAAATGTTTACAAATTTTAGAATTTTTGTTTTCGTTCTGGCATTAAATGCAAATATTTAGAGAAATAGGAATCTTTAGGAAAATTTTAAACATGTTTTGTTAACTTTAATAAAATATGAATGTATTTTAATTAAAGTAAACATGTTTATAAAAATCTTTAGTAATTTTATTTTAAAGAGATAAGAATCAGACAAAAAAAGAATATCTTCAAAATTTCACTTGTCTAAAAATATGAGAAACATCAATGCTTTAGAAAATTTTGTTATAAACAAACTGAATAAAACCTTATTTCTTTTAAAATAAACAATATTTTTTTCAAAAGTTTTGCAAATTTGTGCTAAAGTTTCTTCTGGGATTTTCAACAAATCGTCTAAAGGTATACGGAGATGATACTTATACCTACTAGATTAACCCGGTATGCTTTGCATAAAGATCTCTTTCATTTCGCGTTGCAAGTGTGGAGGCTAGCGGCGATGACATGAATTTTGTTGCACTGAACTCCGCTACTGTGAAAATTAATGGAAATTCGGTTTAGTAATTAAGGAGTATTAAAGCCACAAAGAAACTAACACACAATATCCATTCATTCGATGTTTGAAGGTTTGTAAAAATTCTTATACAGATTTTTAAAAACTACTTGTCTTAAAATAAAATTGCGAGGCATTTGAAACTAACAGTTATGTCGAAATCACACAAGAGCTTACTAAGCGAGGCGACCGTCTAGATGATAATCAATTCGTTCGACTTGCCAGCTAAGGGTAAACTCGTGAGTCCACATGCTTTGTATCCAGGGCATTGGGACTGGCTACAGTTGGGATCAGATTAGAACAGTGATATCAGTAACAACTGGGCACTGGCCTGTAGGAACTCATGCGAGATCAATGGGTATTGAATTAATTTCTTCTGTGCAAGTTGTCATGACGAAACTTTTCTTCATTTTCGCTGCCAGTGTCCGGAAATTCGGAACATTAGCTGGAGATACCTAGAGTTATTTTTCTGTATTACAAAGGGACCCAGGTAAGTTGTATTATTGATGAAACTCTTGAAACGAAACTCTATATGGAAACTTAAGCAGTTTTTATCAGTTATTTTTATATTTGAGAACATTTAAAATTAAATTTTGTTCTGCGAGTTAATGCCCTAAACTTTTTCTAAGAAATGAATTATATTCTCGCTTTATATTAAAAATAAATATTCATTTCTTTGTGTTTGCTTTGAAGCGCGCTTCTCTTGCATTTAACTTTTTTATACCCTCCACCACAATTAGTTGTGAAAAGGGGATATTAAGTTTGTCATTCCGTGTGAAACTTTTTTATTATTCATCTCAGACCCCAAAAAGTATATATATTCTGTCAATCTGTTGAAAACACGCTCACTTTCGAAAAACTCAAAAGAACTAAACAAACTGGGTGTTATCCTAAGCAGTTTGGGATTGAGATTCAGCAAAATCCGTTTAGTAGGATCAGAGCTATGAATCAAAATGTGGAACCACCACCTAAAAAAAATTGATAATTTTGTTACAAAAACTAACATAAATGGTGGAATAATGCACAGAATGACATAAGATTTTGCAAGAATTCGTCTTATTCAACTTAAAATCATGCTGTAAAATTTCGTGAAGATCGGTCCATAATTTACCCTAGGCCCCATATAAACCCTATTCCCGGATAACAGTTTAGTACGCCTAAGACCATAATTAATGATGTTATCATAACAAAATTTGGCTCGTCACAGTTTTATTGGACTAGAAATGATAATGTTAAGTTTCGTGAAGATCGGTCCATAATTTACCCTAGGTCCCATATAAACCTTACTTCCGGAAAACAGTTTAGGACGCATGAAACCGTAAAAAATAATGTTATCATAACAAAAAGTGGTACATCAAAGTTTTATAGAACAAGGAAAAATACTGTGAAATTTCGTGAAGATCGGCCCATAATTTACCCTAGGCCCCATATAAACCCTACTTCCGGAAAACAGTTAAGTACGCCTAAAACCGTAAAAAATAACGCTATCATAACAAAATTTGGTACATCAAAGTTTTATAGGACAAGAAATAAAACTATGTAATTTCGTGAAGATCGGTCCATAATTTACCCTAGGCCCCATATAAACCCTACTTCCGGAAAACAGTTCAGTACGTCTAAATCCGTAAAAAATAATGCTATCATAACAAAATTTGGAACATAAAAGTTTTATAGGACTGGAAATAAGACCGTGAAATTTCGTGAAGATCAGTTCATACTTTACCATAGGCCCCATATAAACCTTTCTCCCGGAAAACAACTAAGTACGCCTAAAAACGTAAAAAATAATGCTATCATAACAAAATCTGGTACATCACAGTTTTATAGAACTAGAAATGACAATGTGAAATTTGGTGAAGATCGGTGCATAACTTACCATAGGCCTCATTTAAAGCCCACTCTGGTAAAATAATTAAATACGCGGTAAACTTTCTTCCAGTTTAGCTTCATATGGCCAGAAAAAATGTTATGCAATTTTTACCTTAGATTCCATTTTAGCAGCCTTCTGAAATTCACTGCAAACGCTTTAACTAATTGCACCGCTGTATTGAAATTTATGTTTTTTAATGCCAGAAATCGTTCTGCAGAATTTGGGATGATTGGTTCATAGCTTACTATGGCTTTTATATAATTTGTTCTCTTGAAAATAATTTAAGTTCATCTTAAACTGATATTCTACTCAAACTTTTAAAAATTGATTCTGATTGTCGGTCAATAATTTTATATAGGTCTAAACCGCAACAAATTTTAATGCAGATGTCTGTTTTTACAAAGATTATAATAATAAATAGACATCATACAGATATTACTCCTAAAACATTCGAAGTGTCGGTGGAGGGTATCAAAGATTCGGCACAGCCGAATATAGCACTCCTTCTTGTTTTATTTTACTTTTTCTAAAAGTTTTTTTTTTAATCTGTTCTGTTTTAAATTGCATTTATTTATTTATTGAAACTAGGTCAATTATTGCAGATAGCAGGCTTGTTATTCTTTTTATTATAAATATGACATTTTTATTAATTGCTAATTCAATAATAATAATAAAAATTTAGTTTTTTTTATTAAATAACAAAATTTTTTTCAGTTCAAATCTTATTGACTATTAAATATTGAATAATTCAAATCAATTTTTTTAAAAGAGATAATTTTATTATATTTTAAATAAACATCTTCCGCATTTTTGTTTGTAATAATTTATAATAGAAAAATGATTGACGTTGATTTGTTAATATAGAAAAAATCTTAATTAGCTAAAGATTGATTTAATAATAAATAAATTACACTCGAAGAATTTATTGAAAATTAAATTCTAAAATACAAATTCTACTTAATAAAATGGGCGTTATTTTAAAATTATAACATGAAAAAAATTTATTATTTTCCTTTAACGGAAACGTTTTTCGTGCAAATTGGGATCCCGAAGGCAACCAAACTAGAGTTACGAAACAGACCTAATAGAAAACGATAAATCGCCCATTTGCTGCAACGTCCGTCATAACTCAAAATAATAAATTTTAAAGTTAGTGATGTAGAATTGTTCGCTTTGTTTTTCTTTATATTGTGTATAAAATTAATCTGTAAATCTTAAACACTTTCCCCTATTTGAAGAGAATGTGTCATTATCTTTTGGTGCGACCAAATTAAAAACATTAAACACGTTTTTTTCAAAATGTATTTTTTTGAGTTATGACGATGTTGCAGCAAATCAGCAAAATAAGGAAACATCAAATGCCTCTGGCCATTAAATAAAAAAACAAAAAAATAAAAGGCCAAAATAAAAAGGCAAATATCAATAAAAAAAAATTAATTGCCACTAAAACTCAAATGCAACGTGACCAAATTAAGAATTTAATAAAGAAGAATGGCAGAAAATTTTAATGATTGTTTTTTTTTTTTTTTGTTTATTTAACTTTATTTAAATGAAGATACATTTAGGGGATTAAATAATAGATAAAGCTAACGAAGCGTTTCCCTTATGCTGGCAAAGTATTTAGTAGTGGGGGCTTACAAGGCAAATTCATTTTTCAGGTGGCGTTGAAAGCACAGCTCTGCTACTTTTTTTTCTAAATTAGAAAGAAGTGTTTTTGACATATCGAAAAACGAAAGCAACAAATAAAATACAATGTTGTGTTTTTGGTGTTGTTACTTGTTGTAGTATCGCCACCATCGCCTTAGGTACTTATTTTTATACTTGCAGAGTTGTATAACGACCTGCGGACGACCAGGCAATAGTGGTGACTGGAAAGTTCGAGAGCACCATCACGGAGGTGATGCAGGGTGCTCTCAATAGGGTTCTTGGGTGGTGCCATGAAAGGGGGTTGAGTATCAACCCTAGCAAGGCGGTCGTGATACCGTTCACGAGGAGGTACAACTACAGGCTTGAGAGGCTAGTAGTGGACGGAATGGAGGTTGAGTACTCCAATGCGAATTGTTCTCGACAGACGGCTTAATTGGAACTCGCACTTGGATCAAACCCTCGGGAAAGCGGTAAGGGCCTTCTTGGCATGCAAGAGCTTATTTGGGAGAACTTGGGGGTTTGGTCCAAGTATGGTAAAATGGCTATACTCTACGATGGTCAGACCGATAATTACTTACGGATCATTGGTATGGTGCCCTAAGATTCGGCTGGAGACTGCAATGAGGAAGTGCAACAGGCTGCAGCGGATGGTGTGTCTGGCCCTGACGAGGGTAATGCGCACATGTCCCACGGCAGCACTTGAGGTTATAGTGGGCATACTACCACTACACATCCATATAAGGAGGACTGCTATGTCCAGTCTTCTTAGGATCAAGCTGACATCGGGACTTGCTGAGATCCAGGGGCATGCCAGCTTGATGGACATGGCTCCGGGCCTATCTGTCTGTACAAGGGCAGACATAATGACCACGGAACTGGTCTTCAACAGAAGGTTCAGGGCAATCATTCCGGACGAGAGGACCTGGAGTGTTGGGAATTCATGTCGGGGAAACCATGAATTGCACTAGTATACTTACGGGTCAAAATTGGAGCACGGAGTGGGTGCAGGGGTTTTTGGACCTAATACACGACTCTCGATGGCAATGGGCGAATCACCGAGTGTTTTTCAGGCCGAAATTTGCGCCATTGATGTGTGTTGCAGCAACATTCTTGATAGGGGAATGGTTGGCGGCAGTGATGTGATTTTCACTGATAGCCAAGCGGCCATTAAAGCACTCTCTTCTTGGAGAATGTCCTCGAGGCTGGTGCCGGAGTGCCGTGGAAAGCTACAGGAGCTGGGGACAAGGGGCAGATTGACGCTCTGCTGGGTGCCGGGGCACTCAGGGATCCCGGGTAATAAAATGGCTAATGAGCTGTCCAGGGCTGGTTTTAACGCGCGGATGATAGGTCCCGAGCCCTTCTGTGGACTAAGTTGGGCAGGGGTCCAGTCCGTCATGGAGGACTGGGCTCTGGGCGAACATAGGGGATACTGGGTATCGCTTCCGGGAATGCGTGAGGCAAGGAGATTTATCTCTCCCGGGAAAGTAATGAGGACGAATGGTCTCGGCAGACGGGATCTGCGACTGCTGGTGGCCTATTTGACTGGTCACCACACGATCAAATACCACCTTTATCGGATGGGCCTAGCTGAGGATCAGGAATGCAGACTGTGTCTAGACGGGGACGAGACGACGGAGCATGTACTGTGTGACTGCCCGGCGCTGGCATGGGCCAGAAGGGGGCACTTGGGGCATGGTATAATGTTTGCGTCCCGAATCGGTGGTATATCTGCAAAGGCCCTGGTTGGGTTCCTTTGGGAAGCAGAGGGTCTTTTGGCCAACTAAGGGGAGTGGGTACAATAGACCTAACCTGGTCGCGGTACCTGTCACTGTGGGGGAAACCTCCCCGCTTTATCGTTGAAAAAAAAATAACAAAAATCAATTAATAAACGGATTGCTATCAAAATGCAACTCTATTTGAAAATACATCTGCAAAATTTAACTAACAGCCAACACGTACGTTACAAAATCGAAGCTGAAGGAAAAATTTAAAAGAATTTTCTTTCTGTATGGCCCTAAGCTCCTTGCAGGAGTTGAAGCATCCAATATATACTATACAAAAATTAAATGCTTGAAATATTTAGTAATGAAAAGCAAAAGAATTTACCGCACCACTTTTCGCTTTGTAAATGAAAAATTCTATAAAGAAATTTTTCATGTTTTACAATTAAAATTCATTTCAATCTCTTTTAAACAATTAAAAGCCGTTAAATTTATGATTTTCTAAAAAGCAAAACGATAGTAACCCTGAAAATTACCGCCATTTAATGAAAAAAGAGAGCAATTAGTTTAGCCAGCCAGCCATGACACCAATTTTTGGGTGGGTGTGAAGGTGTCAAGTGTAAACTAAAACCAACAAACTTAACTGTGACAGTTCAAAAAGGTGATGCCATTGCCAACCACCCTTTTTCATTTACAGCGTTCGAGCATACAATTTGCAATTGTAATTATAAATTTAAATGCCGGTAATTTTTCCATAACAAAGCACACCCTCCTAAATTTAAAAATTCGTTTGCAAAAGAGAGAATACATAGACTTTTTAGTAATTATCTGCAATTATAAATTAAATTTTACATGTTTTTAATAGAAAATTTTTTTTTTTTAACCCTAGACTTTTTAAAGACGCCACAGACTATGCATGTCTTTCTTTGTCATTATCGGCCTGTGAAAATCTTTTTCACGTGTTCTCAACATATTTATCATTATCTCGTGAGGAAATTTTCTATGTTAGACGTTGTTTTTCTTGCTTTTTATTTAGTTTTCAAGAATTCTTGACATTTTAAAGAATTTTTTCATTTTCTTTTTTGTTATTTTGTGTTTCTTTTATGGCTGGCAATTAAAAATTTGTGCTTTTGATATTGAGCAGAAAAAAAAACTTTTACTGACTAAATGGCAAATTTTTTCGATTCTTTAAAATGCATTAAAAAAATTCTTTCGTATTACGAAGAGTTTTAAACAAGAAACGGATTTCCTGTGTTTTTTGAAAGATTATTTGTATAAAAAAATTTAAGTTTTATGATTTTTTTAAAAATTTACATTTTCTTTTAGAGACTGTAAAATTTAAAGGTGCCAATTATGAACTGAAACAACCGTTATCTTATGCAAGAAATATTTAAAAAAGAAGTAAGTCTCCCTCCTTTTTTCTTTTCCAAAATCATTTTTTTAGTGTTGCCAACTTGTTTAAAAACATATAAGGGCATGTCTGACAATCGCAAAACGCTTAAAATTTTGACTTAAAATTGCATAATAGGTATACCGTAATTCGCAATCGCTAAAGAATACTCAAGAGAACTGTAAAAACTTTGGCAGATCGCAAGCAAAACCCACGAGTTCCAGAACACAATTATTGTTTTAAACAACTTAGCCAATTTTAAACTTTTTCAGTATTGCCATCTAATTAAATACTAGGAACAACCATTATCTTATAAGAAAACACTGAATTTCTGCTCACACTTAAATCCGCTGTTTACATACAAAATGGAAAAGTCACAGTTATGACAACTAAACAATCCTTTTAAGTATTTTGAAATCATTAAGGCCTGTCACAGAAATCAATTCCGATCGAAAGTGATTTAATTTTATTTGAAGCAAGATACAAAATCACTTGCACTTTCAATTGATTTCTGTGACAGGCCTGATTAAGCTTCTTTTGAGCTAATGTAGTACCTTTTTCCAATGTTACCAATTAGCTAGAAATTAGTTTAAGTAATAAACATGTATTCAGTAATGAATATTTGCCATGAAACATAAATACAGTTAATCCTCAAATTTAAAAAAAAAAATAAACTTTGTGCCAAAACTCTTGGCGTACAAATAAGTACATATTTAAAGCATAAAAAACAATCAAGCAAGTGTGTATTTAAATTGTAAACAACCTTTCGAAAAATATATGTTTATAAAAAAAGTTCTACAAACTTTTTTACTCAGGTGCTTTAAAAGCAAATACTCGACCTTGAACTTTGTTTTTGTTGTTGCTTTTTTTTACAGAAGGATTAAAGGCGACTACGAGAGGCGTGTGCGTTCATGTATGTGAGAGTTTGTACCAACGTGGCACAAATGTTCATAAAACCGAAAAATTCTATGTACAAAGCACAATGGGTAGTTTTTTCAAAAAAAGTATATTTTAATATTAAAAAAAAGGTAGAAATATTAAAACTGTGGTTTTTGTTTTTCCGCACTTTTTTGATTCCCCGGAAATTGGGAAATAAAAATAATTTTCCCGGGATCCCGGGACTCCCACCCAAAATGAAAACACTTTAGTAAACCGTAATTAATTAAAATATGGTTTACAAATTTAGCTCAATACAATCTGATAACACTAAAAATAAAATGTCATGAAGATCGGTCTATAATTTACCATAGGATTAATATAAAAAAAGACATTCTTGATAAAATCAAAATAATATTTGGTTAAATAAAAAAAATGAGCCCAACATAGATTTACTTATTTTAAAAAAGCGGTTTCCCGGGAACCCTGGAAAAGCGGGAATTCAAAACAATTAAATATCTCGGGAATCCCCGAGAAAACCCCTCCTCACAACCATCGAAAGCATTTTGTACTTTCCATAAATACCCAACAAAAGTCGAGGGCATTATTTGACTTTAAATTGAATCTTAAGAGACAATACAAATCTCCAGAGTATTTTTTTCCTTTTGATCTTTTGAGGACCTATAGGAACTTTATCCCTTTTCATTTGATTGGGTTTTTAACTAAATTTCTTGAATATCACAATGATTTCAAAAGCAGTTACGTCCAAACACACATACTTTCACTGATAGAAAAATGCATCTTCTTATTGATGATGCCCTAAAATCAAAATTGTGACATCAATGTTACTAAAAATGGCATCAATGATGCAAAAAGCAACATCAATCAAATGACTACCGTCTTCTTACAATTTTGTCATTTTTTACGTGTCATCTATTTTATGACTATGGTGACATCAATTCGATGCCACATTTTGTATATTATTAACATTATTTTAATGATTACAATGTATTATAAGAAGTAAAAATTCCTATATTTTATTTTTTTACATTATTTAGTTAAATACATCAGATTTTTAAAGTAGAATGATTACGAAAACCATATGGGGCATGGTGCTGGTGTCTTATAATTGAGAGTTCTGCTGTAAACAAAGGTCGTAATTCAACAAACTTGAAACAAACGTTTTTAACGGGTAAGTAAATAATAATATATTTCACTTTGACTTAATGAAAAACTGTCATTAAATTGATGCTAATGTGTCCTTTCTCCGATGTTACTGCGTCATCGCACTGAGGACATGTTCGTCATTTTTGTGATGCAGATGTGTCATCCCATTGATGACATAATTTCATTTTGACCCTGATGACACTTTGGCCAAGTGATGTTAAGGTTGACATCACCATGATGAAAAGTGTCATGGGGTCAAAAACGAAAACACTTGTCATAGAACTGATGTCAAAATACATTAGCGTTATGACGCCGTTTCTATCAGTTTTGATATTTGCATTTAAGGGAAACAGCTTTGAAAGCTTTCACAATTTTTTTTCTTTCTTTGCAAAGCAAGCAGCAAGCATTTTTGTCAACGCGATCTGATTGACTGTTGTGCTCTCGTCGGTGTGAAACCATAAGAGCTTTTGTAAAAGCTCGCATATGAGCTGAACGTTACTGCTTAAAAGCATTCTGTTTTATCGCAATTTTTTTTCAAATTTGAGAGAATCTATTTGGCTTACTTACAAAGAAGGTATTAACGAAGTTCAGAGCGAACAAATGTTTCTATTTCTCTATTAAATTTTAAACAAGAATAAGAAGACCGTCAGAAACAAATGAAAGATTTTGGAATCAATGTACAATCTCAAATATTTTGCTATTTTTCTACTCTACCGTCCTATTGTGCAAATAAAATATGCATTACATAAATTGTTGAAAAACAAAAAATACAACGTGATGAATTGAAAAAAATCAGCTTACCTTTGTTCCGTGATTACACAAGGTGGGTTGTTATTATTATTGCTGCTGCTTCCACTGCATAAATCCTTTTCATCTTCTTCCTTAAGCACTGCCAATGAATCCATTATATAATGGGAGGACGAAGGTGTAGTTTTTGCACAAGTGCTAACACATTCCGTTGATTGCTGCTCATGTGTTAGCTGCTGCTGCTGCTTTTCAAGTGTTTGTGCATCATTTAAGGTAATAACGACTTGGCAAGGTCTATTTAATGAACTAGATAGACTATTTGCATCTGTATCTTCCTCTTCTACTGCAATTAAATAGTTAGATTCTTCAACATCCTTTAAGTTGCCTATATCTTTTGCAAAATCTTTGGCTTTAGGTTTTTTTAAGCTATCGGAGGCTGCTGAAGAATTGGAGGATGATGAGGTCGAAGAGGATGCCGTGAAGCTTGTATTATTTTGATGTTTCTTGGAGGAAAAACTTTTGCGAATTGATTGCAAACTGTGTCTTATAAAGGAGTCCCTTTTCAGGCGGGGGGTATCTATATCATCAACGGTTTTGGAATTTATAAAAGCCCTCTGAGAGTTTTGTGTAACAGGCAAAGATTGCGGCCTTTTAATATTTTCATTTATTGCTTGATCTTCCAAAATTATCGAAGGTTTTCTAAGTAACTCCTGAAACTCTTGCAGATTTTCCGTGCAGTCATAAGTAGATTTTGACTTTTTGATTTTCTTTAGTTTAGGAGGTTTCTTGGGTTTCTCTAATTTCGCATTTTTCTCTAATTGTTTTTGTTTGCTTTGACTAAATTTGCTTTTTGTAATTTTATTGTCTTTTTTGTTTTTATTTTCATCACAAATCAGAGTCGCATGGAATTTATCAAATTCTTCTAGTTTCTTTTGGACATTAAAGTTTGCTGGCCCTTTTGCATTCGTTTTATCGATAAACGAATAAGATTTGATAAGAAATAAATTTGATTTATTTTTTTCCAAATTAAATTTCTGCTTTAATTCCATTAATTCACTATCACTTTGATATTGTTGGGTTCTATGTTCGTTTGATTCTAAATGAGGTTCGTGGTTTGGATTTTGGTTTGCTTGATGCAACATTAGCTCATCAAAACTGGCTTGTTTTTTAAGAGTAGGAGAATCACCTGGTAGGTGATCTTGCTGGGGAAGTTGTGTTTTAGCGGTTACTGCCGGCGTGGTTGGTTCCGTTTGAAGATCATTTGAGTCCTTAATTGATTTCTTTTTGCGCGCCATTTTTCTTAGGGGCTTTTTAACAAATTTTTTGGTTTAAACGCTGTTTTTTTGTGATTTTTTATGTTTTTGAGGTTATATTTTGGGAATAATTAAAATTTTCCCAAATTTTTTCTTGTTTGTTGTAATAAGCCTTGATTTTTTTTATTTTTTAAAAACCATTTTTTAACTTTAAATCTAAAACACAAACTTTTTTTTATTATTTTTAAAAGATTATCATTTTTATGTTGATTTTATAAAATTTAAATAAAATCTTAAAATTTTATCACTTTTTTAAATTTATGAAATTTTGAATTTTACTTTTCATTTAGTTACAATTTTCTCTTTCTCTTTCGCTTAAACGTAGTTTTAATTTCACTAGGTCCCGCCGTGTTTTTATGTTTTTGTATTGATTTTAACCGTAAACTCTCATTGCTGCTACGCTCTTTGATGCTTTGTTGTGATTTTGCAATAACACTTAATAACTGTTGATTTGTGTGAGTGTGTGTGTGCCTAAAACAAACACTTTCTTTAACTATTTGATGGAAATCGATTTTGAAACCAAAACCTTAAAAAACGAAAATTTCTTTTAAGATTGATTTCAAATTTATTTCCTGTCTTTATTCTTTTTAGTTGTACACATACATACATATTAAATATGTCAATTGAACTGTGTTTTGGAACATAAATTGATTAATGGATTTTAAAATTTTTCAAAATTCATAACACCTTTTTAAAGCCATAGTTTTGAAATGATCAATTCGATCGTTACCTGAAGATCTCCCTTTTATTTTTTTAAGCAAACAAGATCTGAAGAAATCCCTTTTATTTGTTTAAGCAAACACATTTAGCGTACTACTTCATTTAAGGCCCTTTTACACTATAATACTGTGTATTAAGACATAACTCAACTCAAACACATCCGAAATGCATAATAGTGTTAAAACAATTCGTTATGATATGTCATAAAATACGTAAAGAAAGTTGACAGTCAAATGACTCCGAGGTGAATTGACAAGGTGAGGTAAACTCTACGACAACACTGTTACTGTGGTCGGGTTGTCAAAAATATTGCAAGTAAAAACAATACGTTTGTTTACATAAAAAGCAAGTTTTTATTCAAACTTTGACAAGTCGACCACCGAAAAAAACACCATATGTTGACATGACCCCACCTTCTAGTGAATTCGCCTTGAATGGCAATCTCCGTTAAAAATTTTTTAAACGATAGGATTTTTTAGAGTTGTATTTTTACAAAAGCACAAGATGACAATCAGAGATTAAATTAAATTTTGCTCTCAAATTATCACTATTATTTTTTTTCTAATAAAAAAAGCAAAATTATAAAAATAAATATTAAATTTCAAGTGCTTTCTTTTAAATTTTAAATAAATCACTCATGTTTGTTGTAAAATTCTAATAAAAAAAACGGTACACAGACGAAAAAAGTATCAAAAAAGTACATTCGTATCAACTTGTCCACCCTTGATGAATATAACAAACCCAGTTGTTGAATAATTTCCGGCCAGCATCAGAATAAAAGTTATTTAATATTAAAGAAATTAAGTTTTTGATGCTGAAACGTGAAGAGCTATTTACTCCTTTATTGTGGTTAATGTTAATTTTAATTAAACATTCCCTGATGATGATATTCAAAGAATATCGAAATATCGGAAACAAATAAAGAACAATTTTACATACAGCAGACTTCGAGATTAAGCATTTTAATTTTATATAGAAATACTTTATTTTATGTTGTAGGCTTCTTTCTCATTTTATTTATTTTTAAATGTCTGTTAAAATCACGCCAAAAAAATAAAGCGCGAAAGCGAAATCGAAATCCCGAAATAATATCTTCAATCCCGAATCCCGGAATTCAGAAAAACCAATCCCGATTGGAAGCCCTAGTGTAGACACAAAATGTAATGAAAAAGATTTTCTATTTGATTTTTTTTTATTTTTTTGTCAATCAGACCAACAACTGTTGGATTTTGTGAAAGAAAAAAATCTTCAGACTTGTAGAATAACTAGTGTAAAAAGGGATTAAATAGTCATTGTTTACATTTGGAAAATTAAGAAGAAGCCATGTTGGCTTGTTGTCTTACTTTTGTTAACGTAAGTATGTATAAACTTTGTTTAGTTTGCTAAGAACAGTAATGCCAATGTTTAATAAAACGGACTTAATAAAGAGATAAAGGCCGGTTTTCACAACTTGCCGATGGCTAAAGGTAGAATTTTATCGGTCATATAAAAAGTGTTCCATTATAACAACTTTAACCAACTTTACTTTAGGTTAAAGTACTTTTTTAATACTTTACTTTAGCTTAAAGTACAGTTGTAATAATCAAACACTTTTTATACGGCCGATAAAATTCTACCTTTAGCGATCGGCATGTAACGAAAACGGGTAAAACGTTTAATTTTTAGCATTCCGTAAATTTTTCTAAATATTTTTATAATTTTAAAGCTTTTGTATTTATTTTTGACTTTTTCCCAATTCATTTACATTCTCTTTAATCATTAATCAATTAAATTATCGTTTTTTTTTTATTATTATTTGTTAAAAACTTTATCAGTCTTATTATTCATTTCCTGACTTTTTTACGCGTTTTTTGTTTAAAATGCTATACGTTATTGTTGTTTTAAAGTTTTCATCAATACATATTGTTACTATTTTTTTATAATATACTTAAAGATTATTTTTGATTTCAAAACATTTGACTTCAAAAAAAAAAACTGGATTAAGGTCATAACTTAAACGATATTAAAAGAAGACAACTATTGAATTTTAATCTTTTGTTATTAAATAAAAAAAAGAGCCGTAAACACAGCTTTAAGCATTTTTAAACATTTTAAGGAAAATAATTAAATGCAACTTTTAAATGGCCAAAATCGAAATTAAATAACACCTTAATGTCCAATTTTTGACTTTGTAATAAAATACGTATTAAGTTAATATTAATTTAAAAATATTTTGTATTTAAATACAGTTTAGTATTATTTGTTATGGGCCATTATTACAACCTAATGATAAAGTTGCTGATAGTTAACTTGAACAATAGCTATCGTGAACGATAAAGTGACCATTAAGTTTTCTCCATTACTACAACTGTGGCAACATTGCAGTAGATACGACTACTTTTTGTTGTTTTAAATACAAAGTGGCAACGACCTACTTTTGAATATTTCTTAAATTGAAAGTAGAAGTAAATTTTTTGTGATTTATTTTTGTTTTTTATAGTAAATTGTTTTGTTTTTTGTGTTAAATTGTGTTTTTTTAAAAGAAAAAAAATGCCAAATGTAAATACGTACAAATAATGTAATTTAAAATAAAACTGTCATTAAAGTTACCATATCTTTAGCAGAAATATAGCAGCTTCAAATCCTTTAAGTTCGCTTGTTGAGCTGTTAGCTTACCAGTAATTTTTTAGGTGAATGTTAACTTGAAATGACCAAAAACCATTTATCCGTCAGATGGCATTCTTAAAATATATATTTGTAAGTAACTTTACCACCAATTTCACCAAGTTCGGTGAAAACTAACTATTACTTTAACTTCCAGTTAACAATATGTTTTGACTGCTATAACTGATAGTTAATTATAACTGAACTTGGTGAAATTGGGGGTTAGTGTTACAAATATAATTACAAATTATATTGTAAATTAATTAACCAAGCAGTAGTAACTTAGACCTTCATCCCGTTGTAGTGGAACAAAGTCTCTGGAGAGAATCGAAAATCATCCCTTGTACTGATAGACTTATATAGATAAAAGTATGGCAGCACTACTAAAGTTAAAACAAATATAAAAAACAGCTGTTTAATCAAAGAAAGGAAACTTGTAAAGTGTATTTATTTTTGAGTCTCAAAGAAACAGCTGATTGTTTTTGTTTTGCCTTTTGTATTGTTTTTATACTAAGGCCACAATGCCAAGTATATACACTAATGGCTTATAAATCAGTGAATGTTTAAACGCTGGTTTAGTTTAACTAAACTTAAATTTATATGCAGTTTAAACTCAACAGCTGTAAATCACTGCTTCATTTATTATATGTAGCTTAAAAAATAATAATGTGGCAGCACCACGATTAATGTTGCGAAATTCATATGGTTTGTTTGGTAGTTTAAACGCCCAGTTTCATGCGTTTTATATGTTTAGAGTAATAAATTTGCTTGCAAGGCGAATTTATTTTTTATGTGGCATTGAAAGCACAGCTGTGATACTTTTTTTCTTACTTAGAGAGAGGAATGTCAAAAGTTGCTTGTGTTTATGACATATCGACCAACGAAAGCAACAAATTAAATACAATGTGGTGTTTTTGGTGTTGTTATTGTGTAGTTTCGCCACCACCGTTTACATGAATTCGCCTTGTTTGCTTGTTTAAACACATTTTAAACCGAAATAGTGTTTTCCTTGTACTGATTTATTAGCCCTAAGGAAACTTAAGCAGACTTTGAATAAATTACGTAGGCTATTTAAGAACAATTTGAAAAAGTACTGGAAAATTTTTATTTTGTACTTAAATATAACTTTAAGATAAATAAGATTAAAATACAAAGTCATAAGTGGTTTAAAATAGAAACGATTTTGATGCCTTTTTCGGTACAATTATTTATGTTTAATGTTCAAAACTGTTACAAAAAATCATAATTTTATTTAAATCATGAAAATTATTTTGTTAACCTTTGGCCTTTGAGTTTTCTAGTAGGAGTTTTTCGACTCTCAACTTTAATTTCAATTGTTTATTTGCCTAATTTTAACATCTTTTGGCTTTAAGGTTTTCCAAAACTGGATTTTTTTTTAAATAAAGATAAAGCTTTTGGTGAACTTTGACCTTGAAATCTTTAAGGCGATGTTTTCCTTAATGCTATTAAAGTTTCACAGTTTATTACAATGTTTTTAATTTTGGTAAATTTCTAGAAAATTATCTAAAATTTTATTTTTTTTAATTTTATATTTTTTCGAAGTTAACTTTACAAAATAATTTAATATTTTTGTTTTCTATTGCTTTTTCATATAAATTTGTTATTTTTTTAAATTTTTGTTATTGTTTATTATTTAAAATTTTGTTAACATTTGAATTAATCTTTGTTATTTATTTATTTTTTTGCACAATTTAGCACTTAATTACTTTTGAAAATTTGCAGATCACGTTTTTGTTGCTAAGAAAAAAATTATTAAATTTTTTTTAAATTATGTTTAATCACATTTCTTGTATTATTTATTTATTTTTATTATTAAGGAAAAATATTTCTATAATCTTCTTTTTAATAAAAGAATTTTCTTTTTGAAATCACAAGATTAAAAGCCTGAAAATCACTAAGAGAAAAACTTTACCACCGCCCATTAAAAATAGTACTATTTTTCTCGGCGTGTTTTTTGTTTTTTTTTTTTTTATTTTTTTTTTTTTTTTGTATCTGCGCGTCCGTTACTCTCGCATGTTTATTTTGCACTGAAATTTTTATCAAATACAAAAAAAAAAACAATATAAAAAAACTGTGGAGCAGTGTTACCATTAGTAAAATTCAAACTTACACGTAAGATGAAGCAAAATTACTAGATTTTAATAAAATTACACTTAATTTTGAATAACCTTCTTTTTTAAAAAACTTTAACAAAAAATACATTAAAATAAAATCCACGGCCCATCTATCAGGTCTGCTTACTTGAACAAAAACAAAATTGGACAACGTTTGTTGCCACACTTTAAACATATCGGACGGTATTAAAAAAATGTTTCATCTGAAAAGTACCAAAATGAGTTGGTATATGAGGAAGACGAAAATAACATAATTGAAATTTTAAACAGTTGTAACAACTTTCTGCCTGTTTGTAGAACGCGAGCGCAAAAGTGACTCGGTCAACTTACATTTAAAACAAAAACGATATTTCAAAACTTGTTTTTGTTTTAAATGTAGGTTAAGCGAGTCACTTTTGTGCTCGCGTTCTACAAACAGACAGTTTATTTAAAATATTCATATATAATATATAAACAAAATGAATATGTAAAAAAATCAAATTTTAATTTTTATTACATGTATTTATGTATGTATTTATAAGAATCAATGTTACAAATCTAGAACTTCACTGTAGAACTATTAAGCACTTTTAATTTGAATTCTTCTGGCAAGCCTAATTCAAAGAATGATTCTGAGTTGTTCGGTATACTTTAAGGTTTTACAAACATCATCACAAACGCATAACACCATCTCTTCTATTTTCGTGTGAGTATAAAAATCATTATCAAAATAGTTTTAAATTGTATTAGTTTTTCTTTTCTTTTGAAGAAGCAGTGACTTGATTAAGAAGTTTTGTGCATTTTTTGGATTATTTGGCTAACTACTGTAATATAAAATTCTCTGTAGTTTTTAAACATAATTGTACTTTTGATATTGATATTGGAACAAATGGCAATTGCTCATATGCCGAAAAAGTAAGAATTTTCAAACTACGTCTGATCTAACTTTAAAAGAAATTAATTACGCTCTACCCGCGATAGTAAAAATTACACGATATTCGGGAAATTACCCACAAAGTGGCAACACTGCTGTTTAGTATGAGTGAGTATTCAGTTTCGGCCTGTGAGTAAATAAGTCAGTGAGTAAAAGCCCGTATGAACATGAGCATGTGTTAATGTGTTTGTTTTGCATTAAGTTAAGTGTATCTGGTGTAGATGTTGCCTTGCCGGCATTAAAATTTTACTCTTTCGCTTGCTGGTTGAATTGCTACCCCTTGATAACGGAAAAATATTGTATGTAGTAATAAATAAAATAATAAATATTTTGTTTTTATTTTCAAGTTGTATTTTACACTAAAAACACCAAAAACCAATACAACCCCACTAAAATTTAATATTATAAAATAAAAACAAAAAGTGTCAACGTACATAGATACACACACATAATGTATATTTATTTGTGTATGGTGTCGTATAAAAACTGTTTGGCCCCCCAAAAAACCCCATTAAACACAAAATATTTATTATTTATTTAAAAAAAAGATTTAATGTGTTTTTTAGAATACACAAAGTTAGGTAATCGATAAAGATAAAGATTACAACAAAAAAAAAAAAAAAAAATACCTACCTAATAAAAAAATAATTAGTAAAAAACTATTAGAAAAAGTTAGAACTAATTAAAAATTTCAAAAATTTAATTTCAAACAAATCTGTTAATAAACAGGCTGCTCCCACGTTTTGAAAACGAAACTTAAGGCCTTGACATTTAGAAAATTATTTCAATAATTTTAAATCTATGTAGATATAAATAAAAGTCTTAAAAAAGGACAAGGCAACAAATTTTACAAAAATTTTTATATACAGTATTATTCGGATCTCATATTAGAACAAAACGCTTATAAGAAACATTTTCAAAAACACCACCATGTCTTTTTTGCGATTTTTCTAACAAAAAAGGTTTCATATAAGAAAAAAACTGACAAAAGAACATTTTTCTTAAACGCCAAAATCACAAAATGTATAGAAAAAGAATTTATATAAGAAACTTCCAACGGCAACACAGAATTTATGTAGTTTGCATGGACAACTCTGTTTTCTGACAGTTTTACAACAAGAACAAAGTTTTTTTTAACCTTTAAGCTGTAGGTCTACACCACGCGTTACTCGCTTTTTCGCAGCATACGCAGCTGTCAAAAAAGTAGAATCTGTGTAGTTATACGTAGTAAGTCACATGCACAAAAGCGTAGATGCCTTGAGGCGAAAAGTAGGTTTATTTTCTACTTTTGTAAGCGTCACAAGCAGCGTTCGAACAAATCAGCTGATTTTGACAAATTAAATTTTATTTTTACTTGTGCTGCTGCTGCATAAAAAGTGTTGCATGTAACTTGAAACGTAGAACGCAAGTAAGGTTATAAATGCATGCGCTGCGTGGAGGCGAAAACGCGTGTTAGGGACCTCCAGCTTTAGTTTTAGATGAGCGAGCTGGTACTCATGAGAAGCTTTGTGTTTTTTGTCAATAAAAACAAAAGTTAAAATTTTAAAAGAAATACAAAACGGTATAAAAAGAAGCGAAATTGCAAAAAATATAATATTGGACTTTCAACGTTATCTAAAATAGTGAAAAACTCAAAAGACATAGACAATAATTATTTAAAAGTTAGAAACGTTAACATGGGGTCTTCACCTGACAATTTTTTGTCATACCAAACGTCAAAGTCCATATAGAAAAAACTTTAAAATTTTTGTCAGCGTTTTTTTTTTTTTATATGAAGTTTGACGTTTATTATAACAAAAAATTGTCAGGTGATGACCCTATGTAACAAAAAAAGAGACAGAAAACCAAAATATGAAAGTCTTATGACCATAGCTACTTATATAAGAAATAAGTTTCTTATATAAAATAGTCGTGTATAAGAAAGAAACGCTTATATGAAAAACATTTTTCCTGGATTTTTTAAGTTTCTTATATCCGATAAATACTGTAGTATGTATGTATGTATAACAATTCCACAGGGTCGTCCATTAGGGACTTTCAAACTGAATAGCGGCCATATTGTTTAAACTATACAGTATTTTTCGTTTAGCTACACATTCAAGTTTGCACGAAAATTCGTGCAGGTTCGCAAAATATTCTCTTACGCAGTATTCACTTAGCAGCATAAATAAGGCTGCTAAGGGAATTCACTTAAATTTAATATTAATTTATGTATATTAAACAGTTCATTTAAAAACAATTTAGAGTGCTATATTCAGCTGTGCCGAATCATTGACACCCTTCACCGACAATTTGAATATTGAATATAGCTGAAAGATCAACTGTATTTTCAATTTAAATTTTTTGCCTTTCTTTTTCATAAAATAGCGATATGATTCATTATTTTTTTTATGAGGCACTTAAAAATAATATTTTGTATTAAAAATAAACTTTGTTGACCAAAAATCGAATGCTGTTATCCAAAATATGCACTTAATCAAAATGCACGTACACGATTTTTTTTCTAACAAAATTTAGCCATCATACAAGGCTTTGTATTTTGTGCAGATATGCAAAAAATGCAGTTAAGTGAAAGAAAAATACGTATCTGTGAAATGTGCTGCATTTATTTAGTATGTTTTGCCAACTCAAGACAAGACTGCCCCTTATTTTAATCCTTAGCCAGACTCATTTCTGAAGAAATGGGTCCGTCAACAAACCACATTGTGGAAATTGGGACAATTATCACTCTACATGAGATCCAAGAGCGTTCAATGCATTCAAAATAAGTCACTATTTGGGATGGATTTTTTGCTGGTGGCGTTATTGGTCCACACAGAAAAAATACCAATGTAAAATTAACATGGCGAAATGTTGATTGAGAATCATAGTAAATTTCTGCAAAAGTATGCCCTTTATTTAAATTTATCATTTTTTCATATTAACTTTAAAAGAAAAATATTAAAATAACCTTAAATCACGTTTATTTAATATTTTTCACTGTTAAAATAACATTGTTCAATATTGAATCCATAAAAACCTGTTTTATATTTAAATCAAAAGTTTATCTTGTTAAATTACCATGCATACATACTTAAGTATGTACAGTTTTTTTATTTTCATGTTTAAAAAATTTTATAAACAGAAGACAATTCCCGTATTCTTTTAATTAAAACTATTTAGTTAAATAGTAAATCAAGTTTTCAAAGTAGAATGATGATGAAAACCATATCGGGCCATTCTGCTGATGCTTCTGTTAACAAAGGAGATACAAAAGAAGTGAAACATGTGTTACAGGGGTAAGTGTTTTGAATTGTTCTTAAATAAATGCATATCCAACCAATTTGATTCTACATGAAATTCACGTTGTTTCAACTTGAAATAACTTTCATTCAACGTGATTCGGATTGTTATTTCAATATAAATGACATTTTGCTCTAACTTTACTGCAATATTAAATTAACATGAATTATAGTTATTTTAAAAGAAAAAAATGTTGTTCGCAAGTTATTGTAAAATCATGTTAAATTAACATGAAACAACAATGAAGCAAAATATCTACTGAAAACGTAAAATCAACCTTGTTTTGATCGAATTTACATCGATTTTTTTCTGTGTGTAGGGATCATCTTAAGGATACTTCACCTTTTGGTGTTACATCCTCCAGGCCATAATCAGGTGCTGCCTATAGGTGGGATACGGCAAAAATCAAAAACTAAGCTAAAGGCTAAAAATTTTATCAAATCTAGTGATTGCTACTCTTAAATGCGTTTTCGCATTCATATTTCGCATCTTTTAATTTAATTTTCATTGCGCTGATTATCACTTTTGTTTACTTAAATTTAAAATTTTTTTACATATTTCGATATTGTATTACGGCCAATCTGCGCCATCTTTATTTTCAAACATTTTGCGAAATTGATAGAGAGTACCAAATTTGCATTTAGCTTTCGAATCGAAATTGCATTCGCATAGCAATAGAGAATAGCCCTCAGAGATCTTATTTGGTGCCAAGGGAGTCAGTAGCCTTCGGAGGCAGGGCACCGGAGTGATTCTTGATTGAGGCCTCCGTTTGTATGCTTCTTGCGGAAAATGCATTCTGCCTTTCAGGACCAATTAAGCTTGGTTTATGCACCAGTCATAAAAATTTCTGATGAGCGACAACCAGCAAAGTCACAGCGCAGATATGGCATCGTTAGAAACTTAAAACTAATAAACAATTTTGATTATCAGCCCAATTATGAATAAAAATTCCCTGGGAGTTTTCTCCCTTCTACCATTTTTTTGCATATGTAAATTCAATTGTAAAAATGGGAAAAGGGAAAAACTCCCGGGGAATTTGTATTTTTAATTGGGCAGTATATCTCAAACATACTCTTTTTTTATTTAAATTTCAGGATAAGAAGCAGTGTTCGAAAATAAACACTAAATATCGTTCTTTAATGTTCGGTTCGGTAGATTTGTGGAAAACACAAACGCTAATAGTGTTTGTGTAGAAATTCATTAAAAAAATAACGTTTCCCTGTTTGTCATCTTTCGAACACAAAAATAATGCTGTTTTCATCATACTCAACAAATGATGAGAACATTAAATTCCGTTCGGTTATTTTTGAAAGTCCACGAACTTCAATGTGTTCGGTTCGGCTCGTTAATGTTCGTCGCTTTTTGCTGATAAAAAAAAAAACCAAACATTTTTTACAAAAACAAAATACACACACGAAAAAAACATTATAGAACATTAAAATATAATGTTTTTCTACAGTATCACTACAATTGTTCTGTTTTTTAACGAAGAACCGAACATTATATAATGTTCGCTTCTTTCTTGAAAAAAGTTACGAACGGTATTAAGGTTTGTGTATGTTTACACAAACACTAAAAAAATAGATATCGTTCTTCGGTGTGTGAGCCGAACGCTAAATAATGTACGGTTTATTTTCGAACACTGATAAGAAGCGCTTAATGAAGTTTTAATCTTCTTTCTTGGGATTATTTTTTGTTATGTGGAAATTCAGTTGGGACAGCCACCAAACAAAATTTATTACTCTATTTTATGTAATTGATTCGTGTAAGAAAAACTATGTTTCCATTTCATTACTGTTATCAGTGATGCCAATTTTGCAGTAACAAAAATGTACTTGATTGTGATAAAATCACTTAATTAATGCAGAATTAAGCTAATGTTTGTATGTTTCGGAAAATCATTCACACTTTTTTTTTTCGAGCCCTTTTTCAATCAATTTCAAAGTTTATTTTTCAACTTAACCCTACTTTTTAATGCAGCTTTTGATTAAAAGTGCAATTCAACTCGGAATCTATTTGCTCTTTCGTTGAGGAAGAGAAAAGGGTTTTTGTAGTAAATTTGAGCATTTTTAAAATTTATTTTAAACGTCAAGACATTTCTTAGGTCGACCTTTGCCAACAAAAATTTTAAAATTTTTTGTCCTCATTTAAATGATGTGACTAGTTGTGTTTTGTTTAAATACGAACAAAAAATTGTGTACAAGTTTTTTTTATTTCCATTTAACCCTTATGTGTGTGGACAGGTACCTGTGTACCTATTGCGTTTTCAAATCGAAATTTTTTATATAAGATTTTAGTCTACAATTCTACAATTTCATGAGAACTCCTAACTTTTTGTTATTATTATATTTTCATAGGTGTTTCTATACAATATGAGTTGGGGGGGGGCGTGGCATACCAATTTGCTTTTTGCACCCTTAATAGGGTGAATAGGTACCTGGGTACCTGTATACGTTTTATATTACAAATTTTTTTTTTTTGGGTGTAGGATTTTAAAAAATATATGAAAAGGAGGAAACCAGAGTAAAATTCTAATATTATATCATTAACCATCGATTGTTTGTACAATACAAGACAAAAAATTAGATTTCTCATACAATTTGCATGAAGGTACCCAGGTACCTATCCACCCTATAGAAGGTGTTTTTTTTTCCACACACATAAGGGTTAAAACACATTAATTCTGGGAAATTTTTTAACACAAAGCCCATAAGCATAATTTTTCGGGAAATTTAAGGAAAATTATAATTAACACATTGAGTGCCACGTCTTACGTTTCCACACGACACCTAAGTTGTCGCGGGGTGCCACGTCGTACGTTTCCGTACGACAGTGATTTTTTTAATTAGTTTATTTAGAGCCTGTCGTTCATTTATAGACGACATTGAGTGGAATTTGTTTTGATTTTTAAATAAAGAACTCTTTACTGAACATTTTTGCGAAAGCATTCATGGGTCTAGGATGATTTTTTGAGGTTTTATAAAGTAAAAAAATTTAAAAATGTAAATAACACAAAAATTGCTTGGCCTCCTGGGAAGGTTTTCGTCAAAACCGCTTGGCACTCAATGTGTTAATGAAAATTTCGCAAAAAAAAAAATCAGCCACAATATTTAAAAAATGATCCAACATAATTTTTTTTAAATTTCATGTACCTACAAGACCCCCATTTTTAAGGGCCCTCCTTATTTGTATGTATGTGATTTGTGGAAAACACAAACGCTAATAGTGTTTGTGTAGAAATTCATTAAAAAAATAACGTTTCCCTGTTTGTCATCTTTCGAACACAAAAATAATGCTGTTTTCATCATACTCAACAAATGATGAGAACATTAAATTCCGTTCGGTTATTTTTGAAAGTCCACGAACTTCAATGTGTTCGGTTCGGCTCGTTAATGTTCGTCGCTTTTTGCTGATAAAAAAAAACCAAACATTTTTTACAAAAACAAAATACACACACGAAAAAAACATTATAGAACATTAAAATATAATGTTTTTCTACAGTATCACTACAATTGTTCTGTTTTTTAACGAAGAACCGAACATTATATAATGTTCGCTTCTTTCTTGAAAAAAGTTACGAACGGTATTAAGGTTTGTGTATGTTTACACAAACACTAAAAAAATAGATATCGTTCTTCGGTGTGTGAGCCGAACGCTAAATAATGTACTGTTTATTTTCGAACACTGATAAGAAGCGCTTAATGAAGTTTTAATCTTCTTTCTTGGGATTATTTTTTGTTATGTGGAAATTCAGTTGGGACAGCCACCAAACAAAATTTATTACTCTATTTTATGTAATTGATTCGTGTAAGAAAAACTATGTTTCCATTTCATTACTGTTATCAGTGATGCCAATTTTGCAGTAACAAAAATGTACTTGATTGTGATAAAATCACTTAATTAATGCAGAATTAAGCTAATGTTTGTATGTTTCGGAAAATCATTCACACTTTTTTTTTTGAGCCCTTTTTCAATCAATTTCAAAGTTTATTTTTCAACTTAACCCTACTTTTTAATGCAGCTTTTGATTAAAAGTGCAATTCAACTCGGAATCTATTTGCTCTTTCGTTGAGGAAGAGAAAAGGGTTTTTGTAGTAAATTTGAGCATTTTTAAAATTTATTTTAAACGTCAAGACATTTCTTAGGTCGACCTTTGCCAACAAAAATTTTAAAATTTTTTGTCCTTATTTAAATGATGTGACTAGTTGTGTTTTGTTTAAATACGAACAAAAAATTGTGTACAAGTTTTTTTTATTTCCATTTAACCCTTATGTGTGTGGACAGGTACCTGTGTACCTATTGCGTTTTCAAATCGAAATTTTTTATATAAGATTTTAGTCTACAATTCTACAATTTCATGAGAACTCCTAACTTTTTGTTATTATTATATTTTCATAGGTGTTTATATACAATATGAGTTGGGGGGGGGGGGGGGGGCGTGGCATACCAATTTGCTTTTTGCACCCTTAATAGGGTGAATAGGTACCTGGGTACCTGTATACGTTTTATATTACAAATTTTTTTTTTTTGGGTGTAGGATTTTAAAAAATATATGAAAAGGAGGAAACCAGAGTAAAATTCTAATATTATATCATTAACCATCGATTGTTTGTACAATACAAGACAAAAAATTAGATTTCTCATACAATTTCCATGAAGGTACCCAGGTACCTATCCACCCTATAGAAGGTGTTTTATATTACAAATTTTTTTTTTTGGGTGTAGAATTTTAAAAAATATATGAAAAGGAGAAAACCAGAGTAAAATTCTAATATTATATCATTAACCATCGATTGTTTGTACAATACAAGACAAAAAATTAGATTTCTCATACAATTTGCATGAAGGGTACCCAGGTACCTATCCACCCTATAGAAGGTGTTTTTTTTTCCACACACATAAGGGTTAAAACACATTAATTCTGGGAAATTTTTTAACACAAAGCCCATAAGCATAATTTTTCGGGAAATTTAAGGAAAATTATAATTAAAGAAAATTTCGCAAAAAAAAATAAGCCACAATATTTAAAAAATGATCCAACATAATTTTTTTTAAATTTCATGTACCTACCCCCCCCCCCCATTTTTAAGGGCCCTCCTTATTTGTATGTATGTGTTTTTTTTTTTAATATCTTTTGATAAAAACAATATCAAAATAAAATAATTATATAAATTAATAACAATGCTAATAGCAACAACCCGCCTTCAAAAAATATCTAATATTCAAAAATTATAAAAGCTTTAGACTTAGATATGGGGTGACTTTTTGTTTTTAAATCGCAACAATAAATAAAAAATAATAATTGAAGCAAATTTCTATTTAGTCCAAAAATTCCACGCAAAATTTTTACAGAAAACAAAAAACTGGGAATCATAGAAAAGATTTTTTTATACGTTTTTGGTTATAATCTTATCATATTTTTACTTAAAAATTCTTGAACTAAAATTCCTAAACAGTGCCTAGAAATTTCCATTATATAAGAAATCCAAAAATAATATTTTTATTTTTTTCAATTTGTATTAGTTAGTATTAAGTCAAATTTACAATTATCTGTTTTTAACATCATAAAAATTCAAATTCCCAAAAATTAGGAACTTTTTAGGTATAGTTTTTTCCAGAATTTAAAATTTTTTAAATAAAAAAAACTTTATGTGGACTTGAAAATCTTAAAGCCAAAACTCCTAAGCATTTTCAAAATAATTCGCTTAAAATCCCCATAACTGGGAGGAAGACGAAAGAATTTTAATAAAAATTTATAACTAAAAAAAAAAATACTCAACATTAAACACAAAACCCCGAATATTCCAAAAACGGGGAGGCATTAATTTTTTTAATAAAATGGTATAACTTCTAAATAAACTATTCTTTAATTTTGTTGAAAACTTTTAAAATCCAGACCCCCAAACAATTTCGGAAAATTCCCTGTAAATCCCCATAAGAGGGGAAGTCTTACAATATTTTATTTGCACGTACTTTTTAAAAAAATTCATAATTTTGACTTAAATTTGAGGAGTGTTTTTGGAATAAAAACAAAACTACTAAACATTAAAAAACCCCTAAAACTTTAAAAACTGGGGAAGTATAAAAATTGTTTAATGCATATTTTTTATAAAATGTTATTACTTTTAAATAAAATATAATTAACTTTGGCTTAAAAAGCAAAAAATCGAAACTTTTAGCAATGTCGGAAAACTTCCTAAAAATCCCCAGAATCGCGGAAGTCACCATTATATTTGTGCATACTTTTAATTAAAATTCATAATTTCAAACTAAAATTTTAAATTTTTTGGTTTAAAAATCTTACAAAAGCAAATTACTTAACATTTTAAAAAATTTCCAAAAACTTAGGAATTTTTAAAGCTACTTTCACAATCAAAAAAACAATTTCGTTTTTTCTTCTATCTTTTTTCTTCCCAAAGTATTTCATATATTTTCCTTTCATTTTTAGAACAAAAATGTAACTAAAATTTTTTTAAAAATGTAACTAAAGTTGAGTCAACTAGAACTTCAGCAACAATTTGTATGAAATTGTTTCTGACGTTTAAAATAATTTTATTTAGTTTTGAATGAAAATTTTAACAAAATGTTTACAAAAGTAAAAATAAATGCATAATATTGTTGTGGCTAAAATTTGCGAACGGTTTCCTGATGCAAAATGTGTGTGGTTGCAAAAGAAATTGTTGCTCTATTATGAACACCAAATGAAAATGTTTTTTTGATTGTGAACGTAGCTTAAATAATAATTTTTTGCCTTGCTATTTAATTAAGTATTCTTATTTTCCATCAGATGTATAATTTTATGTTTTTTTAACCTTAAAAATCAAATCAATCAAGAGTTTTAGGTAATTTCTAAAAACTGGGGAAAATTTAAAATTAATTTGTATGCATATTTAAAAAAAGCCAAAAGTTTATAAAAATCTTTAAAACTTAGGAAGTTAACAACAGACTACGGTCATAAAACTCTAATTTTACATTATGGTTTACAGCTCTATGTATGATATTGCGGTTAGCAAAAAATTCAAAAAGTTACAACTCATCGCTAGCAGTTGTTTTAATTTAAACTCAACTGAGTTGAGTTGTAAACCGTAATAGGGAAATTAATTTTATTAGTTATTTAAATATTAAACAACATTAAAATGTTAATTCCAGCATTACCATCTAGAGAATTCCCATAAATCCTCCTAACAAGCATAAAATATAAATTCCCAAATACAGTTAGTTTAAAAGATCTTAAGCTGGGGAAGTTATTGAGATTGTTTAGTACATTTTTTATATTTATTTATAATGAATTTGTTTTTAATACAGTAGACGCTCACAAATTAGAGCTTTCAGTAATTCGAATGTCCAGAAATTAGAGGCAGTGTTTGCAATACATTAAACGCTCTAAAATTCGAATTTAAAATTCTAATTTCAGAGCGTTTTTTTTTATTTTGTTGTTTGAACACAAGAAATCCGCAGTTTATTTTTATTCTGTTTGAACATAGTAAAACTAAAAAGGGTAATTTCCAAATTATATACATATGTTTTTTCCTTATTGAATTGTTATGTTTTGTTGCCATTAGATTTTTTAAATTCATATTTTTAATTTAAAACAAGCAAGAAAGTATAGTAGGTCAAGCCCGACCATATGATACCCTACACCACAGTATTTAAACACATCATGCTTATGTGTCCATGTAAATATGGAATTATCTATGTTTATAAATTTCATGAAAATCGGTTTGAAAGTTTGTGAGAGGCAGAAATTGCCCCCTGCCTCCCCTTGTGGTCCTATTTTTAAAAAACTGTATAGCTAATGTGGCCCTATAGATATGGATCTACATATCTATGTTTTAAATTTCATTAAAATCGGTTTGAGAGGCAGAAATTGCCCCTATCTCCCCTCGTGGTCCGATTTTTTTTTAAAATGTATACATTTTGTGTCCATATAGATATGGTTCTATCTTTGTTTTAAATTTCATTAAAATCGGTTTGATAGTTTCTGAGAGGAAGAAATTTACCCCTATCTTCCCTCGTGGTCCTACCATTTTCAATAGGCTTGGTCCTTATGCCAATAAGAACCTATGACCCAAATTTTATCAAATTATCTCCAAAATTGCGACCTGTACTTTGCGCACAAGGTTACATGGACAGCCAGCCAGCCAGCCAGCCGGACGGACATCGTTAGTTCGACTCAGAAAGTGATTCTAAGACGATCGGTATACTTTAAGGTGGGTCTAGGACCAATATTTTAAGGCGTTACACACATCAGCACAAATGCATAATACCCTCTCCACTATTGTGGTGTGGGTATAAAAATTTTAAAAGTCATTTATTTAAGTTTTTGGAAGTAAATTTACTCAATTTTTTATTTTTTATTCGGAAAAAAAGTCCAGAAATTAGAATAATTCAGAAATTAGAATCGCCTCAAAAACAAAGCGGTTCTAATTTGCGAGCGTCTACTGTAATATTAATTGTATTCCTTCTTAATTAACCCATCAAAAGAAACCCTTTTGTAGAGACACAGCTAAGAGTGTTTAGGGAAACCGAAGTGCCCTGTGGTTTTTTAGGTTGCACCTACCGTGATTTAATTTTTCTAAAATTCTTGATGCGATGGCCATTAAATCTTTACCATTTCCCTATTTTTACGTTCACTCTTTTTTTTTGAAATGAAGGCGACAAAAGTTTCAGTTGTATTTTAATTTTTTTTAATACGAAAAATATTTGTGTTTAAAAATAACCACAAAATATTCTCGTTGTTGTTATTTTTTTATAATGAAAGTGAAAACAAGATATAAATAGAAACATGTTTGTTTATGAAATGTTTTGTCTAAATCTGTGCTCCTTTGGAATTTAATACAAAAAAAATTGTGACATGAAAAATTTTATGCTTTTTAATAGAAAACGAAGGCTTTTTTACGCCGTAAAGAAATAATATAGGCACATATGGATGTAGTATGTATGTATTAAAATATTTTCATTAGAAAACACCCTGCTAGCATTTGGAAGATTGTTTTTTAAAAAATCAGAGTAATGAGTCTTTTTCGAGTACTTTTGGTGATAAAAAACTTATTAATCAGCTACACGCTTAAAAATAGACTCGAAAATGACTCACGCTTATGATTCTAAAGTGTTTGATTTAAAATGCAATAACAAATCGTATTGAAACCATAAATGGATCATCTTGGCGCTTAAAATATGAGTATTTCATCCGTTATATATAATCAAATTTTGCGCAGCTAGAAGGTTGTAAACTGTTGATCACAAATTGATTATGCATGCGTTCGAAAAGTGATTACTTTTTTTGTTATTTATGATCATATTTTGCGCAGATGGATAATTAAAAAGTGTTTGTTATTTTTTTGTATGGCAATCTCCAACGAATCATCCAGGTGCTTAAAATGTGAGTTTATAATCAAATTTTACGCAGCTAGAAGATTGAAAACTGCTTGGATATTTAAAAAGTACTTGTTAAGTTTTTACAGGAATTTTTTTGTTTTTTTGTATAGTAAATGTCTAAAAATTAAATTTTTCTTCATTCATAAAATTACCAAGAAGAGGAAAAGCTGCAACAATTTGTAAGTATATAAAATTTAAAAAAACAAGCAAACAATTAGACTAGCTCAATAGTCATACTAATTTCTTATTAAAAATTTTTACATTTTCAGAAAGAATATATTTCAAAACCCGGTGGTGTAGAACCGGCCGAATGTTTGCATAGTTGGAAAAGGACCAGCACTAAGCCTAGCGCCGAGCAGTGTTTCCTTATAACAACAATTAAAAGTAGGTATATAATTACATACATATGTTATTAAAAATAAATTACAAATAGTTTTCGTTTTAGATATTTTTCATCTTTAATTTAAGAGCAAAGAAACGAATGGCATTCTACAAAAGCATTTTGTTCATGCTAAAGATAGGGTGGCAAAAAGAAAAAAAAAACAAATTAAATTTTTCACTTTTATTAGTATATGTATAATTTAAGTATAATTATATTTGTATTATTATTAATACTATAACTATTACTATTATTATTATTATTATTATTATTATTATTATTATTATTATTATTATTATGTATTATTATTAGCATTATTAGAATTTTTTTTTGTTGGATTAATTTATTGTTTTTAATAAATTTAAATGTACATATAAAAAATTTTTTTACTGCCTGTTTTTAGAACGCAATCTATGTAGAAATTACTCTTAAATTAATAGAAATAGACTAATAAATGACTCGTATATGAAGCGAAATAAGACTGAAAAATGACTCAAAAAACGATCGCAAAAAACATAGAAAAGGCTCTTAAATGAATAGAAAAAAACTGATACATTTTTTTAACAAGACTCCTAAATAACAAAAAACCTACTGATTAATGACTCATAGGCGATTAGAAATATGTCTTATAAATGAATCGAAAAAGACGCAGAAAATAAGTTAAAAAAGACTGATAAATGACTAGAAAATGATCATATATACCATTAGAAAAGAATCTAAAATGACTCTAAACTAATTAAAAAAACTTATCATAAATTACTCATCAAGAAGAGTCGCGGGTAGGGTACCATTTTCTACCGACAAAAGTATCATTTATGATCAGAAAATGAGCGCATATTCTGATTTTTTAATCGCGTTGAAGAGTCAAAAAAGACTCGATTATGATTAAAAATTTTACAAAATGCTAGCTGGGCAGTTTTCCTTGAGAAATATTAAAAAAAAGAATTTTAGAATATTAACTGCCTATTTTACGATGTCACTCGAACGTTTAAAATATTTTTCTATGAATTTTTCAAATTTGTTTACAGCCTGTTCGTCGATTTCGAACGAAGACTTCGTTCGCTTAACTTACATGGAAAACAAAAACAATATTTCATAATTTGTTTTTGTTTTAAATGTAAGTTAAGCGAACAAAGTCTTCGTTCGAAATCGACGAACAGACCCTTAGTTTTTAAAAAATGTGAAATATTGAAGGAATTCAACTATTAAAAAAAGCTTTATAAAATTGAAATTTGGCTCCATGCAATAACTCCCAGGTGCAATAAGTCCCAAGAAAAAAAAAATTAAATTAGACCCAACAATTTTTCAAACAAATCTGGGAGTAATTTCATTATGAAATAGCTCCCAGCCCTCTCGGTTTTATTTAATTTTTTGCCTGGGAGTTATTTCATAATGAAATAAAATCCAAATGAAATAAGTTCCCGAAAAAATAAACATGGGAGTAATTTAATTTTGGTTTTCGGTGTTATTTCATTTGCTGTGGGAGTTAATTAATTTTCAATTATTTGCAATTTCTTAAAATTGTTTAACATTTTTAACGGTTTTTATAACGGGATAGTTTAATAAGTTGCTTCTCATACATTTGGAATATTTTGAAAAGGTAAAGGATGTACATATGTTAAAAACGTGAAAAGAGGGAGAGTGAAGAAGATAATCCTTGCAACCGGCTGAAGAATGGATATGGGCATTTCCATTTTGACGTGTCGTGATATTTGTAACACAAAATGTAAAAAATTTAAATGAAGAAGTAAAATTTGTAAAAAGGGTTTTTATATATACAAAGTAATGAAGTAGCACTGTCGTCAGAAAATAAATTACAGTAATCGACGCTAAGGATTTGCAGATATTAGCAAATATATACGCTGGCGTGACGTTAAAAAAACGGAAGTGGATTTTGACTTGCATTACAAAACTGAATAAGACTGCGAATTGGGCAAGATGTTTTGTATAAAACCTTTTTTAATAATTTTTGGACTAATACAGATTTATTTTTCAAGCTATAAAATTTGAAAATCTTTGCTTGTTTAGAGGTAAATATGGGCATTTTCAGCGGAAAGTCTACACTCATAAAATTATTACAGTAACTGATTGTAGGTTATTAAATTCGTTTTCGGTACTGTTAAAATTGAATAAAAATATAGTTATTTTACGAATAAATTTATTTTTCAACATTTATGTTTGTTATTAAAAAAACAAACTACCAAAAAATAATGTTTTCCGTATTTTTTTTTGTTAATTTGTTTGATTTTTATCGGTTAAAATATATTTTTTAAAAGTAAAAACCATTCAATTTTAACGAATATGATGTTCAATAAATAAAAAACTTAGAAATTACTGAAAAAATCATTTGTTTTAAATGAAATGTAAATGATCCGTTTTTTAAATGAATTTTAATTTGTTTCAAATGAATTTTCGTTTGAATTTAACTACATAATATTTTGAGTGTACTTTTTTTAATGTAAAACCAGATTACAAATAACGTTGTATTTTCGGACCATGTTGTTCAATCGTTATCCAATTTGTTATTAAATGTAGAGCTAGTTGCCCTTTACACCAAGAGATAAAAAAGTAAACTATATATACAAAATTTTTTGAGAAACAGTTCAAAATACTTCTGACGTTACGTTACAAAAAGTAGACTTTTCGCTGGATATGCCCATATATATACAAAGAAGCTTTAGTCAGCGAAACCGGTGTTTGTTATACCATAGAGGAGAAAATCCTTGTACAAATGATTGTGCCATATGCGACTGGTGAACGCATTGTTTGTCACCAATGTGATTGATATCCACCATGAGATAAGCCCATATGGCAGATGCTCTTGTAAATCTTTTCCTCAACTGAATTTGTTAATAATGGTATAGTTAATAATAGTATAGTTAATATGAAATGAAAATTGACCCCAAATTTGGGGCTATTTTTCATAATGCAATAATACCCCATTTTTTTAATGAAAAATTACGCCAAAAAAAAATTTAATATAACCCTTAATATAAAATGAAATATGACCCTTAATTTGGGGTAATTTTCATTATGAAAAATCACCTCAAAATTTATAATGAATTTTTACCCCAAAAAAGAACACAAAGAATGTTATATTAAACATTTTCGTTGGAGTCATATGCCCGAAACTAAAAATCGCAAATTTAAAATCCCGATTTCAAAATACGAATAATTATACAGTTTTGGTTTTAAAAATCGTACGATTGATAGGGCTTTCGATCGTGCGCAAGGATTTTCTTCTCTTTGGTATAACGAACACTGGCTTCGCTCACTTAAGCTTTACTACATAGCCGGCCTTTAGCCGGGCGCAAGGATTTTGTTTTCTATGGTATAACGAGCACTAGCTTCGCTCAGTAAAGCCTTCGGCCGGGTGCAAAGATTTTTTCCTCTATGGTATAACAAATACCGGCTTCGCTAACTAAAGCCTCTCTGCATAACCGGTAAGGATTTTCTCTACTTTGGTAAAAGACTTCGGGTTTTTTATACTATCCCTAGAAACTTTTACATCGAATTTTATAAATTTTGTTTAAAAATGTTTGGGGTGATTTTTCATTTCTTAAAATTTGCATTTTTTTTATTAGTAAACGAAAAATAGCCCCATAGTAAAAATTGTGATTTTATTTGGGGCCATTTTTCATTCCACTTAAAATGCAAAAACACCCTAACGAAAAAATGAAAAATAACCCAAAAAAACAAATAAATTGCCCCAAAATTGCGTGTGTTGTGTCTCATGTAAAATTTTGGGGCCGTTTTTCATTTTCCTTTTGGGGCCATATTTCCTGGGGTCATTTTGCGCACCGCCGTAAATACCATTTGCACAAGATTATAAATTGGGCTATTATAAATTTTACAAAATATGTAAAAAGTTTACATTTTCTCGGTTTGTAACTTTCTGTCAAACAATGTTTCTATATTTAATCAGAAACAGTGTGTCTTCCAGATAAGGCGGTGGAATCTCCCATTACCGAACACAGCAAGGTTATGTAATGTGTTCTTACATAACCTTACTGGAACCAAGAAACTCTGCCCGTCCACTGTAATGGTAATTATTTTTTGCCTTTTTTCACTACGTTTACCTCTTTTTTATCCGTTTACCGCATTTCTTATACGTAAATGTTGTGGGCACGTAAACGTTGCGGTCGACTTCAATGGTAGGTATGTAGTTACTAAAATACGTAAAAGTATTGAAATGTGGTAAAAAGCGAACAAAAAATTTTTATAATTTGAACATTTTTGCTTTTGGTATTTGTGGTTTTGTTTAAAAATAAAAAAACCTTGTCTTATAAACTTTAGTGTGACCAACACTTAATCTACAAATACAGCAACAATATAATTTTGATTGTTCTATATACGCTAAAAATAATTTTAAAGTAAATTTTCTTTAGAAGTTGTGACAAATTTCAAAGAAATCAAGAGTAATTTTTTTTTTATTTTTTTTTTTATATACAAATTTTGATTTATCTACAAGACATTTTAGATTTCAAAAGTTGAGCTAAAATATTTTTCAAACAAATGACTCAAAGGATATTTTTTAATATCTTAATTTTCTTAAACTAATTGATAAGATATTGTGACACCTGTGACAATGCAAATAAGACACATTTTATTTGCAAAAGTTTTAAAAGTAAGTCTATAACACATTTTGCTTTAATGATTAAAGATGTATATTAATTTTGATACGACTATAATAATTAATTAATATTTTGTCAAATAATTTAACACCTGCAGACCATAATTAAATGATAAATTGTTTTATTAAACAAACGATTTCGTTAACTTTTTTTATTTTTGAAAACAACGTTTATTTTTTAAACAAACAATTTAAATCTGTTTATTAGAAAGCGTTTTTACAAAATTCTTTTAAATATAACACTTTTTTTATTTAATCTTATATTTTTTAAAAGAAGATACTTTAAACTCACTTGTCTTTGTTTTTACAGCGTGAGATTATTTTTTGTATGTGTATTTTTTTATAATATGATTTATATTTAAATTATCATTGTTGCTATTTACTACACAGCTTATCAGTTGAAAATAAAGTTCCTCATTTTAGATTTAAACCAAAAAAAAAAAAAAAAAATATATATTTTTTTTAATGAATATTGACGTAAATAACACAAATAACCTTTGAAATTCATGCAACAAATGAATTATTGACCTGAATTTAACCAAGAAATTTAATTCAAATTCTACTTTAATTAAAATATTTTACGCCTTCCTAAACAAAATTAACAAACAAAAAATCGCCTGAAAGTTTTTCTTTTCTTTTTATTTTCAACACATGCTCCTAAAAATCTTATCAACAGCAACCTAAATCTACAATAAGGAAGTAAATATAATAACCTTTAAGATCAAAGAATTGACGGCTTCTACAAGAGAATATAATTTTATGAATTTTTGTTTGAATATCTAAATATGTATTTCGTTTGTAAAGGCTAGATTACACTATTATACTTTGTATTAATACATGTCAAAAACTCAAGTAATATGACAAAGTGTGATAGTGTGAATGCAATGTGTCACGAAAATGACTAGTATTACGAAAAAAGTTTGACATCCCATACGACTTCATCGTTTTTTGAAAAATTTCTAAACAACAATACTTTTCATTGGATCAGGGTTGCATTTTTGTTCATGCGTGAGTGTTTATACTTTGTGTGATGGTGTGAACACAAACTGTCATGTAACATTAGATTTTTTGACAGTATCAACAAAACTCATTAGATTTCTATCTCACAAAGTATTATGGAATACGTAAGACTTGTGAGATAGTGTAATCTAGGCTTAAGAAACATCAACAAAACTAAGCAAAATGTATTAACAAAGTGTCCTCAGTACTACAAAAATGAAACTATAAAAAACAACAGGCATTTTGTTGCTAGAGTTGAGACGGCAAGTGTCAAAATGCCTAATAAAAAAAGTAAATAAAATAAAAATTACGACAAACGTCACACACGAAGAAAATCACTCCAAACAGCTGCGCTTGTGAGCAGTGATGCCAACTTTTTGAGAGCAAAAAGCACTTTACAATTTTAAAAAAGCACTAAAAAGCACTATTTTGACCAAAAAAAAGCGTAAAAAAGCACTAAGCCATTTCACAATTTAATTAAACACAAAACAAGTTGCATTCGGCTGTACCGAATATTTTATACCACTAAAATTAAGAAAAAGACGACAGCGTTGATGGGTGACCATTTTCATTTAAAATTAAATAATAAATATAATTACATTTGTATATAAACATTTTTAAATTTATTATTATAACCATCAATAAAAGTTATATCAACCAAATCATTTGGATCATCATCAGCTGAGTTTGAATTGGCCATAAAACAGTAATAAAGTGCGAGCTCGATTTTCGTAGCTCGAAAAAATCTGGTCAGTTGCAATTACCGAAAATTTGCAGTGACCGACCATTCTTTATAAAACTTAATGACAGCCCATATTTTAATAAAAAAAAACCTTATATTTCATCGTTTAAATAAGTCTAAATTAAAATCGTGCAAAGTTTAATAAAACAATTGGAGTATGATATTATCCAATTATTTTAACATATGTACGTTTCTGAATAAAGAACACACATAAGGTGTAAAATAGAAAAAACATGTATGTTTGTGCACAACACGCGGTTATTTGGAGACGAGTGTCGTGCGTTTAAAAACTAAAGCGCATGAACAATGGCAGGTTACACAACGCTCGTTATAAAAGCATTTCCTGTCATCTATTTATAATTACCACTTTGCTTATACCAAGTTACGGCTCTTTTTTGTTTTTAAAGTCTTTGCGTTCTTTTGTATGGTTTCCGACTGCATGTTTTTTAACTTTTCAATAGGTTTTTTGTACATCACTCAAAATCGTTGTTTATTTTGCCATTCACAATTCCTAATATTTTCCAAGCCATTTTCTATTTTTGAAACAGTGTCTACATCTTTAAAACAATGTTTACCGCAAACAAATACATCGCTTTATTACGATTACTGAATATGTTGTCAACGCTAAAAAGTAAACGTTTTGTAAAATTGCCAAATTGCTAGGAAGCCTAGCTCTGACCTCGTAAATAAAGTTTATGGTAAAACGAATGCAACTTTCTTTTATCGCTTTTTTTATCATTTGAAATCTTAAAATCTTTACAAGCCTTCCCAAAATTGTACCCCAAATAGCAAATCTCATCTTAATCTTCCCCTATATAATCGAAGTTTTAAAAAATGGTACAAAAAAAAAACAAAAATTGTAAAATGAACTAAAGGCACTAACAAAAATTGAAAAAGCACCAAGTAAGTGCTTTTTCTTAGTTTGGCACTATGGATAGAATTTTGGCGTTTTGAGGCCTCAAAAAGCACCATAAATAGTGCCAAAAGCACTAAGTTGGCATCACTGCTTGTGAGGTCACTTTATGAGTACATTCTGAAACCAAGTTCACAAAAAAAAAGAATTTAATGCTCTATTTTTTTTCTCCAAGTGTAACTTTTAACATTGCGTTTACTTTGTCAGCCGCAATCTTAATAAAACACAGTATGGTTAATAGAAGCCACAATTATAAAGCCGCAAATTTCAATTATTTTTCGAATTTTTATTAAAATTTCAATTTCTCTGATAAGATAAGAGGTATACTCTACTCTATATCGCTTTCGCAAACGCTTTGGTAAGATTTTTTTAGAACCAAGCAACCCTGGCGATACAAATTGACGATGAGACAGATTGACAGTAATGAAATTTTAAAATATGTAAAAAAAAATAAAAGTTGTTTTTGTTTAAAAATTTAAATAAAATAAATACAGAAATATATTAAAACAAATCTGTTTTATCATATAAAATAACACATCGTCAGCTCAGAATTGGTTTGGCGCATATGCCAAAAAGTCGGAGTGGAGAAAAACGACAAAGAAGATTTACATGCAGATTTCTCAAATTGTACCCGATAGAATTTTTTTTATATTTTTACCACTGCTTCCGGTATATGTTTTGAAGAAAAATGCAAATTTTTGCGCACTTTCATGAATAAAGTTAGAATTTAATAGTATTTTTTGGAAAATGAAAAATATTGTTTTGTGCCGCATACGCCACTTTTCTATTGCTGTGTATTGAGTAACTTGTTGTTGAGATGAATTTTTTTTTATAGTTTTTTTATTTGATTTTACTTTACAAAAACAGAAAAAACAGTTCTACTGTTAAGTTACATAAAAAGCCACAAATTAAACAACTTAAATAATGCAAAAGTAAAAAGAAAATTTAAAGCTTAATATTGAGTAAATTTTTATAAAAAGCTTTATCAACACGTGGAAGAAATATAAGCAATTCTTGTATGTCTCTATTTTTATCGCTGGAAATAAATGATGGTTTCGATATTTTCAAAACATTCGTCAACAAATTCTCAGGAGTTTTCAAACAATTTTTTGATGCAGACTTAACCAAAATTGCATTTTTATATTTTTCCTCTCTGGTAGAAGTTTTATAATTTATACATAAATCATTATTTTAACTGTATAGAAGTACTTTAATTTTAGCAAAAGGGGCTTTTCGAAAGTCCATTTTATTTGCTTCCAACGAGTATGTGCGAAAATTTTCCGGAAGCATTTCCATAACAAAAAGTTTTGTTTTATTATTTGGCATTGTTTTAAGCAAATTTAGTAAATGAAGAGAACTATGAATTTCAATATTCTTTAAGTACCGGTCAATAACACCGTGGACACAGGTCACTTCTTGAATTAAAGAATGTTCTGGTTCTGAAGACTTTTGTATTACGGCATCAATATTATTTTGTTTAAAGAACATTTTGATTGCGGTTGCGTTTTGAGGTACGCAAGAATCGCTCCATAATGTCAATGTTTTAATAAGTGGACAATCTTTTATTAATTCATTTAAAATTTTAATTTAAGCACTAGCAATATTATTACCACTCCGACCACTATGAGCTTCCGTCAAAAAGGCACAATAAGTAAAAGTAAGTATATATGACATAATAATGATTGCTGTAAGATTAAACATATTTATTTTCGTTTGTAGTAAAAAGCATTTCCCTTAGGTAGGCTGAAAACACAAATAATAGCAAACCATACACTTGGTTGGGTCCATTATAAAACTATTTTTCACAAATTTATTTTCTTGTTGTCATTTTACTTTGCTTTTGCTTTAACTACTTTTTTTTCTTACGGCAATGCAGCAAAGCAACAGTAAAATTTATTTTGTACGTTTTTGTATGAAGAATTTGCTGCAATCGCCAAACAATGGATTGTAGAGCAAAACAGTACTTACAAAATTTTGAAACAGTTTGATATGCAGCAAAATTAATGCTTTATATCTCAGAAAGCATACAAATTTTCGCGAAACAGGTTTTTGATTTAGAAAGATGGTATTAAAAAAATATATTCCTCATACCTAACTCATTTTTTTTAAAAATGGTCGGTAGGTCAAACCAGTAAGGAGCTGACGACATATACAATTTTTTTATTAAAATTAGCACAAAAAAGTCATTCAGGGGTGTTCTGGAAATCGAAAACGCAAAACGACAGAATTTTAAACGTCGTTTTTTTCATAAGATTTCTGTAATAAAAGAATTTTATGGCAAATATTTCTCTGTTAAACAGAATTTTATAACAAAATTAATAAAAAGTAGATTAAAAGTGTATTAAAAACAACTTCCATATTCTTCCGTTTTGCTTTCTTGATTTTCAGAACACCCCTAACAGTTTTTCTCTAATTCACAGAACAGACGATGAAACGCAACTACAACGAAATGCTTTTGTAAAGCTTTTAGTTTCCGTTCACTTTTAGAGTCACCATATAAATAAAGGGTGTTACCAGTATCCAGTACCCATGTTCTGTAACTTTAGTGAGAACTTCTTGCATCGAAAAGATGTGAAACAAAATATTCCATCGTTTCTCGAAAAGTGAGAAAAATGTGTGTCTGTAACTCATGTCGAAAACTATCAAAAGAGATTACGTCGTTACGTTATAAATGTCATAATATTGCACTCAAAGCCGATGTGACATTGCAGACGTTCAGAATGCCAGTAACACATATCGTTGACGGCGATCAAAATTTACTTAAATTGAAAATTTTTCAACGACGGCGTCGAAAACACAACCGTCGGCTATGCCAAATTGTGTAAAGAGCGACTTTAATGTTTGTTGTTTGCAAACGAGCTTTGAAGACATTCGTATATTTTATAAAAATGTTAAAAGCAAAATAATAAAACAATGAAAAATGTGCCAAGAATAAAATATTATTATTATTCTTTGCATTTTTTATTGTTTTTTAGTGTTCAAATTTTTTCTCGCCCCATTTTTATTCGTGAGTTTATTTGACAGTTCAAAGCGGGAACTTTTCTCACCAAAATGTTACAGACACACTTTTTCTGTAAATTGGCTAGTAATTTCTTTACGTGACAGCTTGTACTCGCCAATAAAAAGTTACAGACACAGTTAAGTGAGAAAAACAGCTGTTTGTTTCAATTTATGGCATTTTTGTTTCATTTCACACATTTAAATCGAAAACTTTCTCGACGCGAGAGTTACAGAACATGGGCACAGTATAACAAATTTATTTTTAAACTCAAAACAATAATAAATATCGTGAACAGATTTTTTCTTAACATTTCGCTTTCCACATTCATTTTTTAGGGAGAAATTTCGTAAATAACTTTTCAAAATTATTTTCAAAGTTATTTAACATGTTAAAGAAATCTGAAGAAAATTTTGATTTTTTTTTTTATTAAAAAAAAGTTTTCCATGTTGAATTATCTATGATTTTTTTTATTGGAAACAGTGTTTTTTCCTTATAAAACTCGTCATTATATTATTTTGTGTTTCTAATTATTTACCACTTCAGACTTTATTATCTAGCAAAACAAAAACGAAAAAAAAACGATAAAATAATTACCTTGATTTCTCATCTATGACGTGATTTTGCAAAAATTTTTTGGTTTTTGTTTATTTATTTGCTTTTCCTAATAAAAATAGATTTTGTTTATAAACTAAAAAAAAAAAATCTGCTAGACTCTCTTTATAGGTATTAAACAAATAAACAAACTACAAGTTTATTAATTTTTTTTTTTAAGTAAATCCATTTTTAAAGTAATTTTTGTGGGAATACAAAATTTTTAGTTTACAAGATTTTGTTTGTCGTCCATCCATTTTTTTACAAACTTTTCTACTAAACAGAAGTTGAAGAAAAAAAAATTAGCAGTCTTTAATTTGTTGCAAATTATTTTTTGTTTTAATGTACATTCATTAATTTAGTTTATTATTTAACTGAAGATTTTGTTAAATAACAAAAAACGTCATACACAAAAACAAAAATATAATCACGAAAAAAAATTGGGGTTAAAAATAAAAAAAAAAAAAATTTACTAATCACATGATTTTTGTAGTTAAAACAAAAATAAAATTAATTAAATCTGAATACCTACAAACAATGTTTCTTTAACATTTTCTGAAAAATTGCCAAGTTAATAACATATCGTATTTTTTAGTTTAGAAATTTTTAACGATTTTTCATAAAAGTTAACATTTCTAACCATCGAACAGTAACAATTTTGTTTACCAAGCCCTTTTGGTTGCTACTTAAGTCAGAGATGGTAACACTGTACAAAATGATTGAACTTAAGTACACTTTAAGCGTAAACAATTTAAGCACTTTCTACTGAAATTTAAAAATTTTGTGTAAGAATTTCGTTTTACATTTTAAGAAATTCATTAATTCACTTTCGGCCAATTTCACCGTTTAAAAGCAAAACAATTTTCTTAACAAATTAATAATTTCAGTATGGTGTGGTAACATTGTAATGTAAATATGACAATTTCATTTTACTCTCACATGAGTACAGATTGGATTTTTAATACGAAGTAATTTGCCTTTTTCCATCTATACACTTGAGTTACCGTTTTTTTTTTTTAAATACACTGACAATAATCTTATTGATAAAGTTAAAAATTAAAATTTGTAACTTTTTTTGACCGCTGCAAATAAAACCGGATGGCTACACTGTTAAACAGGAAAGTATGGCAACCTAATATTGCTTTTAAAAAAGGTATATGTAGATACAATTATGGCTTAAATAAATCAGTGTATGTTTAAACGCTGGTTTAGATAAACTAAACTTAAATTTTAATGTTTTAATATTATATGTAGTTAAAAAAAAAAAAAAAAATAATATTGTCTTATTAATATGGTCTGTAATTTAATGCATGTGATTTTCAATTGGCGTGAGCACACCGAAAAAAAAACGGTATGACTTTAAGAAAACCACAAAATGACACGTGTAATTTTAAAAGCACGTGGTTTGAAATTACGTGAGTTTCAAAACAAACCCGCATGACACTTTTTTAAAATCTCTTTAAAACTAGTCAACAAAAGTTGCCCGCACTTTATTAGATAAAACAAGTAAGAGTGCTATATTCGGAAATATGGCCCGTTTAATGTTCACTGTGTTGAGTTGTAATTACTTTTGATGTTTTTGTTCACCACAATAGCAAAGTTGTAAACCATAATACTTATTTGAGTTCTGAACCGAAATATGGAAATATATTCACCAAATAAAAATATAAATAAATAAATATGTATATGTTCTACAAAAAAATTTCCAATATTTTGATATGTAAGTCATATCCATAGGACATATGGCAGCCCTAAAATTTAGGTTTTTATACAATTTTGAATTTTTTTTGTACGGGAGGTATCACGCCCACTTCTCCATTCCCGCCCACATTTTGTAGGATGGTGTGTATTGGCAACCTAAATGTGTGTACCTAATTTGGAAACTTTGGCTTTTGCCGTTCCCCAGATATACAGCAAAAAGTAATAAAAATACAACAACCACAAGGGATTTTTCGAAAAAATTAGAGGTAGTCGTGGTGTTTTGCTCATATTACAGCTATTTTTGGACCGATCTGGCTGAATTTCAATAGCAAAATTATAATAAGAATACCTGACACAAAGATACCCCAACCAAGCCCTCATCATATCTGGGGGCTTCGGAAAACCCATTTCAACAGACAGACGGACAACCGGATTTGAACTTCGCTTTTCATAAGGACCCAGAATATATATACTTTATGGGGTGAAGGATCAATATTGTAGAAATTACAAACGGAATGACAAAGTTATATATACCCTTTCTACCTTCGGTGAAGGGTATAAATATGTTTTTTGCAAAAAAAAAAAAAAAAAAAAAAATACCGCAAAAGAAAAAAGTTTAATGATTAATTAATTAATAATTTTTTGTGAACTTTTTGCGTTTCTTCGGTAAGACATGGTACATATTTTTTCTATTTAAGTCTAACCTTTTAAACATTTTAAGCATAAACATTTTTAACTAATAAATTTCACCTAGACATGAAACATGAATTATGGTCAATGTCACGACATTCAAACTCTAATAATAAATTTACCAGCTGGTAATTTTTTGACGCTATTTTAAGTTTGCCGAGTAATTTTAGTGTAATTTTGGTTTACCACATGAACTTAATTAAAATGGTAAAAAAGGTAATTAAAAAAAAAATACTACAGTAGACACCCGATAATTCAAAATAAAGAGATTTCGATTTAGCGAGGTTAAAATTAAATAAAAACGATTTATAGGGGGTTTTAATTTAAAAAAAAACAAATGATTTAAATGGGTTACAATTTGTTTAAACTAAACAATTTATATCTAATAAATAGGGAAACCAGAAACATGCTAAAAAAAACGCTTTTTATGCGCATTAAATATGCAGTAAAAACTTGTAAATATGCCGTGAAAACTGTTAAAAATATATCCCAAAAAATTTAAAATTGCTTATTTTAAAACACAATATTCAAAAATTTATTAACAGTTCTATTTAATAAAAACAATCCTAAAATTATAATCGGTAAAGCCCAAACACCACAGTATTTACAGACGAATTTTTGAGATTTTTGGGGCGCATTCAATCTAAATACCAACATAATAAGACGGTTAACGGACACAAAGAGTCTTATTTGGAAATGAGTTTTTATAGGGAATATATGCAATTATAGACCGATTCTTACTATTTACATAGACTTTGTCCTACAAGATTGCATTTTGTACTTATCGCACAAGGTTAACATAGACAGATAACCAGCCAGACGGACGGATGGACATCGTTAGAACACTTTAAAAAGTGTTGGAGAAATTGAAGCAACACGTTGTCTTACAGAGAGATACAGAACAGAATTTCGCAAAAAACATTTTTATTTATTGCGAAAGCTCGTGTAATATTAGTCAAACTGTTAACATTCTTATTGTAATTTAAAATAAATTAACATTAAAATAAACAACATTAAAGACTTAAAAACAATTAATAAAACATAAAAAAAACTCCTAAAATAATGAGCCCGAAAGAGCTTACGAAAAGTTAGCTTTCAAACGTCTTACTGCGCTCACTTTTTGCTCAGACACATCATCATAGATAGATAGATTCATGCCTGCACAACGCCCCCAAATTATCCAAATTAACTTCTCCGTGAGCCTGTGAAGTCACTGGTTTATGTTGATAAACCAGCAACTATTGACGTCTTGGAGGTCAACATTGTTCATTTTATTCGTGACACTTCTGCAATGCGTTTCGTCAAGGGCAGGCGCGGTGCCTATTGTTTTAAATCTGTTTCAAATGGTAATGCCGTGTATTAATCTGCGATTAAAATTCATCTGATTTGTGTTTTCTACCATTTTAAGTATCATGGTCTTAAATAATACCCTTTATACCATATTTAATAAACTAAATGCCAGCAGGGTTTTATACAACTGTCCCTTTCGTTATTCAGTTTTACAACTGTTAAGGGCGTCAAATATTTTTCAAACAAAAGCATTTGAAAAATTCCAGACACACATAAAATTAATTATATGTTGGAATATTCGCTAGTTTGTAGTTTCGAGAAACTTTTTTCAATAAACTTCAGGCTCTAAATCACTATGATATTTAAAATCTAAGAGTCCATCTTGCGACATTTATTACCAAACTTTTGAATGATGTATTTTCCTTAAAATTAACCGATACTATGGTTCAGAAGACTGCGCATTTTTAATCAACAATATTAAAAAAGAAATAAATGTTATCACTGAAATCGAATCTTGATTTTATTTGAGTATCTGAAGTAAGAATTTCAAATAACACCGGAATTACACCTAAGAGAAATAACCCACGTTCTACCCACGACAATAAAAACTATACCAAATTCGGGTAATTACCCACAAAGTGGCAACACTGGGTTTCCCTGCTAATAACACAACAAACACAAAACTTAAGGTATGGTCAGACCTAATAAAAATTCGACGAAAAAAATCCAAAAAAGCGTGACCAGTAAATTTATCAAACTTCATAACTTTATTTGTAAGTAGATAATTGTATAATGTAATTTAGAAACTGTTAAATGATGCTTGATCTAGCAATCGTTTTGCAAAAGCACAATTTTTTTGAATAAAACTTGTGGTAACGTAGAAAACGTCAAATATTTGATGGGTGTAAACATAGCTCCTTAATTTATGTACATATAAACTTGTCAAAAAAAAATTGGCTTTGTATTTTTTTCAAAATATATTAATTGTAAGTGCGATTTAAAAAGACTTTAAATTTTAAAAAAAAATTTACGAATTAACGAGGGGAGCAAAATGTGTGGGATTTTTTAATTAAAGGGCTTTTCTAAAGAGACCAAATGTTTATTTGAATTTTTTAAAGTTTTTGAGTTAATGGGATACAAATTATCGCGGTTTGACTGTAATGGGTACACAATTAATTTTTTAGTAAAAAAAGATAACTCACCTTGAAAATCTTTGTTTAACATCTTCACTTAATGGTCGAAATGTTAAAGGTGCTAATCTAAAATTTAAGAGAATAGAGGAAAAAATCAGTTAATAAAAATTTAATACTAAGTAAGAAATTTTAATATAAAAAACAAATTAAAACGAAAAGAACAAATTATTAAAAAAAATAAAAAATCAATTAGTAAACAAAAAATTTTTATTTAATGGAAGTTTTTTAATTAATTTATTGATGATGAATTAAAATTTTTGAATATATGTACTATATTTTTTTGATAGATATAAAATCTTTTTTAAAGCACCTTTTTACTAATTTCTTGAAAATTTGTATCAATTTCAACAGTTTTTTCTTATAAAAAAAAAACTTTAAACTATCTACATATGCACATAAAATAACAAATACTTTCTTCAAATGTATGAATTTTACGGTATTTACAATACATCTTAATAACAACAAAAACAATAACAGTCTTTATGTAAAATAAGAGTCTTTATAAATATGTACTCTATTTATTAACTGTTGCAATTTCTTTCATATGCAAACATTTTTTATCTAGTTTAAACAACAAAGAAAAACAATCAAGTTTAATATTTTTTTAAAATTCCCCTTCCCCCACACTTTTCCTTTTTAAACGACATTGGCATTCATTAACAAAACAAAACCAGGATAACTAAAAACAACAACAACTTGCCATAATAAACATGGATGCTTTGTTTACATTTGGCTTGTAAACCGTTTGGCACACATACACTCTCTTTAGTTAACAAACAGGGTTGATTGCAATCAGTGTTGCCAGAATTTTAATATTATTGCAAAGCTTACAGTTAAGATGAGAAGAAAAAACTAATATATTGAATGAATACACTCTGTTAGTTATTTTATTTATTTCAGCAAACGCCTTACGGTTAGTTTAAGTAACACATGAATGATTTTTAATTTTTTTCGCTGTTGTTCATCCTGGACAGCGTTTTGTGTAACAAAAGCACATAACTATCTAGATTAATTAAAATGATAAGCAGTAGTTGTGGTACTAAAAACCTATTAAAGGTGCAAACAGCTTATGTTAATTAAAAAAACAGAAGGCGGTATCATACAGTCTCAATGGGCTTTAAGAGTTTTTATAGGTTTATAAGTGTGAGTGAAAAATGTAATGTAAAATTTATTAAATGTACTCCCAATGATAATAAGGTTTTCTGAGAAATTGTTCATTATAAACTAAAACAATAGGATGTCAAAGTACACGTTCATACATACATACATGCATTAAAATAACTTAAACAACATTTGTGCAGTGAGTTAAAACATATGGGGGGTTCTTTAAAGAATAATCGAAATAGTTTACGACTATGTTTTAGAAATCGAAATCGAGTGATATTTAAATCGATGAAAATTTTACATTTATTGAAAATGACAATTAGAGAATTTTTCAGTAACTGCCTGTTTGTAGAACAGTAAGCAGTAAGTTTCATTATTACAAATTCAATGCAAAAAATGTTGAATGGCATGTTGTTTGGAAGAAAGGCATAGTCCCCGTTATTCTTTCCGACACTGTATGTAGCTTTTAGGATAATTTTGCCAAATTTTAACATATTTTCATAGTTAATTGAAAGTTTTAAATAAATGTGACAAAATTTCCTTTTAAATCTAAGTTGAACGGACGAGTAAGGCGCTCGTGTTCTATAAACTACACATTACATTCAATTTGACTTATTATTCGGTGTTTGTGTTGTATTTTAGTTATTAATTATTTATTTATTTCTGTGCCGTGTAGTCCAGTTTTTAATATTAAATAGTTGAAAAGTGCATTCTTATGGAATAAAGCTGCCCCTGATGAAGTTCGAAAAAAGCGAACGAAACGTTGGGAAAAACTAAACAGAATAACCATAAATATTTTTTATTTACATTTGGTTTGATCATAAGTGAGGAAAAAAACCCTAATACAGTGGAATCCCGATAATTCGTAATCGCAAGGGACTGGCCATTTCTTACGAATTATAGGGGTTTTCGATTTAACGGGGTTAAAATAAAATAAATACGAATTAACGGGTTTTTTAATTTATTTACCAAAACGATAAAAAAAAACATAAAAACAATTGTTAAAAATAAAATATATAAAAATTATTCATGTAACAAACTGATCTTAAGAAAGTAAACACACACACAAGCAAAAACCCACGCAAAAAAAATCAAATCGGTAAACAAAAAATCATTATTTCCATGTTTCTGTTGTTTTTATTACGAATTATAAGTGGTAGTTAGCAAACAATTACAATTTATAAGAGGTATTTGAAAAAACGAATTAGCGAGGGAACCAAAATGTAAGGAAATTTTACGAATTAAGAGATTTTTTCAAGGGACCGACAGTTTATTACGAATAATCGGGAATTACGATTTATCGGGGTACGAATTATCAGGATTTGACTGTAATAATATTAAATACACATTGATCAGAAAAATCTAAAATAGTAAAATATTTTAACTTAAATTCGAATTTTCGAAAATGTCAAAAATAGATACATTTTTTCTTTAAATAAGTTACTATGTAAGTTTTATAAGGATTTTTGTCAATTATTTTAAAACCTAAAAGTTTTCATTTAATTCGAAGATGATTTCAAATTTCGAAAACCGTTTAAAACGCTCTTAATCTATTTAAAAATGAGAGATTTTGTTATTTCTTATTTCGAAATTTCAGTTTTTATATCACGTTCTTGTGAGAACCTTAAAAAAGGCGGATTTTATTCATAAAAATTTTTAATATTTAATAAAGGTTTAAAGAACAAATTTACTATGAAAATTGTCCTTAATAAACGATTGTTAAATTTAATAATCGTTTGTGAATACGGGGGTTAGACTTTATTTTTTTGTTAAACGATGACTAATGTCTCTAAAATGTTTCTGTGCCCACTCTGCAACAAATAATCATAAATTTCCCATCATTGCTACAAACTTTTTCAGAAGACAACTGCGTTAACATCTGAAAATCATTGTTTGTCATTTTCATTCTATAAAAACGGAAAATTCTAAAATTAACTTTGTGTTGTCATAACGAAAATTATTAGACGAATGAAGTAGTAAATAAATAATATTTTATATTAATTTTTATATGAGATTTCGGAGGGTACTTTTTGTTTGCATGTTTAAAATCGTGAGAATTTATAAAAAATATAAAACAATTTTAAAAATACTCAGCGCACATCATAAAAAATGTAAATGTAATATTCTATGGGCCTGAGAACGGAAGGTGGAAATTTTCATTTATTGTGAGAAAAAAAGTAAAAAAAAAAAAATTTTAAAGCTAAATGTAAAAGACAATTTGTGGTACGATTTTAAAATAAAATATCACAGTGAGAGCTTTAAATTATTGTAAAATAAAAGTAAACATTTTTCAAACTTAAACACAAAAGTTTCAAACTAACAAAACAATTTCTTGTATTGCAGAGATAATATTAAAGATTTACTACAAAAGGAAGAATATTTATTAAAAATAAGTTCTACAAAAATTTAAATTATCACTTCGGCACCAATAATAGTTCAAAAATACCTCTAATCGGTCATGTCTAAATTTTAGAAATGGACATAACATTTGCTAAAAGTATGATAATTACGCAATTTTCTTTTAGATATTTTCGATAAATTCACAAAATAAATATACATATCAGCAAAATTATGAATAAAAAATCCCCGGAAGTTTTCTCCCTTCTTCCATTTTTTTTCTCTGTAAATTCAATTGAAAAAATGCGAAAAGTGAAAAAACTCCCGGGGAATTTCTATTCATAGTTGGGCTGTATATGAACTTTAAAAATCTGTGGTAATATTAGAAAAGGAAATAAATTTGTTCACAAATAAGCATTTTCTTAAACTTTAAATTTTAAATATCACAAAATATTGAAAACTATTAATTTTTACTTTCAGACCCCCTGAGCACTGAAGAAAATAGATTGTGCTATTCGCCATCTAAGGAAAAGCCGCTCAGAAGATGGCTGTCAAAGTTTTACAGAAATATCATACTTACGGCACATATACATGCATACCAACAGCTTTGAAAATATCAAAAATTCTAGCTCTCATAAGAAATGGCAAGCCAAAAGATCATGAGACAAGTGTGCCGACCGGCCAATTGTCTTGCTCAATATTGTCTACAAAATAATCGAGAGACTAATTTTTAAAATAATCGAAGCATGTTGAATTAGTATAATTCCAGTGAAACCAGCTGGACTCCGATCAGGACGTAGCTTCACCGACCAATTACTCGCTCTGGCAACGCATATACTTAGAATCTGGTCTTCAAGTAAAAACTCTTTCGCGTTGTTTCGCGTGTGATACTATTTGGAAAGAGTGATATATAAATTCCGCAAGGTTATAACCTGCATTGAAACAGTAAACTTGTTAAATAAAATGCTAATCGACAGACACTTCTACCTTAACCACGAGCAAAGCAGGCAACAACAGTCCCCCCAAAGTTCGGTATTAGCCTTTTTGCTGTTTTATTTATTGTATATGCACCTTATTGTATATTACCTTCCTCCAACAACATCCATCAAGTTTGTTTATGCTGACGATATTGCGATTGCTACACAACACCCATCATCCTTGCAAGCAGAAACCATAATTACTGACGACCTTCCATCACTTTATTCTTTCTTTAAAAAATATCGGCTTTGCCCCAGTCTAAGACAGCCAGAAGTATCATTTTTTCAGCTCAATAAAAACTTTTAATAAAACGATATTAAACCACAATCCATTTCCAAAATACCTGGAAGGAAACTTGCAACAACAACATGGGGAGCCTGAAGACGTACTCTGCGTTCAAATTTCTCTTGATTTGGTATACTCAACTGCAGAATACTGTGCCAATAATAACAGGCGCGATGACCTCAACACTAAGCAACATCATGCCACCAAAACTCAGACATTCAGACGGCTCTTTTCCGGGAATATAAGAAGATTATATATAATCTTACAATTCAACGGTGATAAATGAAAAAAAATTATCAAGTTCCCACAAAACATTACGTTGAAATGTATAATTTTTATTATTCAAAAAATATGTTTCTATAATTTTTTAAAACGTCACAATGATTTTTATCTCATGTTTCACATATCGCATTGTTAAATCAGGGATAACTCACAAAATATTACAAAATATATTTTGTAAGTGTCTTGTAATGCAACACTTTTTTTCATAAATAAAAAAAAGTTGTATTAAAGATTTCATATATCACAAGTATAATAGTGCTAGTACATAAGATTTTAAAGAAAAATGAAATGCTTACTTTGTTTGATCTTTTAAAACACAAATTTAATTTTTTTGTACTATTTTTTTAATTTTTTCTTCTAATTAAGTTTAATTTTTATATACGGGTAACGCAAAACATTTGTGATTCTGACTTTAAATCGCATAATAGGTGTTCTGTTAATCGCAATCGCAAGAAGTTTAACAACTTCAAATGGCAAAACTATGCTCAAGAGAACTGAACTATTTTTAAGAAACTATGGCCGATAAGCCAAACGCACCAATTTCAGAACACCATAAATTAAATCTGGCATTTTGCGATATCAAATCGTGCGATTGTTAGAACGTGACCGATAGTTTTTTTAGGTAACTCAGTTTTTTTTTCATGACAATTTCTGAAAATCACTACTTTAGCAGTAATAGTTATCAATTATGTATGAAGGTATTTGTAATTTATGAAAAACATTTATGAAAATGGGTAAATGTTTGAAGAATTTGTACAAAAATCCTGTAATTAAAAAAAAATCCAAGAATGCATATCGCTCATTTGCTGCAAGACCGGCATAACTCAAAAAATTAAATTTTGAAGTTAGATATGCAGAATTGTTCGCTTTGTTTTTCTTTATATTGTGTATTAAATTAAATTCATCTTTATATCTTGTATACTTTACCAGTTTGAAGAGAATGTGTCTTTTTTTTCTAAGTAGTTAGAGCAAATCAAAAACTTTAAATGCGTTTATCTCGAAATGGATTTTTTTGAGTTATGCCGGTCCTGCAGCAAATGAGCGATATGAACATCGAACAAAAAGTTGTGATAATGAAACAAAATTAAAAAAAAAGAACAAATAATATTAGTTTTTTGTAATAAATCTCTTAAAGCTTTTGATTTTGTTAACGTTATTTTTAAACTAAACCGGGTCAATTTTCTTAAAAAAGGGTCACCGCTTGAAAAATTGAGTGCGTTTTGCAAAAAAAAATTTCTTAAAATGGCACATTTTCCCAACAAATAAGAATTTCGTTTGACAATATTGTATACCTATTTTAGATTTTACTGAACTCTTCTTTCTTTTGGAATTTTTGCTTATTTTACTCAAATTTATGCTAATCCAATTAGGTATTATTTTTTCTTTTTTATTTAAAATTCTTGTTTTAACTGCAGAAATTGTGAAATGACTATTTGCGTTCTTAACGCAGCCACCCTGTGCAAAAACCTCTAAATAATTCCCAAACAAATGACAGTTGAAGTGTCAGATAAAATGTCGTTATAAAAAAAAACTTTGACGTTCTTTTACAACCCTTAAATTTTCTAGGTACACATACTAAATAAGTAAAAGAAATTTTAAAGAAAAACTACTCACATTGTTAAAATGCTAAGCGATTGTACCAAAAAACTTTTACAATTTGTTTAAACATTAAGGTTTTTTTTTGCATAGGTATTTAAGAAAACTTTTTATTTAATTTTTCCATGTTACATAACTTTAACTTCTTTTTTTCAAAAAAAAAAAAAAGGTTTAACACAAATTTTCTTCTTATTATAAAAAAAATTGAGCAAAAAATTATTTGAGAAACACTTTATTAAATATTTATAACTTTTTATTTTACTTTGTTTTTATTTTGTGTTAAAAAAAGGAAGACCGTGTTTTTTTAAAAATGTTTCAAGTTTATCATTTATTTTATTTAAAGTTTAATAACTTTTTTATTTTTACTTTTATTTAACTAATTCACACCTGCTTAAAAGTGTGTGTTTTTTAAACTGTAATTTTACCGCAACTGATTATGACACTGCTGCTACACTAGTAGAGAAAAATTCTTAAAACCCCTTAAAAGATATTTAAACGCAACAAAAACTACAACAAACTGAGAATAACGAAATCATACTTATGATATATGTACATATGTATTTACATATATATTCACAAAACACCAGCAACAAAAAAGGAGAAAAACAACAATATTATGCTGAACTCAATGAGTGATATGTCAAACACTAAGGTAGCCCAAAAAGTTACAGTAACAACAACAAGAAAACAACTACATAACACAACAACAATTGAATATTTAAAAAACACCCCAAAATTTGCATTTAAGAGCAAGAGAGCATCAAAGAATAACAAAACAAAATAACTGTAAAAGAAGAAAAAGCATGATGTAAACAAAAGTGTGGCCAATTAATATTAAGCGCATTAAAAAATCCTAAAATGATAAAACTTTGTGTAAAATCCAGAAAAAACTAATTTTTTTTTAAATAAACACGAAATATTTACAAAAAATAAAGCGAAATCCTGTCTTCTTAAGCTACATATGTTTACACTTATTAAATATTTGACGTCCTATACCTACGTAACCATTGTTTTATTAAAAAAAAAACATTTGCTTTTGCAAAACTTTTGACTAGATCAAACATCATTTAACAGTTTCGTAATTATATTATGCAATTATGTATATTCTTACAAATAAAGTTTAGTAAATCAATAGAAAATGTTAAATATAAAGCTAAAGATTGATCGATTTAAGGGTCATGTTTTTTTAGGATTGTTTCGTCAAATATTTTTTAGGTCTGAACATACCTTAAGGAACTTTTTTTTAATTTTTGCTACAACATTTTTTAATGCTGAGTACAGACAGTGCAATCTACATCAATGAAGTCTCAAAATAAGAAATTTTTTTTTAATTTTTGCACAACTTTTTTTAAGAAATTGAACTAATTATTATTTTTTTTGACCGACTCAGGTCGTAAAATTTTTCTGACTTTACAAATTAAAGTTTTGGGAAAAATAATAAGGGATTACATTTTCGCTTAGACCACTTTCACACTCGGCAAATTACTTGCCGACAACAACAAAGTCTGTACAAAATTTTTTTCCTTACCCCAACCTTACCGCTGACGTCTACAAACCAAGAGACTTGCGCAAGTAACTTGCCGAGTGTGAAAGGGGTCTTACTTCAGTTAAAAAAGTAGGGTGTTCCTTTTGTTTTCTAATAAAATTCATTAAAAGGGTAAAAAATGTATAAAAGTACGAAAACGACAAAACCCAAGTTGTTTATCACCAGGGAAACCATAAATATGCAATCGCATGTTTTTCCTTGTGCGACCTATGAAGGCAGAAACAATATATTTATCTGTTTAAGAGCTTTTTATGAATTTTGGCATGGATTTGTTAGAGCATATTTTACCGTTTGCAGCATTTTTTTTGCATAATTTAGTTTAAAGAGCCTTTTTGCAAAATTTTTTACGTTTATAGCGCTTATTTTGCCTTTTAAAGGCATATTTTGATACATTTAAAATTTTTTTAGATGCCTACAATAGTTTTCGGAGCAAATAAAAAAATTTTTTTTTTCGAAAATCTGTTACTTCAATTTCGACATCAGCATTTAATTTTTACTCTAAAAACTATTTTACTGCAAATTTAATTATTTTCGAATCGGTTCACATTTGCTCAAAGCTCTCATCCTTAAATAGGTTTAACTTCCTTTTAAATGATAACATTTGTTAACAATTTAGCGACCGTACCTAAAATTCCTTTAAGACAAAAACCCATATGGATTTTAATATCTAGATAATATTCGGCGCAAACATCTCTTATATGGATTTTAACCTAATATAGGCTTAAGCGATAATATTTTTAGGTTTTTTTTTTTTTAATTTTGTTAATAAATTGTTGAATATTGTGTCTTCAAATGAGCAATTTTTCATTTTTAGGGCATATTTTTAACATTTTTCAGGGCATATTTAATGCGCATAAAACGCGTTTTTTAGAGTATATTTCTGGTTTCCATTTTTATCACAAAGTCTGATTTTATTTTATATTTTTCTGTAGAATCAAATCAATATCTTTATTTAATTGTTTATTTTATTGACAGCTATTTTTAAAATGTATCCAATAAAACCAAAAAAAAATGTTGAGCTATTTTGTGCAAGAAGAACAAAGTTTTTCTTCCCCCCCCCCTGAAGAACAAAAACTTAATATTCAAGAGCGTAATCAGACCTATTTTAACTTATGCAAGTCCTATCTGGTACAATGCTGCAAAAACACATTTAAAAAAACTGCAGATTATTCAAAACAAATGTCTGAAAATCATTAATAACAAAAACTGGAGATATTCAACTCAACTTCTCCACAACGAAACTGGATATGAGCTAATCATCGACTTCATTAGAAAACTCAACAACAAATATTTTGAATCCAATCAACTTTCTCCTTATCATCTGATAAGGGAATGTACGCAATGGGCCTGACTACATCTCCGAAAAACTAGTCATTAAATTGAAAATGGCAAGTATACATACGTTATCATTTAGATAACTCCAATGTATATTTGTATATTTTCTAACTATATTTAAAATCTTTTTTTTTTCTCATATAAGGGTTTTACCTATTTTTCCTTTTAACAATGTCATAATTAAATAAATTTTATCAGGATTATTCCGAAATTATAATCACTCGTTGTAGTATCTTTAGATAAAATCTCGAAAATTGTTAATATTTGTATACTAAGTATAAAATGTAAATAAAGGTGAAATATAAATAAAAAATAAAAATAAAAATCTCCTAAAGGCTTTTCAGTAATAATGGTATCCTTCGGATCCTAACTCTGAGGACGGGAACAAACCTAGTTTAAGTAAAAGTAAGTATTAACCGACAATTTGTCAATCGATTTTTTTAATTAAATATTTAAAAAAAAAAACTTTCTAAAGTATTCGTCAATTTAGGGTTCAAAAATTATTCAAAAAAATTGTTATTAGATTTTCACAAAATTTTGAATAAAAGTGATAAAAAAAAATAACACAATAATTAGTTTATCAGCCATGTCACAGAGTACAATTCCGTTCGGAATTGAAGAAAACATATTTGTTTAGTGATAGAATGTGTATTTTGATAGTTTTTTAGCCTTTCAGATACAGAAAAATCCCATTCCGTGCATGAAAACAAAAATGGGTTCATTCCGAAATTTTTTTCATCATTTTCTGAAGCACCAAAATACGGAATGAATTCCGTTTCCGAACGGAATTGTACTCTGTGACATGGCTGTATATAATGCTGGGTACACAAAGTGCAACCTACATGCAATCTGTTTCAATGCAACCTCAAAATATCAAAGCGTTTTGATGTTGATGCAACCTGGAATGAATGAAAATGTATTTAATTCACTAGATTGCGTAAATGTGTTGCATAGTGTGTACCCAGCATAACCCATTTAGAGCCTAAGAAATTTGTTAGAATAAACAGAAAAAAAGGATTTTAAAATTAACTGTTTTATGCAAAAGCAAGTAAAAGTGCTACACTCGAATCTTATATACATAATCTTCCCCATAGTATTGATAACCATACCAAAACCTTAAATTCGGAAAACACTTGTATTTTTACTACTACTATTCTACTAAGTTTATTCAAGATGAAAGTGAATAAAAAAGGTTTATAGATTAAAAGAAGACTTAAAAAAGTACATTTTTGGGTAAAAATTAGAGGCAGTCATGTTTTTTTGTGAACCGATCTGGCTGAATTTCAATAGCAAACAACTCCGGACTGTATGTGATATAAATATATATCAACCGAGTCCCCTTGATTTAGGGCTTTGGAAACCCCATTTCAACATACACACGGACAGACAAACTGAAGGACGGAAAAGTGGGCATCGTTAAATCAACTCAACTACTTATAACGATCGATAAAAAACGATCAAGTGAAGGGTTTCAAAAGTCAAAATTCACATTAGTTAAACAATACATACATACATAAATTTTTGCTAGACTTAGGCACGTTTTTCCAACTTACCGATAGCTGAAGGCAAGAAGTTTATCGGCCATATAAAAAGTGTTCCGTTATTACAACTTTATATTTGTTTTGTTTATTTTTAAGAAAGTATTGTAGTTAATTTGTATGAAAGCGGATGCCCTTTGCGTTCCAAAAACCAATTTTTAGACAATTTATGGCTTCTTAAGTATAGTGAGTAAATTTTTCGTTTGTCTTTGTAAATTGTTTTCTTGATAACATCTTGAAAGTAAATTGCTTAAAAATTGCGTGCAGCCTACGTCACAGCTTTCAATTTATTTTAAAAGTGGTTTAAGTCCATTTTTTCTTATATTGAGATATTTAAGGGTTTGTGTTTGATTTGTTTCAAAAATATTGTTAAGTGGCATTAATTTTTTTTATGGCTTTGTGACCTTAAACATGTTAGAATATATAACGTAATATATTTTGTAAACTTTACTAGAAAAATAAGCTGTGTTTCAGAACCTAAAATGGACTTAAACAACTTTCAAAATTAATAAAATGACTTTTTGTCTGTGAAAAGGAATAAGTCCAATTATTTTAAGGAAATTAAGCAATAGAAATTGTAAATATTTTATGTTTGATGTAGATGAATGTAATAGCTTTAAAATAAATAGGGAAGCTTTCAATTTAGATACAGATTTTTATTTATGTAATTAAAAAAATGTTTTTAAAAATAAACATGAATTCATTTATTAAAAAATAAAATTTACATTTATTTATTTATTAAGGATATTATTAAAGATTTTGCCATATTATTTCTCCTCATTTAGGTTATGTGTGCGGTTTTGTTAAAATATTCATGGTGCATAGCCAAGAATAATAGAGAACAAGATTACGCATTGCGCAGGTTTCTTATTGTTTACAAAAATCAGCTGTTTTGTAAATGACGTCACATGAGAATAAAATTTTTCGCGCCCAATCATTTTGGTAGGCAATTTGAAAAAAAGTAACAAAAAAAGTGAAAAAAAAATAAAGGTATTGAACATTTTCCCGCTTTTTATATCCATAAATTGCAGAAGTTGATAAAACAAATAAAAAAGAGGATTTGTATTTGTTGAAAACGTTTTAAAGTGTGTTAAAAATATTTTTTTATCTAATTAAAAAATTATTAAAAACAAAAATTTACAAAAATGAGATGTGCTGTGGCAAATTGCAAAAACTCCAACAAATCCAAGGCATGTGAAATTAGTTTTTATGCCTTCCCAAAAGACAGCAACATCTTAAAGAAATGGGTACAATTCTGTGGCTGAAGAAGACCATTTAACCCAAATACTTCTCATGTTTGCATGTTGCATTTTGATCCCAATGATATTGAAAATAGTTTGGAATACAAAATGGGTAAGTACACGGATTGGGTTTAAACAATGGTTATATATGTATAGTTTTTTTTTGTTAGGATTCGCTAAAAGAAGGCTTTTAAAAAAGGCTGCTGTTCCATCCATACAACGATCGACAGTAAAAAATGAGAAATTGCATAACGAACGATTGTTAAGATTGCAAAAACGGGATAACACAAAATTGTTTGATTCAATTCTAAAAGACCATAATTCTGAAAAATTTGCAGAGCAGGTTCAAGAAAATGAGGACGTTGATGTTGAAATGGGCGTTTCTGAAAATATTCAACCTTGTTTAGACATTAAAGATGTTGAAAATTTAAAGAACGATTTGTAAGTAGCATTCGCATTTTTAATGCAAACTATATATAAAATTATCATTGTTGATACAAACGTGTCTTCTCAATAGGCAAATTCTTCAGTACGAAAACAATGCTTTAAAAAAAGAAGATAGAAATCATGTTAAGGAAATACGCAATCTGCAACAAGAAATTGTATCGTTAAAAAAACCAACAAAGACAACATTGAAGAGATGAAAAAACAAGTCAATAAATCAAAGTACAAGCTGGAAAACATTGAGCAAAAACTATTAATAATTTTTACACGTGGGCAAATTTCAAAAATTAAAAATGGTATGAAAAGACAAGTATGGACGGAAGAAGATATTACACAGTCCATAACATTGTACGTCACAAGCTCCAAACTATATAAACTTTTATACCGGAAAAGTTTTCCGCTTCCATCGATTCGGACACTTCAAAGTTGGGCGCAAAAAGTTGACATAAATAGAGGGCTGCTAAGACCAGTCTTTAAAGTTTTATCAGCATCAACTCACATGACAGAAATTCAAAAACTATGCGTTTTAAGTTTTGATGAGATGAAGGTCAAGAAGTCGTTCTGTTTTAACAAAACATCAGACACTACATTGGGTCCCGTTAGCTATGTTCAAGTGGCTATGGTGAGAGGTAAGTAAAATTTGGGAATAAATAAATAACTTAGTGATAATTTTATTTAAAGGACTTATTTCCAAGTGGAAGCAGCCAATCTTCTATGATTTTGATTGTCAAATGACAAAAGATATATTGTTTAAAATTTTAGAGGAGCTAAGTTTGTGTGGCTATACCGTTGTTTCAATAGTTTCAGATCTTGGTGGCGGGAACAGAGGACTGACAAAAGAACTTGGAGTAACTGAAGAGAATCCATGGTAAACAATAAATTACATTCATACATACATATATCTAAAAGCAAATTAAACAAAATCAGATTTACGTTTAAAAACGAGAAAGCTTTTCATTTGCGGATGTTCCCCATATGATAAAACTGTTGCGTAACCACTTTATTGACAGTGGCTTTATGGTCCATCACAAAGCAGTTACATAGGACATAATTTCAAAGCTTTTGGAGTTAACCTCAGGCGACCTTAACATAACACACAAAATATCTGAAGCTAATCTAAATGTATCAGGAGCAAAAAGTTAACCAGAGCTGCTAGTCATGGGTATTTAGATGGGCTTAATTGGATGGAATGTCATCAGCTATTAAAAGTGGTAAAGTTATTAAATTTACAAATTTTATTTATAAATCAATTGGTTTATTTTTTAAGACTAACGACTGGTTTGATGTAATGAATGTCAGAGTCCCAAGAGCGGATGCCAGAACTCGATGTCATGCTTATGGCCTTAGTATAGGAGAACAAAACAAAATAATTGATGAAATGACAGATTTGGTGAAAAATTTGCGAGTTGTGGGCAGAAACTCTTTACTTCCTTTTCAGAAAGGTAAAAAATTATTTCAAGTTGCATTTCAAAACCTCTTAAAATTTTAAATTTTTAAATGTATTATTCAATCAAATAATGCCTTAAAGGGATTTGAAAACACGGTATAGTTGCGATTACATCCTTACTTATCGACTTAATCAAGACTTTTTTGGTATAATTCGATCCAAAGGCGGATTGCATGACTACCCCTATCAAGAAGAGTTCAGGTTCCGCTTAAGGTCATATTTACTTGGTCGCAATAATGGAGCTACAGTAGTTCCCGCTTAAATGCATCTCGCTTAAATGATTACCCCTCTTAAATGCGCAAAAAGTGCTGGCAAGCAACATTTTCACATAATTACATGAACAAAATCCCGCTTTAATGACCTCGCCTTAATGCGTTCCCCGTTTTAATGATTCATTATTTTTGTCCGATATTACATAAATTTGAACAAAATAAATCACTTAAATGCGTAACCAAAAAAACTTGAAATTTTTTTAAATATCCATCAAGGCATTTATAAAGTTAGTTAAAGTATTTTTGTACTTATATGATGGCAAAACAAACATTTAAAACGGCAGTTGAAGTAAAAAAGTAAATTTCTCTTGAATTTCAAAAATCATAGAGAATAATTTTAAAAAGTTATCGGAATCTTCCGATGATGAAGAAGAGGAAAGAGTGAATAAGTTGGAGCCTAAATATGGGTTAAAAAAAGACCTGAAGACCTATTAATACTTGAAAATAATAAAGGTCGAATAAAATACATATTATAAACAAAACATATTTATATTTTTAATAAAAATGTATGTCCATAAGTATTTATGTAAGAATGTTTATTGAATTAGTTTTAATATTATATGTATTTAATTTCGTATGAAAACTATGTACCTATAATAAATTTTATTTTCCCTTATATGTAACTAAAGAAGTACTTTTAAATGATTATTAAGTTTTTTAAGCGAGGTTTTTATAAATGCGTTGATTGCGCATTTATCCGGGTTATCGGTTAAATGATTCCCCGTTTAAATGCGTAGAAAACTGAACATTTTTCGATGCGCACTTAAGCGGGAACTACTGTATCTCAAATGCATCAAATGTTGAGATCGATGACACATTCGATTAAGAAAGGACAAAACCGCTCACAGGTAATTATTTCTTTTTTTTTAATACGAAAATGTTATTTTTTTTTTTTTTTTGTAGGCATTATTTTAAGCAAAATAAATTTACAAAATGATGAAAGCGAAAACATTGATGAGAAAGAACTGGTAGATTTTGCCTATGATGGTCTAGAAAACTTCGCTGGCTACAAATGTCATAGACTTAAAGATGAAGAACCCAATATTTCTGTTCCAAGAAATGAATTAACAGCTTAGCCCTACACTTGGGTCGACCATCTTAGTGAAGGAGGTTTGTCTAAACCAACTGATGAGACTATGTGTAAAATGCAAGCACTACATAACATCTTTCAGTCACTTAACAATGACGAGTTGCTTATTACTGAAGGTTTTTTGGAAAAACACATGCAAATGGCCAAAAATATAGACTGCAGCGAAAAAATGAAAAAAATATTCTTTCGAGCTCGCATGTATTTTAAAATTAGATCTCTGAACCATGATTTGTCCGATTTTTCTTCGCACAAAAAACGCAAAACAAAGAAAACTATAAATTGAATTAATAAAAACACGTAAGTATCTTAAACAGAAATACAATCATCAAATGTTTTTATTTTATTATTCACTTTTCTTTTATTTTTAGGAAAACACAACGCAATACCATATTTACACAGAATCTAAAATTTAATTTTTTGCTGTTTAATATGTACAAGAACATAACTTACAGAGCTACCTAAACAAGAGCGGCAAGCGTTTTTTTAAACATGCAAATTCTATTGCCAATACATTTTCAATAAAATAAAACTACCAAGCGAACTATCAAATAAGATTTTCCAGCCGGGTGGTGTTAAATTCGCGTTCTTAAGGTTTGTTTCGTATAAACTGTATGAAAATTATAAGTTTTGACATAAAACAGACGCTTGCCGCTCTTATTTAGGTAGCTCAGTTAATGATCTCCAATTTACTATTTTTAAAACTTTTGTTAAAAACATAAATGAAATAAATATTGACAAATGAATAACATTTAAAAAAATCAACACAATTTATTTTTATTTCACAATTTCTATTGTTTTATTTATTTTTATTTCACAATTTCAACTTTATTTCTTCTTTCATTAACCATAACCGCACTGTTTGTTTACCTTTTGCTTTTGTTTTTGTCTCATGTGACGTAGATGCGCAGAACGAAAAAAATATTTCAAGTTGAATGCGTAATCCTGTTTTTTATCATTCTTGGTGCATAGGTGGTATATACCTTAGTAACTCCATCATATCCTTATACTTAGGAGTTGAAATGGGACGTACATTTTTGAATAATGGTGTTTATTTTATTTTGTTGAAGTTCCTTGGTCTTCCCCGACAGGGTTATAAGTCAAGTATTTTGAACTCTTTATCCACTTCCATAGATTCTTTATAAAACATTTTATAGGGTTCACTTTTTATAAATAACATCCAACCTATCCTTAGCCAATGTACAGGTTCGCCACTAGTGTTTTTTAATCTCTTATGAATTGTAACTACTTTTTTTTAAAATGGACTTAAACCACTTTCAAAATAAACGACTCATATGTAAAAGACTTAGGGCTCAGTTAGCCGGGAGTAACAGTAACCTTACCGTAAAAAAGTAAGTCCAATCTATTTCTTACAGATTGAGACGTAACATCCTTCTGCTAACTGTAATCGTTCTAATTGCTTTACATACAACAAAATGAATCAGCTGATTTTCAACGTTACTGTTACTCCCGGCTAACTGAGCCTTTAATCGTGTAACTGAAGTGTTAGCCGACACTTGAAACCGACACCACAGAATACACAGAACTGAAAAAAGTGACGTGTGAAAAAGGCCCAAATCAGTTCCGAGGGCAGCTTTCGAAGAAAGAGACAGAAAGCTTTTTTGGTAGTGAAGTGGCAAGGTGTAAAAGCAGGCCGCAACAATCAAAAATGTTTTGATCAAAACAAAAATAACAAAACACAAACCACGTTAAACAAATGCATTAGTTCAGCAAACGTTGTTTGCGCAAAAAAATGTATTTAGTAGTATTGTTTTGTTTTATAATGTTATTTACTCACTTAAATATTATTTACTCGTGTTGTGGTGAACTTAAGAGTTAAGTTTTACAACAGTTTTGCAAATAAATCTTAACTAAATAAATTTGTGTTCATTGTATTGCGGCATAGAAGATGATGAAAAGAGAAATGGAAAAGGGCAGCTTTCTTTGAAAGAGACAGTTCTCGTGACAGTTCTGTAGTATTCTGTGCCGACACTTTGAGCCTAGCAGGCTTTTTTTGAAACTTGAATGCAGTTAATTATCGGTTACATTGGTAATGGCTTAAAATTAACAATTAGGATTAAGCTTTGAATACATATTGCAATTTTCGATAAGAAGAGTTCAATAAAATAAAAAAAATTTATTTCTGGCAAAAAAAAATGTAACTGAAGTGTAAAAAAGTAGCTTTCAAAGCCATCTAAAAGTGAATTTGCCTTGATATGATTTTTAAACATATTGTAATTTTGCATTTTCTTTCGCAAAAATTTACATAGCGTTTACATTTGCCAGTACTGGCAAGACGGTAGCAATGCATTCAAACTTTTTCACTAATCCATAAACACTTAGCACACTTAGCACTTAACACAGCTATTTTGTTTTTGCATTGTTTTGCCAACTAATATGTATATGCTTACTGTCTTTTTTTATTTATTTATTTATTTATTATTTAAGGTCTACGGAATAAATCCTTACAGACCAATTATAAAAAAAAAATTTTACATAATATACAAAATAATAAAAAGAAAAAGGATTTAAACATCCATTTAATTACACTGATTTAGGTGCATAATAATATAACGTTTAATGACATTAACATTAACAGAAAAATCAATAAGAAAATAAAAATCATTATAATGTTTACACAATTTTCTTAGAGGATCAGAATTAGCAAAATTAGTTTGTAAAACTTGTAAATATATTGGAATGTAGAAACGAGTTGATCGATGAGGTACATTAAAATTTATGTTGCTGAGTAGGAAGTCAGAGCAGACTGCACCATTTATTAGGTTGAATAAAAATGAAACGCTAAGCATAGTTCTTCTGCTCTCCAACGTTGGTAATTTTATAAATGCAAGCCTTGTAGTATAAGGAGGAATAATGACGTTAGGATTCCATGTTGAATTACCCAAGCAAAAAAGAAGAAATTGTTTTTGGACTGATTCAATAATGTTTTTCAGATAATCCGCACTCGGATCCCAAATAACAGATCCATATTCCAAGATTGGTCTGACTAAAGATGTATATAACCGCTTAGTAATGATTGGTTCAGTAAACTCCTTAGCCCATCGTTTTATAAAAGCTAACATACCACGAGCTTTGTTTACCATCATATATATGTGTTTCTTGAGATTTAATTTAGGATCTAAAAGTATTCCAAGATCTGAGAATTCCTTAACCAGTTCAAGTTGATGTCCACCCAGTGAAAAGTTAAATAAAGCGTTATCGTTTCTTGAAAAACGCATATGTTTACATTTGTTTAAATTGAGTTCCATTAAATTAAGCACGCACCATTGAAATAGTTTGCCAGTACTGGCAAATGTAAACGCCGTGTTATTTTTATTATTCGCTTTCGCACGCACTTAACACACTTTTTTATTTTAGTGCTTTTCTGTTGTTAAAAAATTTCCGAATTTAACATTTACAAGCTAAGCATGCACAACATTGCCTTATTAACTCTCTTTACCAGAAAAAAAAACCAATAACTTATGTAGGTATGTATTGTTTACTTAAACTACCGGTCTTATTTTCGTTAAAACAAATTAGTGTACCTATACTGAAATCATGTATTTTTTATGTAACTTATTGCTTTGATATAAGGCTCTCTCCGTCTCTATTATTACAAAATGGGGGTGATTTTTAAAGAGCGCATGTCAAAAGTAGAAAGGAAAAAAGTAAGCTCATAATATTTTAATGTTTATCACTGTGCGGGTGTGTTGCAGTGTTACCACCAGCAAAATTCAAAATTACACTTGAGATAAAGCAAAATTACCCGATTTAAATGAAATTACACCTGATATAAAATTTAAGTTTTATTTAATAAAAGACATTTACAAAGAAGCAAAAACACAACAAACTCATTGAAAGAAGATCAATATTAGTCAAACTGTTAACATTCTTTTTGTAATTTACAATAAATGAACATTAAAATAAATAATATTAAAGACTTAAAAGCAATTAATAAAACATAAAATAAACTCCTAAAATAATGAGTTTAACTTCCACATTTGGTTGCAAAAATTCTAGGTAGGTTCAAAATGCTCATTGCCATTCCTTTATAAAGGGTGTTTTTTAAGCCCGAAAGTGCTTACGAAAGTAAGCTGTGAAACTTTATGATTTAAATGACGCAATTTTTTCACAAATGAAGGCGATGTGTTGAATTAGAGAAAATAATAGATAATAGAATAATAGACTTCAAGGCCGTACGATGTGACACCTCCTGATGGTTTTCCGTAGGCCTGTGAAGTCACTGGCTTATGCTGATAAGCCAGCAACAATTGACATATTGGAAGCCAACATTGTTAATTTATTCGTGACATGCAGCCAGCAATGCTCGAAAAAGAGGAACAAAATTGAACGTCTGCGATGCCTTTTGTCAAGGACAGGCGCGGTGATGCCTATTTATTTAAATCAGTTTCAAATGGTAGCGTCGTGTATAAATTTGCAATTAAAATTCATTTGTTTTGTGTTTTCTATAATTTTAAGTTGCATGGTCTTAAAAAATACCCTTTATACTTTATAGTAAACTAAATGCCTGCAGGGTGTTGTACAACACTCCCTTTCGTAATTAGTTTTACAACTGTTTAGGACGTTAAATATTCATCAAACTAAAGCATTTGAAAGTTTCCAGATACAAATAAAATAAATTATATGTTGGAATATTAGAAACATTTCTACCCCGAGGCTAGTTTGTAGTTTGAATAACTTTTTTGAGTAAACACCAAGTTCTAAATCACTATGAAAGACATTTATTACCAAACTTTTGAAAATATATATTTAATGATTGAAGTCTTTTCCTTAAAAGAACCCGAGACTTTAGTTCAGAAGACTGTGCATTTTTTATCAACAATATTTAAAAAGAAATAAATGTCATCACTGAAATCGAATCTTGATTTTATTTGGGTATCTGAAGTAAGAATTTCAAATAACACCTGAATTACACCTAAGAGAAATTACCCACGCTCTACCCACGACAGTAAAAATTATACCAAATTCGGGTAATTACCCACAAAGTGGCAACACTGGTGTGTTGTTTATTTAAATTTAGCGTTAGTGTGTATTTTAGTTATTGGTGGCGTATGATTATTATATAGTTTTCATGTTTGGTTTTTGCATAACTGCAAACTTTTCTTTATTGCTTTTGCTAAATTCAAGTTTTTTTTTCTTATGTAATAACACGCAAGAAGTTGTTAAATGTTTTTTTTAACAGATAGAGTGAAACTTTTTTGATTATTACGTTTAATATTGTTGGCTTTAAAGCGTAAAAACTCCTAAACAAGTTAAAACATGACAAGATGAATTGAAAAATGTGCTTGTCCGAAACACCGTTAATATTCTCAAGGTTGCCATATTGTTTTAATATAAAACTAGCGGTAAAGGTAAATGTAAGGGTAATGGACAGATCTTTTTTAACAGTCATGTTGTGCCTAAACTTTATTGAGTGAATGAATGTATGTACATTAGGGCGGGTCGATTTGTATGGATGGAAAGAAAATTAAAAATCGTATAGCAAAAACGTAATCTACATAAAATTCTAAGAAAATTCTTCGTAGAAACCATGGGTTTAAAAGAAAATCCTAATCCGCGCCTCTCGACTTGAAAATTTTTTTACTTGGGTGAAAATTTTTTTTAATGTAAAAAAATTTTGAGTGTAAAAAATATAAAGTGCAAAAGAACTACCTTACTAAACAATTTTATTCAAAAAATTCGATTTCTTTTTGGAAAAAGATATTTTTTCAAAAAAAAAATTTTTTTTTTTGCAAAGGCGGCAGATAAATTTTCAAGTCGAGAGGCGCGGATTAGAATTTTATTTTAGACCCATGGTTTCTTCGGAGAATTTTCTTAGAATTTTATGTAGATTACGTTGTTGCTATACGATTTTTAAAAACAAAAATCGACCCGCCCTAATGTACATACATACCAGAGAATAGCTTTTTGCAATTGAAAAAAATCGCATTTAATTAACGACAACAAATACACACGCTTACGGTCATACAGTCAAACTCGCGCAACCGCAAATGTTCGCTGCTGGTTTGCAGTCATTCAAATAACGCACATCGTGCTTTGTTATTTATACAATCGTTACCTTCGTTTTTTTTATAAAGATTCTAAGTGTTCTGAGCGCAAATGATTGTTTGGTAAAGAAACAAAAAATACAAACGAAAGAGCCAGAAATCAAACAATCATTACTCATGTATTTATGCAGCATTAACTATGTAGTACAAGAAAAAAAAAATTTAAATGAAACTAAACACACATACTTATGTAGGTACACACAATTTCCATAGAAACAAAAAGTACAGTAGTAGTAGTAGTAGGTACAATGTATTTTTGTTATTGTTGTTTTTATTGTTGTTAATTTTGAAAAAGCGTCTCATCGTTGTTTATTGTTGTTGTTGTTAATGCAAACAAAAGTATAGAGAATGTGCTCTTTTGAATTTACTCAGTTGTGTTATATTGCGTGAGCAACAAAAATGCAAATAAAGCACTTTCAATAAAAAACGAATAAATGAAAATATCAAATGTGTACGAAAGGAAAAAAAAATTACCAACGTTGAACTTTGTTTTGCATGTATAGAGTTATTGTAAATTTTAGCGTATGAATAAATGCACAAAAATAGTGAGTTTTGAGGTTCTCTGATACATACATACATATGGGCATTTCCTCAGAATTGTCAACCAGGATGGAAAAATAAAATAATAGAATGGTTTTATAGCATATCTCAGCTGCTTTACTTGAGAAAATTGGGCTGGAAACTGGAAAATTTTATATTTTCTTATATTTGCTACTTCTAAAGACATTTTTATATAATTATTTTACATGAAAAAATATGTTATGTTTGCAATCTTTCTTCATAATCTCTTCATTACAATCAATTTTAAATTGAGAATTAAGTTTATGTGAGAGAAGGCCATGATGGCTTTATCTCTCATTCAATAGGGAGATAAAGCCTTTTTCTTTTTTTTTCATTTGAATGGGAGATAAATCCATCATGGCCTTAGCTCACATTAGCAATATTAGAAAATGGCTTTATCTCTCATTTCAGTTCCGGAGACACTAAAGTAAAGTATTGAAATCTGGCTTCGCATACTAAAGTTGTTCTGCGTAGCGGCCTGCGGCCGTGCTTAGGGGTTTTTTCCACCAGTAGGACGCGGCAGGTGGCTTTGCTGAATAAAGTTTTCCTGCGTGCGTCACAAGAATAAAAAAATGTTTTTCAATGATAACTAAGGATTTTCCCTTTTACAGAATGTTTACACCATGCATAACACTATTCTATAAGGCCATTATGGCTTTATCTCCCATTCAATTGAACAATAAAGCCATCATAGACTTATCTCACAAGGTTTTATAGCACCCCCCTAAAAAAACATATGGAAAAATCGTACGTTCGCGACCGGTACTTAAGCCATTTAAACAAAAACCAATACAGATATTTTATTGAGTAAATACTGGATAGAGACCTACATTAATACACTTTTAAAATTAATAATTCACTTTTGAAAATTCCATTCCATTTTCCAGATTTTTACATTTCACTACTGTCAGCCAAAGTTGACTTCTATTTGGAGTACGTTTGTGGCCACATGTTTTTAACTATCATTATGAAAACTTAAACTCGATGAAGTCCATCTTATGCACTAAGCATAGAGCTACCCAAATGCTATCGAATCGCAAAAAAAATTCTAGAAAAAGTTTTGTTTTCTATATTATTTGTACATCAAAAGCGAACGAACGTGAGTTCGTGACCCCAGGAAATGCCCATATAGAGAAGATTAGAAATTAATATGTATAAAAAAATATTCAAAATATAAGTTGTCTTTTTAATTGTTCTTTTACATGACTATTGACTTAACAAGCAAATTAAATAAATATGTATTTCATGACTGTCTGTCAAATCGATAAAGATCATAAAATTAATTGTGAGTACGTTTGTTACAAAAAAATTAAACCTGCCATATGACGCACATGACAAACATACATACATACATATTTTTATTTCCTTTGCTTACCTTTCCATACTGGCTGCTCGAAAGCCCATCGAAGCTGTTGTAACTCTTATTGTTTGCTTAAGTAACGAGCCCAATACGTTACTACTATTGCTTCCCTTACGTTCGCTAGGAAAGGAAGGTGGTGTCATATGCTCTGTGGGGGTAGAGGTGTTTGTATCTGTTGGGGAAGAGGTGGTTTCCTCTTCATTACGTTCGTGACTTCTCTCATCTTCTACTACACGTAATATTGGTATTTTTAAAGGTAATGGTTTTTCTTTATTAAATTCAGGATCTGTGTAACATCTTGGCCTATAGATTTCGTGTACGTGGGCACGTCGATGTAATTTTTTGCGTGTAAAGCATAAATTATCGATGGATTTGTTATGTTTAGGTAGGGAATCGGAGGAATTGGTGCGGTTTAAATTGTAGAGGGCTGTAATTATAGGAATATTAAAAGGAATTTGAGTATTATTTTTCCAAATTTTATTAAATAATTCGATTAATTATTTGTTATTCAAACTATTTGAATATGTCGATTATTGCACTAACTGTCTGTTCATACATTTCGAGCAAAAATGTCGTTCGTTTAATTTAAATTTAAATTTTTACCCCCTTATTCATAAAAAATATTTCAATTTTATTAAAGGTTAATTAAACAAATTTGCATTTGAAATTCGTCTTATAAACCTGTTATAAGCATGGAATATTGTTTATTAATAAGGCCTTTAAAGAATAGATTATAAGTAGGTTTGGTTATGTTAAGAAGTGTTATGCGCCCAAGGGCACACTTCCACTCGGAGACCAATACGGTCCATTGTGAATCCCTTCAATAAAGAAAAAGTAAAGAAAAGAAGCATGAGATGGATAGAAACAAGAAAGCTATTATAAGTAACATTATTCGAAAAAAATTCAGTTTCTTTCCATAATTTTTATTTTCCGATTATTTATAGTTTATATATTATACTTTGGTTTATATTATTCAATTAATTTTATATGTTCATATATGTTCGTATTTGAGAACATTTTGATATTTACGTTATTTTTTCGAATATTCGTAAGAACCTTCGATCATCAAAAAATTAAAGTTTGTAATTTTGACTTACAAGTTGCACTTGATGGCCTTAAATCCTCCGTAGAGAAAACAGAAGTCGAGTTTAGCAAAGAATCATCAAAAGAAACCGTAGGACTGGGCACTCTTAAACCGGGCGACAAATAGCGACATTTACGCGTTTTATGACATTTTCGAGTCACAGGATTAATAACAAAATCCTTATTATTTACCGTTAAATGGTTGTTATTATCACACATTTTTTATTTTGTTTTCAGTGTTTTTTATTTAGACTAATAAGAAAAAAAATTCAAATTTTATTTTATTGTTTTTTTTTAATTAATTTATTTTTAAGTTGACTTTTGTAAGTGCTTCTTTTTTTTTTTTGTTTTATTTCACACAAAGTAGCTTGTCATTGGTTTTAGATGTAAATGGCTACTAACTAACCCATGTTGAAAAAGAAAATTTTTCAAAATTATTTTCAAAAGTTTTGTTTTTCGTACCTCTTTAGTTTTTTTTTTTTTTTTGCTATTTTATTCTTTTTATTGTTATTTTTTGCGTTTGTTTTGCAAAAGAATCAAATTAAATAAATAAATGTTTTTTTTTATAGAATAGAGGGTGACAAAAAAGAAATAAAACGTTGTAAACCTTTGAAAACGAAAACCTTGGCTCATTGCACCGCACGTTTAAACAACAAAACAAGCTGCCTAGCTGAAGCAAAATTATGGCAAATAGCCCATTAGATAAGATTTCACTTAACAGTTTTAGGTAATACGTATTTATGTAGGTATATTAAAATACATTTAAATTTAACATGTACAACAAAATAAACAATTAATTTGTTTACTATTTAGCTGATACATTGTTTTAAGAATGATTGCGACTGATTGATATCCGAAAAGAAAACATAAAGTTGATATTTCTTTTCCAATACAAACTCATTTTAATTTAGCGTCTTTTTAATGATATGCTTACTAACAATATATGTATGTATTATAATCAATGTTATTTATTCAAATACGCATGCATACATACATACGTTTATTGTAACAAAACCACCCTGTCGGACTTTTATGAGCTAACTTAAATTAGGCTGACTTATGACTTATAGCTAACTCATTTTCATTTTTAGTTTTAAGTTAATTCAAAGTCCGACAGGGCAATAAAACATGAGTTTCAACTAATAGGGGTTTATACCCAGCTCGCCATGTCGTGCACGAATCACTGAGACAATATCGGTCATGTTTTCGTGGATTGGCTTTGACAAGACAGCTCGAAAGACAATGTCAGCCATGTTGTCGTCAATAAACTTCTTTAGAAGGCGGTCGAGTATTTTGTCGTCCAATTCCAATTGATCGTGCATAAATCATTGAAGACAATGTCGTTGCCAGCAGTTTTGCCAACTGGGAGGTATCTACATACATACAAACATACATACATAATTGCCTTAAAAGGTAGAATAAAAAATATCACAAAAGTGTGACTAAAACTTGTTAGAAATAATACTCTAAAAGTTAATGGTGAAATTGTTAGGTAAATTAAAACAAATTTCGTTAAAATCATTTTAAAATCAAACTCATTATTGCACACACTTCCTTTTCAACAACTAAAAACAAAAATGTGAGGCTAACTTTAATTATTTTCCTGCCCTTTTCCTTAGTCCTCGTAGAATTTTGAATTTAACTTACCTAAATTTTAATATGTAGCTTAAACAGCTTAAAAGCTACATAATTGCTTATGTTTTTATTAATATCACTTAATAATTATTTCAATTAAATTAAATACTATGAATTAAACAATTTTTTTTACTAGCTGCTTCAAAATGAAAGTAAGCAATGTTTTTTTTTTTAGATAAAAGTTGCCACTTTTTTGATTTTTGGCGATTTAAAGATCATACTTATGCAAAAAATTGCAACATTATTAATTCCACAGAAAATCAAATTACATTGATTTGTTTACATTTTAACAAGTCGAATTCATGTATCCGGTAACGGCAATACTGCAACAAGTAATACAATAAAAACATTTTGAATTTTTTTTTTTGTTGCTTTAGTTCAGTGATAGCCACTCCATAGCCTCGCGAGGCAGTGAATAATCGTATTTTTCACACAGACACGGTCGGCAATTCACATGTACATATGTATGTATACAACAACTTTGTTCGTTTCAAAACATCAGACTCCTTGCAAATAATATTGGACCACCTGATCCATTTTGATAAAATTGACTACTCCATGGACTGGTCCGATGTCATGCAAGCATGGACCATGTCATTGTTTAAAAGTGTTTGTAGTGAGACGACATGTCTTCGTTTTTTAACGACATGCTTTCGTTTTTAAACGACTTCAAAACTAATCCTCTTGAGTATACCATGGAGTAGTTTTAAAACTACTCCTTAGTGGTCCAAAGGTGGGTTATATGGTCCTGCCCTAGGACATCGTAATGTTAAATAGACCATGTTTTTTCCATACGTTTGGGTTACTTTTGGACTAGTCCTGGTCCCTTGTGGGCTACTCTTTACACGCGTGTTTGGACTGGTCCTACTATTTGCAGGGCTATCATCAGTCTCTGCGACCGCACACAAGCACATATCTTTGTGTGCGTGCGTTCGGAGCTTAGTTATCACTGCTTTAGTTGGTCGATACGTCAAAAACTCAATGGAGCTATTAAAATAGGAAAGACGATAAAAGTATTTGGCGAAATATTCTTGTGTAAAATTATTAAATTTACGAAATTCAAAGTATGTAATTGGCAATTAATTTTTATATAAAAAGTATAAAATAGCGGTTTTTTAATATATATTTTATATAAAATTAAAGTTTTTGTCTTTTTTGTCATTGATGGTAAAAATTTTACCAACATATAAAGGTGCATACAAAGTTTTTATTGAACTCTTATTCTGCCTAAGTTTACGAAAATATTTTTCCCCTTGACCAATATATTTATTAGCATTTCAGCTTGCGCCTACAAATATGCTTGATTTGTTGTGTTAAGTTATATCTACCCTACACATTAAAATGTATGTTCTTAAAGTAAAATCATTATTCCAAAGATTTGTTATATTTAAAAGAAATACACAATTTTTTATTAAATTAGAAAATTTATGTAAGAAATGCGACGATTTTGTCATAGATTTGCTTAATCGGTAAATACTCTAACTAAAGACACTTTTCTCCCGTAATTTGACTAATAGCCTATTTCCGATGTGCGAAAGAATTCTGTCTAAACAAAAACAAAATATTAAGAAATTGTTTTTGTTTTAAAAGTAATGAAGTTTTCAATTGTCTCAATATTGATTAGAATTAAATTAAAAACATTTTACTGAAGAGAAAAAGTTCAATTCAGCCCACAAAGTTTAAGCTAATAGCACTAGGTTTAAATCCTGGCAAAAAAATTATGAAAATAGGAAGTCAAGTTTAAATGGTATTTTTATATTCGTCTTAATTTGTATAGTTATACCCACACCACAATAGTGGAGAGGGTATTATGCATTTGTGCTGATGTGTGTAACGCCTTTAAATATGGTCCTAGACCATAGTTAACCAAAACTCTCAATAAATAAAATGCATCTGTATTGGATAAGATAATATTGCCCAGCAACACACAAAATTAAGCATTGCAAATGTAATGAATATTACTTTTAAAAGCAAAATGGAAATTAAGTTTAAAAAAAAGTTAATTAAATTATATACAAAATATGCCTCAGTTTTTACAGAATTAGGCAATATTTTTCACACATATTTGATTGGTCGAGTTTAATTACAATTAAAACTTAAAAAATTAAGTGTATTTAGGCATTCTAAATTAAATTTTACAAATTTAAAATTTTGTAACAATTTCTTATTAACAAAATATGTTTTAAATTTGAAGAACTTAACAAAAATGTCTGTCTTCCATCATACTATTCTGTTTGCTGGTTTATTTTGAAGTTAAATCAAAGCTGAAAAAGCAATAATGCTGAAAAAAGCAGTAAGCATCCGCACATGTGCCCTCGTTAACACTCAATTAGCAACTGAAATAGAAGAGAACAAGCGTCGGTGTAGGTTTTTTTTATTTTTTTTTTTGTAGCACAATTGTGCACAGAAAATTAAGATTTGGATTACACTGTCCTAGACCCACCTTAAAGTATACCGATCGACTAAGAATCACTTTCTGAGTCGAACTAACGATGTCCGTCCGGCTGGCTGTCCATGTAACCTTGTGCGCAAAGTACAGGTCGCAATTTTGGAGATAATTTGATAAAATTTGGGTAATGGGTTCTTATTGGCACAGGGACCAAGCCTATTGAAAATGGGCCAAATCATAGGACCACGAGGGAAGATAGGGGAAAATTTCTTCCTCTCAGAAACTATGAAACCGATTTTAATGAAATTTAAAACATAGATAGATCCATATCTATATGGACACATAAGCTATACAGTTTTTTAAAAATAGGACCACAAGGGGAGGTAGGGGGCAATTTATGCCTCTCACAAACTTTTAAACCAATTGTTATGAAGTTTATAAACATAGATAAATTCCATATTTATATGGACATGTGTATAAGCAGGATGTGTTTTTTAATACTGTGGTGTAGGGTATCATATGGTCGGTATTGACCGACTATACTTTCATGTTTTTTATTTCTTATATTTAATTTACTTGTCAAATAGCGACCGACCATAGCAGACTAGCTACCTTAAAAAAATATTATATGGATAATAGTCATGTTACAAAGATGGTCAAAGTTGTAAAATCACTTAAATGAAAAAATACACCAAAACTTAACAATCCTAAGACCTAGCGATAATAAAAAAAAACCCAAACTTAAATAATAATTTGTATAACATACATAGTTATGTCCAAACGAAAGTAAACAATTTACAATAACTTATCAGGTTCGTTTCTGTTACTGTTCCCAAAAAGCATAAAATCCCAACTTTTAGTGTGGAAGCACTCCTATTTATTATAGAAATTGACAAAGGTTCATAAATAAGAGCCGCAAGAGTTGTTTATATCTAAAGCTTTTTATTTTAATACAGTTTACAAACCTTTAGAGCGAGAATTCAACACCACTCGGCTGGAAAATCTTATTTAACAGATCGCTTCATTAACAAATATCATTCCTACATTTCTCTAATTGGAGCTTTATTAAAGTGCCGTGGGTATTACAAATATTCCAGTTAGAAATATTTATTCAAATTCGGACGTTATAAAGCCTTCTGCTCGATTAAAAATGAGAATATGCGGTTATTTAATAAAAGATACTTTTATTAGTTATATTGCTAGTGTATTAAACGAAAATTTTTTTCGAATCTAACTTATTGTAATAATGAACAATTAACAACGATTAACCATTTACCACTGGCAGGGTGAGATGTTAAACACTCGAAAGTCAGACAAACAGCAGCCGTACTCTGTAATTTGCTTAGCTAAAGCTTAATCTCGATCACTAAAATGCCTTAGAGAATGCTAAAATTAAAATTATTAGCGATGACATTAAAAGCCAAAATTGCTGCGAATTAAATTTATATGGCATTGTTAAATCTAGCAATGCACGTTACAGTATTGTATTCGTAGCCAAAAGTCATTAAATCAACTTCATAGATTTTTAGCGATAGAGATTTAGCTTTGGCGATTTACAGAATACGGCCACAGATAACAATAACGCGTCAGCGGCACACCAGTTTCACGAAAGTCACTCCCAATTTACACTATGATAATTTCTTGCCGCACATACAAAGTTTTTTAGGCGAGAGAGCAAAAAAGCAAAGTTTGTCATGTATACAGCATCGCCCCTTACCAAAAAACTTCGGCTGTACGGCAAGAATTGTCCAAAGTGTAAATTAGGTTTAAATCTAATTGTTAGCAATAACCTGTATTTATGCAAACAATTAAAAAGCAAATGTGACAGAGGTGGATTAGCAAAATAAAACAACCATGTTTATTTTTATGAATTTATTTTTATTTCTTGTAGTTTTTTTTACATTTTTTTATAGAATACAGCAATCTCTTTAAATATTTTTAAACATTAACTACTAAATGCTTAATATAACAATTTAAGCTATTTTTTTGTATAATATTTTATATATTTACGGCATTAGTTATAAAAAATTAAACATGTTTTCGAAATAGATTTTCTACGAAAATTTGTTTAATAAACCTTTCATAAACCTGTTTTATGTTTTATAAATAAAGGGATTAGATTTTATTAAAATAATTGGGGTATTCACAGCGTAGTCATAAAGTTGTAAAGTCATGTCTTATAATAATTACAGTTATGACGAATCAATGAACACAGGATTAAAATTTTTACTTTGTTTGAAATACAACAGTATTTTTTTTTAAACATTTGTAAAATATCAAAAAGTAATTTCAATTTTTGGGAATACAAAATTTTAATTTCAAAAGATTTTGTTATTCGTGCTTAATTCCCAGTTTTTATTATTGATAAAAACACTTGAAATTTATTGTTGATGGGATAAGCTATTCCTATGCATTTCACTGGTTGCTTAGGCCAGATCATCAGGAAACTTCATCCATAAAGGTTTTAGACAAACTAAAGATATTAAACCAAATAAAACTGTTAAACGTATAAGAATTATAGCAACAGTTCTACTTGTAACAATATCAAAGTTTAAACAAAACACATCAACAATAAACAACAGTGGGTTCATCTCATCTTACATTTCCCCACTACAATTAGTTGAAATTCTCTCAACATTAATTGTAGTTGTAAGTAGGTTAAGAAAAACAAAATGAAAAAAACAACAACTTACAAAAGATGTTGTCAATTAAGTGTTTTTTAGGCCGTGCACTGCCTGTTTATTATCAAAAAGTAATTTCAATTTTTGGGAATACAAAATTTTAATTTCAAAAGATTTTGTTATTCGTGCTTAATTCCCAGTTTTTATTATTGATAAAAACACTTGAAATTTATTGTTGATGGGATAAGCTATTCCTATGCATTTCACTGGTTGCTTAGGCCAGATCATCAGGAAACTTCATCCATAAAGGTTTTAGACAAACTAAAGATATTAAACCAAATAAAACTGTTAAACGTATAAGAATTATAGCAACAGTTCTACTTGTAACAATATCAAAGTTTAAACAAAACACATCAACAATAAACAACAGTGGGTTCATCTCATCTTACATTTCCCCACTACAATTAGTTGAAATTCTCTCAACATTAATTGTAGTTGTAAGTAGGTTAAGAAAAACAAAATGAAAAAAAACAACAACTTACAAAAGATGTTGTCAATTAAGTGTTTTTTAGGCCGTGCACTGCCTGTTTATTATCAAAAAGTAATTTCAATTTTTGGGAATACAAAATTTTAATTTCAAAAGATTTTGTTATTCGTGCTTAATTCCCAGTTTTTATTATTGATAAAAACACTTGAAATTTATTGTTGATGGGATAAGCTATTCCTATGCATTTCACTGGTTGCTTAGGCCAGATCATCAGGAAACTTCATCCATAAAGGTTTTAGACAAACTAAAGATATTAAACCAAATAAAACTGTTAAACGTATAAGAATTATAGCAACAGTTCTACTTGTAACAATATCAAAGTTTAAACAAAACACATCAACAATAAACAACAGTGGGTTCATCTCATCTTACATTTCCCCACTACAATTAGTTGAAATTCTCTCAACATTAATTGTAGTTGTAAGTAGGTTAAGAAAAACAAAATGAAAAAAACAACAACTTACAAAAGATGTTGTCAATTAAGTGTTTTTTAGGCCGTGCACTGCCTGTTTATTATCAAAAAGTAATTTCAATTTTTGGGAATACAAAATTTTAATTTCAAAAAGATTTTGTTATTCGTGCTTAATTCCCAGTTTTTATTATTGATAAAAACACTTGAAATTTATTGTTGATGGGATAAGCTATTCCTATGCATTTCACTGGTTGCTTAGGCCAGATCATCAGGAAACTTCATCCATAAAGGTTTTAGACAAACTAAAGATATTAAACCAAATAAAACTGTTAAACGTATAAGAATTATAGCAACAGTTCTACTTGTAACAATATCAAAGTTTAAACAAAACACATCAACAATAAACAACAGTGGGTTCATCTCATCTTACATTTCCCCACTACAATTAGTTGAAATTCTCTCAACATTAATTGTAGTTGTAAGTAGGTTAAGAAAAACAAAATGAAAAAAACAACAACTTACAAAAGATGTTGTCAATTAAGTGTTTTTTAGGCCGTGCACTGCCTGTTTATTATCAAAAAGTAATTTCAATTTTTGGGAATACAAAATTTTAATTTCAAAAGATTTTGTTATTCGTGCTTAATTCCCAGTTTTTATTATTGATAAAAACACTTGAAATTTATTGTTGATGGGATAAGCTATTCCTATGCATTTCACTGGTTGCTTAGGCCAGATCATCAGGAAACTTCATCCATAAAGGTTTTAGACAAACTAAAGATATTAAACCAAATAAAACTGTTAAACGTATAAGAATTATAGCAACAGTTCTACTTGTAACAATATCAAAGTTTAAACAAAACACATCAACAATAAACAACAGTGGGTTCATCTCATCTTACATTTCCCCACTACAATTAGTTGAAATTCTCTCAACATTAATTGTAGTTGTAAGTAGGTTAAGAAAAACAAAATGAAAAAAACAACAACTTACAAAAGATGTTGTCAATTAAGTGTTTTTTAGGCCGTGCACTGCCTGTTTATTATCAAAAAGTAATTTTGAATTTTAATTTCAAAAGATTTTGTTATTCGTGCTTAATTCCCAGTTTTTATTATTGATAAAAACACTTGAAATTTATTGTTGATGGGATAAGCTATTCCTATGCATTTCACTGGTTGCTTAGGCCAGATCATCAGGAAACTTCATCCATAAAGGTTTTAGACAAACTAAAGATATTAAACCAAATAAAACTGTTAAACGTATAAGAATTATAGCAACAGTTCTACTTGTAACAATATCAAAGTTTAAACAAAACACATCAACAATAAACAACAGTGGGTTCATCTCATCTTACATTTCCCCACTACAATTAGTTGAAATTCTCTCAACATTAATTGTAGTTGTAAGTAGGTTAAGAAAAACAAAATGAAAAAAACAACAACTTACAAAAGATGTTGTCAATTAAGTGTTTTTTAGGCCGTGCACTGCCTGTTTATTATCAAAAAGTAATTTCAATTTTTGGGAATACAAAATTTTAATTTCAAAAGATTTTGTTATTCGTGCTTAATTCCCAGTTTTTATTATTGATAAAAACACTTGAAATTTATTGTTGATGGGATAAGCTATTCCTATGCATTTCACTGGTTGCTTAGGCCAGATCATCAGGAAACTTCATCCATAAAGGTTTTAGACAAACTAAAGATATTAAACCAAATAAAACTGTTAAACGTATAAGAATTATAGCAACAGTTCTACTTGTAACAATATCAAAGTTTAAACAAAACACATCAACAATAAACAACAGTGGGTTCATCTCATCTTACATTTCCCCACTACAATTAGTTGAAATTCTCTCAACATTAATTGTAGTTGTAAGTAGGTTAAGAAAAACAAAATGAAAAAAACAACAACTTACAAAAGATGTTGTCAATTAAGTGTTTTTTAGGCCGTGCACTGCCTGTTTATTATCAAAAAGTAATTTCAATTTTTGGGAATACAAAATTTTAATTTCAAAAGATTTTGTTATTCGTGCTTAATTCCCAGTTTTTATTATTGATAAAAACACTTGAAATTTATTGTTGATGGGATAAGCTATTCCTATGCATTTCACTGGTTGCTTAGGCCAGATCATCAGGAAACTTCATCCATAAAGGTTTTAGACAAACTAAAGATATTAAACCAAATAAAACTGTTAAACGTATAAGAATTATAGCAACAGTTCTACTTGTAACAATATCAAAGTTTAAACAAAACACATCAACAATAAACAACAGTGGGTTCATCTCATCTTACATTTCCCCACTACAATTAGTTGAAATTCTCTCAACATTAATTGTAGTTGTAAGTAGGTTAAGAAAAACAAAATGAAAAAAACAACAACTTACAAAAGATGTTGTCAATTAAGTGTTTTTTAGGCCGTGCACTGCCTGTTTATTATCAAAAAGTAATTTCAATTTTTGGGAATACAAAATTTTAATTTCAAAAGATTTTGTTATTCGTGCTTAATTCCCAGTTTTTATTATTGATAAAAACACTTGAAATTTATTGTTGATGGGATAAGCTATTCCTATGCATTTCACTGGTTGCTTAGGCCAGATCATCAGGAAACTTCATCCATAAAGGTTTTAGACAAACTAAAGATATTAAACCAAATAAAACTGTTAAACGTATAAGAATTATAGCAACAGTTCTACTTGTAACAATATCAAAGTTTAAACAAAACACATCAACAATAAACAACAGTGGGTTCATCTCATCTTACATTTCCCCACTACAATTAGTTGAAATTCTCTCAACATTAATTGTAGTTGTAAGTAGGTTAAGAAAAACAAAATGAAAAAAACAACAACTTACAAAAGATGTTGTCAATTAAGTGTTTTTTAGGCCGTGCACTGCCTGTTTATTATCAAAAAGTAATTTCAATTTTTGGGAATACAAAATTTTAATTTCAAAAGATTTTGTTATTCGTGCTTAATTCCCAGTTTTTATTATTGATAAAAACACTTGAAATTTATTGTTGATGGGATAAGCTATTCCTATGCATTTCACTGGTTGCTTAGGCCAGATCATCAGGAAACTTCATCCATAAAGGTTTTAGACAAACTAAAGATATTAAACCAAATAAAACTGTTAAACGTATAAGAATTATAGCAACAGTTCTACTTGTAACAATATCAAAGTTTAAACAAAACACATCAACAATAAACAACAGTGGGTTCATCTCATCTTACATTTCCCCACTACAATTAGTTGAAATTCTCTCAACATTAATTGTAGTTGTAAGTAGGTTAAGAAAAACAAAATGAAAAAAACAACAACTTACAAAAGATGTTGTCAATTAAGTGTTTTTTAGGCCGTGCACTGCCTGTTTATTATCAAAAAGTAATTTCAATTTTTGGGAATACAAAATTTTAATAAATTTCAAGTGTTTTTATCAATAATAAAAACTGGGAATTAAGCACGAATAACAAAATCTTTTGAAATTTGTAAAATATTATTTAGGAAATAATGATGATATGACTTAATAGCACAGCTTGTGAATCCCCCAAATATCTTTATTGTTTTTTGTTATATACAAAGGTAATTTTTAAGATTTTCAAGGAGGTTATAAGAATAAGAGAGTAGTTTTTTTAAAGTATTTTCAAAGAGGTTATTGAAAATAACAGAGTATTTGATTGTTTGGTTTATTTAGCGGGTTTTTATATTTAATAAATATTTAAGTTAAAATATTTTAGTAGTTACCTAAATAAATGTTTAAAACATAAAAAAAGAAAAATATTTAAAAAAAAACTTAAAATTAATAATGCACTTGTTGAGTTAGTTGTAGGAACACTAAAAATTGGATCTGAATTATATTTAAATGTGTTTTTGAAACAATATATTAAAAAAACTATGTTTTTTGTATTTAATAAAAAACAAAATAAAATAATTTAATAATTTGTAAAAAAAAAAACTTAGAAGTTTTCTATTATTCGTTTACTTTTCAAACATAAAAAAATTGTTAATAGTTTAATTTTATATTTTATTATTTTTATTAATTTTTAATATTTCCTTTAAAAATTTTTAAAAGGTTTCTTTTTTAAATATTTATAATTAATTTATTCCTATAAATCTGACTTTTTTCTGAACATTTTTACCAGTTTTTAAGAACTTTAATAAATTTTTATAATATAAATTTCAATGATATTTTGTTTTTTTATGACCTCAAATATTTATTTTTTTTAAAAAATTTTCTATAACTTTTATAAAATTATTCTTTGTTTAAAATAATTTGTGACTTGTTTTTTTTTTTTTTATTTGTACATATTATTATTATTATACTTTAATTCAAAGATTAATTTTTTTTTCAATTTTCTTTTAATTTATTTTTTGTATTTAATTTTCTTTTTAAACCTATAAATAAAACTTTAACATAAAATTGGTAATAGTTTATAAAAAAATCAACTATAAATTATTTGAATATACATAAATGCAAGAACAATTTTTAAGTTAAAGCTAACAAAAAAAAATTAAAAACGAATTTTAAAAATTCAATAGCTTTTACTCAAATAATTATGTTTTGAAAAGGAAAAGGGGAAAAAGCTATATAATACCAAGATTTTAACAAGAAAATCAAAACAAGTTCATATTTTTATAATAAAAGTTTATTATAAAACTAAAAATAGTCTATTGTTTTGCCGAAAAACAATTTTGTTTTCTATTGCTGCAGTTTATTTATTCTTAAAACCCCTCCATCCAATCAAACTTATTTAGCCTTATAAATAAGTAGCTGGTCGCCCCGGCTTCGCTCGGAGCTGATTACTAATGATCGATGGAGCCGTTTTCTGATTTTAGGTAAATCGAAAAAAGTGGGCGTAAAAGGGGGCGGGGCAATATTTTCTTTGCGTAAAATCCTAAGTTGGTACCATGGCGATTATTTTAAAGAAAAAATCGTCCAAATCGGTCAAATAAATAGAAAAAGTGGGCGTAAAAGTAGGCGTGGTAAATTTTTCTTTCGATAAAAACTTAAAATGGATTAATACGAACATTTAAAAAAAAATAGTCAAATTGATGGAGCAGTTTTCGGATTTTAGGTAAATCGAAAAAAGTGGGCGGGGCAAAATTTTCTTTCCGTAAAAACCTAAGTTGGACCATGGCGATCATTTAAAAAAAATCGTCCAAATCGGTCAAGCCGTTCTCAAGTTATGCGATCAGCAACAGACAACCATTCATTTTTATTATATAGAGAAGATTAAAAGTTTATGAAAGTTACTTATGAAATTAACTTTCAATTTAACCAAGTTCAGTTATAATTAACTATTACTATAACTGCCAGTTAACCCTTTTGCTATATTGTATCCATATGGATGCACTTAAATTTGGAGGCATCTGACAATCTCCAGGTCAACGAATTGGCTTAGACATCAACATGTTATTGTTTTTTAAAATCTTATGAATCATTTTTAATGAAAAACTCTTGGATTTTTACAACCTTGAGAAAAATATAGCATTTTTAAAAAAACGTTTTTTTATATTTAATTTTTTTTGAAAAAAAGGTTTTTTTATCTTTCAAATAACATATATATCGAGCCCTTACCGCGAAATTAACGTAAGCGCCAAAAACCAAATTTTACAGGAGAGTTTTTTTATTTTATTTCATATGAAATTTGTCGCTTTCAATAAAATTGTTTTTGCTATAAAATCGTAACGGTACCTTATGTGACCATGAAGTTTTAGGAACTGAAGCAAGTGTTGCCAATTAAGTAATTTATTAAAACAAAAACGAAAATAGAAAATGATGTCGCTAACGTTATTTTCGCGGTTAGGGCTCGATATATAAGACCATGTTTAAAAAAAACTCATCAACGAAAAAGGTTTATTTTAACTTTTTGCATCAATAGTTTTTTGTTTTAAGCCGGAAAAAAGCTGTGCTGGTTTTTCCAACATTGTATGTATCCATATGGATACAAACGCAAGTTATGGTGTTGAATAATATACACACAATACATGTAAAATAATTTCACGTTTGATGCTGCTGATTGGTTTTTATATGGGGCCTATTGCAAATTATGGACCGATCATCACGAAATTTATTAGTGTGAAGTGTAGAAGTCTTATAAAACTTTGAAGTATTAAATTTTATTCTGATAGCATTATTTATTTCGGTTTTAGGCGTAATAAACTGTTTTCCGGGAGTATGGCTTATATGGGTCTATAAGTAAATTATGGTCCGATCTTCACGGAATTTTAACAGTGTGATTCCGGCTCGAATAGAACGATTTCTTACAAAATCTTATAGCATTCCGTGCGTTATTTGAATAATTATTTCTTTACCATAACCGAAATATGTATCCATATGGATACAGTCCAAAAAACACATTAAGGGTACATTTTTTTTTTAAAGTGAGTATTGATTGTTGTTGTTAGGGTCAATTTAGTAACCCAGTAAAAACTTGTAGCGAAAGGGTTAACTATATGCTCTCTGAATGTTAAGGGAATAGTTAATTATCCCTTAACTTGGTAACTTGGCATTAATATCAAAAATTGTACTGCTTTTGAAAAGAAAATCATGGTTGTTTTCTAACAAAAAATAGCAAAACATTGTAAATTCTCAGCTATAAAGTATCTGAAGTGAAAAATTCTCCTTATATTGAAAAAATTTTTAAATGTGAATAATCTGCTCACTTTATTTCCAACATATGTAATCAAATTAACAGATTGAAAAATGAACAAAACTCCAAGACATACTTGAAAAGGGATATATGCAATATGTACTGCTAGACAATTGTTAACAAAAACGATTCCGTTAACAAAACTTTTATGGTGGCGGCTAAAAACAAATAAACTCGGCGACGTTAAAAATTAGTGTAAAACCGTTTCGTTTTTTGACATTCACTTGAAACAAACTGAACGGATTTGCGCAAAAAAAAAATATGGTTACAAGTATTTAAAAACAGAGATTTTACTACTTGAAAAAATAAAAAACAATTAACTAAAAATTTAACGAGCTACCTACATAAATAAGAGCGACAAGCGTTGTTTTAATGTCAAAACTTCTCATTTTTCTACAGTTTTTATACGAAACAAAGCTTTAGAACGCAAATTCAACACCATCCGGCTGGAAAATCTTATTTGGCAGATCCCTAGGTCGGTTTGTTTAATTGAAAATACATTGGCAATAGAGCTTTCATGTTTATAAAAGCGCTTGAAGCTCTTGTTAAGGTAGCTAGCTTAGTTAGTTTTTCCTAAAGAAAAACTCTTAACAAAATGTTATATTTTTAAACTACCCCTGATTCATAATCGAACCCTAAAAACAATGAACACCATTTTCGATGTTTAGCACCTAATAAACTTTCCGATTTTTTCAGAGCCAATAGAAATTCATAAGAATTATAATCAAATTTACGTAAATGCATATTAAATTGTTGTTTTTGTTCCGGCGTAGCAGGAGGCGAATACATACCCACCCAATCACCACTCAGTAAACGGACACATTGTTCCACAATAAATTTCAAAGAAGCACGACGATGTAATTCAAAAGATTCCCTTTCGCCGTACATATTCTTTTGGTCATCACACAAACGCATATCATGGGCAGAAAGGTTACAGCAATAAAGAAAAGATTTTAGACGTTGCTCGCCGATGGCTGCATGATCTATGCCGGGTAGCATAAGTTCTAAGATTTGTGTAGGGCACTGTACATCGGCTATAAGATAATAGCTTATGAGTTCTTTTAAGTCATGTAGATGCTGTAACTCGTCCGAGTCATAGTAACTTAACTGATAGGCTTGAGCTATCAGTAGTTGTCTGTAGTGATAACTGCTGTAGTCGCTAATATGTTTGCGCATGAATTTTTCACTGCGCATAATTTCTGCCCTAATAATCGTTGGTGAATTTTGCAAAACCCACTGGCGGTGAGACCAGGCATGATAGTTACTAGAACTACGATCGGCACAACGTTCGCAGATGCCAATTTCTAAATGCCAGTCAATGGATTCAGCGCCTAGAATTAAAAAAATTTTGAAATTCTTTAGTCTTGTATAAAAGCATATAAAAAAAAAAACTTTAAACTAACTTTGAAATGAAAACAACCATCTTCTGTAGGCAAATGCCTCATTGGATTTGGGTTTCTTACTTAAAACCAATGCAGAAAATTTCAATTCTCTATTCATTTTTAAACGATTTTTTTGCATTAGTTGACGTCTTATGTGCCAAAATCCAGTTACGTCAGAATTTATGAGTAAGGCAATATTCAGGTACTTGACCACTGCCTCACTTTGTTGTATATAACGCTGAAGAGGTTGTTTTTTAAAGTTCATTAACATTTTGTGGGCATGATCGTAAACATGTTTAGCACACCATGACTCAAGGCCCAAATTGTGTTCGACATGAATGACGGGAGATTTATTGCGATTCAAAACTGTGGGAATTATTTCAAAGGAGATTCTGGAAGTGGAAAAAAGAAACAATTAATATGTAATGAAATTCTAAAAAATTACAATATTTGGTCTGTTCCGCCCTTAAAATCCGAATGGTAACAGTGGGGTCCCAATTTTTAATACGAGAAGAAAACAATAAAATATATTTTACAAAAAAGTTTTAAATTCAAAAAATTAAATATTTAAGAACACTTTCTTAGCGGCGTCAATGCTTTACAATTAAAAATCTGATTTTGGAGTATTGTACCACTGGTTAGGGTGAATTTATGCAGATGAATGCTAGGTGATGGGTAGATGGTATACCTAACGATGTGTGGGAGAGAATGATTATGTGTGTCTGTGTGTGTGTATCTTGGACGGATGTCCAGATGAACAAACCGTATATGTGGGCATCGATGATAGGTGGTTGCCTGGATGATGTATACATGGAAGTATGATGGTGTTGGTTGTATGATGTAAGTGTGTATTTTGGATCATGTATTTATGTGCCACTGCTGTATAGATGTGTGAATGCCTTTTTTATTTACATTTTTTTTACTCTTATTTTACATATTTAAAAAATAAATCATTACAAATTTAAAGCCTCAGCACCATAAAGGCGTTGTTTAGGCGAGTTGGCAAAAGTTAATACATATTAACAATATTAAAAACTAAATAATAATTTTAATAACCATGTTTTTTATTTAAACGTTATTAATTTTTTTATTTTCTTAACTATTCAATCTATTTTTTTCAGCTCGACACTTCCAAAACTAAAAACAAGTAAGAAAGTATAGTCGGTCAAGCCCGACCATATGATACCCTACACCACAGTAATAAAAAACACATCATGCTTATATGTCCATATAAATATAGATTTATCTATGCTTATAAAACTTATTAAAATCGGGTTAAAAGTTTGTGAGGGGCAGAAATTGGCCCCTACCTCTCCTTGTGGTCCTATTTTTGAAAAACTGTACAGCTTATGTGTCTATATAGATATGGATCTATCTATGTTTTGAATTTCATTAAAATCGGTTTGAGAGGCAGAAATTGGCCCTATCTCCCCTCGTGGTCCTATTTTTTAAAAAATACATCCCTTTTGTGTCCATGAAGATATGGTTCTATGTTAGTTTTAAATTTTATTAAAATCGGTTTGATAGTTTCTGAGAGGAAGAAATTTCCCCCTATCTTCCCTCGTGGTCCTACGATTTGGCCCATTTTCAATAGGCTTGGTCCTTGAGTCAATGAGAACCTATGTCCCAAATTTTATCAAATTATCTCCAAAATTGCACAAGGTTACATGGACATCCAGCCAGCCAGCCTGCCAGCCGGACGGAGATCGTTAGTTCGACTCAGAAAGTGATTCTGAGTCGATCGGTATACTTTAAGGTGGGTCTAGGACCAATATTTTAAGGCGTTACATACATCAGCACAAATGCATAATACCCTCTCCACTATTGTGGTGTGGGTATAAAAACAGGGTCCGAAAATAACAGTTATTTTGAAATTTTAAAACAAAAACATTTTAACAAAAATAACTGTTATATTTTGATTTTTTTTTTTAAATTAACTGTTATTATTTAATTTTTATTTTTTTGAACAAAAATAACAGTTATTTTTTGATTTTTATATTTTCGAGCAAAAATAAAAGTTATTCCCTTAAGAAATGTACCTTCGTATAATAATGATTTAGTTTACTTTTAATATTATTTTAATGCCTACGTAAAGATAATGGGGATTTCTTATGCATATTAGAATAAATATTTAAAATTAAGTTAATTATTATAAGATGTACAGTTTTTTAGAAAATAACTTTTATTTTTGCTCGCTATAATAAAAAACAATATACATACATACATAGGTACATATATCTGTTATTTTTGTTCAAAAAACATATATGTATGTAAATCAAAAAATAATGCTATTTTTGTTCAAAAAAAAAAAAATAATAATAATAATAGATAGTTTTTTTTTAATAAACTGTAATCATCCGACTTTTATTACCCCACGTCTTCATTCGCTTTCAAATTGAACATGACATGACCATAACTCCGGCGGAGCAACGGTATTAATTTGATCACGATCTTGCATGTGGTGAATACGTGTTGATGTTGATGTTCATGTTCTGATTGACCACAATTTTTGTTGTTGTGGCGTTTGGTTGTATACAGAAAATACATTGTGTGTCCAACATCATGGCGAACATGGATTCTAAGACGATTGCTTAGGCCAGGGCTGCCAGGTACTTTTTTTCGTCCTCCCCAACTTAAAAAAATATTCCCCAAAAATCCCCCAATAAAAGAGAAAATTCCCAAAAATAAACACCTGTAAAAAATACACAATTTTTAACGGGTAAATTTAAATATTTATTTGAGTTTTACTTGTACTATGTTCTACAAGAGATCATTTTTATTGTACGGAAATATGTAGTTGTATTAAAAACATATATCTATATATATATAAAAATGAAAAATGTTTGTATGTTTGTTTGTTTGTTTGTATGTTTGTTTGTTGGCTTATAGACTCCTAAACTACTGAACCGATTTTCCTGAAATTTTTACAGTAACATCATGTGAGCCCTAAAAATAAAATAGGCTACTTATTTTTTCGATAGGGAATTGGTAACCCCCATTGGATGCCAATATTAAATATTGCATATCTTAAGAGCCGCTGCACGCATTTTGTTGAACTTTTGGTAGTAGGATCTCCTAAGCCCCAAAATTTAAATAAAATAGTAGCGGGGGAAGTGGTTCCCCCATAGGACGCCAATGTTTAATACAGCATATCTTAAGAACTGTTATAGTGAGAATGTTCAAACTTTGTAGAAGTCACTCTTATGGTATACTACTCTATTGAGAATAAAAATAAAGCGGTAGGCGCAGGGGGGGAAATACCTCCCATAGGATGCATATATTAAATATCGCTCAACTGAAGAACTATTAAAGGGACAGTCTTCAAACGTGGTTAAAGCTTCTATTATGGTAAAATATAAATTTCAATATAAAAATGGGCGGGGTTGACAGGGGAGGAGCAGTACCCCTCATAGATAGAAATATAATTAAGAGCCGCTGCACGCATTTTGTTTAACTTTTGGTAGTAGGATCTTCAGAGCCCCAAAATTGAAATAAAATAGCAGCGGGGGAAGTGGTACCCACCATAGGACGCCAATGTTTAATATCGGATATCTTAAAAACTATTATAGTAAGAATGTTCAAACTTAGTAGAAGTCACTCCTATGGTATACACTTTTGAAAATAAAAATAAAGCGGGAAGGCGCAGGGGAGAAAAACCTTCCATAGGATGCATATATTAAATATTTCTCAACTGAAGAAGTGGTTTAAGCAGTGTAGCAAAGCGCACCGGGTTAAGCTAGTAGTTTATATATGTATATGTAATAGCTGACCCGACAGACGTTGTCCTGTCCAAATTAGGAAAAATGTTTGCGTTCGATTTTTAAAATTCGTTAAAAAGATACGAACATTTGAAAGAAAAATTAGTCAAATCGATGGAGTCGTTTTTTGAATTTAGGTAAATCGAAAAAAGTGGGCGGTGCAAAATTTTCTTTCCGTAAAAACTTAAGTTGGACAATGACAATCATTTTAAAGAAAAAATCGTCCAAATCGGTCATGCCGTTCTCAAGTTATGCGCTTAATAGAAAAAGTGGGCGTTAAAGTAGGCGTGGTAAATTTTTGTTTCGATGAAAACGTAAAGTGGATTAATACGAACATTTAAAAGAAAAATTATTCAAATCGATGGGGCCGTTTTCTGATTTTATGTAATTCGAAAAAAGGGGGCGGGGCAAAATTTTATTTTCGTATAAATTTAAGTTGGACCATGGCGGTCATTTAAAAAAATCTTCCAAATTATATAGATGTCATCGGTGGTGCAATATGAAAATTGGTTTTTGCCACGCCCCTTCCTAGAGGACCGTTATACACAAAAAAAGAGAAAAATAAATCATCAAAAATCACGATAAAAGTTTAATTTTGTTGCATAGTGTAATTTAAACAAACATTAAGTACTTGTTTTTGCTTAAACCAGTAAAAGAAACTACTACTGTAATTATTTAATGTATATAATATTCATGTGTATAAAGAAATTTGTATTTATTCATACTAATTAGTACTGCAGATAGGTTATTTGGTTTCAGATTTTTACAATTCCAAAAAACCTAAGTGTCATTATATAAGCTGTGATTAGAAAAATTTTCTCAACCGATATATATTGCTGATTTCATTTTAATCAAAATGTGTAATTTTCGCTTCAATACAAAACTGCAGATAGGTTATTTCTTCTTTTAGGTGAAGATATATAGAAGATATACAGTCGAACTTCCCTATAATGAATCTGCATTGAAAATATAACTGTATCTACACTTTGATTACTTTATCATCTAGAAGAAAAGTTTACGACATTTAAAAAATTGACAAAAACTAAAATAAGAGATTTTTTCGCCTTGTATTCACTTTTGAACTTATCAATCGACTTTTCTTTACCCAATCGTCACCAAACTTCATAATTTTTGTTTTTATATACAAGGAAACAAATTTAGCCCATTCATTGACTTTCGTCAATACTAGTGCTGGGATACTATCGATATTTTCAACTATCGATATTTATCGATAGTTCAGATTTCACTATCGATATTACTATCGACTGAATGTTTGTACTTGTGCAGGAAAACTTTAGTTATTTTTTTATAAGGCTACCGTTTGTTTTTATCACTTTATTGAATGTATGAGACGTATGTATGTACCCAGTAAAAAATGTTAAGGTTTTCGGAAGCAAGAAAAGTACAAGAGCGCTGATATATGCGCTGGCTATTACATACTACTTAGAAGCAACAGGGAAGCGAAAACCATTGAAGTCAATTTTTAATATAAGTAAATGAAAATTATTTAATAGCTTCGCATAATCCCTTATAAGTAAGCAGGTTGTAAGGGAGTAGTTGAAATGATTATTTAAAAGAAAAAATATACGACCAAAGTGCTTCTGTTAATCCCTTACATGGAAGCACGTTGTATTGCAATGATTTCAAAATGTGTTTACGATTATTCCCGACATGTAATCGAAAACAAGATATGCTTAAAATTACTTCTTTTTTATTACGCAATCATTCAGCAAATTGTTTTTGAGCAGAGAGGACGCAAGCAAATTTTTGTGTGGTCAATTACTAGATTTGTTGTTGTTTTCTTTTTAATTTGCGTACAGTTTCGTTCTATTTTAAAAATTACATATTAACTGTGTTGTGTGTTTGTTTTGCTTTTTGTTCTTTTGCATAAGTTTTTGTGTTGTGCTTCTTGTATACAGTATAGAAGCAATTAATCAAAGGTTTGAAAACTGCGGTTTTTGGAAGCTATTCCTTTACGGAATAATGTAAGCCATGAAAAACGCAGTGATTTTACAAAAAAGTAGTGCTTCCAAGTGGGAATTCGCCATATAAAAATCATGCCTCTTGTAAGCAGGTTTGTAAGGGGGAATTGTGCTTCTCTCCCTTACAAACCTGCTTACCAGTAAGCACCGTTTTTTACTGGGTATATACGCACGTTATTTTAGATGGCAGTTTTTTATAAATTGATAAGTACCTTTCTGAAGGAACCAAAGTAACAGGGACTATAAGATATTTCATTGCAACTTTAAAAAATTTTCTAAATTCTAAGCCCAAAAAGGTTATCAATCCAGCGGACTTATACTCTAATGGGCGTTCATTGTTTTGTCTTATGCTTGCAATTGCATTTGGATTTGAATTTTTTTTACAACATTACAAAAATATTTGCCAAATATTTCGACTTAAAGTCCTTTAATTAGCAGTAAAAAGCACTGCTAAACAATCCATACCACTTGCCATTCTTGTTGTTTGTATTCATTGCTGTAATTCAGCGCGAATTAATAATAGCAAGTAAAAATTTGCGGCAAAAAACAGTGTGTGTATAGCTGCTGTAACATGTCTTCATAGCTGTATTTTATATAATAATATCAATATTGATATTTTTCCTATCGATATTTTCGATATTTTAAAACTATCGATAATATCGATAGTCTATCGATAGTTTCCCAGCACTAGCACATACATGAACTTCACTAGGAAAATACAAATTTTGTACTTATTATACATAATCATATTATTGACAAATTATGGCGATTTCTTTTCTGAGAAAAATGTTGCATTAATGTTACATGTTCTATATTTTTGTGTTCGTTTGTACAAAAAATACAACTGTGGGAAAAATTTTAAAGTTCTTTTGTGAATATGTTGATAAAAAACGTGCAAAACATGTTGCATGTTTTACCCTTACTTTTACTTAAGGTGTTCATACTGCCCTGTCTTACAATTTTGGTACTTACTACTTTGTTTGTACAACCAATGTTTTATTTTGTTTGTCATAATTCATACAGCTCATAATTTTGTAAAAAAATTATTTTAAAACAAAATATAAATATGTATGTATATTTACACATTAAAATAAAAAAAAAGTCTATTTATATGATAATCATTTAAATTTTTTTAAGCCATTAGTGATGTCAATATTTGTTTCCAAGCCATAATTGCGTGCAGAAACCGCTTAAATAGCTTTAAAAATCGCTCATGAAGTACATTAATGATGAAAGTGTAATACAGTATTTATCGGATATAAGAAACTTAAAAAATCCAGGAAAAAAGTTTCTTATAAGCGTTTCTTTCTTATATACAACTATTTTATATAAGAAACTTATTTCTTATATAAGTAGCTATGGCCATAAGACTTTTATATTTTGGTTTTCTGTCTCTTTTTTTGTTACATAGGGTCAAACGTCAAACTTCATATAAAAAAAACGCTTTTTAAAATTTTAACTTTTGTTTTTATTGACAAAAAACACAAAGCTTCTCATGAGTACCAGCTCGCTCATCTAAAACTATAGCTTGAGGTCCTTAACACGCGTTTTCGCCTCCACGCAGCGCATGCTTTTATAACCTTACTTGCGTTCTACGTTTCAAGTTACATGCAACGCTTTTTATGCAGCAGCAGCACAAATAAAAATAAAATTTAATTTGTCAAAATCAGCTGATTTGTCCGAACGCTGCTTGTGACGCTTACAAAAGTAGAAAGTAAACCTACTTTTCGCCTCAAGGCATCTACGCTTTTGTGCATGTAACTTACTACGTATAACTACACAGATTCTACTTTTTTGACAGCTGCGAAAAAGCGAGTAACGCGTGGTGTGGAGTCCACACTGTGGACCTCCAGATTAAAAGTAAAAAAAAAACTTTGTTCTTGTTGTAAAACTGTCAGAAAACAGAGTTGTCCATGCAAACTACATAAATTCTGTGTTGCCGTTGGAAGTTTCTTATATTAATTCTTTTTCTACACATTTTGCGATTTTGGTGTTTAAAAAAAATGTTCTTTTATCAGTTTTTTTCTTATAAGCGTTTTTCTTATATGAAACCTTTTTTGTTAGAAAAATCGCAAAAAAGACATGGTGTTTTTGAAAATGTTTCTTATAAGCGTTTTGTTCTTATATGAGATGTTCTTATATCCGAATAATACTGTAGTTGTAAATAAAAGCAGCTAATTGTGTTCTATTGAAATTGCACAACATGTAACACTTCCAGTGATTATAGGTAACATTAGAAAATGTTACATGTACATACTGTAACATATTTTTTTCAGAAAAGAAATCGCCATTAGTTTCAAACTTTTCAGATAATTTTTTTTTTTTTTTTTTTTTTTTTTTTGATAAAAAAAAACCACTTTTTTTACCCGGTGTTTATTGATAATAATGGTGTTTTCTTTTCTGACAATATTGTTCCATATATGCTACCATTCGTGCGGGTTTTTGTTCCATTCTAAAAACATTTGCAAAAATGTAAAAAGTTGTCGTTTTCCTTTCTAAACATATTGCAACAATAAATGGCAAATTTGTTCCATTTGTGGGGTGTGTGTGAAACGGTAGCAAAGTACTCATGGAATTAAAATTTTGACACTATTGAGGTGAATAAAATTTCACTAGCCCTGGGGCTAGTATAAATTTTGACATTAGTGTAGACATTTTTGACAACCACAAAATTATTTTTTTTCATCAAATTTGTTTAAACAAAATAAAAAATAATATGGAAGCAGGACCAGCGGCAAAAAAATTAAAAAGAATTGTACAAGATGTAAGTATTTACATATGTATTAGCTTTCTTGGCCACACTTTTTGTAAAAATTGTTTTTATATCAAAACGAGATCATCAAATAGTTGGGACGATCTCATTTTCAACAGAATTGAAATGATTATTGGTAAACGTTTGATTAATTTATTCATTTTCACAAAGCTACTAGTAATTGTTTTTTTCTTTATGTCAAAATTTTACGTTGTCAAAAATGTTACAATTTCACACAGCCCAAATATGAATATTTTCTACCACAAACAAATTTCATTTCACCATAGAACTTTGCTACCGTTTTACACACACCCATATTGTGATTTTTAGTTATATCGTGATGGATATAAAAACTTTTTATTTTTCGTTTGTTTTACTTTTATTATATTTTTTTTGTCGCAAAATTTTTAACAACAGCTGACATTAATTATTGAAAATTAGTGCTGTTAACGCTTATTGGAATTGTAAGAAAATTTAATGTTGAAAATTGCTACAAGCGTGGTGAATATCGCTTTTAGTACAAACTTTGAATTCAATATTTAACACGCTAAGTACACATTAGTGTTGAGTGTAAAACGTTGCTATTTTTTTGTTCCATTGTAATTTAGAAAAATTTATCACTTTGTAGGGGTTCGTGTAACCTAATAATTATATTACACAACTATAATGCATCATTATTTTTTAGAAAAGAAAACACCATAAGTGATATTGCAAAAATAGCCATACATTTTAGTTACACGGAAATAAGTTTATTTTCTAAAGTAACCAATTTCCTTTCTTAACACAGAAAATCCAATAATAGTTTTATGATTTTAAGATATTTTGTTCGTATAAACAAAATTTTCTTGAATAAACAAAAATTTTCTCATAAAAAAATTCATGTTTTTGGTATATCAAAAATTTCTTACAAAAGAAGCTTGTTTTTATTAAAAATAAGAAAGATTTTGCTTAAATCAAGCTGCAATAATTAAATATCTATTACTCTGGTTATCTTGATTAATGAAAAGAATCGAATTTCTTGCATCAAATACTAGGGATTTTTTATAATTTTTCAGAAAATGTTTAAGACAACTTGGTTAAATTCAATTAATTTTTATTTGAATCGACATGTGAAATTGGTGAAATTGTCCATAAGCAACGAATACTTAATTTTTTTAGCTGTATTTAATTATAGTTCGCTTTGAATCATAACTTTTTGCTTAAACCAAGCCATACATAAATTTAACATAAAAAAATGTTGGCTTGGACGAGAATGGTGCAAAATATTTTTAGTTCTAGCCATATTTTGTGGTGCTTTAGTAAATAATTCTTTCCCTGTATTTCCCCAAAAAATCCTATTTTTTTTTTAGAAGCGCCAATGTTAACCCCAAACCTCAAATCAAATGTTTTGTCCCTTTTAGCAACAAGAAACCCCCTAATTTGGGGTCAAACCCCCAAAGCTGCCAGTCCTGGTTTAGGCAACGATGGCAACACACGGACGAAACATGAACATAAACAGTCTACACGATTAGAATTTATGTGCGACATGCTCTGCTTACCAAGCTGATGGATAGTGGAGACGGGTAGTTAAAAAAGGAATAACTATTACGGTCCCTGAAAAAAATTCTTTCTCCTTCTTCTTTTAAATCTCAAAAATTTACTTAAATATAAAATGAGTAGTCCACTTGAAAAGTACGCTAAGTTAAAGTCTACTTATCCTTCAGAAACAATTTGTACTTTAACAAAATGTTTAAAAAATAATAAATATGTAGTTAGGTATATTGTTGGGATCAACTTCAGTGAACACCTTGGCTGCACAAAATATACTGTGGGTCGCGATGCTTAAGGCCTTTTCATAATAATAAAACTTAAAAATGTTCTGAAGTAGAGGTGCAAAGTTGACAATTTTAAATTCAGTCATCGAAATGTCATAATAATGTTAAATACATTTAGTAATGTGGTCCCAATTACATATTGTTATCGACGCAAACGGGAGATTTTTCAATCAAACGTGTGGAAACAGATTTTAGATCTAATATTTGTTCGTATTCTCGAATATGTTAAAACTTGATATTCGTAACATCACTAGTATGTACATTAGACTGGTCGCAATTTTTTTTTTTTTTTTTAATTTAATTGTTTGCGCTGCTTAAAATATGAGGTTTGGTGTAAGAAATCATGATCTAATTTTTCAGGTCAATCCGACGGTGCCTAGCCGTGCCGGGTGGGGCCCAAAGTTCCCCATGTTATAAAAAGAAACATCTTTTCTATCAGATCTTTATAGGTAGTTATACTAGTTGAAAAGCCGAAAATCAAAAATATGGCTTCGTTACGATCTTCCGCAGGGAAAGTACTTCAAGTGTGCCAAATTTCAGTTTCCTATGTCATCAGATGGCTTCAGAAAGTTGCGGAAAGAATAGGACATACATGCAAACATCCTGACATACTAAGAAATTATATATTGTATAGATAGATTAACATATGTTCGCGCAACTCAAAAACGCTTTAGCTTATTGAAAAACTAAAAAAAAAACCGAAATTCCGCAATAAAATTTACTTTAAGAAAGTTAAAACTTTTTTCTTTATGTTGGCTTTGGTTTTCGAGATATACCGTTATTTCGAAAATTAAGGAGTTTGCACAACATATGTTCGCGTAACTCAAAAACGCTTTAGTTTATTGAAAAAATAAAAAAAAACCGAAATTCCGCAATAAAATTTACTTTAAGAAAGTTAAAACTTTTTTCTTTATGTTGGCTTTGGTTTTCGAGATATACCGTTATTTCGAAAATTAAGGAGGTTGCACAACATATGTTCGCGTAACTCAAAAACGCTTTAGTTTATTGAAAAACTAAAAAAAAAAACCGAAATTCCGCAATAAAATTTACTTTAAGAAAGGTAAAACGTTTTTCTTATATGCGCAGTCGTTTTAGAAACATATGGCCTGTTCGTCGATAGCGAATGAAGACTTCGTTCGCTTAACTTACATGTAAAACAAAAACAATATTTTACAATTTGTTTTTGTTTTAAATGTAATTTAAGCGAACGAAGTCTTCATTCGCTACCGACGTATCGACGAACAGGCCTATAATTTTTTTTTTTTTTGGAAAAAAAATAATTTTTTTATTACAATTTCGGAATTTTTGTTTTTAAAAATTCATAAAAAATTGAAAAATGCAGCTATGCTTCTAATTTTATGCAGACATATAAAAAACAACATTGCAAACAAAACAAGCTATAAATGATTAAAAACTTTTGATTTTATGTATTCACAAAAGACGAACAATTTTAATTAATTTAAGAATTTTATTAAACCGCCAATTTCGGTTAATTTCGGTTTTTTTTAGTTTTTCAATAAGCTAAAGCGTCGGCTTTTCAACTAGTATAACTAGGTATAAAGATCTGATAGAAAAGATGTTTCTTTTTATAATATGGGGAACTTTGGGCCCCACCCGGCACGGCTAGGCACCGTCGGATTGACCTGAAAAATTAGATCATGATTTCTTACACCAAACCTCATATTTTAAGCAGCGCAAACAATTAAATTTAAAAAAAAATCCCATACAAGATGCGACCAGTCTAATGTACATACTTACATACATATGTATGTATGTATTTAACTTTTGAATTTAAAATGTGATACATGCCAAGGTTTCTTTTATTACCTTTCAATTAACTTTTTTCATTGGGAATAATTTAACATAAAAAACCATCATCACCAACAAATTTAATTGTCAATTGTTATTTAATAGTGAAACCTAATAAATTTGTGTATACATTTGTGTGATGCTAAGAGAGAGTAGGTATCTCTAGCAGAACATGTTATTGTTGTTTTATGAATGAATTACTAAGCAAAACAAACCATGGTGATGTTATTATTATCAATTCAGAATAAACAACACAAACTAACAATAAACAAACAAACATACACTGACGCATGCACACAACTGCTACACCCAAAATAAGTATGTACATAGGTACATATGTACTATAAAAAGAAACTTTGACGAAATTTTATTGTAAATGCTAAAAGGCAACAACAAAATATAATCAAAAACAATTGATAAGGCAAAAACAGTGTTTTTCTTTTTCGTGGCTGTCGGCCTGCAACTGCAATATAAAATTAACCTTGACCCCACCACGGTGACAAAATTAACAAAAAATAAACAAATAATACCTACATATCTACATATACATTGGTACCTACATAGTAGAAATAGTTTTGCCCTAAAAATAAACAAGGAGCAAATCAAAACAATGTGTAAGGAAGAGAGTGTAGCAAATAAGATAAACCAAAAAAATTTAACGGTAAACCAGTGTTGCCAGTAAAATTTCGAGGAAGATACATTTTAGTATCCAAAAAGATACACTTTTTCACATAAAGATACATTTTGAAAAAAATGTTAAGTCCATTTTTAACATTTAACATTTGTAAAGAAAATGATATCATATAAATTCATTTTTATAGGTATACCTATTACTATTACTACAGTACTTTTCGCTTATAGTCCACTACTATAGTTGCACAACTTTTGTGGACTATAAGCGAATTTGGACTACAACCGATTTTTTTTTATAAGCCATTTTATGGATAATAAGTGAAACCTAGTATAATCCACATTTTGGACTATACAAAAATTATTTTCTTCAATAAAACCACTCTTTTTAAATAAAAGAAAAGTTTATTCATAAAAATCTTTTTTATTCATTAATTTAAATGCTTTTAAAGCTTACAATAAAAACAAAAATGTTAATATTTTCAATGCTTTATAAGCTTTAAGTATGAGATTAATTTTAATTATTTGGATGACGAAATCAAACACAACATAAATATAAATTTCATTGGTTCTTTAGATGGGGTCTTCACCTGACAATTTTTTGTTATTCCAAACGTTAAAGTTTATATAAAAAAACTCTAATATTTTTGTCTGCGTTTTTTTATTTTTTATGAAGTTTGTCGTTTATTATGACAAAAAATTGTCAGATGAAGACACCATGTTATGAAGTATATATTGCGAAATTTGGCATTTATAATAGTTGCAAGAAAGGTAAATAAAAACATGTTGCCAGTTGAATATAAAATATAAAAAACCGAGTGGACTATAAGCGAACATTTGTGCATAAAGAATTTTAAATGCATGCTAAGAAAATGTGGCTTTTAAACGAAAATGGACTACAAGCGAAATGGACCTTAGAACAAATAATTTGTATGAAACTCGAAAAAATCTGCATGTGAATTAGTTTTGGCTTAAATCCGTTTTTGGCCTTTAAGCGGAATGGACTATAGGCGAAAAGTACTGTATAACTATTGCACTCCGGTGCCTTTCACTGGCGCAGTGTTGGTGACAAGGATGGCGCATGGCAATGCGCTGTCAGGTACTCACCACGAACTGAGCCTAGGGGTTTTATACTGATGGTTCGAGGAAGGGTGTAAGAGCTGGCGGAGGTTTCTACGAAGAGGAACTGGATGTGAGAGTTTCCTGCAGGCGGAGATCTCGGCTATAAGGCGGGCGGTAAATTAACTGAGGTATCACCGCATATCAGGAGATATACGTATATATACTGACAGCAAGGCTGCCCTTGCTTCCCTAGCGGGTGTCTAGACGACATCTAGGTTAACTGTAGAATGTCGCATGTCTTTGAATGAGATTGCGAAACATTCAAGGGTAACGCTAATATGTATTCCGGGTCACTCAGAGTGCCCGGATAATCTAGTGGCAGATGGGCTGGCCAAACAAGGTGGTCGCATGGATGACATATTCATCGATCAGTTTGTTGGTCTTCCAATGGCTCACTGTAAATTACTTATCAGGCGCGAGTCTTATAGAGTTGCGCAGATGAGGTGGACTAGTGAGTCCACTTGCTTGATATCCAGGCTATTATGGCCTGGTTATGATGAACGGAGGACAAGCTCTCTACTTAGGTTCAAAAGGGACCAGATTAGGACAATTGTATCGGTTGTTACTGGGCACTGGCCGGTGGGGACTCATGCTGAAAGAATGGGTCTGGAATTTAATGACTACTGTAGAAGTTGTCAGGATGAAGGGCAGGAGGAGGAGGAGACTGTGCTTCACTTTCTTTGTCAATGCCCTGGGTTGCGGGGTATTAGAGAGGAATGCCTGGGGAAACCGGCATTTGCCTGCCTAGAGGATCCATCCAAGATACAACTGAGATCGCTGATTCTCTTCATTAGGAGGACGAAGTGGCTGGATTTTGCAGTGACGCCATCTGAGTAACTGCTCTATAGGATGGGCATTGGCGCTGGGTATCACAAAGGGACCAATAAAAGACCCAAGTGAGCTGTCTGTTGATAGCTGCCCATGGAACATCACCTAACCTAGGTATACCTATATTTAAGTCATAAATATTAGGTATGTTATTTTTAAAAATACAATAAGGCGAGTTAAGGCGTTTATACCAAGGCAGTTATATCAAAAAGTTCATATAAATTTCGTGAAAATAAAAGATGTTCATATTTCCTCCCAACAACTTCACACTACTTGTAATCCTCGATTTAGGTGAATCTTATGTTGAAACTTCCTTAATGTTTTCTTTCACCATTATTTATTGATAAGTATTGAGTCGGTTACGGTGATCAGTCTTAATAAGTTTTAGTAAATTTTGCATACAGATTCAAAAGATACGAAAAATGTCAGGATTGTACATGGTACGTGAAGCCATCAAAAGATACGAAAAATGTAACTTTCGTATCCTTATGGCAACACTGCGGTATACATAACTATAAAACACGTTATTGCGACTTTCTTCAAGAAACAAGCCCACAATTTTGTAAAATAAATAAATAAATTTAAATAAAATTATTGATTTAAAAAATATGTATATGTAGGTATGTATAGGTACTTACAGTTCGGTGTCCTTGAGAAAAACAGTATGAATATCATTGATGATTTTTTCACATAAAACAATTTGTTCATTATCCAAATCAGAATCCATTTTGCTAATTATTTTTTATGCAAAAAAAACAGTTCTTATTGTTAATAGCTACTAATTTATAGAATTTAATTGAAAAGTTTTTTTTATAGGTTTTTTTTTTGTTATTTTTAATAAATCAGCATAAAATTTATTGAGAACACTTTTCTTGTTAAAAAATACCGCCGCCGCAATTATTTAAAAAATACCAACTAAGCAAGCTACTTTATATTTTTTAGATATTTTTAAAAAACCACAAAACAGACACACTTGCAGTTCAGGCACAAGAAAAAGCGCAAATTATTATAAAAAACTCTTTATCACATCTCTCGCACAATAAAATTAAAAACAAAATTTTATAATTTTTATGTATTGATGTATGTATAACATATGTAGATATGTACGTATGAAGTATATAAAAAATGACAAAAAAAATTTAATTCTTTAAAACATATTGCACAAACAACTAAAAAAGTTTTAAATTTTTTGGTTGAGATACGGCTGGCGGCACGAGTAGTTTAAGATGATAGAAAATAATAAATTCAATAAATAAAATTTAAATCAAACACAATTTCAGCACAAGTAAAAGGAAAAAACAAAACGCGCACTAAATAAAACAACGAAACACAAAATAAAAAACGCCAACGAAAAATTAAAGCTCTTTTTCATAAAAAAAAACTGAACACAAAAACACACACTTTCTCTCTTAAAGCATAAGAAAAAACACATGGAAGAATTGAAAAACACAAACAATAAAAATACAAAAATTTCAACTTAAAATTTTTAACTTTTATGACGTTCTTTTTCTCACGCAGTTAATTAATTTTTAATATCGTTTGGCAAACTCTTTGAAATTGTTTACTTTTTAAAATATTTTAATTAATTTTAATTAATAAAAGACGCAAGCATTATCAACTTATTTCTATTAAACTGAGGAGAAAAGCAGGCAAAACAGAATTATAGAGGTAGAGTTGCCATAACACTAATATTAAATACAGTTTTGGCAAAAAAATTCATGCATACGTAATTATACGTTTTCCAAGTGCCATTTTACAGGATTCAATTTTTGTCGCTGCGATTAATGTCGTTTCTTCTCTCTCGCAAGTTGAGTATTTCAATTTATTTATTTATTTATTTATTTATTTATTTGTGGTACAATAAGCCTAAAAGGCCAAAGACGTACCATTAGAATTCAATATATCACAAATTCAATATTTCCACCATGCCAAAAAGTAATAACAATTCAAAAGACTTTCTTATTTATAATTTTTTAAATAATGGCACAGTGTATATACATATTCTTAATGATAATTATAATAAACTAATTATATTTATTGAAAAAAAAAAATATAAAAATTTTATAAAAATGTTATAAACTAATCAATTTAAATGTACACCTACTCAGGACATGGCTCAGGAATTTTAAGTAAAAACAATGATGGTCCAAAAATAACCAGCAAAAGCAAAAAACAAGACAAACCTAAATTATGGGTGATTTTGAAAGTGGGACAATAGCTTGTTTTTAAATACGTTCAAGAATACAGATAATTACAAGTTTAGTGAGCAAATTTTTTGTTTGTCTTTATAACTTGTTTCCTTTATAGCTTGAAAGTAAATTGCTTAAAAATTGCGTGCTGCCTGTCACAGCTTTCGGAAATTTTGTCCCAAAGATAATATGAAAAAGACTATCCAAGGCGAATTGACTAGAAGGTGGGGTCAAGTCAACATATGGTATTTTTTCGGTTGTCGACTTGTCAAAATTTGTATACAAACTAGTTTTTTATGTAAACAAACCAACTTTTTTACTAGCAATTTTTTGACAACTCCACCACAGAAGAAGTGTTGTTGTAGAGTTGACCTCACCAGTCAATTCGCCTTGAGACTATCAAGAAAAACTTGAACGTCTAACTGCAGTGTAAATATCATTACACACTATCACGCAAGCCGTACGCATTTTGAGGAAAATACAACGCTGTCAAGGCAAGTTGTTATTGTTTTTTGAAAATTTTTAAGCAATAATTAGATCAGAAATGCATACGTGCAACTCTACAACTACAAAAAAAGGCGAATTAACTCCATGTATTTTGTTTTTGTAATTTTCTGACTTGTTGTCAAATTTCAGTATAGAAACAAAACAATATTTTGACGTTTCACCATTTTTTTAATTCGCCGTGGATACAGCTGATGAACGGCTGACGAGTTGAGCTTACCTGTAGTGGGATTCTGTAACTTTTAACAATAACAACAGTTGTTATAATTGTCAACATGTTTTGTTGTTTGCACTAACGATTATGTGATTCTGTAAATTGTTGTTAAAAACATAGATAAAAATTAACGTCAAGTGGCATCACTGTCAAAAAAGGGTAAAATAACGAAAAACACAAAGAGGAATAAAAAAAAAACAAATAAAATTATTAAAACTAAACAGAATTTCTTTTAGTTTTTTGTTTTTTTTTTTAAGAAGATAAGCCAAACATTTTACTATTAAATTAAATGCAAATTATTTAATTGCCATTTTCAAGTTATATTATTTCTTTTAACTAAATATTTTTTATTTTTGCAACATTTAACAATAAATAAACAACAATAAAAAAGGTGTCGTTTACTTAACACAAGCAGCTGACCAAGGCGAATTCAACAAGGTAAACTCAACTCGTCAGCAGTTCATCAGCTGTATCCACAAAAATCATGAAACGTCAAAATATTGTTTTGTTTTTATACTGAAATTTGACAACAAGTAAGAAAATTGCAAAAACAAAATACATGGAGTTAATTCGCCTTGCTTTGTAGTTGTAGAGTTGCACTTACCTTGTATAAATTCGCCTTGCAGCTGACTTAACAATAACAAGTGCTGTTTAAAATGCTACAGAATAGCAAAATCGTTAATTTGCTTGTTAATTTTTTTAACAATGACAGCTCTGGAGTAAATTCGCCTTGCGTAGGACTTGTGTGATATTGCATCATGGCCTTTAGAACTAATTTTTTCAGAATGCATGATTTTTTTTTTGTCAAAATTGTATTTATATTTTATTTATTTGGCATCGAATTGGCTACAAATATATCAGATTTCAATTATTGAATTTTTTTCGATTTTGGTGTTTAGTTTAGTGTTTTTTTTTTTCAATTTTGCCCTTTTTCTATGGTTATTCTGGTCTGATTTTATTAACTTTTTTTTTTTTGTAAATCTTTTCCAATTTTTTAGAATTTTGCTGTTTTTTTATTTTAGCTATTTTGTCCAACTTTGGACTTTTTTGTATTGTTTCTTTCGTTAAATTTTGAACGAATTATAAAAACGGGTAGAATTTCTACAAATTTAATGTTTTTAGGTAAAGCTACGTTCACAATCAAAAAAACAATTTCGTTTTTTCTTCTATCTTTTTTCTTCCCATAGTATTTCATATATCTTCCTTTCATTTTTAGAACAAAAATGTAACTAAAATTTTTTTAAAAATGTAACTTAAGTTGAGTCAACTAGAACTTCAGCAACAATTTGAATGAAATTGTTTCTGACGTTTAAAATAATTTTATTTAGTTTTGAATGAAGATTTTAACAAAATTTTTACAGAAATAAAAATAAATGTATAATATTATTGTGGCTAATATTTGCAAACGGTTTCTCGATGCAAAATGTGTGTAGTTACAAAAGAAATTGTTGCTCTATTATGAACAAAATGTTTTTTTGATTGTGAACGCAGCTTTACCTAAAACCATTTTAAATTTGTTGGGAATTCGGAAAAATGCAAAATATATTAAATTATAGCATTGCCATATCAAATTTTTATGATAACTATGCACGTGCACCTATGGTGAAATTAACTTTAAAAAAAATGTATTTCACAAGGTATATTTATAGCAGGTAGCCGCGAGATTACAACAATTGTACAATAAAACAAACAACAGGGCTTTTTATTGTTGTTATGCGATACGAACTGTCAAACAGCAAAGGGTTTGAAAAGAGACAAGAGATAAAGACAAAAAACTTGTTTACTTGCTTACTATGGAACATTTGACAGTTATTGAAAAATACTATGTATTTTGTTTTTGTAAAAAGTTAGAGTGAATGTCAAAAATATTTGCTGGAAGTATAAAAAAGAAAATATTTTTGTTAATAAAATATACGCAATTGCTTTAGAAAGTCCTCAATTGCAAATTAATTGTGGCTCTACTTATTCTTTACCAATTTTTAATTTCTTGTGTTTATATTTTATATTCACTATTTTTATTTTATAAAATTAAAATAAGTTTTTTTTCAACTATTTAAATTTATATTAAATTTTAAATTTGAATTAATTTTTTCACACTTGTAAACAAAGTTTGACATTCAGTATACACACAAAAAAATAAACAAACAGATGAGTCGAAAATGTCACCTTTATGAATTCGCCTTGCCATGACTGCAACCGACTTTCATTATGGTGAAATAACTATAATTTCACCTTTGAACAGCTGATCGTTATCAAATAGAAAAATCGACAAAAACAAACGAGAATCTTTGAAAAGAAATAAAAAAATTAAGAAATCCATTTAAACTCGAAATTTAGCAGTTTTAATTATTAAAAAAAATGGCAACTAAAGTTGTAGCCACAGCAACAGTTAGAGCTTTAAAGGGTAGAAAATTAATACCAACCAGAGCAGCTTTAACTTTGGTAAGATTTTCTCCATGTCTGTGTCAGTCAACAGATACAATAATCTAAAAAATGGATTTCATAACAGAAAAGAATGGTTAAATAGAAATTAACATAATTTTTGTTTATTTTTTTACAAAAGACTCCGGCAGCAGTGCAGCGTATCAAAGACTTATTAAAAGATAAACCAGAATATGTAAGTTTTCTTAATATATTTTTTTTTATGTGAAGTCAATTATTACCTGTTCAACTTTAGACAGGTTTAAAAGTGGGTGTGCGTCAACGTGGATGCAATGGTCTTTCCTATACTTTAAATTATGCCACAGAAAAAGGTTGATTTGCTTTTACGTTTAATAAAGATTTTTTTTATTGATTTAAACTTTTTGTTTCAAAATGTTCATTCCCAGCAGATAAACTAGATGAGGAGGTTGTTCAAGATGGCATTAAAGTGTTTATTGACAAAAAGGCCCAATTATCTTTACTGGGTAAGTTGTAATAATTAAAATTAAATATTTTTAGTACGTGTTGTATTAAAATTGTTATATAAGTTGGAAATTTAAAATTTTGTTTATTTGCGTGTTAAAAACTTTGTAAACAAAATTGTGTTGGTGACACATATGTAGGTACATGTTTTTTGGGGAAATTATTTTGGCAAAATGTCAAAGATGTTAATTTCGTTTGTTTTTTTTAATGCAAAATAAATATAAAGTCTTAATTTACACGTTTCATCTTTTGATGCTCAACTTCTTTTCAACTCCCTTTTAAAGATGCCAACTTCAACTTTTTTCGGTTCAAAACAACAACAATTTTATTAACATGAATCAAAGAGTAAAAGAAAAGAAAAAAAATGAAATGCACCCATCGCCCTGCATATACCAATGAATAAAAACACAAAGCGTACTGACCGAGAACAGGCATCTCCGTACTAACCCCCTCTCTTCTCTTTACCTAAAAACATTAGAGTTGAGCCACAGAGCACAGTTGAGCATCAAAAGATGAAACGTGTGAAAGCAGACTAAGCAATTTTACGGGTTTTGAAAGTATGTAATTCAGAAACCAGTAGATTTTTTTTTAAACTGTATTCGAAAAGAACTGTATCTGAATTTGTATTTTCGAAATTTTTATACCTACACAATTGAAATATACAGATTATAAACTTTCTTTAATATTATAAAATTTGTGTTTTTTAATTTTTAGGAACTGAAATGGATTATGTTGAATCAAATCTAGCTAGTGAATTTGTCTTTAACAATCCCAATATTAAAGGCACCTGTGGTTGTGGAGAATCATTTAGTATGTAAAAACCGTCTCACAAAATACTAAGTTAGTAAAATTTGAATAATGCAAAACTTCAAGAATGATGGAATAAGACTAAAAAAAATGTTTGTTTTGTTTGAACAAAAAAAAAAAAAAAAAAATTGTTTGTATAAAAAATAAAAACTGAAGGATACTAAAAAAAATAGTAGTTCTCGCACTTCTTAAAATTTAAAATATACATAAGAATACAGTAGTTGTTACTTACTAAAATTTTAATTTAGCTTAATTCATTTTAATTTTTATTTTCTTTTTAGCTAGCATAATTTTCAAGAGTAGTAGTTATTTTTTGTTTATGCTTAAGTCAAGATGAGAAATAAAATACTTGTAAAAAAAGTTACAAATAAAATGAAAAATTTGTTTGGAATTATAAAAAAAAATCCGAACTATTCCCAAAAATATTTAGTACTTCATTGAAATTAACTGCCTATTTTTATAACATTTAAAGTGATTTTAATGTTAAAAACTTGGGGGCTACCGCGTATTTCGATTCGAAAGAAATCATTTACGGATTCGAACAATTTGTACTGTGTATTACGATTTTCGTAATATTTGTTTCGAATAAACGGACGTTTTTCATACTTTATTGAAAACAAAAAATCACTTTCTTAAAGCCACTCTCTATTACGAACAAAAACTGTTCATCAAATTTCCCATTTTTTAAAAAATACCACCTCAGTCATCGTTTCGAACGATTACGAAAATCGTAATACACAGTACAAATTGTACGAATCCGTAAATGATTTCTTTCGAATCGAAATACGCGGTAACCCCCCTTGATTGAAAACATCAACAAAATTTATGAAACGAATGTGTTTAAAATATTACTAGGATCGCCCGGTGGCCAAAATTCGACCATTCGACATTTACTTTCGAGCAAACCTGTGCGTTATATAACAAAAGCATACACATTTTAAGAGAACGGGAAAACTGCAATATTCACCCAACTTTGTACGTTTGTCTGTAAAATAAAATAAAACGCTTTTCATATATTTTAATTCAAAAAAATTATATCTACACACAAATTCCTTTAAAACGATATATGTTTCATTAAAATCGGTGGGCGATAAGATACTTAAAAATCAACCACAAAAAAATTGTTCCGGTATTTATATATAAGATTTATACATAAGATTAAATATTATTTAATTAAAACTTTTTTAAATGTTTTATTTGCTACTGAATTGTTATTTAAATCACTTTAACTGTTTATTGAATTTTACGGTAAAATGTAAAAAATTTTAACATTTTAATTTGTTATTTTTATTATAAACTTGAGAAATCTTGGTAAAATACCTTGCAGCCATAACAACACAAACTTTTAAAAGTTGGAAAAGTATATAAATGAGACCAATGGGCTATTAATTTCATTTAATCTTCAATTTTCTGAATTTAATATTTTATTTTTCCTACTTATTTATTTTTCATTACAAACTGTATAACCATTTTCTTCATATTCTTCTCTGGTAAATAAAACATCTTTAAATCCATCACTACATGCCAATTCCTTGCCACCATACCAACCATATCCTATTGGATCTTCTGGAAATATTATAGAAACTTCCAAGTCATCTGGAGCCAGAGTACGTATTTCTTTTTTCAGACGTGGTATGAAGCCAGGGTAAAGCGAAGAACCTCCTATTACTAATATGTTACGCAAAAGCTCATGATGTGTATAGGAAGGACATTCCTTCAAGGCATCTATGACACCTTCCGGTATGCCCACTTGTTGAATACCAACATCCGAAGGACTAAAAAGCAATTCGGGTACCGTAAATCTTTCATTACACAGTCTAACTGATTGTTGATCAGAATCATCTACGACAGGGTTTTGCGTGGTATCCTTTTTTCTTATATATCCTCTTTTCACTGTAGTAAAATCGGGTAAAACATAATCTACCACTATTTCGGATCGTCTCTTGTTTTCTGTATGTACCTTCATATCTTCCGCAAAGTCTTGTGAAACAAAGCAAATGTCCTCTTTTATCTGATTGACCACATAAGACTCATCCATGACATTAAGATGGCGATATGATATTATTTCTTTTAAATGGTTAGTTAAAACTTTGCCACCCACTTCAATGCGTCGTATGCCTTTGGTAACACGTTTGCCTCTTATAAATGGCACTATGTGGGTAAAACTGTAGCCTACATCTACTACTACACAGTTTAATATCTGCATGGAAGTTTCCTCACTTTCGGCGCAATAGTTATAGGCAGCGAGTTCAGCTGTAGTACTTTTGTGTACTCCTAAACAGTGATACTCCTCAAACAATATCTCCACCATGGCCTCTTGGACACTGGCAAAATTCAACTGGGGTTCTGTAACCAAAATATTGCGATCTTCCAAAGTGATGCCAGAGCCTTCTTGGCTAAATAAATGATCCCATACCGTTTTCTGTACATCCCAATTGAGAAGATAGCCTTTTTGAAAACATAGTATGTAAAATAATCCAGAGGCATCCCGGCATTCGTCTATCTGACTACCAATAAAAGCGCGCCGTCGTTCAGCCTTGGCCTTCATAATACAATTTAAACTTATCTGGGGGTCTTCGTAAGAAGCCAAACCCAACTTTGCAGTATAAGCGCCATTGTCCAGTACCATAGTTGCACCATTCTCGTCCATTTTCACAAAATAATTGATTTTTGTATAAAAATATATTTCAGGGTTAATTCGGTTTGCTTTTGTTTATATATTTGTGCTAACTAAACACAGCTACTATATGCAGTTATATGCTTCTTCTTTTTATTCTTATATTTTTACATTCCCTGTCTTGTGATAACATTACCAAATGACAGCAGCAGCTGTAAATGTCAAAATCAAGAGGATAATATTTGTAGTTCTCAATAATTGTTCTGTAATTCTTAATTTTTAAATTGTTAAAACAAAAATAGCAAAAAGTGCAATAATATGTGTATTACAGAATTGTTTTCCGATTGAAAAAACAATTGCGCAAAAATTAAAGTACATATGATCAACATAAAAAAATTATTTATTACAATCACTTAGAGTGAAACAAATATTTGCTGACAGAAATCAAACAAAGGAATTGTTTTTAACAAACCACCCCTTAAAACGTTGATAAATAAAAGTTAAATTTGTTAATAATTTGATTCACATAAAATTATACATACATATCTGTGGCATTTTGACAAAACATCTTAAGTCGAGATAAGATAGCAAAAATGTTTTTAAAAAAAGCTCGGTGAAAAAATCATTTTTATTAAATAATACAATAAACCAAAATTAAAAAAAACTATAGTAAGGCTGTAAAAACGACATGATTTTTTGTTGTTTTACAAGATAATTGAGTTCAAAGTATATGGAGATATGGATTCTGTTTGCTTGGAAATCGGTATAAATATCCAACATGTGGTTGAAACAAGTCAATCCTTGCGCTATAAACTGATTTGCGATAAGCAATGGCTGCAAATCTTGGAGAAAAAACGAAAAATTGGTAATTTTTCAATTTATCCAAAGCTAGATAAGCGAGCGCATCCGGAGGGGGATCTAGAACATCCGTGGTGTTGTATTTTGTTGCAACTGTATAAGAAACAACCAAATGTTAAAGTACATCCCTTAAAAAATACTATTTTTGATACTGGCATTAATGCGGAAATGCCCAATTATAACCCTCTAAGTTACTCCCAGGCTGTACATGATGTGACCTCAACAAATTTTAAAAATTTATGGGAAGACTATTATAAACACTGTCCGGAGTCATATATAAAGTCTGAAAAGCACTTTAAACAGAAAGTAGTCCACTCACCTTTAAGTTGTATTGTACCATATGATATGGTTTTAAAAGAATTAATATCAAGAATATATAAATGTCCTATAATACACTGCAAAATTGATCGGTTAAAAGATGACCCGTTAGAAATAACTTTTGAAGACGTATGTGAAGAATGTAACACCAACATAATGCCCGCTATAATAGCTATAGAAACTTCCTCATATTTTGCTGTTTTTTTCTATCCTCCCTGTATTTCCACTTCTTTGTATGACGCTATAACCTTTACCCCAGCCATCTTGACCAAAAACTACAATAAGTCTTTATTTCTGATTTATCAACTACTGCATCTTTACAAATTCATTCATAACCAGGGATTATTGCTGGGAGAAATATATCTGCAGGATATTTTACTAAACGAAAACCTATGGATTTTGCTGGTTCCTAATTTGGAAAGTAATATATCGCCTTTATATATAGACGAAGCTATATCACACTCTCCCAGTGAAGCAACGGGTCATCAGGATGTAGAATATGATCATATAACCGACGAGGCTGACCAGTTTTCTGTTTCTAATATGAAGTTAGATTTAAAGTTTTCTTATGATTTAAAGCAGTTATTTTTAAGAGATTATTGTGAAATGTGGTACAATGGCTCGCTTAGCAATTACGATTATTTAACACTTCTTAACAATGCTGCGGGGAGATCTCTCACAAACCCATCATATCATCACATAATGCCTTGGGTTACAGATTTTTCTTCGCGAAATGGCACTAATTGGCGTGATTTGTCTAAAAGTAAATATCGTTTGAATAAGGGCGATATTCATCTTGATCTCATGTTCCAAAATGCTGGGCAACAATCTCTTAATGAATTGGAATCCTCTTTACCTTCTAATGCACCGCAAACACCCCATCATGTCTCTGATTTTTTATCGGAGATTACATACTTTGTCTATATGGCAAGAAGAACACCACAACAAATCTTAAGAGAGCACGTCAGGCCGATATGGGTTCCTGCAGAATACCCAGCGTCGATACAAAGACTTCAAGAATGGACACCAGACGAATGCATTCCAGAATTCTACTCAGATCCTATGATTTTTAAAACAATACATGAAGATTTGCCAGACTTAGAAATTCCTTCATGGGCTTCCTGCCCAGAGGATTTTATTTGCAAACATCGTGAAGCTTTAGAATCTCAGTATGTCAGTGATAGGTTACATCATTGGATTGATTTAAATTTTGGATTTAAGTTAAGTGGGAAAGCAGCAATTAAATCAAAAAATGTCTGCCTCTCAATGGTAGACCAACATAAAAATCTTTGCCAACGTGGTATAGTGCAATTGTTTTCACATCCCCATCCTCCTAAAAGAATGTCATCAATTTGGTTTAATAAAGTAGCGCCAAGATTGCAAAACTTATGTCCTACCAAAGAAAAACAAATTGAAAAAACATGTAAATCAAGAAATCAACACTTTAATAAAGAATCTAAACGTTTAGCCAAGAGTACGGAAAACTTAAATAAATTATCAGATTCTTCAGATATTTCGAAAAACAAATCACCAAACTCCTCCAAAACATCGCCCAGGTTGTCACTCAAAATACCTTGCGCGCAAGAAGAAACCACTTCTAATTTTTATAAGTCTACAAATTTTATAGAGTTGCCTAAAGATTACAATCCTTGTGCACTGTTACAATCTTTGGAAACATCTCAACAATTCCTATCTAAAACATTTCCGCTGCAAAAACGTACAGAAAATGCACATGAAAAGATATTCACAAGCGACTTGCTATTCGAGGACTACAGTGAAAATCATAGTTTTACAAATCAACTATTTAATGATGTTTCTCCTACAGTAAGTGCAATAGGCTTTAAACCTAAATCAAAACTATTTACAACAGCAAAACTTTTGCCAATGGCTCATAAAATTCGATCATCGCAAGATTCCATGGAAAAAAGGCAACAGGATTTACAAATTTTAGGTTGTTTAATAGTAGAATTATTCGCTTTACCCAAATTAAGGCCACTGATAGGTCACAATTTAATGCCAAAATTTGAGGAAAGATTAAAGGCTTGCTCAACTACTTTCGCACTTTATAAACATGAAATACCTAAGTGTTTAAGAGCAATTACCCTGCAACTGCTCAATTCAAATTGCCAAAATATAATTACGGAAAATGGGCTTCCTTTACCGTCAGCACAACAGCTTTTGGAGCCGATATATCAAAATCTTCTTATACCTTTTCCCAGCAACTACTACCCATTGTACGCCTTGATAAGATCACTGCAGTCATTTGATTTTGCCTCTATACTACTGGAGCTAAATACCCATTTTCATTGCAACGGTTTGGAATGTGGTAAATATGTAGAAATGGATCGAATGCGCGTGTTATATGAACGAAAAATAGCAAAGTGCAAGGTCATGTCTTGTTGTGCTCATATACGCCGACTTTTAGATCCTATTGGCTATGAACAATTTGCTTCCATTGATTTACTGTTACCTCATATTATTGATCTGTTAACACAAGAACACACTTCCATACTGTCTGCCTGGAATCTATTTGATGCAGTTGCTCAGTCTCTGGGAGTTATTCAAACTCAGAAACTTTTGCTGCAGCCCTTAATGAAACTATATGAAGTTGAAAGTTTTGAACGTGGCATGACTTCTGTGCGCAACCGCACATTAGATTCCATTGCAAGTACTACAGGTCATTTGCGTTTTTCAACTAGCAGCTCATTTAAATCGCGCAAGTCTGTTAAGTTATATCACCAAATATTTTTACTTAGGCTAATGGTACGTTTTGGTTTGAAATGTTTTTTGAGAAATTTTATTGCGCCTCTTATTGAAGCAGTTGGAGGTTACAAAGAACCTGAAGATAGTAATGGACTACATTACCACAGTACTGTAACAGCAAGACGCAGTAGCAAAAATATGAGCTATGCTACAAGCATTACGTGCAATGAAGAGGATTTAACTTTGGTGTCAACTCGAAAGGCTGAAGATTTTGATGAAAACACCTTGTCAACCGATGTTGGTGGTAAATACCTACATATCACTCATTTGCTGCAACATCGTCAATTAAAAAATATCAAAGTTATTTTCGGGAATATATTTTTTTTTTATATTTATTTACAAGATTTTTGTTATTATTATTAAAGTTTTCAATTTACACACAACATAATGAAAAAAGAAAATTGTATTCTTCTCTCAAGAGTTGAATTTACAACAACTTCATAAGAATTTTGCTTAATCACCCTATTATGTAAGTTGTTGTCGATGTTAACATTAATTTTTAATTGTTGTCGAAGACTTCAAAATTTGCTTTTGTTTGAAATGTTAATTAAACGAGTCACTTTTGTGCTCGCGTTCTAAAAACAGGCAGTAAGTCACTTCGACGATAATTTGGTTGTTGCTGTTGTTGTTGTTGTAACAGCTCGACTTGTATTGGTGTTGGTGTTGCTGAGTTGGCAATCTTTGGTCGACTTGTGTCGACGTCGACTTTCATTATAGGGGTGAATATGAATGTGTTAAGTCAAAGTTTGCGATATTTGACTTATTACGTTGTTGCAGCAAATGAGCGATATGTATATAAATATATTAAAGGTACTAAAAATAATGTTTTTTTGTTAAAGCCGCTCATGTAAAACCAGACATTGAGGGTGTTTTCTGCTTTGAAGACGATGTAAATTTAGATCGCATTTCAACTTCCGATCATATATCAAATAGATCTCTAGACTCTTTTGACATGAGACCCACCACTGCCGAAGAAGCCAAAGAAGACGATGAACGCCAACTAGATACCACTCCAGAAAAGCTAGCCATATCGGAAATTATTTATGGCTCTAAAATATCGAATAATTCATATGAAGATCCGGAAAAAATCTCATTGAATAATCAAAATCCCAACAGTGAATCAACGATAAATCTTAACCAACTAGGACCGCGTTCTCCAACCATTGCTATTCCAACCAATGTGTTTCGCAGATCCTATCAATTAAATACAATAGATTGTGATATTGGTTCGCGTAAAAGCATAGATTCTTTTGAGATTTTGCAAAATGCTGCCGACGAAGAACAAGAACGAAAAGAAAGATTAAATAGATCAGATGGTACAGAAATTTTGGATGACAAAGATTACAAAGGGACAGAAGAAAATACAAAAGAATTTTCTCAAGAGGCATGTGATTCTCTGCAAGCCTCTGTTATTTCAAAGATGTCTGAAGAGAAATCTCTGCAAAATAATTGTATCTCTGAAATGAGTAGCAAAAGTTTAGTGTGGCTGTCTCATCGCTTAGGACCTGTTTTGACATCAAGGTTTATAACGAAAAATTTACTAAAAATGCTTACTTTGTGTTACGTGGGTCAAGAAAATCTTTTACCAGAGATTGGACCGCTAGAGGAAGCACATTGTTTAAATTATTTTACGGTATCTGATGCTAGAGTAATAGGAGATCGAAGTGCTGTACGGGTACTCGAATGTTTAATGACTATTGCTGCTTTATATGGCGAACAAGTTATATTGCTGCAATATTTCCCTCACATTAGTGAATTGGTAGCGATGAGTACAAAACGTATCACTGGTAGTTTGGAAGGTGCTCTAATTAGCACTTTACAATTATTAAAATATTTAATACCTTGCTTAACAGACGCATCAATTATGGAACATTTAAAGGTAAAAAATTGTATAAAAAAATGAATTTGAAGGTTGTTTAAAAGTTATTACACAATGGGGATATTCACGTCACAAGTTTGAAAAAAGGAAAAGTGCAAAAATATAACAACAACCACAAAGACAATTATTTACGCACAACAAATTGTCTGTGTGGTTGTTGTTTTATTTTTGCACTTTTGCTTTTTTGCAAGGGTGCAACTTGTGACGTGAATACCCTTAATGTAATATACTTAAATTTTAAAAATTATTAAGAGACTACACACTGATTTAAAATTTTTGTTTTAATATTAACCTTTTCTATTTTTAAGGATTTATTTTTGGAATCAGTAATTTTACCTGTTTTACGTTTCCTGGCCTCTTCAAATATTTTAATGCCAAGTGGCTATTTAGGACGCTCAGTATTATCACGCAAACTTTTAGATTCAATTTATGTGTTAAGCGTACGTCTTGGCCCTGAAATGTCACGAGAACATTTATGTAACACTGTTCTAAGGCCGTTCTTCCTTATTTTCGACAAAGCTTATGGGGAAATTATTTATTTTGATGCAGAATGCAATTCCTTTGCAATATCACCGCCTACTAAAGATCAACAATTAGAAAATAAACGAGAATTAGAAGAAATACGTGATGTATTTTCACCAGCATTGGCCCACAGTGCCTATTTGACCTTTTTACGGTTTCTTGGTGAAGATATAATGAAGAAAACTGTCTTGAATTTAGGACTTATACTAACACTATGTCATGAGTTTGAGTCTCCCGAATATAAACCGTTTCCTTCTACTCCACGCATATCAACTGATGCCGTTGACTGTCCATTAAATAACAGTTTGGAAGATAGACAAGAACAGCAAGCTGCTAATAGTTTTGGCACTCAAGTTGTCGGTAATCGCATAGAGGTTGTTAGTCCTGTTGCTCAACCTTTGACCAATGTGAAATCAAGTGATGCACCATTTTACAACCCTGATACCATGGAAATTTTAGATATAGTGACATACAAGTTTGAACATTTACCAAAAACCCGTTATTTGAAAGGAAATTGGTTGGCATATTGGCGTCATGAAATCACACGTTCAGAAAAAGATACCACCTTGAATTTAAAGCAAATTAAATTGCAGTCCTTTGTCGGTCATACAAACTCAGTGCGTGCGATTTTGGCTTTAGACAATGAAAATAGTTTTATATCAGCGTCAAAGGCAAGTAGTTTTGAATTTTGGTTGGTATTGTGTAAGTAGTATTCCCACATTTTATGTTACAACTATACACCTCTCTTTTGTCGCTCGAAGCGTAATTCTATATATACACTTCACAATTGCAGCTCTTTTCAAATCTTATTTTAAAGTTTAAGGCAAAACCGAGGCACATTCATAAGGTATGTGCATTAGAGAGAGCAAGGCGCATTAGGGCTGTCAAAATGCCGCCCAAAGGACCGTAACGGGCTGTGTGCAGATGACATCAGTAGAACACCATCATAACGAATTTGGAGGTGATGACGGTCAAGGAACACAATATAATTCTCACAAAGCTTTGGGATGTCATCGGAGGGGGCATCCGAATTACCATCTAACGGAATTAGACCCTCCCCCGAGACATGTCAGAAAATATCTGCGCTTGTATAAGAGTGAATTTCAACAACATCTGGACTCTATGACAAAACAAACCTCATACAGGGAAGCTCTAAACGAGGTTGCAATGATAACCACCGGGAGAATATTGTTTTAGAAGGTCGTCCCCCATCCGTTGCAAACGAAGATCGGGACTTACCACGTTGAAAAGTGGTAATGGAACAATTGAGGTCAGGATGGTACACCCGTCTAAACTGGTCTAGAATAAACAGCACCATCCCTGACCTTTGCCCTTTATATGAAGTAGGCCCTAACGACATACGATATCTATTCAAATGTAGTGCAAACTCAAAACATGCAATTGCATATTTACGGTATCCCTGCATATAACATATACATACATACATGGGACCGAATTTCTATGGCTTTTTCTTCTATAAAAACTTTTATAGAACCTTATTTTTATACCCGCACCACAATAGTGGAGAGGGTATTATGCATTTGTGCTGATGTGTGTAAAGCCTTAAAATAGTGGTCCTTGACCCACCTTAAAGTATACCGATATACTCAGAATCACTTTCTGAGTCGAACTAACGATGTCCGTCCGGCTGGCTGTCCATGTAACCTTGTGCGCAAAGTACAGGTCGCAATTTTGGAGATAATTTGATAATTTGTAATGCTTTAAATTGGCCAAGAATTCTTTTGTATTACTGATTGAATTAAATAAAATAATTCGCGAATAATTGCAGAAAAAAAAAAATTTGGGACATAGGTTCTTATTGGCACAACGACCAAGCCTTTTGAAAATGGGCCGAATCGTAGGCCCACGAGGGAAGATAGGGAGAAATTTCTTCTTCCCAGAAACTATCAAACCGATTTTAATGAAATTTAAAACGTAGATAGAACCATATCTATATGGACACAAAATGTATAAATTTTTAAAAAAATCGGACCACGAGGGGAGATAGGGACAATTTCTGCCTCTCAAACCGATTTTAATGAAATTTAAAACATAGATAGATCCATATCTATAGGGACACATTAGCTATACAGTTTTAAAAACCTTGGACCACAAGGGGAGGCAGGGGGCAATTTCTGCCTCTCACAAACTTTCAAATCGATTTTCATGAAGTTTATAAACATAGATAAATCCATATTTACATGGACACATAAGCATGATCCAACTATACTTTCTTACTTGTTTAAATTGGATTACAATTATTATAATGTAATTTTTTTTTATTATTTCAAAAATTTTTGATTACAAATGAATTCCTTTGGTTAAATCTTTCTTTTTAGGACAAAACCGTTAAGTTATGGTCACTTCGCAGCGAGGGAGATGGTACAAAAGCGACATACTGCCAATTTACTTATAATGCCCATAAGAAATCTATACATTCCTTGTCTTTTCTTGAATCTATGCGTTTAGTGGTGTCTTGTGATTCCGGCGTTCACATTTGGGATCCCTTTATTGGAAGACCACTAGGCATGCTTGATTCACCTAAACATAATCCTATAACCGTAGTAAAATGTTTACCTTCACCTAGTCCTTTGGTTTTGGCTGGCACAGCTGAAGCATCTGTGAAAATAATCGATTCTCGGTGCATGCAGTATGTAAATGAATGGCGAGTTAGTTCCAATACACAAAATAATGCCACTGTTAGATGTCTAACAGTATCTCCATCAGGCAATTGGATGGCAGCAGGTTTGTCTTCAGGCTCCATAGTTATGCTGGACACACGCACCGGTTTGATTTTAAATTCTTGGCGGCCAACGGAATGTGATTTATTGCAATTGGCTGCACCTAACGATCAGCAACTCATAAGTTCAGCTTTAGACCATAGTTTAGCGGTATGGCATGCACATGATGGTATTTTGCATTATCAATTAATGTAAGTAGTAATTTAAATTTGCAGTGTATTAGCTAACTTATATGTGTTTTTGTAGGCCTCCAGCGGAACCGGCCCATTTTTTACAGACTATAAGTTCCGAGTTGGTATATGCTACCACCGGAAATCGGATTGGTATATATTCTGATCTAAGTAGTTCCCATGCCTCTCATAATGTTACCAAATTACGCTCAGAAAATTTTAGAGGTGTTTTAACTTCTTTAGCTGTTTTACCGTTGAATCATGCTTTTCTGGCGGGTAATGAAAGTGGAAATATAACATTACTATGTTAAAAATACAAAAACTAATTTAAGTTAATATAATCCTTATCTCACAAGGTATTTTAAAAACATTATGGTTTCTACTGATTCGTTATTTTTAATAATGTTTTTCTCATTTAAACGCAACAATTTATTTTACCATTAATACCACATGATTATACATAAAGAAGTATATATATAAGAAAACCAATAGACAAATATTTATTTCATCTCGTTATTTAATGTTTTTTTTTTTTATTTTTATGTACATATAATTTTTATACGTTACATTTTTTGTTGTATACCCACATCCAAAGGACTAAAAAGTAAATCAGAAACGCCAAATCTTTCATTACACAGTTTAACCGATTGATAATCAAAATCATGTAGTACATGATTTTGGGATTCACCTTGTTCCTTATATAGCTACCATCTTTTCACTGTAGGATAAACATAATGTACCACTGAAATAAACCAAATATCCTTGATCGACCACATAGCAAAATTCCAAAATATTGCTATCCTCCTAGGTATGTCAGTGCCTTCTTTGCTTAAAAGGAGTGCCCGACGTACTGTTTTTAGCAGTACATGTATATGTACTGTTTTTTTCAAATTGTTGTGTTATGCACAAAACCCAAAACAGTACGCAAATGTACAGTTTTTTACACTTTGTACTGTTTTTGTACTTCTTTTTTGTTTAGCTTTTAAAATGCACAACATTTCTCTTTCAATATTTGATAATAAAAATTTTGTTCATATATGTACCCAAAAAAAAAACAAAGTAATTTAGAAACCCCCTATTACAGTAACACACATTTTTTGATTTCGATACAGAATACGTCTAGAATTTTAAGTTTAGATTAAATAAATTAAAAATAATAAAAAATTTAATATACGCACTATGTGTGTGATAAAAATTGTTTTAAAAAGCTATAGGTACATTTAACCCTTTTATACACCAAACTGTCTTTAGGTTATATAGGCTGGTTCGTAGTTAACTTCACACCCGGAGACCGATGTTCATTGTGACGCCTTAATTAGTAAAATAATTCTAGTCTAAAAGAATAGGAATAAAGAGTGAAAGCACAGGAAAAGAAAAAGTAGTGGAAGATAAAAAATCGGACAGAACAAGCAAAAAACAATCCTACCAAACAGTCTCCTGCCGCGCTGCCAGGTCATTCTCATTACGAATCCCGTCACATTCTCGAGCCCGCTGCCCGAGACCCAGCCACCACAGCATGGTTTTCTTTGTTGTTATTGTAGCGTCGAGACCTGAAGAGCAGGTGTGAGTTGACAATCCTTGTTCGGTGTTAGTTGAACTGCGAGTCGTTTTGGTGCGTAGAACCGATTGTCGTGGGAACGTGCTGTTCTGTAGCCTTGGACAGTGGCACAGAAAGTGCTCAACTGTCTCAAGCTCCTCTGAGTCCTCACACAACCTACATATATCCAACAATTCAGATCCCATTCTCACCGCCATCCTGCCTATCATACAGTAACCCGTGATAATACATATAACTCGGTATGCTGTTCTTCCGAATTTTAAATCTGGCTGCCCTTTTGCTTAATAAATGATCCACAAAGTTTTTTATAATCCCAATTGAGCAGAAAGCCTTTTTGAAAACATATATGTACATATGAACGTGAAACAAACCGAATGTTCCCGCCTTTCACCACGGTATCTAAATCGCGCCACTCAAACTTCTTTTCAAACTTACCTAGGAATTTTCGTAGGATGCTAAACAAAACATTGGGGTATAATGTCATTGTCCAAAATAATAGTTACACCATTATATACCACTTTAGCAAAATCATTGATTGCAATTTATCCGAAAGCAGAAATTTTTGTGAAAATTATTCTTAATACAGTTTTCATATGTTTATATTTTTGTGCCTACTAAACACAGCCTTAAACAATCAAATGCTGCTGCTTCTTGTTTAAGGAGAACATTCCCAAGGCTATGATAACAATAACAACATGTCAAAAACACCTGTAAGTTTGTCAAAATCAATAAAACAATTTTATTTCTTGAAAAATTTTATGTAATACTGGTTAAAGTTACTTAAAATTTGTTTAGAAGAATGTCCGTGTTAAGACAAATTTTGCAAGTTACCAAACAAAGACAACAATGGTTAGTTATAAAACATAGTTATTGCAAACTAAATTAAAGCAAACAATTTTATAAGGTCTCCCATTTTGTGCCGCGGCATGTCTTCCTTGCGTGATGCCCCCGTCATAGATGTAAACACTGCATTGGCTGCTCCCGAAGAGTTGGAACAAAAAAATAAATTGCAAGGTACTATTACTGTACCCGTTAAGGTTGATATTAGTCCTATTACTGGTGTGCCAGAAGAGCATGTAAAGGGTAGACGTGTACGCATCTATATGCCACCTAAAAATGCCATGCAAAGTGGTACCAACAATGTGAACACATGGCAAATTGATTTCGACAATCGTGAACGTTGGGAGAATCCCTTAATGGGATGGTGCTCATCGTAAGACAAATTTGAGATAGTGTAAAAGGAAATTTATTTAAATCCTCCGTTTCAGTGGAGATCCCTTGTCTAATATGCATGTCAGCTTTACTTCCCAAGATGAAGCCATTACTTTCTGCGAACGAAATGGTTGGCGTTGGTTTGTCGAAGGTGAGGAAAAACCCAAAAAGGAACGTGTTAAGAATTATGGAGTCAACTTTGCTTGGAACAAGCGTACCCGTGTTTCAACTAAGTAGAAACTATAATAAAATTGTTAAAATTCATCAGAAGTAATAAAAATTGTTTTTTCATGAAAACGAAGGCTTAAAAACGTTTCGTTTTAAAAATCGATTTCCATCACATGCATGAATGTTGGAAGTAGTATTAATTACGAAAAAAATATTCCCAGCGGTAACTAGAATGAATAAAGAGGCCTAATAGAAGGCCTTATTTAGCAGTCACAAGCAGTCAGAAGCCCTTCTCGCCGCATTCCATACTTATTTATTTTTTACACAGGTTGTCATTGGGTACAAGGGTTTCCACACTTCCTTTAAAACAACTTCGATCCCTTCCCAAAGAAGGGAGTAAGGAAGGTCACTAAAAATAAAAAGAAAATAAAACTGAACACCTTCCTTTTTCCCCTTCTCAAAGAAGGGAGTGGCGAATGTGTACTGAATATTTCAGAAAGTCTTTTGAAAAGAAGTTTATGCCTTCTAGAAGGCATACTTCTGAAGGCAGGATATCAAGCGAAGCGAATCTTTTAGAAAGGAGTATAGAGGCCTTCAAAAAGGCCTGCCACTTGCGGTCCTTTCAATATTTACCGTTGGGTTATATTGAAGGAATAGAACTACATATTACAAAAAAAAAAGCTTTATGAAAAATATTTATATTCAACATTTTTCATTTTTCTATTACAAAAAAGCTTTATAAAAAACATAACTGAAATTTAGCTCATAGAATAAATTCGAAAAATGTTGAATATAATATAAAGTAACCTTCGGAAGGAAATAATTCCCAGTTTCTATTTGAAAAATAGGTATTTATTTAAAAAATTAATAAACATAATTAACTAGCTGACCCGGTCTACGTTGCTGGCCCTAAGTAAACATTAGTTTTGTATTACCACACGATTTAAATTGAGCATTTAACGAAATTTACGGCCTTTAAAATAAAAATCCATGGAATACCTATCATAAATTTTTTTTAAAAAATAACTTACATATGGTGTGGATATGGGCTCAATCAAAAAAGAATAAGTTGGACCATGGCGATAATTTTAAAGAAAAAATCGTCCAAATCGGTCAAGCCGTTCTCAAATCATGCTCTTAATAGAAAAAGTGGGCGTAAAAGTAGGCGTGGTAATTTTTTCTTTCGATGAAAACGTAAAATAAATTAATACAAACAGTTAAAAGAAAAATTAGTCAAATCGATGGAGCAGTTTTTTGATTTTAGGTAAATCGAAAAAAGTGGGCGTAAAAGTGGGCGGGGCAAAATTTTCTTTCCGTAAAAACCTAAGTTAAACCATGGCGATCATTTTGAAGAAAAAATCGTCCAAATCGGTCAAGTCGTTCTCCAGTTATGCGCTTAATAGAAAAAGTAGGCGTAAAAGAAGGCGTGGTCAATTTTTCTATCGATGAAAACTTAAAATGGATTAATACGAACATTTGAAAGATAAATTAGTCAAATCAAAATCGTCCAAATCGGTCAAGTCGTTCTCCAGTTATGCGCTTAATAGAAAAAGTGGGCGTAAAAGTAGGCGTGGTAAATTTTTCTATCGATGAAAACTTAAAATGGATTAATTCGAACATTTGAAAGATAAATTAGTCAAATCGATGGAGCAGTTTTTTGATTTTAGGTAAATCGAAAAAAGTGGGCGTAAAAGTGGGCGGGGCAAAATTTTCTTTCCGTAAAACCCTAAGGTGGACCATGGCGATCATTTTAAAGAAAAAATCGGTCAAGCGTTCTCAATTTATGCGCTTAATAGAAAAAGTGGGCGTAAAAGTAGGCGTGGTAAATTTTTCTATCGATGAAAACTTAAAATGGATTAATACGAAGATTTGAAAGAAAAATTAGTCAACTCGATGGAGCCGTTTTCTGATTTTAGGTAAATCGAAAAAAGTGGGCGTAAAAGTGGGCGGGGCAAAAGTATCCTATGTCCGTCTCCTGGCTCTAAGCTACCTCCCTACCAATTTTCAGCCAAATCTGTTCTGCCGTTCTTGAGTTATAAGTGGTGTAACTAACACGACTTTCTTTTATATATATAGATTATGAATATAAATAGAAAAAAAGGTACTAACAACATAGGTTTTTGACCAAATTTTTTATACTAGATTGTTTTATATAAGGCTGTAAATATTACAGTATTTTATTTTAACGCCCTAACATCTTTGATATTATCGTAATTAATATACAAATCTTAATAGTTTTTTGTTATTTTGGTTTGTATGAATGTATGTATATATGTATATTATAATGATAGCAATATTTTTTTATTTTGATACAATACCTTTTTTAAGCAACCACTTAGGGAATTGACCCAAATCAAACATTAGTTAAAATTTTACTTTTTCGTATTAAAAATTAAAACACAGCTGAAGGGTAACAAGTTATGTATAATAATGTGGTGTTTTGTGTGATGAGCCAACAGAAAATTTAACCTTTATTTTCAAGTAGCATAATTTCATGTCTGGCTATACTAGGCACGGAAATCGAAAAGGGTTTATCAAAATCTTAAAAAAAAATATAAACTTAGTTCATTTAAATCTTTTAATAACGTTCATCTATAATCTTTATTGTTTTATCATCTTTTGTGTTTAGATCTTTGGTAATTTCAGATATCGTCGGCTTAATAGGCAAACCTGCTAACTCCGTTGCAACACATTTTACTGGAGGCAAAATACTTTTTTCCTATTTTCTGCTTGAGACGAAAACCAAAAATATTGTTCGTTTTACACACTTCGACTCAAATTGAGGGAAAACTACATGCTGGTCGACGATGCGAATCTTTCTCTATCACACGGCATCAAAATCTTAATTCAGTTAAAATCCGACAATATATTTTGTAGGCTCGTAGAGATTCCTGTTATCTCTATCACATTTACCTATGACTGGACTTGAGCATTTTGTGTACTTTCTGTTTTGTTTAAAACTTTTATATACATAATATGCGTCTTTGCTCGCGATAACTCGATTTTAATGTCCCCTTTTCGGACTTTTACGTTGTCTGTCATAATAATTATCTTCATAAGAACTCTTTTTCTCTGCCTTTTCAAGATAGGAATTATGTTTTCTATGACTGACATTTTTTTGATAATTACGATTTTCTTTAACTTGTGCTAAACTTTTATAACTGTCATTATATCCACGAGTTTGTTTTTCCTTCGAAATTGCTAAAACTGGGCTTCTGTTATGTCTTTGATATTTGCGACTGTTATGTTTTTTCCTTTCCCTGTCAAAGTCCGGGCTTCGACTTCGGCTTTCTTTTTCACAACTGCGAATTTTTATGTAGTTTGATCTTTCTTTTGAAATATCTGCACTGCAACTTCTGCTATACCTTGATCTTTTATGATTATTTTTGCTTTTAACCTTACTACGACTTGTGCTACGTTTACTTCTTTCCTTACTCTGACTTCTGCCACGTTTTCTCCTTTCCTTACTACGACTTCTACTATGTCTTGTTCTTTTGTATGGAAATTCTTCCCGAGGACTTATTTTATGTCGTTTATTGTTATATCGTTGATGCTCCTTACTACGGCTACTATGTTGCCTTCTGAAGTCTTCATGGTATTCATTTAATCTGTCCTTGTTTACTCCTTTCCTGTAATAATTTTTGCAAAGTTTTCTTTGTTGTTGATATTTGTCCCCTGTATAATTGTCTTCTTCAAAATTGCCTTTTTGGCTACTACCTGGCTTTTGCTTTTGGGCTTTATTGCCTAAAAACTGTAGCAAAGCCTGCATTTGTATATCCACCAAACATCTGACTTCCTCTATGTGTGTGGGCTTACTTTTGCGAAATCTACGTTTCTTCCGTTTATCCTCACGTCTCTTTTGAGCCAAAATATCCGCGAGGGAAATTTCTCCTTCAGCACTAAAATTTTTTTTAAGAAAATTATATTAGTTGTTTGTGAAATTTGTAGTTAAATTAAACATACACTTGTTCTGTTGCATTATTGTCTAGTTTTTCTGTATTTTTTACAACGTGCTCATAGATTGTAAGCTTTTGTTCCCGGGAAAATTTTGCTTGTAGTTCATTAAAACTGCGGGGAGCTTCCACTTCATTGCTTTGTAAAATTTCTCGAAGTTTTGGGGTTTCTAAAAAAAATATATATATAGAATATTAAATGTAGTCATTATATTAAAAATTAGTAACACTTTTTTACCTAAAACTATCGAATTTTCGTTACTACAACTGTCCGGGTATGTTGCTGTCTTTGAAGAAATTGTTGTATTTATTATTTCTTTTTTATAAGAAGCCAAAGAATTTGTATTAAAGTCCTTTAAAATAGATATAGAAAAAAGTTTTTTATTAGTGAAATAAATTCTTAAATTTATGAATAAAATTTAATCAAAATATTTGTCTCACCCTTATAACATTTTCTTCTGACCAATCCAGTCTTTTTAAAATTCCTTTTAGCCTTGTTTGGCACTGTGCTATATACTCTTTAAATACACCATTATCACAATTTATCATTTTAAAGTTATAAAAAAAATATCGAAATAAATTAGTTTGGCTTAAGTCCAGTTTACCAACGCAGCTCCAAATAAAAAAAAAAGTACATAGGGTTATAGAAAATTGAAAAATAAGAAGAAAAAATAAAATGACAAAATTCTCGGAAACGCATAGTTTCAGAGTTATGGACCTTTGAAGTTTTCATATAAATCTGCGATTTCCCACTACATTTTTGAACGTATATAGCCAATATTGGTATCATTTAAAAGCTTTTGAATAAATTTTTCTAGATATAAACATTTTATTTAAAAATGTTTAATCCATTAAGGAGCCGGCTATGCGGAGAAGATTTATTTAGCGAAGCCGGTGTTTGTTATACCATAGAGGAGAAAATCCCTGCGCCCGGCCGAAGGCCGGCTATGCAGAGAAGCTTTAGTTAGCGAAGCCGGTATTTGTCATACCATAGAGGAGAAAATCCTTGTGCCCGGCCGAAGGCCGGCTATGCAGAGAAGCTTTATTTAGAGAAGCTGGGGTTTATTTAATTACATTTTTATTACCTAGTGCACTTCCGTAACATTTTGATATAAATTTTGTAAAAACTGTATTAGGAGCTAAAGAGTTAAAAAGTTTTTAATAAATTTAGCATTTCCAGAAAGATCTGTTCAAATGCTTTCAAATAATACCAATATTGGCCATATACGTTCAGAAATGTAGAGGGAAATCGGAAGTTTATATGAAAACTTCAGAGGTCCATAACTCGGAAACTATGCGTTTCCGAGAATTTTGCCATTTTATTTTTTCTTCTTATTTTTCGATTTTCTATTACCCTATGTACTTTTTTTTTTATTTGGAGCTGCGTTGGTAAACTGGACTTGTTCCATTAGTTTTTTTAACAAGGTATGTATGTACCTACATATGTGTTTTTGGGCAAAAATTGTCGTTTTTGTAAACAACCCCTACAAGAAATGAATGAGCGAGTACACATTTTTCATTTTGGTGTTAAGAAAATGATAGAAAGAAATGATCGAATGTGACCGAGAACTTTATTTCGGTCATTTCTTTCTATCATTTTCTTAACACCAAAATGAAAAATGTGTACTCGCTCATTCATTTCTTGTAGGGTATAATCTAAACCGCTGTAATGCGAAAAACACAACAATTCAGGATGGTGCGCACGTCTTAACTCGTACTGGTCGAGAATAAATAGCACCATCCCTGATCTTTGCCCTGCATGTGGAATAGGCCCACACGACGTACGACACCTATTCAACTGCAGTTCAACCCCAACCCAGAGTTAGAAGGACAGAGCGAAGAAGAAGAAGGAGAAGAATAGAAAAGTAATTTTATACCTGCTTGTTTTTCAGGTCGAGCTGTTACAACAACAACAATTCGAAAAAATCGGCTGGTCGTTTGAGAAAAACTCTTTAATTCGCAAATATCCCATACATTTTGGTCAAAATAAAAAAAATTGCACAATGTAAACTCAGATGAATGAGCGAGTAGTCACATTTTTCATTTTGGTGTTAAGATAATGATAGAAAGAAATTACCGAAATAAAGTTTTCGGTCACATTCGGTCATTTCTTTCTATCATTTTCTTAACACCAAAATGAAAAATGTGACTACTCGCTCATTCATTTCTTGTAGGGAAGCACATAATAGCTGTTAACGTTGCCCAAAATTTTTTTTGTTTTTTTCATTTTCTTGCAGAAAAAACAAATTTGACACTTGCTCTTATTAGATTTTTATCACTTTTTTCTCTTTAAACCTGCGTTTTAGGGATGCCAAGCGGCAAATCCCGAATCCCGGGATTTATTTTTAATAATCCCAGGATTTTTAATATATTTATCAACTTTTGTGTACAAAAATGTTCGTTTTTATTGAATTTTTATACTTAGTGCCAATTCACACGTTGCAAGTCTTATTGATCAGCTTGCTACCTTATAGGCGAGAGAGAGAGTGAGATAGAAACGTTTATTTTCCTCTCTTCACTCTCGTTATAAAGTAGCAAACTGATCAATAAGACTTGCAACGTGTGAAAAAATTATATTTCAGTTGCATTTTTTATTTTTATAATTCTTATTTTTCTTTTTTAAAAATATATGTTATATGTGCCTATAATACCTTTTGAAAATTCATAAATAAATAAAAAGGTGTTGTTTATTAAAAAAGGAACAAATCTAGTTTACCGACGCAGCTCCAAATAAAAAAAAAAGTACCCAGGGTGATAGAAAATTAAAAAATAAGAAGAAAAAATTAAATAAAAAAGTTGGCGGAAACGGTTAGTTTTCAAGTTATGGACGTTTTAAGTTTTTATATAAAAGTCCGATTTTCCACAACATTTTTATCGTTATATGGCCAATATTAGTATCATTTCATAGCTTTTGACCATATCTTTTTAGATATACAAAATTTATTTGAAAAGTACTATCTCTTTACCTCACATTACATTCTTTTTGCATTTTACATCAAAATATTACAGAAGTGCACCAGGTTAGTAGGTATATAGTTTATTTAAATAAAAGTGTAATACAAACGTAATCAAATTATAAACATGGGCGTCGCAAACGAAAACACTCCTGCATAGCCGACCTTCGGCCGGGCGCAAGGACTTTCTCCTCTATGGTATAGCAAAAACCGGCTTCGCTAAGTAAAGCTTCTCTGCATAGCCGGCCTTCGGCCGGGCGCAAAGATTTGCTCCTCCTTGGTATGACAAATACCGGCTTCGCTAACTAAAGCTTCTCTGCATAGCCGGCCTTCGGCCGGGCGTAAGGATTTTCTAATCTATGGTATAGCAAGAACCTGCTTCGCTAAGTAAAATATTCTGCATAGCCGGCCTTCGGCCGGGCGCAAGGATTTTCTCCTCTATGGTATAGCAAAAACCGGCTTCGCTAAGTAAAGCTTCTTTGCATAGCCGGCCTTCGGCCGGGCGCAAAGATTTCCTCCTCTTTGGTATGACAAATACCGGCTTCGCTAACTAAAGCTTCTCTGCATAGCCGGCCTTCGGCCGTGCGCAAAGATTTGCTCCTCTTTGGTATGACAAATACCGGCTTCGCTAACTAAAGCTTCTCTGCATAGCCAGCCTTCGGCCGTGCGCAAGGATTTTCTCCTCTATGGTATAGCAAGAACCGGCATCGCTAAGTAAAGCTACTCTGCATAGCCGGCCTTCGGCCGGGCGCAAGGATTTGCTCCTCTTTAGGATAGTAAGTACCGGCTTCGATAAGTCAAAAGCTTTAAAATGATACCAATATTGACCATATAAAGATAAAAATGTAGTGGAAAATCACACTTTTATATAAAAACTTAAAACGTCCATAACTCGAAAACTAAGCGTTTCCGCCAACTTTTTTATTTAATTTTTTCTTCTTATTTTTTAATTTTCTATCTACCTAGGTACTTTTTTTTTATTTGGAGCTGCGTCGGTAAACTAGATTTAAGCCTTAAAAAAATCCCGAAATCCCGGGAACCAGAAATACAGGAATTTCGGGATCGGGATTTCAAAATCCCGGGATTTTTTAAAATCAATGTCGATTGGCATTCCTACTACGTTTTTACTATAGTTTTTTCCATTTGTTTTCATAACAAAAAATTATTTTGATAATATAAATCTATTTATATATCTTAAAGCTAACAATAAATTATAAATAAGATTTATCAAAATTATTAAATAAGTGTTGGTAAAATAATAATATTAAAGTTTAAAGAGTTGAAAAAAAAATTTGATGGCCTAAAGAGTATTAATGAAATGATTTTGCAAGAATTTTTTTTGTTATTTCTTGTAAGTAATAATGGTAGTAACAAAGTGACAAGTGAAAAACGCAAAATATAGAAGAAAATACGTAAACAATTTAGAATTTATATATTTATGTGACAAAAGTGTTAAACAAAATTTTTATAAATGTTTACCATAATGGAGAATCGTAAACGTCCCCGCTTGGAGATGATTAATACAAACAACAATAATTCCAATGAAAATCTGCAAGGAGTGGCTTCAACAACAACACCAGCCTTGGGCACGGCGACTTTAGCCACGATAGGGGGGCAAAGGTAAGCAAACAGCCTTTAATTCCTTATAAAAAGTGTTAACTATTTTTTTTTTTTTAGTTTTATATTAAGTAATTCATCACACTCGCTTCCCGCCAACATATTGCTGTCGATATGTGATGATAACTCTGATGAGTCGGAAGAGTATATTATCGACAATTCTATGCTAACATCCATAAAACAGGAACAAAATGTTGGCACACAAACTTCATTTAACCACACTCAGCAACAACCCACTTTGGTTACCACTGTGCCACAATATCGTATCGTTAATCAAGCATCTAAAACATTAAATACTATAAATTCTCCTTCTACGGCAAAAAGTTCGCCAGTCACTAGCAATTCTTCCTTGATAACCACGAATAATGTACATTTGCCACCAGGCTGTGAAATTTATGTAATAAAAGAATGTATTGATTCTCCAAAAAATGTTATTGCTGAACCTTCTACAACTAATATTAACAGTAGTCCTAAAACTTCCACCATCAAACTAGAGCCCATGTCTCCTTTGCCTTTGCTACGCCATTCTTCTCTCAGTAATAACTGTAATACCCAAACTCTAAATTCAACTTCTACTATAACAATTAATACCACGTCACCTGTTATTTCTTCCACTTCAAATACAACTTCTACTTCTTCAACTTCCACTGAAGATACTGCTAAACGTAGTTTAATTTTAGAGGCATATAAAAAACGTGATGATAAACGTCGTGCCACACATAATGAAGTAGAACGTAGAAGGCGCGATAAAATTAATAGTTGGATATTTAAATTAAAAGAAATGTTACCATCTGAAGTTACACCTTGTAACGTAAGCAGTACTTCATTAAATAAAGATAATATAACATTGGCTAATTCTACGAATATAAACCAAAATCTTACAACAAATCGTTTATTAGTACATCAGCCGGGCTCTGCAGCAACCACTACACGCACACCGCCTAGTGATTCAAAGTCACAGATTTTGATTAAGGCATGCGAATATATTAAATCAATGCAGGAGGAAATTAATAGGTAAGTAAACAAAAAAAAACGTAAACAAAAAATTATTAAAACCACAAAATTCAAGAACATTTTTAAAAATTGAAAAAAAAAATTTTTTAAATTACATCTAGATACTAGTCTAACTCTAAAATTGCATTATTAATTTATCGAACAATTTTGAAAAGTCAACAAATTTAAAATAAAGTTTAACAAAAATTAATTTTTTTTATAATATGTAACTGTTTAAGGGTACTTTAAATTATTACACAAGTCTTTCGTATGTTGAGGAAAATACAACCCTGTCATGATTATTGTTATTATTGTTGTTTTAAAAATTTTCAAAAAATAATAAGATCGAGATGCATTTTCCTCAAAATAAGTAATGGTGTTTTCTTTTCTACAAAAAAAATGTGACATTTTATTTAAATAAATGCAATTGGGTGTCTGTTTCTTAAAAATTTAACTCCCGAAAATGGTGAGTTTTTTAGAATAAAGCAAGCCACCCTTTACGGGAGCAAAATTTTTAAGAAACATGCACCAAATTGCATTTTTTTTAAATAAAATGTCAAATTTTTTGTAGAAAAGAAAACACCATAAGGCTTGTGAGATATAGTAAAGACCATTTGATAGGTATCTGGTGGGCTACCGCGTATTTCGATTCGAAAGAAATCCTTTACGGATTCGAACAATTTGTACTGTGTATTACGATTTTCGTAATCGTTCGAAACGATGACAGAGGTTGTATTTTTAAAAAAATGGGAAATTTGATGAACAATTTTTGTTCGTAATAGAGAGTGGCTTTTAAGAAAGTGATTTTTTGTTTTCAATAAAGTATGAAAAACGTCCGTTTATTCGAAACAAATATTACGAAAATCGTAATACACAGTACAAATTGCTCGAATCCGTAAATGATTTCTTTCGAATCGAAATACGCGGTAGCCCCCCTGACAAACCAAAGTTTTAATTGAAAATTAAAATATTTGCGTTATCGTAAGTCTGATAAAACAGATTCAAATTTCTGGAAATTGTAGTAACTGAGATTTCTAATTTGTGAGCACCTACTATATATCAGAGAACTGCAAAATCACTATTTTACTTGATTTATTCATACGCTAAAATTTACATTCACTCTTTGCTTGCAAAACAAAGTTCAACGTTGGTAATTTTTACATCGTTTCGTACACATTTGATTTTTGCATTTATTCGTTTTTTATTGAAAGTGCTTTTTTGCATTTTTGTTGCGCACGCAATATAACACAAATGTGCAAATTCAAAGTAACACATTCTTATACTTTGGCATTCAAGTAGTCATTGTCCACTCGATGAGACGCTTTGTTTATATTAACAACAATAACAACAATAAACCACTCGAGACGCTTTGTTAAAATTAACAACAATAAATCAACAATAACAAGAATACATTGTACCTACAAACAGAACTACTGTACTTTTTAAGATGAAAAAAAGTCTGTTTCTATGGAAATTGTTTGTATGTACCTACATATGTGCGTTTAGTTTCATTTAAATTTTTTTTTCTTGTACTACATAGTAAATGCTAAATGAATACATAAGTAATAATTGCTTCATTTCTGGCTTTTTTGTTTGTATTTTTTTTTTTTTTCTTTACCAAACAATCATTGTCGCACCGAACACACAAACATCTTTATTAAAAAACGAAGCTAACGATTGTATAAATAACAAAGCACGATGTGCATTATTTAAATGACTGCAAAACAGCAGCGAATATTTGCGGTTGCGCAAGTTTGATTGTATGACCGCAAGTGAGTGTATTTGTTGCTGTTGATTTAATGCGATTTTTTTACAATTCCGTTCTCTGCTATATATGGCATCACAAGTACTGTCTTTGAGCGAAAGACAACTATGCAATACTATGCAATAAAAATAAATACTTAAAATACTATAATCAAACAATTAATAGTTAAGGCCGTTTTCACTATCTTACAAGTCTTACGTATTTTGACGAAAATGCATCTCTGACTATTAACAGAAGACACATATGTACATAAAACAAAATCAATATATCTTTAAGTTTTCATTAACATTTAAAAAATAAATATATATAATGCCTAATTACTTTAATTTCTCTAGCCTGCGGGAGTGCCTTACAGAAAATGAAAATTTACGTTTGAGCAATCAACGTTTACAGGATGAAATTAATAATTTACGTACTAAACAACAACAAAAACTACACAATAACAACCATATATTATTAAAGTCAACAAATCACACCACCAACAGCAACAATAGCAATAATTACAATCATAATAATGCAGATACAGATGATTGTGAAATAACCTTAAATTCTTTGAATACAACTTACGCTAATGTACAACTATTTGGCCCTACAACAAATCAAAATAACAATCACCAGCACTTAGCTGATCTGGTGGGCCTAACAACAAATTCCAATAATGCAACAACACCAACCTCTGTTAATGTTACATATGCCAAAAGAGAGTTAATTATAACAGACTATGTTGATTAGTTTTTAAATTAAAGAAAGAAGAAGAAAACAGTTTAGTTAACAAAACAAAAATGGTTTTAGTTATAAATATAATACCTACATAGTTAATTTTTTCGAATTTATTATTTTTTGCGTAGTTGAAAGAATTTATTTAGTACATACCTCTTCATTATAAAATTATTTATTTTATTTAAGAATTTAGGTAATTTTTTTATAGTTTGTAATTATTTATTTATTCGATTTTAAATTATTAATTAAAGTTTGAAACTTTTTTTAATTACGTTATTAATATTTTTGTATGTTTTTCGTTTTATTAACCCTTCCTACCAAAAAACAACAAAAAAAAAAATATATTTCTTTAAAAGAAAATTAGTGCAATAATACGTAATAATAATTAAATAAAACATGTTAACATTGTTATGCCTAAAACAAAACAATTACACTTAATTAAAATTTTAAATGTTACCACTTTATAAAAATGCAAATTAAATAATAATTAATTATAGGTGATAACTATTGTTATTCTTAAAATACATAAATTTAACAAAAATTATGTTTATAACAAAGAACTTTACATAATTAAAATTCTTGAATAACAATAAACAATTTGTTAAAGTTTTGATTAAATTAACTTTTTTTCTATTAGTAAGTTTTGGTGCTTTTTTAGTTTGATTAGTGACATGACTTGCATGCACTATTAAATACCACAAGAAACCCGTAAGATTTTATGTTTATGCTATGTTCATACGAAGACAAAAACCACTCGTTTCGCTCTCTCAAACTAGATTGCCAAACATGCTGTTCATACGATTCATTCTTGTATCATTTTGAAAATTTTTTTGTGTTGTTAGTGTAATTTTATTTAAAACAGATAAAAAAAGTTATTAAAAGTTAAAAATATATTATTTAATACTTTTATTAATATTAATTTTTGATAATTGTCACATTATTTTATAAAACATCAATTTTTATTTTGTACTTTTTTTTTGTTTTGATTTTGTTTTGAGAGCTAGTTCAGATAAACTAACGATAATTGTTATCAAAATTAGAGATGATAGTACATTTCTACTGTTTCGCAGCCTGTTTCAAACGAAACGACCTGTTTCGCTCACAAAATTTTGTATGGGAAAAAAGTCGTTTCAGTCATGTTTGGGGCGCAAAACAGGAATAAGAGAGCGAAACACGAATATTGCTGTCCGTGTGAACATGGTATTATTGTAATGCCAGATGGTTAAACGTAAAATAAGGTTATAAAAATTGTGTTGTTGATTTAAAATAAAAACACGAGAAAATTATACAAAACTTTAAAAAATAAAGAAAAAATTAAACATAATTAATAGATGAAAATAAAAAAAAATTAAAGGGTAGAAATTCGCAATAAGATCAGAAAAACGCTAAACTTTTTTGATCGTTTTTATTATAAAAAAAACTGAACAATCTTCAAAATCAATTTTTCAATTTCTAATTAGTTTTGTTCTAAATTGTTTAAATATTAATAACTCTTAAATTTTGTTTAAAAATTTTATAAACTTAATTTAAATATTAGTGATTGTTAAAAAATTCCACAAAATGTAGAAAAAAAAGTTTTTTAAATCAGATAAAAATTTTAATATAAACTTATAAAAACTAAAAAGTTTGCTATAATCAAAGTAGTGCTTCCTTTTTCAAACTCTTGTCTTTCTAAATATACATAAAAACTAACTTTAAAACCCCCTCCTTTTCTCTCTTAAAAATTAAAGTTATTTATCTTTCTAAACTATATTCAAAATTATCCAAACAAATCGGTTTCTACTACAAAATTTAACAAAAAAAAAAAAAAAAAAAATATATAATTAAAAACACTTAAAACAAAATAAGTTTCTTTTTCAGTTGCCTGTTGTCCCCTCTCAAAACACCCAAATTAATATTAAAAAAAATATTAAAAACCAGTATGTGAATTTGAAAAACAATAAAGTTAAAAACTTAGCCAAAAAGTAAAAGTTTTAAAAATTAAACGCATGTTAACAAACAACAAATTAAAGAAAATACATATGGGCATTTCTCTAATGTCGAATGCGACATTCGTACGCCTAAAAAGTGAAAAAAAACATATACCAAAACATTAATTTTATTTTGACAAAAGGCGAAACTTATAGCTCTTGATTAATACTATAATTTGCGCTAAAGATTGGTTTTGAGCAATTGTTCGATTTCAAGAAAATTAAAAAAAACCAAGGCATTTGCATGCGACAACAACAGAAGTCGCTTTTACGGCAAACAGTTCAAACACTGATTTCAGCGAAACTTGATAAAATATTTTAATGCGACTAATTTAAAATGTTATGCATTGATGTATCTTAATAATGCTTTTTATTTCATTCAAAAATATTGTGTAGTTTGTTCTTTATTTAATCTTAATCACTGTCGCACGCTACGAGTTGCATGCGACATTTTGTTCCATCATACTTTTATGTTTATTTTTTTACTTTTCATGTAATTAGACACGCGTAAAATGATTCTACATTTTTTTTTTAATATATTCAATATATTTATTTTCACAACAAAAATTAAAAACTTAAAAAAATACCATAAAAAAATAAAAATAAATTTATTCATCTTATATGAATATACAGTATTTGTAAAAACAAAGAAAAGAAACTAACTTAACTGGGAATATTATTACTAATGTAAAATAACGTTTTTTTAATGGAATATGCAGTCCTAGCTGCTTCTACCTGTTGGCCATCGCAACAAAACGAATGTAACTGGGATATTCCTGTTATGCTTTTCACATCCTTCCATTTTTCTTCCAACTTTAAATGAAGAGACAAATTTTCAATTTGAGCAGATGCCATAAAATAAATTTGAATTCCATTAATGTTGTTTTTTGCACATTGATAAAACGATAGTGCATCGTGTAAAACAATGTTTTTAGATTTTGTTATTTGCCACACTTTTCTTTTAATGACGGCTCCAACTCCATCAACGGCTCCCTTTCCGTGAGAACTGGCGAAAAAATTCCATTCCATATAAATGCATCCGATTTGTTTAATAATATCGCTTAAGCTTGTCAAAATATATTTATTTTTAAATTGAGCGCAGCTTCCATCAGAAAATATTAAAATCTTTGAAAAATGCCCATAAATTTTTTTTATTTCGATTAAAAGGGTTAAAACAAAAATAAATACATCGTGTTTATTATGTGTAAGTTTATCGCTTATAACCGCAAACGACTGTGAAGCACCAGCCAACCAAGCTACGCAGGTAAAAATTGTTACCTGGCGGTAGCTAAAATGAGCACTTTGTATTTCGTTTTGGTGTGTCAACCTATAATTCTCGGCAAAATCAATTTGAAGAACGAGCTCGAATGGCTTTAAGTTAATTTTTGATTCCTGAAAATATTTCTGCTGAGCTCTTTTTACAAAAAAATGGGTTTTAAATGATGGTAACTTAGTTTCCATTTCAATGACTAACTCAGATAAAGTTGAAATCGTATTAGAAAGAGCTATGTGGCTATCTATTTTACGCCATTGCTGCCAGCTTACTTCATTCTCCATATTAGCCAAATAAGCCAGCGGAATAAATTGATCTTTTAAATCTGTGAGGCACTTCATACAATTACTTGTCATGCAATATTCATTCTCAATATCGCAGCAAACTGCTTTAAGAAATGTTTCCAAATCTCTGGAAAAAGATGGAATACTTTTTGTGCAACTTTCTAAAAGAAATCCGAAGTTTGCATGATACATGCAAACACACATATTATGCGGCATTTTATTTACTAACTGGACATGACGAGGTCGCATTTTAAAAAAAGTTGATTTGCCTACCTTTTCGCTTGGAAAATCTTTTTTAAACAACTCAAATGTCTCAGACATCGTCATTAACATAAAGCGCTTAGCTATTAATTTACCTTCAATTATAATGGTGTCTCTCTTTCCCGATGCTTGCACACTAACATTATCATTCTGATAAAAATCATTGATGGCATTTACTAGGCTTTCTGACATTTTTCTGCAGGATTGATTTACTTTTTCCTTTTCGTCAATATGCTTATATTTTTTGATCAGGACGTCAAGAACTTTTAGCCTTTTGTGCATATCCTTTGGCATCGCTTTCTCCACTTTTTTAACCGCTTTCGCCAAGGTTTGTCTACATTCGTAAGGCGCGTTTTGGGTTTGACTTGCGTATGACATTTCATTTTTTAGTTTTTGGCGCCTTTCCCGTTGTCGTATGCGATTATATTTCCTTTTCTCTTCAATTATATCCTCTTTACCTTCAGCCAGTACTCTCCACGCCTGTCTAGCATTGCGCATTCTTTCCTGATTCTTTAATTTATAGTTTTGTAATTTTGTTTCATCATTCTTTAACCTTTCTCTCCACCGCTTACAGTTGGCTTTATTTTTCTCGCCGCTGTTTTTACTCATCTACATTCAAACATTTTATTATTTGTATTTACATAATCAAAGAAAGATATTTTAGAAAAAAAAATTATTTTGAATTTATGCATTTTACACTTACGATGTCGCACGCTACAAAATTCAAATAAGTACCAAGAGCAAAGCGTTGATTTTTTTCCAACAAAATTTTTTTTATTTAAATCGCAATATAAATCTCTGTTTGTAACAAATATTTGCTTCGCATTATACAAATACCTTCGACGCACTGATAACAAATGTTATTTTTCAATGTCGAACGATACATCAAAATATACGGTAAAGCAAAGAAAAAATTTACCGTAATTGGCAATCGCATCGTTCCTTTTACATTTTTCTTATATTCTTTGAATATTAACGGAGATTTAAAAAACATTTTTCAATGCATAATGTTTCTCATTAAGATCATTTAGTAAAACAAAACTTGCAATAGAAATGTTCAAAACAGAACTTCTGCACTTGTTCGACTTTGCATTTGAATATTTCAAAGTGTGTTATGAATAAATGTAAAATTTGATTACATTATTGAAAGTTGATAGATTCCCTACAAAAATATGTTAAAACAACATAATTTTATAGACTTTGAATTTTTTGGCTGCGGTTGACATTTCTGGAGAAATGCCCATATATTATTAATTTTTTTAAAAACATAAATTTTATTGTTGTAATACACAAATATATACATACATATACAGTAAACAATTATATTATATATCATATTATTGTTACAAAAAAAATTTACATAATATAATTGTTAATGAAAAAAAAAAAAAAAAAAAAAAAAACACTCATTAAAATAGTTTTAAATATTTAATACAATATTAATATAAAAACAATAAATTGAATAAAAAAAATTTCAGATAAATATAACAAAATTTAGTTAAAATAGCAAATAAAATAAAAAATATAAACAAAAATTAATATATAAAAAATATTAAATTAAATTAATTGAAGGCTAAGCGATTAATTGTTTTTAAAGCTAATAATTGCAATTATGAGAAAAAATGCCAAATATATCACCCTAGACCCCTTTCAGACTCGGCAAGTTACTTGCGCAAGTCTATTGCGTAACTCTTGGTTTGTTTATGACAGCGGTAAGGGCGGGTTAAGGGGGAAAAAAATTAAGGTACATACCCAATTTACAATATTATTTTTCAACAGTTGATATTACACAATAAAATTGCCGGTTTATATATAATATTAGTAGGTTACACAATATATTGGATACAATTAAGAAACTTTTAATTTACATTGCACAATTAGAAATACATATTTTGTAATGTTTTGACAAGTGTACAATACGCACATGTGTGCGTTGGTTTTGTTCACTTTTATGTATATGTATTGAATAAAAATTGCGCATCTTATTAAATAGTGTGGATCGAAACTTAAACATTTCATTTTTAAATTTTTATACACTAGACCCCTTTCTCACACGCAAAAATCTCCAATATCCAAAAATCTATTCTCAAATAAATTTTAAGATCCCCAGTTCGGGAAAACACTCTTATCTGGAAAAACCGGTTAATACCGAAACCCGTTATGTTTTATCTTTATAAATTTAACAGTATTTACTGCCCAAAACGAAATCAACTACTGATGGTGGCAATACTACAACACTCCAGTAACAACGGAGTGTCAACCGTTTCTAACAAAACAAGAGCAAATTGGTTCGAACTGTCAAAATCAGATGGCCTTTCGAGACCACCTGTATAGTTGAATTCGCCTTGAAGCCTAAAACTGCAACATTATTTTGCTTTAAATTTCTGTGATTTTGAAATTAAAATTTTTAAATCACTTTAATGCCCACTATAATGAAACTATTCTGCATGATCATCTTTTAGAAGTTAACAATAAAACAAAAACTATTTTTTTTTTTGTTTATCATCCATCAATTTTACAAAAATCGTTTTAGCTTTATTAAATTTGTTAAATCGCTTAGCTTTATAAACCTAAAAATAAACTCAAAAAAATTTTAGAGATAAATTTTTAAAAAAATTTTGGTAAATTTCTAAATAAAAAAGTTAATTAAAGAATTTACAAACCAAAACAAAAATTAATTAAACTAAAGAAAAAAAAGAAAATTATATTTACTAAAGTTTTTATGCAATGCTGAAGAATATTGTGGAATATTAAAAATTTAATAATATTTAGGAAAACAAATTTCTTGTAAGAAAAAGTATTTTCTTAATTTTATTTAACTTTTTCTAAAACAGTTTTTAGTATTAATTTATTAATTGAAATTTTTATACTTTTTTTCATTTATATTCGGGCCTGTTCTGAAAATCACGTGCTTTTGAAATCACACTTGTGATTTTGTGGTGTTTTGAAAGTCATACCGTTGTTGTGTTTCTCGGTGTGCTTTCTGCAATTGAAGATCACACCAAAACACACAAAAACGGGACGCTAACATATCACACGTGTGATTTTAGTAGGCACATGTGATTTGAAATCACGAGATTTGAGTTAAAGTTATTTTTAGAACAGGCCTGATTGTCTTTACAAAAAAAATTTTGTTTCTATTTTTTCTTTAGCAAACATAATTTTTAATTAAATTCCACTTTAAAGCATATAGTAAACAAATTTATAATCATATACATATTCTTAATATATACTATTAAAAATTACAAATTTTCTTTTATAAATAAATTATACATAAAATATATTAACAAAAATTCCTAATTAACAAAATTTAAAAAATAAAAACACTAGTTAAAGGTATTAAAAATATAAAAGTACGAAAGTTAAAAACCCTCATATAAACAAATTCAAGTTCAATTAAATTAATAAAAAGAATTAAATTTAATTTAAACAAAAAACTAAGATAAATTGTTTTATGATTTAAAAAAAAAATAGTTTTATTTTAAAATTTATTTAGAAAATAAAAAAAATTGCTTAATATCAAATTCATATAACGCTATTGGCTGAAAGAAAGAAAACAATCGATCAAGGTACTATTTAGAATGATGTAAGTATGTAATTTTGTTTAGGAACTTATTTAGACTCCACGAGTCTTCTTTGGTTAAACCTTGGATTGATCGGGGTAGTATTCTCGAGGAAATCTCGAATCATAGGATTATGACCTTAGTCTTTGGTGCAACACCACCGGTGGAGGTCCTTTATAGGGAAGTTTAGCGTGGATCCAATGGTCTGATTTAGGGGTGGGCGGTATTTACGGACGGGTACAAGATGGAAGCTGGCTCTGGTGCCGGTGTTTATATTGCTGTCACTGACGTGATGAGTGCAGTGTCTTCCAGGCTGAGATCCTAGCGATCTAGAGAGCTATGGAGGTTATACTGGAGCACATCGTAGGGGGATCTGGGTTGATAATTTACGTTGATAATCAGGCTGCGCTCAAAGCATTGTAAAATTAAACGGTGCGATCGTGTCTGGTCTCACGGTTAGGAATGCTCTGAAAGGGCTTATGGAGTATTCACGGTAAGGCTGTATTTTGCACCCGGACACTGCAAGGTGGATGGTAATGAGGAGCGGGGGCGTAAAACCCCCCGATGCCACTACTATAAGGTAATTCGGAATAGATTCGTGGTGCCGTTAACCGGTCCTGGACGGATAGAACGGATTGCAGGTTGTCTAGGACATTATGGCCCGGCTTGGACGCATAGACAACCAGGGTTCCATTAGAATTGGATATTAGTGGTCTCAGGGCTCTTATTGCGTTCTTTCTGTTAGGGCTTTCACGAGTAAATGGGACAAATCCATACCGGATTTTTGCAGGTTGTAACGAACCTAAGCCCGTGAAGGCCCTAACTCCATAGAGACGGTGCTACCTACAATACCGGTCGAGCTCATGGAAAAATGGGGTGGTTATTGTCCCTATTGAATTAGTAACGAAAGTTACACAATTATAAAAATTAGGTAGCTATCATGCCAAACCGACAAAAAGAAATAAAAACAGTTGTAACATAAAAAAAACATAAATAATTATGATGAGAAAACTTAGCTGAAGAGGAAATAGATGCCGAATCCTCTTCCCATTTCTTTACCCTCCCATCCTTGCTATCTATGTATATAATTCTCAGATAGCCCAATTATGAACTATCTATTAATGAACCTTAACCTTTCATGCAATAAAACTTAACGCAATTTAGCAATTCATAGTGCAATTACTTAAAATTACGTTTATTTGAAATATAAACCTAGAAATTAACATATTAAGCAAAAAAGATTAATTACAACTATCAACATTAATGTTATTAACACTAACCAATTATGTTTTAAAATGTAAACAAATAGAACGAGTAAATTATTATTCCCTTTCTAATAATTTAACATAGTATGTTATTAACAGAAAAGTAATATGTTAAAATTCGATTATAGGGGAAAAAAATACCAACAAAAAAAAATAATACATAAATTAAAATTTAACCGTGTTTTTTTTTATTGTGGAGTGAACCTTTATATATAAAAAAAATAATTAACTCACCAATTTTTCATCCCACGTAGACTTACAAGCCTGCTGTCTTTCGGAATTTTGAGTTCTTTGATCGTTAGAGTTTAATGTAAATATTCACTCAAAAATGAGTGGCCTTCAGTTAAAAAAAAATTAATGTTTAGAGTTCCAGAATGTAGATATTTAAGTTTTGGCACTTTCTCCAAATTCGTTTCCTAATTCAGATATAATTCAGGTCCTTGTGATAAATCCTGGTATAATCAACGTTACAAAAAAAATCTATTGTACAACAAAATGTTTAGTAAAATACACTATTATTCTTACCAAATAATCAAGACAACTCTTGCAGAAAATTAAAAATCCAAAATTGTTTAATGCGCGGGATAAATGGTAAAATGAAATTTCTCTTATTATTATGTACGTATGTAAAGCGCAAATAAAAATTATTGAAATGTTTAATTCAAATTAAAATTTTCAAATTATTAAAATAAAACCAAATTTTCAATGCAAATGTGATAACAAAATCAAAATTAAAAACAAAACTTGGAAATTTGTCGTTAGAAAAGCCTCACAAGGTTATGCGAGGATTCTATGGAGCTAGAAACGAAATGGCTAGGAGACAGATATCACGGAGAACTGGGGTGTATCGCTGGATGTAATCCAGTTGATTGACTGTGTTTGTCAGGGAAATAGGTCGGTTGTTTCTGTTGACTGTAGAGGGAGTTTTTGCTCTATGTGGTATCTATTTACTATCTTTAATCCATCTGTCATCTCCTTTCTTCTTCACTTTTCTTTTTATTCTTCCTCTATATTGAAGCGATTCACAATGGACCGCACAATGGACCCTTCTTAACCTAACCAAAGCTAAATTTCCTAATTTTTTCTTTTCTTTTTAAATGCTCAAGTAAAAATTATGTTTGAAATTATGTACATTGCTGGGGTATCACATTAATTGGAAGTCTCATACAAAGTCATCTATCAACATAAACCTTCGTTTAGCCAATGCGAATGAAAGGCAAGTCGCACGAAATGCAGACAAATAAGGACGGACACATTGCCCTTAAAAGATAATAACATCGCTGAACAGAGTAGTTTCACGAATGTTTTTTGTTTGATAGTTTTTGTAAAAAAAAAAGTATGTAAGTTTTTTGTATTACTTTTAATTAAAATTGCAGTTGTGGTCATATCGAGCTTGTGGTTGCACTAAAGATCGCTAATTTGCTAACCGCAGCATGATAATATTTAAATCGTGAACTTTAAAACAAACCCAAAAATTTATTTGAAACCGCTAAATGGGCTAAAAACAAAATGTCGGAAAATAATGAAAAAAAATTTGCAAAAATGGCGAAAATTCGCGAAAATTTTTAATACATCAAAAAGCAATAAAATTGATTAAAAGTCCCTAAAACTATAAGGAGTGGCAAAAATTCTGTAAAAATTGCTAAATTAGCGGAAATTTGCTAACAGCGGCATGATAGTAAAGGCTACTATTTATTATAAATCGTTAAAGCTTCAAAGAATCAGAAGACTTACAGGAACAAATCGCTTTTATCGTGAACATGGCTTAAATTCGATTTAAAAAAAAAAATTGTCGGAAAATACCATAAAAAGCGTTAAAATTTACCTTAATTACATCAAAATAATCGAAAAAGTCCATTTTAAATCTTAGGTAACGTTTTAGGTAACGATATATTTTAAATTAAATAGTATAAAGAACATTTTAAACTAAAAACAAAAATGTTGTTTGTTAAAAAAAATGTAATCACATTTTAGAATAAAAGTCGATTGGTTTTACTTCACACCCGATTATTTACCCTTCACCATGGTGCGATAAGAACAGAACATACATATGTATATACCTTTCTTAAGATATGTATGTATAAATAAATCTATTTTGGGCGCGATTAAAAAACCAGAATAAGTGCGATCGTTTTCTGTAAGCATGAGTAATTTTCGAGTCGTGTCTTAGGCGTATTTTATCACCAAAAACACTAGAAAGAGACTCATTAATCTGATTTTCTAAAAGCTAGCCGGGTACATATTAAAATCTACTTGGAAAAATATAAATATGTATGTATTTTGATAACAAAATAAATGAAAAGTATAACCTCCGTATTCAAAAACGATTGAATTTTAAATTAAACGAAGGTTTATGAAAGAAAATTTCCATAGAAAATTTGTTTTGTAAACATTTAATAAAAGTTTTTAAAAAATTAATTAAATAAAGTTTTATAGGCAAAGTATATATTTAAAGCATTCAAAACAAACATTTTGAATATGTTAATGCGAACGCAGAATAATTTTAAAATAAAACAGGCAGGAGAAATACAATTTCAAAAAAGTTAATACAAAATAATTTCCTTACCATTTTAAAAACACACATATGTACATACATATTAATTTAAAAATAACATGATCTACCAACCATTGAAAAATGGCCCCCGCCTTAATGTTTGTTTTAATTTATTCGAAAGATCGATCGACCGATCATGTTATCAGTAATTTGTTGTTTACTTTTTTACGGTAGTTTTTCATTATCTCATTTTTATAGAGGGTATTATGCGTTTGTGCTGATGTGTGTAACGCATAAAATTATTACTATATGCATGTATGTATGTAGTTCTAAAGCCTGTTAGTATACCGATCGACTCAGAATCACTTTTTGAAACAATTTAACGATATGCGTCTATGTACACCTTGTGCACAAAGTACAGGTCTCAATTTTGGAGATAATTTGATGAAATTTGGTAGATAGGATATAATTGTCCCAAGAGCCAATGGTGAAAATCGGTCATAATTTCATATCGCCCCCATAAAGGTTTCTTTCCGTAATAGACTCTTTGTGCCCATAATCCTTCTTATTATGTTCGCATTTAGATTACATTTAGTCCAAACTTACATATTTTATTGCAATCTAAATCATCTTACAAAATCTTATAAAAGTACTACTTCCGCAAATAGCTTTTAATCCCATAAGTTCCTTAAAACTGTTGGTATTAACATAAAATTTGGCGACAGTAACTTTGCCGATATCTACTATGACGTGTCAAAATGTGTTGATGGGCCTAGAATTGAATATATGTAGGTCTTACATAAATCCCCTCCCTAATCACTTAAATAAAAAATAATCTCATATTTATGAAGATATCTAAATAACATTCGGCACAAATAATTCTTACATGAATCTTAGCCGTATAACGTAATTTTCTTCTGGCGGGTCCATGATTTCCCAAGGGTCACAAATTGGGTAAACTCTCAAAAAATTGTCGCTAAATACTGTGTTGCAGGGTATCAAATGGTCGAGCTTGATCGACTATAATTTCTTACTTAATCTTTATAAATTTCTCTACAATCTTTTGATTAAGTCAGTACTTGTTCTCGCTTGATCACCACCAGACTGAGTAAAATACGCTTAGTAGTAAACAAGAATTGAAAGTGAATGCATTGGGAAAAAACAATAACATACTACAAAAAAGAAAAATTTAAAAGATATAGTGCTGTTACAAACAAACACACATTTGTGCATGTATGAACCACCACCACCCACTTAAAGTTGTACATACAAATTCAATTTAATAAAAATGTCTTTGGGTTCGCCTTCAACAGCAGCACCATTAAACTCCAAAAAAAGAACAAAAGAATTGTTGGTGCACCAACAAGATGACATATTAATTATCAAAATAAATCGTCCCCAAGCGAAAAATGCCTTAAATCGAAATGCTCTCTATGAACTAATAGCAGCGGTAGAAGGTGCATCCAATAACAGTCGCATAAAAATAGTGGTTTTAACCGGAGAAGGTGATATTTACACAGCTGGCAATGATTTAAAGCAAATACAAGATTACAAACAACCTGCTGACTATAATCGTGGTGCTAATTATGTTTTAAGAGCCTTAATCAAGACCTTTGTTGCTTGTCCCAAAATTTTAATATGTCTGGTTAATGGTCCTTGTATTGGCATTGGATTTACGCTTGCTGCTTTGTGTGATGCTGTGTATTGTACCAAAAATGCTTATTTCCAAACACCTTTTTCGCAGTTGGGAATTTGCCCAGAAGCTTGCTCTTCTTACACATTTCCTCGCCATTTCAGTTTATCTTGGTCGAGCAAACTTTTAATGTTTGGTGAAAAACTTTGTGCCCAAAAGGCTGAACAGTTGGGTTTTGTCGTAGAAGTTTATGATGACGATCTGGAAGTGAAGGAAAAATTTTGGCCTAAAATCGAAGAATATGCTAAGTTGTCTGGGGAATCTTTGAAAGTAAGCAAGAAATTAATAAGAGCTCATTACGACGAGGGTTTAATGCGGGCTATGTATATGGAATTGAAGGAAATTGAGAAACTGAGACGTGGCCCAGTGTTCAAGCATGCCGTACAAGAATTTGTGCAAAAATCTTTAAATTTAAATAAAAGTAAATTGTAAAACGTAATAAATAGTTTTTTTTATTTTATTTTTTATTTTATTAATAAGATATTTTTGCTTATGAAGCAAGAAACACAGAAGTCGCATTTCTTATTTCAAAACAATTTCCTACTGCGCATGGCGTCACAAAAGACAAAATTGTATGTTATATTGTTTTCGAAACATATCACAATAGTCCTTTTCTACGTCACACAAACCATCAACCACAAAACAGACCAGTGCAATACGTAACAAAGCGTTGGATTCATGATTTTTGCTTTTGAATCAAGTAAACAAGATTAAACCATCTGTGTTTGTTGCTTCATGATTTTTTTTGTTTTGTGATTAGTGTGTTTTATTATTTTTATAACTTTAAGAAGATAAATACAATAATGAAATTATAAATGGCTTACAATTTATTTCATACAGACGGACACGGCTTAATCGATTTTGAATTTCTCAAAGGCCCAGAACATACAGGCATGTTCTTAAAATCACTTTTTGTAAAAGTGATTTGAAATCACAAGAAAGGTGTTCCGGAAAAAAAAACTTTCATAATTGTGATTTTAAACTGGTCGGTTAAGTGGTCGCCGATCAAAGATTTCTTGCTTATATTTTTCCACCATTTTAAACCAAGTTACAACTTTTGTGGCTTCCAAAACAGCCTTAAATCACAATTGTGATTTTAAAATGACATGTGGTTTGAAATTTTGTGATTTTCAGAACATGCCTGATATACATATATATATATATATATGTATATATATATTTTTTTTTTTTTTTTGTAGGTATTCTATATGGTCTTAGTTGAATATTTCCTGGTGTTACAGACGGATCGAAAAACTTAATCACCCTTATTCTGCGTTTCGATTCGGATCGTAACTTTATCCGTTTGACAACTTTGGTTGTTGCGTTTCAATTTTTTTCTTTCGATTGTATGTGTGTATTCTGTATTACATTTTATCAAGTTGTTTATTTACTAATGGGAAGCTCTTCGATATTTTTTATTTCGTTTAAAGTTGCAGGTCGAAAACAAGAACAGGGGTGTTACCGCGTATTTCGATTCGAAAGAAATCATTTACGGATTCGAACAATTTGTACTGTGTATTACGATTTTCGTAATATTTGTTTCGAATAAACGGACGTTTTTCATACTTAATTGAAAATAAAAAATCACTTTCTTAAAAGCCACTCTCTAATACGAACAAAAATTGTTCATCAAATTTCCCATTTTTTGAAAAATACAACCTGTCATCGTTTCGAACGATTACGAAAATCGTAATACACAGTACAAATTGTTCGAATCCGTAAATGATTTCTTTCGAATCAAAATACGCGGTAACCCCCCAGGGGTCTAATCACCGCATACGATATCGAGCAAAATTGATCGAAATTATTTATTTTGGTATTATGAAACTCGATAATGAATGAAATGTATTAAAATTGAAATAATAGCATTCGATATCGAGTAACTCGACATTACATTTATCGAGTTTTCATTCGATACGTCTGTGTCTATCGTATGCAAACAAATTCGATAGTTTATTCGATACGATAGTATCGAATGCGGTGATTAGACCCCAGTACGAAAAGCCATATTAATTTTTGCTTATTAGTGTTTTTTCGCACACCATTTTACGTTTCATTAAAATGTTTACAAAATTACTTATGTTTCCTTTTCCGATTTCATACGTTTCATCGCAAAATTGCAAATATTCAGTCTGGGGGGTTACTGCGTATTTCGATTCGAATGAATAATTTAAGAGTTCGAACAATTTGTACTGTGTATTATGATTTTCGCAATCGTTCAAAACGATGACAGAGGTTGTATTTTTAAAGAAATGGGAAATTTGATGAACACTTTTTGTTCGTAATAGAGAGTGGCTGTTAACAAAGGGATTTTTTGTTTTCAATAAACTATAAACAATGTCCATTTATTCGAAATTAATATTACGAAAATCGTAATACACAGTACAAATTGTTCGAATCCTTAAATGATTTCTTTCGAATCGAAATACGCGGTAGCCCCCCTAATAACGGTTGGCGTTAGCGTATACGCCTGAGTCGTTTTTTGTACTAGATTAAATTATTCACCGTTATCGTGTTTGGCGTATTTAAAATACGCCTACGACTGTTAGGTAATAGATTAAAGAAAATAAGTTTACGTTCTCCTTAATCTATTACCAAACCGTATTTTAAATACCTACGCCAAACATGATAAGGGTGATAGTATTCTAATATAGGTGATTAAAATCCTATAAATATAAATAAATAAACCACTTTAAAATTTGTTTTTTTTTTTTTTTTAATTAGATGAAACTTTTCCTGCCGTATTCATAAAAAAATAAATTTGATTTCAAACATATTTTAAAGCTACATTTCCATACAAATTTTCCTTTAAATAGATTTTAAATCCAATTTAGTTTTTTATGAATACGGCAGTTTTTATATTCGTTATATTTATTTCATTCAACGTTTTTATATTTTTGTGTTGTTTGTTACATCAGTTTTTAAATTGATTAAATTGATGAAGTTTTTAAATTGATTCATTTTGTTTTATAATTTGTTATTAAATAATACAAATATTTTTTTGTAGTTATAAGATTGTTGTAATATATAATTTTTATTGTTGCTGTTTTGTTAGCTCCATGTAATAAAGTAAATTGATGGCCGATTTCACCAAGTTCAGTTATAATTAACTACCAGTTATAACTGTCAAAAACATATTGTTAACTTGATGTAAAAGAAATGTTAGATTTAACTGAACTTCCTGAAGTTGGCCGTGAAAAATATAAAAAAGTAAAAAAAAACAACTGAAGCCAATTTAACAAAAAAAAAAACTTAAAACACTAAAAAATCATAAAAAATATAAAAAAATTTTGTTTTCTTAAAAGAAATCATTAGGGCAAATTTTGTTAAATACTTTTTTAAGTTTTCCTTTAAGATAAATATAAAAAGAAAATTGAAACTACTTATAATAGAGCAGTATAATTCTAAGATGGGAGTTTTTAAGCTGTTTTTTTTTTTTTAAAGGAAAATAATTTATTTATTTAAGCAGTTTTTGGGTTGGTTTTCAAGTTTTTGTTTAGTATATTTATTTTATAAATTATGTATGTTTTTATTAAATATATTAGTTCTTTAACATAAAAATCACATATTGAAGTAGTGTTTCTCTATTTAAACTTGTGTGTATTTTTTATTACATTTAATTTTTTTTTTTAATTTGTAATATTTTTGTTGATTTTTTTAAGAGTAATATAATAATTTGTCTATTATTAATATTTAAAGTTGTAATTTTTGTGTTGTTTACTTTATCAGATTTGTAACGCCCTTTTAAAAGTTCTAACTAGTTTTGAAGAAAAAAGTTTTGGGTTTTTTAAATTTTTAAATTCAGTTAAAAAAAGAAAACATTCGATCGCGTAAAAATATAAATTTTTTAAAGAGAGTCCAGACTTTTGTTTTGTAAGCAGTTATTTTTTTAAATGTCTGGTAAGATGAGGTCTTGCAAATAAATTGTTGGTCTTAATAACAATTTTATTTCTTTTTGTTGGCATTATCAGTGGTTATATTTTTCTTTAAATGATCTTTGTAATCCAAAATGTTGCCGTTCCATTTGGTAACTGTTTCATTTTCACAAATCCAGATTTCTTCGGCAACCTAAAAAAAGATAAAAACAAACACATTATTTTTTGAACCAAAATGAATAAAAAGTATCACACGTGATTTAAGTTAAAATTAAAGATTTACAGAAGAATACCTATTATGCGATTTCAAGTCAGAATCACATACATAATATGTATGTATGTTAAGCGTTTGCGATTATCTAAAAATGCCCAATAAACTTTGTTTAAAATTACTAAATTTCGAGGAGTTATTAATCTTAAATGTTATTTTAAAAGCAAATTTGGCTATATAAAGAAAAATATTCAATAAATTAGAAAAAGGGCTGCCGACTGTTTTAATTAAAACCACATAAAAACACTATAAGCAAAGGGGTAGGTAAAATATTTAAAATTTGAATTGTGTTAAAACTTTAATTAAATTCTTATAAAAGAAAACATAATTTTTGAATTTCCTAAAGAAAATTCTGCATTAAAGTCTTTATGTTTAGCAAAATCGAAATTATTATAAAAACTAATAAACATTTTTTAACTTACTTGATTAATTAATCTGAAATCGTGAGAAACTAATACCATTCCACCATCAAAATCATTAATAGCATCCGCTAAGGCATCAATTGTTTCCATATCCAAGTGATTGGTAGGTTCATCAAGCAACAACAAATGAGGCACTTGCCAGGCCAACCAAGCGAACACAACACGGCAACGTTGACCATCGGACAACTGTCTAATGGGACACACTTGTTGACGTCCTGTCAAACCATAACGACCAATAATTTTACGCATTTCTTCTTTTTCCTTGACATCGGGGAAGGCACGCATCATGTATTCTAAAGGACTGGCATCCAAATCCAACAATTCATGTAAATGTTGATGATAGCGGGCAATACGTAAATGAGAATTCTTACGAATCATACCAGAAGTGGGAAATAATTCACCATACAATAATTTCAGCAAAGTAGATTTGCCGGCACCATTGGGGCCCACCAAGGCCAAACGTGTATCCAAATCAATGCCGAATTCCAAATTCTTGTAGATCCAAGGTGTTTGTTCATTATAACGGAAACAAACATTTTGCACCATAATAACTGGTGGAGGAATGCCACCGCAAGAGGGAAAATAGAAATTCAAAGTTTTGTCGTCTGTCACTTTTTCGGTTAAACCTTGAGCAACCATTTTAGCCAAGGTCTTTTCCTTAGATTGGGCTTGCCTGGCCAATTTGGCAGAACCGTGACCGAAACGAGCAATATAATTCTTCATATGGGAAATTTGATCTTGTTCCCAATTGTATTGTTTCATTTGATTTTCCAACAATTCCATGCGGGTACGACAGAAGGCTTCGTAATTACCAGTATAGTATTTGAGACGTTTCTTGGTCATGTGTATGATGTTGGTACAGACACCGTTTAGGAAATCTTGGGAATGAGAAATCAAAACCAAAATGCGTTTATAAGTTTTCAATTCTTCCTCTAACCATACGCAAGCATCCAAGTCCAAATGATTGGTAGGTTCATCGAGCAACAGTAAATGGGGTTTAACGAACAACGCACGAGCCAATGCAATACGCATACGCCAACCACCTAAACAAAAAAATAAATTTTTAATGTATAACAATTTCAGAATCGATTTCTTAGTTTCTTACTTACCAGAAAAATCTTTAGCCTGTTTCTGTTGCATATCCTTATCAAAGCCCAAACCGTGTAGAATACGTGCAGCCTTTGCCTCAGCCTGATCGGCTGACATATCATCAAGACGTTCATAGATATCGATCAATTGATCCTGGGCATCATCATCCTCACTCATGGCCAATTCCTCTGCTAATTTTTCCAATTTTATACGTTCCTCATCGACCTCCATAACACACTGCAAGGCTGACTTGGAACTGGCAGGAATTTCACGGGACAAATAGAAAATATCAATATGATCCGGAATAGGTACCTCACGGTTACCCAAAACAGCCAAAAGAGAAGACTTGCCACATCCATTTAAACCAATAACACCATACCGACGACCACAATTTAATTCCAGCATAGTATCTTGCAACAATTCGGAGCCAAAAAAGGTTATAGAAAAGTTGGCAATTTTAATATCACGCGAACGCGGATGAGAAGCCAACGCTCCGGTACATGCTCGAGCTTCAGCGGAGATACGAGCCTCTTCTTCAAGTTTAGCACATAATTTCTCCTCTTCAGTCATTTCACGAGGTGGTTCATTAGCGTTGCCATTGGTACCATTGGTTTTCTTAGAGGATGAGACTTGTGTAATTTTCTTATTACGCGCATCCTTCTTACGTTGTGCATCACGTTTCTTAGCATCGGAAGGCATGATTGTTTAGTTTTTAACTGAAAATAGAAAAAAAGCTTAATTGTTAATACTTTGAATAAACAACAGAGCTGTGCGCGTGAGCAGAGGGCGAAGTGGAGCTAAAATTATTACAGTCGGTTGTAAGTTTTGCACTTCAACCCCTTTCAAGTTTTTCTCATAGTCTTTTACATAGGCAAATATGCTTGTATTTTAGGCTCATGTTATCAAATGTTTCCTATTTTGGCTTAAATCTAGTTTACCGACGCAGCTCCAAATAAATAAAAAATACCTAGGGGGATATAAAATTGAAAAATAAGAAGAAACAATTAAATAAAAATATTGGCGCAAATGCTTAGTTTTCGAGTTATGGACGTTTTTAGTTTTCATAGAAATATGTGATTTGTCTGAAGTGCAGCTTAAAGGGCTACGAAAAATATTGCAAATATGTATTTTTTTTTTTGTATTCGCATAATATTTTCCTCTTTAGGTTAATTTAAGTATTTTTTAGGTGCAGTAAAGTTCTAGTTAGAGGAGAAAATCTTTGCGCCCGGCTAAAGGCCGGCTATGCAGAGAAGCTTTACAGCCCAATTATGAATAAAACTTCCCCGGGAGTTTTCTCCCTTCACCCATTTTTCCTATGTGAATTCAATTGTAAAAATGAGAAAAGGAAAAAATTCCCGGGGAATTTTTTCTCATAATTGGGCTGTTAGTTAGCAAAGCCGATATTTGTTTTACCATAGAGGAGAAAATCCTTGCGGCCGGCCGATGGCCGGTTATGCAGAGAAGCTGAAGTCAGCGAAGCCGGTGTTTGTTATACCGTAGAAGAGAAAATCTTTGCGCCCGGCCGAAGGCCGGCTATACAGAGAAGCTTAAGTTAGCGAAGCCCGTGTTTGTTATGCCATAGAGAAAAAAAAAAATCTTTGCGTGCGGCCGATGGCCGGCTAAGCATTAAGTTTTTGTTTGCGACATTGGTGGTTGTTATTTTATAAAATTTGTATTACACTTTTATTTAAATAAGTATACACTTAGTACACAAAAACTTAATATAAACCTACGAGTTAATAATTTTTAAATAAAGTCTGTATATCCAGAAAGATCTAGTCAAAACCTTCAGAATGACACCAATATTGGTCATGTACCATTAGAAATGTAGTGGACAAATTACATATTTCTATGAAAAATAAAAACGTCCATAACTCGAAAACTAAAGGCCAAACCAGAATGTGCATAAACAAACTTAAGCTACTGTCAAAAATAAAACAAAAAGCCTCTCAAATGCATTTAAAATAACAAAAACAAAATAAAAAAACATTAATTCCGTACGGAATGAGCGATTAGTTTCGCACTTTGCTTAAGCAAATGACAGTTTTATTAAACTTAACATAAAGTTTCCTTAAGTTCAATTTGGTTTGACACATAAGATTTACATGTATTTGCTCAGTAGCTTAAGCCACGTTATTCACATTCTGGTTGGGCTTTAAGCGTTTGCGCCAATTTTTTTATTTAATTTTTTCTTCTTATTTTTCAATTTTCTATCACCCTACGTACTTTTTTTTTATTTGGAGTTGCGTCGGTAAACTAGATTTGTTCCCCTATTTTTGTTACTATTAGGGTTCACAACTCAACTCAGTTGAGTTGTAATTTCTTAATTTTTGGGTTATTGTTTACATCTTTGCTATATTGTGGTGAACAAAAATTACAACTAATCACAATCAGTTGTCTTAATTACAACACAACTGAGTTGAGTTGTGAACCGTTATAGGGGCCTATATGTAGAGCTAGTTGCGCCTTACACCAAAATAGAAAAAGCAAATACTACATACATATAAAACTTTTTGAGAAAAATTATTATTGCTTGCTGGCGTTACATTATAAAAGGTAGACTTTTCTGTGGAAATGCCCAGTATATGGGCAATTTTAAATTTGAAAAATTAATTCGCCTTGTCTTTGACGTAGGCTCCACTCAATTTTTAAGCAATTTACTTTGAAGATGTCATCAAGGAAACAACTTCGGTTTAAAGACAAACGAAAAATGGCATGTTTGTACGAAAATTAAAAATTTAGTACCATTAAAAAATAGTCAAATATTACTCTTAAGTTTAGTCTAAACTAATCATAAATGACTCATTAAGAAGAGTTGCGGGTAGGGTACCATTTTCTTCTGACAAAATTATCATTTATGATCAAGGAATATTAACACAAAGTTAACTCGTTGGGACATATGTTTGTAAGCTGATTACCCCAAGTTGGAACCTTAACGTCAAATTTCGTGTATATGAGAAAAAATTGTACTTGTGTGCGTTAAATTTTTTTTGTTTTATATGAAGACAATTTTGACAATTCGGTTCCTTTTATAGAGCAGCATTTCTACACTCCCAAATGAGTATACCTTGTGTAAATATACCTTGATTTATGATCAGAAAATGAGCGCATATTCGAATATGATTAAAAATTTTAAAAAATGCCATCTGGGATACTTTATTTTTCTCCTTCATTATACTCTTATTCTTTTACAAATACCAACACAAAATAAAACAGTCAGAATGCGATACGAAAGAAAAATTTAAAAGAATGGAGGAAAATGGGCTTCGCACATGTGCGAAAATGAATAAAAAGCGTAAAACAAAAATTGAAAAAACCAATTATTACAAATTTACATGAAAAAAGCAATTACGTGTTATAGAAAAAAGAAATAACTTTACAGCAAAGAAATTACAAAAAAGCAATATATTGTAAGCGATGGAACGTTTTAATATCTTTTCGGGTAATTACTTTTTGTTCTATTTACCCTTAGAAATATCAATACTTTATAACACCTTTTCCAAACACTAATTCACTAAAAATGGAGATTCAAAAATTTTAAACAAAAAAACTTTACAAAGAAACCTTTTTAAATATTTTTTTTAACACACACCTTTTTAATGAAAGAAAAAATGTAATTGCTGCTTTTTTTAACGATTAATATGATTCAACTGCAATTTTTCCACTCAACTTTTTCTTTTCACGCTATATTCTTCCGTTTTTGGTATTACTGGTGCTTCTTTTCCTTTATGTTTTTGTTGAAAAACGTATAAAAATGCAAAGAAAAAATGTAGAAAATAAAATTATATATCTTTTTTTTCACGTGTTTACGAAAAGCACAACGTCCATCTACAAAGACGTCTGACAATGAAGTGAATGAGTTGGCAGCTTCTATTATATGCTTTTGGATATTTTTGTTAGATTTCCATAAAAAAGAATAAATAATAATAGTAATAAATACCTCAATTGATTAATTACTATTTATTTTCGCTTAATGTAGAATAGAATTAAAATTGATATTTATTTTCTAAAAAAAATTATTTAAATATAAGAAAGAAATGCAACACTGTATAACATAAGATGTCATTTTATGGTATGTTCAGTGTTTGATATGGCAGCATATTTAACCCTGCGGCCACACGATCAAGTTGTTCTTACATGCAGTCTACAACTGACATGAAATGCTTAACTTTAACACTAATATGATGTTAGTGTTACGTATAGACTCATCATGTTAGAAGTTTTCTCATGTTATAACACGGTTGTTAATGCAAATGTTTTAACAACGCTTTTATAACTTCAAGTTATAACAGCAAATCATGTCAGTTGTAGACGGGCAGTTAATACTCTTTAACATATACTGCTTGTCAAAATTTACAAAAATTAAAAGCTGTGACGTAGGCTGCACTCAATTTGTAGGTCCCCTTTTACAAAGTGGCAAGTGGAAGGCAGACAGACGAAGTTTGTTGGTGAGGGGTTGTAGAGGTAGAGTGTGTAGTACATAACTATCTGTACTGGACATTTTTAGAAATTTTTTTGCTTATCTTTTACACTTTTCGTCATTTTTATGTTGTTGCTTCATATCATTTTTCTCACATCAATGTAATTTTAGTATCAATGCCTGTAAAATGTTCATCTCCGTCAACAGCGAAAAAGAACGAAAAAAGGAAAACAATAATTTCTGTCTGTCTCTTATGGCGATTTCTTTTCTGAGAAAAATGTTGCATTAATGTTACATGTTCTACATTTTTGTGTTCGTTTGTACAAAAAATACAACTGTGGGAAAAATTTTCAAGTTCTTTTGTGAATATGTTGATGAAAAACATGCAAAACATGTTGCATGTTTTACCCTTACTTTAACTTAAGGTGTTCAACTGCCCTGTTCTAAAACTTTGGTGTTTAATACTTTGTTTGTACAACAAATGTTTTATTTTGTTCGTCATAATTCATACCGCTCATAATTTTGTTAAAAATTGATTTTAAAACAAAATATAAAAATATTTACAAATTAAAATCAAAAAAAGTCTATTTATATTATAATCGTTTTAATTTTTATAAGCCATTAGTGATGTTAATATTTGTTTCCAACCCGTAATAGCATGCAGAAACTGCTTAAATAGCTTTAAAAATCGCTTATTAAGTACATTAATGATGAAAGTGTAATACACTCAATTCACATGAGGCCTTTTACGACGTCGTTTTATCTTGATTCCCTTTTAAAGCAACTTCCAAAATCTCTTTGCGTTCATACGATGATTTTTGGTTGCATGTCTTTTTTTTATTTACAGTATGGCCTTGATTACCCGTCATTCGATTAACCGGCAGCTTCAATAAAATGGAAAACAAAAATTTTTTGCACTGATTTAAATTGCCTCTATTATCCGAAATTATAAACAAATTATCTTTTTTTCGTTAAATTTTGAACAATCAAAAGAAATTTAAATAAACGAAGAAAGAGAATATCTTAACGGTGTGGAAGCATGTTCTACCAAATTTACTTTTTTCCTCATGTTTACATAATAAAACGTTATATATTTACATAAAATAAGAAACACACCAAAAAAAATAAATAATCAAGAATTCTGCCGATCCCGTCTATTATCGATAATCGAGGTCTCACTGTATTTTCAACCACACACTTCAAAGTAAGAAAAAGAATAAAACGTAAACAGAAAAAGTTAAAAGAGAAATGTAAAAAACGACATGCAAAATACAAAACGAGACATTTTGTTAACCCCTCTTTCTTTTCTACACCGCTCACCAACAAACCAAAAGAGACGTCGACAAAGCGACGTCGTAAAAGCCCTCATCTAAACTGAGTGTTAGTTGTAAATAAAAGCACTAATTGTGTTCTATTGAAATTGCACAACATGTAACACTTCGAGTGATTTTAGGTAACATTAGAAAATGTTACATGTATGTACTGTAACATATTTTTCTCAGAAAAGAAATCGCCATTAATTTCGCGATTGTGAAAGGTTTAGGCAAGTTCAAAAGGGAATAAGAAAAATGTCTGCCTTTCAATTTCAACGTTGTAAATTGGGACTAAGCAATTTACTTTCAAGATGTCGTAAAGAAAACAATTTATAAAGACTAACATGTAATCAGCTGTTAAATTGATAGTAAAATTGCCAAACAAATGGAGAGGTGAAATTGAAAGCAATCTCGTGGTCAATTTAAGTAGTGTGAGTGTGTTAGTAAAAAAGTGAGAGTGTATTGCAAATTGGACGGAATTGAGAGGCAAAACTTGATCGTGTGGCCACCAAGTAAAAAAGGGTAATTGTAACTTGGTGGCCACACGATCAAGTTTTGCCTCTCAATTCCTTTCAATTTGCAATACACTCTCAGTTTTTTACTAACACACTCACACTTTTTAAATTGACCACGAGATGGCTTTCAATTTCACCTTTCCATTTGTTTGGCAATTTACTTTCAATTTAACAGCTGAGTACAAGTTTGTCTCTGTTGTTGTTGACATCTTGGAAGCAAATTGCTTACAAATTGAGTGCAGCCTACGTCACAGCTTTCAATTTATGTAAATTTTGACAAGCAGTATATGTAACAGACTATCAAGAACAACTTGAACGTGTGGCCGCAGGGTAACTGCAACCTTAACGCTGGGTCTCCACGTAGTAATTTTTATTACTAAGTACAAGCAATAACGTCGGCAGAACAATGGAGCAATAATTGCTGATTATATTGCTGGAGAACACTTGAAATTGCTTTGCCATAAATTTGCAATTTTCACCGCGAGTAGTGTATAAAGTTTTGTGGCTGCATTTATAACAAATGTTTGATGTTGTGTTTTGAAGTGGTTGTTAAATTTTCTTTTTTAAATTAATAAATTAAATTTATAAAATAATTAATTGTAATTGTCGTATCTGTGTTTTGTATTACTTTTTTGTTTATTTGCGTATGAAAAAAAAACCTAAAACTTGTATTGTTCTATTGAAAAAATAAAAATATACAAAAAAAAAACAAATTCGTCGTTTGCTTTTGTTGATATTGACGTTTATTTAAAAATATAATAAATGGAAACTTTTTCTGTATTTTGTTATAGTATTTTTTCACTTGCCGGCTTTTTTTTGATTGCTTTTTTAATAAATAAACACACTAATAAATAAACAACCGTACTGAGAAATGAAATTTCAGATAAATTACAACTGATTTGACAGCAGATTGCTAAGCAATAATTGCTCAAGCAATCAGAAGAGCAATCATTGCGCAATGGATTGCCACTCATGGCAATTTGCGGTCTTTACATCACAAATTTAATGGAGCAATCAAATTTGACGTTTGCAGCAATAAATATTGCTACGTGGAGACCCGGGGTAAGCGATAAACTATATACAAAATATGTTTTCACCCAACCAATGTGTTCCAACCTGATTTCATTAGAAAGGAAATTTTGTGAAAATAGTTTTAGGCTTTATATTTTTTTCAAATCTAGTACCACGAGGGAAGTTAGGGGCAATTTCTGCCTCTCCGAAACTAACCAACAAATTTTAATAAAATTTAAAACAAAGATAGATTCCTTCTTATATGGACACATTAGCTATGCATTTTTGTTTTAAATTTGAACACGTAAGGAGGTAGGGGTAACTTCTACCTCTCCGGAACTACCCAACAGATTTAAATGCAGTTTCAAAGCTAGATATATTCATACCTACATGGACACATAAGCTATAATTTTTTTCAAATAAAAAATTTAGATCTTATAGCTATTCTTAAGTGGCCCATACACTTGCAAAATAATTGTTAAATTTTTCGTATTGTACAATTATATCGCCGATGAGGCGGCATGAAATAAGACCGTACGAAATAACCCAAAAAAATTTTAAATAACCCACCGAAATTGGGGGCCTTATTTCCTATGCAATAAAACCCCAATTAGAAAAATGAAAGTAGCGCCCAACGCTTTCTGCATAGCCAGCCCTTTGCCGCGTGCAGGTATTTTCTTCTCTATGGTATAACAAACACCAGCTTTGCTAACTAATTGTTTCATATTAAACAATCCCTCAATTAAAAAAATAAATAATAGCCCAAACAAATTAAATGTTGCCTGTACCAAAATTTGGGGGATTATTTCATGCCGCCCGCCTATATGTATCCTCTATTCGAAGGTGGCACAAAATATTGAAACTACTTAAAAGACTTTCAGTAAAGGAAAATAAGTGTAATATACTGTGAAATGTGTTGGCAATATTGTAAATATTGTTTTGCTTATAGGTTGTGTTTTTATACCCACACCACAATAGTGGAGAGGGTATTATGCATTTGTTCTTATATGTGTAGCACCTTAAAATATCACTTTCTGAGTCGAACTAACGATGTCCGTCCGGCAGGCTGGCTGGCTGGCTGTCTGTCTATGTAACCTTGTGCGCAAAGTACAGGTTTGATAACATTTGGGAAATAGGTTCTTATTGGCACAAGGACCAAGCCTATTGAAAATGGGTGGAATCGTATGACCACGTGGGAAGATAAGGGGAAATTTCTTCCTCTCAAACTATCAAACCGATTTTAATGAAATTTAAAACATAGATAGAACCATATCTATATGGACACAAAAGGTATGTATTTAAAAAAAAAAAAAAAAGATACCACGAGGGGAAATAGGGGCAATTTCTGCCTCTCAAATCGATATTGATGAAATTAAAAACAAAGATCGATCCATAAATATGTATATCGACACATAAGCTATACAGTTTTTCAAAAATAGGACCACAAGGGGAGGCAGGAAGCAATTTCTGCCACTCACAAACTTTCAAACCGATTTTTAATGAAGTTTATTAATGAAATTAAAAACAAAGATAGATCTATAAATATATGGACACATAAGCTTTACAGTTTTTAAAAATAGGACCACAAGGGGAGGTAGGAAGCAATTTCTGCCACTCACAAACTTTCAAACCGATTTTTAATAAAGTTTATAAACATAGATAAATCCATATTTATATGGACACATAAGCATGATGTGTTTTTCAATACTGGGGCTGGGTATCATATGGTCGGGCTGGACCGACTATACTTTCTTACTTGGTTTTTAATGTAAGTTGCAGCATATTCTAAATTAAAACCATTGTGCCACTAATTGCATAATATAGGCCAAAATGGAAATAATAAGTCGAATAAAATATACAATAATATTGTATAATGGCTGTAGCGCTTAGAAAAATTCAATATTTTATTACTTTTTTTTAAATGTTTAATGTTCAATCAATTTTAATAAAAAAATTGGGTTTTTATAAATTTTTATAGAAAGTTAGACATTATGGAATGAAACAGAAAATAAGTAAGAATTTATAATAAATTTGATATCGGAGTCGGATAACCCGACCATTAATATATATTTGATGATTCTTCCTACAGTAATTTGAATACTTTTATCGTCCATTCACCTTTAGAAGTCAATAATCTTTGAACACATTCCTTATTAAACGTTTTCCAAAAAATAACAAATTTAAATTTGTTTTAATGATAAACAATATTCCATGTTTTGTTTTATATTTAAATTCTTACAATGTATTATACAAAATAACTACAATGTTATTCTAACACTTTTAACTAATTACGCTCAAATTTTTTATTTAAAAGTCATAAACTTATTTATTTTTGTCACATAAACATATTTCGCATAACATTATATTCAAATTAACGTACAAAAATGGCAAACAACTTCCGCAAACATGTTTTAATAAAATTACCCCCAGAACTCCATCATCAGATATAAAGAAACACAGCTCTGTTATTACAAAAAGAGAATAAAGAAGTTCCCACTGAACATACAGCAGCTGAATTACCAACAAGAAAATTTATCATTGACAGTTTTCAATAAACTTTTTGTGGGGGCGGTTCCAAGAAAGAAAGAAAAAACACTTTGAACGAAAAATTACAAGAATAAAGAAACTTTTAAAGAAATTCATAAATCGAATTAAATTTTTAATGTATAGACTTTGTAAGTTTATAAAAACAAAGTAAAAAAACCAAAAAATGTAAATATAAAAAAGTTTTTATGGAAAAAGGATTTTGTCTATCATTTTTATTAAAGGTTCTTGTATGTGTTTGTTGTTAGAGTTGAAGAAATCCCGAAGAGAGAAACAGAGTATATGAGTGTGTGTGTTTTTTTTCTATATGTTTAAAAGGGGGAAATGCAGTTACATGTCGAAATGAAGTGTGTATGAGATGACAAAACAACAACGTGAAATAAAAAAATGACTCCAAACAGAGCTGCCAGTACTTAAATGTATAAATGTGCAACAAATTTAAAAAAACTAAAATCGATAAATTTTAATTTATAAAAAAATTTGGAACAAATCTAGTTTACCGACGCAGCTCCAAATAAAAAAAAAGTACACAGGGTGATAGAAAATTGAAAAATAAGAAGAAAAAATAAAATAAAAAAGTTGGCGGAAACTCTTAGTTTTCAAGTTATGGACGTTTTAAGTTTTTATATAAAGGTCCGATTTTCCACTACATTTTTATCGTTACATGGCCAATATTGGTATCATTTCAAAGCTTTTGACCATATCTTTTTAGATATACAAAATTTATTTGAAAATTACTATCTCTTTACCTCACATTACATTCTTTTTGCATTTTACATCAAAATATTACAGAAGTGCACCAGGTAAGTATGTAGTTTATTTAAATAAAAGTGTAATACAAACGTAATCAAATTATAAACATGGGCGTCGCAAACGAAAACACTCCTGCATAACCGACCTTCGGCCGGGCGCAAGGATTCTCTCCTCTATGGTATAGCAAAAACCGGCTTCGCTAAGTAAAGCTTCTCTGCATAGCCGGCCTTCGGCCGGGCGCAAAGATTTGCTCCTCTTTGGTATGACAAATACCGGCTTCGCTAACTAAAGCTTCTCTGCATAGCCGGCCTTCGGCCGGGCGCAAGGATTTTCTCCTCTATGGTATAGCAAGAACCGGCTTCGCTAAGTAAAACTACTCTGCATATCCGGCCTTCGGCCGGGCGCAAGGATTTTCTCCTCTATGGTATAGCAAAAACCGGCTTCGCTAAGTAAAGCTTCTCTGCATAGCCGTCCTTCGGCAGGGCGCAAAGATTTGCTCCTCTTTGGTATGACAAATACCGGCTTCGCTAACTAAAGCTTCTCTGCATAGCCGGCCTTCGGCCGGGCGCAAAGATTTGCTCCTCTTGGGTATGACAAATACTGGCTGTGCTAACTAAAGCTTCTCTACATAGCCGGCCTTCGGCCGGGCGCAAGGATTTTCTCCTCTATGGTATAGCAAGAACCGGCTTCGCTAAGTAAAGCTTCTCTGCATAGCAGGCCTTCGGCCGGGCGCAAGACTTTGCTCCTCTTTGGGATAGTAAGTACCGGCTTCGCTAAGTCAAAAGCTTTAAAATGATACCAATATTGACCATATAAAGATAAAAATGTAGTGGAAAATCACGCTTTTATATAAAAACTTAAAACGTCCATAACTCGAAAACTAAGCGTTTCCGCCAACTTTTTTATTTTATTTTTTCTTCTTATTTTTTAATTTTCTATCTATCTAGGTACTTTTTTTTTATTTGGAGCTGCGTCGTTAAACTAGATTTAAGCCAAAAATTTAAGCTTTTTTAAAAAACTTCAAGGGCTTTTTCATTATGTAAATATTTTAATAATATAAAAGACCAAATTTTGTTTGATTTTAACACTTTTTGGTGATAAAAGTAAAAAATGTTGACTAACGGTCGATTCCACCAGGTTCAGTTATAGTGATAGTAAATTATCATTTATAACTGTCAAAAACATTGTTAACTGGAAGTTAAAGTTATTTTTAACTGAACTGAAATTGGCCGTAAAATTCATAAATTTTGTTTAGCTATGGCTTTCTGTAGCTTTCGAAATTCCCATTTAAATTGTATTATAATTTTGATTGATATTAACCCCATTTGACCCCAGGAGGCAAATTACGGCATTCGATATCAATCGAAATAACAATACAATTCAAATGGAAATTTCGATCGATATCGAGTGCCGTAATTTGCCCCCAGGCTTTACATTTAGGTAACTTAATTATTTATTGAACATATGTGTGCCGGATAGAAAGGATAAAAAGATACTTGTAATATAATTGTTATTGGCCAAAGAGCTACATGTATTACAAATGGATAAATAAATAAATAGGTATATCGAATGCTAAATAAATATTTGTGCTTAAATCTAGATTACTTAAGTTAAAGATATTTAGCCTTATTGTAGTTGTCCTATACGACCGTGTTGTTTTTGTAATAGATTAAAGTAACACACAATCTGTTTTTTAATCTACTGCAAAAAACGACACAGTCATTTACCACAGCGACAACCACAATAAGGCTGATTGAATACAAAATTTTACTAAGAATTTTTTTTGCTGGGAATTCGAAATTATTTTTCCGCGCTAACCTATATTTCCCGATTTATAAGCCTTTTTTTCGTTATATCTTCAATATTAATTTTCCATTTGGAACAATGCTGGTATAATAGAATAGCTACAGAAATTAACTTTTAAACTTGACAATTTGTTTAGGCCATTACCAGCTTAAATAGGACAAGATGTAAATATTTAAGAAAATGTAATCTATTAAAACTTGAATTTATTTTTTTAACATTTTCAGACATTTTCATATTAAAAATTTACTAATGTTTACTTAAAAATAAAGAAAAACAATTATTAGGATTGTGGTTATTTTGTTGAACTATTTATGGTTCTTAATCCAAATTTTTATTATTTTTAATTAGGCTTAAGTTCATCAAATTAAATTTTTATTAAATTATTTTTATAAAGAAACGAATTTTAAGAAAAAGAAAGAAAAACTTTATCAATATAAGCCGATCAACACTTCTGATGCAAAAAAAAAAAACTTGTTATGGTTCGAACCAAATATGAATTATAAGTTACAAATAAAATAAGTTTATTCAATGCTTATTCTTCTATATTATTTTTTAAACAGTTTATAAATTTCACTACTTAAATTTTACTAATTTTTTTTAATTGTTTGTGACTTAATGCATTTATTACGTTTTGACCATTTTTCTTTTAAAAAATCCACAATTTCTACTAACTGCAGATTTCACAATCCCGAAAGTGCGCTTTCCTTTGCACAAATAAATTTGAAACAAAAACACATTTTTAGGAATTTGTTTTGTTTTAAGTGTAGTTGTGCGAAAGAAAGTGCTGGTTCACACTATTCAAGTTTTAGCCGTCAAGTCTTGAGTTTCTAGGAGAGAGAGGTAAAGAAATGGCATTATTTTTTCCATTCGTGAGCAGGGGTGCCAGATAATTTTGATAAAAAATCGGCATATTTTAAAAAAAATCGGCATTATCGGCACTTTAATATAAAAAAATCGGCAAATTAAAAATACCTATTTTAAATACAATAAAACCTATTCTTACTTACAAATAAGAACAATTCAGAATTACCTAATGTTTATAACTTATGAAATTTCAAAAGAATCAATCAAAATAAACGTTTTACAAAGAAATTGTAGTTAAATATAAAGTTTTTTTTAACTTTCTTATAATTAAGTATATTCCATATACAAATATTTGAGTTTGACATTTTTATTAAATCAGTTTTAATATTAATATCAAAACAGTTTAAATGATCAATTTTTAAATAATCTTTTAAAAACGAATAACTTGCAAAGATAAATTTTCCAGTGAACATCAAAACTCTGTTACATTAAAAAATTCTTTCCACATTTGCGGAAGAATGTGAAAGGATCAAAAATTGTACCAAATGCTGCCATAAAATGTTCACGTTATTAATCTGAAATTTATTGCCAAAAAGTTTGCAAATTTATTTAATTTTCCTTACATAAGAATTGGCTATTTAATTTATGTACTAACATCGTCCTCAATTGCGTTATAATCTTAAAAAAAAATTATTTAATTATCAAAGTAATTATTATTTTAATTTTATTCATTGATAGTGAATATAAATTTATGTTACCTTTATTATTTTGTAAGTATTTATCTATCCATTTTCAAACACAAATATAAAGTGTTTTATATTTTCCTAATGGAAAAAGAAATTTTAACTAAATTATTTTACGTTTAAAAATTATTTCTTTTTTAACTTTGGCCTTTAATTCTTCATAGTGGAATATTTTTCAAATAAAAATGTATTAACTCAACACACATTACAAACACTGCATTTAATATTGAATAAAACTAACCACTTTTTCTTTAGTAGACTTAATAACAGTTGTCTCTTTTCAATGCTACAACTGTTTCAGTATCGCTTAAAGTTGGTGTATTATTATCAAACAAACAAAAAGTAATCGCCTTTTACGTGTTAGTCAAAAAATCGGCATTTTTGGAGCAAAAATCGGCAAATCGGCACTTTGATAATTTAGGGGCAAAAAATCGGCAAAAATGGCAGGACTGTTCGTGAGTTTGTTATTGAGAGGAAAAAGAAGAAAGAGGGAAGGCAAACAAATAACATAAGTGTTGCAAAACAAATGTTTCATTCTATGGCCACAAATGCAGTTTCAAAATAGATTTGAACAAAGTTTTTGCAGCAAATGTTCATAATATAGATGAGGACTTAGTGAAATATAGGCTGTAAGTTTTTTTCCTTAAAAAGTAAAATCCTTGCAAAATTGCTAGAATTTCCTTAATTATAGTTTACTGGCAACTCTGTTATTACTCCAATTGACATTTCTTCTCCTTGCTGTGGTTGTTGTTTTTTTTTCTTGTGAGCCGTGTGTGCTTGTGATTTTAGCAACGTCATTTTAAAAAAGACGACTACACCCAAAAGAAGTGTATAAAGAGGATTTGTTGTTGTAAAAATAATTCAATGCTGTTGTTGTTTTAACTTAAGTAAAATAAACATTAAAAACGGGTCTTAAGATTTTTTTGTTTTTTATTTTAAAAATAATGTATGTACTAAGGAAATTGTAAAGTGTTTTTAATGTGGGTGTAAAGAAACCGGAGTGTTTTTTTTTAAGAAAAATAAGTGAACAATTTGTAATGAAATAAAATATTTTAAATAAATGTAAAACAAATGTTTTAAAAAGAAAAAAGAAATACCTATAAAACAAAAATAAGATGTAAAACCCGCCTACATACCTATCTACGTGAATTGTATGAAAAATTGCTTAAAAATAAATTTTTTTAGAAAAAATTTTCAAATGTTGGAAAAGTGTTTAGTGTTTTTAAAAATTTGTGTTTTTTGTGCATTTTAATAAATTAATTAGCTTTAAATTAATTTAATATTTAGTTTTCTGAAAAAATCTGGTTAATTATAATTTTTATGTGTTTTGTTGTATGTACCTATACTAAACGTATTTTTCAAAGTGTTGTCCTGAACTAGTGTTACTCTATATGATTTTCATAACCAGACATTTAAAACCAAATGTAATATGGATTGCAGTCTTGCAGATCGACAACCAACAACTTCTTCATCATCTTCCACACCAGCAGCAGCGGCTACAACAATAAAAAATAACCAGCAGCGGCAATATTCCCAACCATCTTCAATATTATATCAACACCAGGCCGCTGTACAATCCCTAGACGAAACGGTAAGTTCTTATTTATTACAATAATTCACTTAAAATGTGTTAATGTACCTACCTACTTATTTTTCTTCTTAGCATTAAGCCCTTTTTTAAGAAATTTTGTTTATTTATAGGTAGGTACATTTTTTTATTATTTAATTAAGTTTCTTTTTCTTCCTAGGTACTTTAAAAGTAAACGGCATAGGTATTCATTACTCAGTACAGTTTCTGTTTCTTTTCAATTTTATTTGTTTATTTTTTTCTTTTTATTTACCTTTACTTTACGAAAAACCAAACAAAAAATTTTTAAAAATCTTTTAAGAATTTAATCAATTTTCTTAAATTGCTTCCTTCGTTTATTTCTTTTAAAAATCTCTTTTCTGCTTAAAACGAATTATTTTCTTAATTCTCACTCTCTGCGTTACATTGTTTTTTTTAAATTCATTTGTTTACTTTTTAAATTTTGTTTATTTTACCGTAATATGCAAGTGTCATTTTAATTACAGTGTTGCCAATAAGTACCTTTTTCATTAAACACCCAACAGAATTACTAAAACGTATTGCTACATATTTTTAATCTTTAAGAGCTGCATTATTAACCCTTAATGATTTTTGAGACAGTTTCTTAAAAAATAAAAACAGAAAGTGAGTCATTTCAAATTCAGAAAAATAAAAAAGGAAATAAAACTGTTGCTTACAATATTAATTTAAGGGTGTTTTTGTCCGTTTAGGAAAATAATCCTTTGTGCAAATCTTTAAATTTATGATAAATTACTTCTTGTTGTTTATTTCGGTTTTAAAAGTGAGTCATCCAAGTGGTTTTTTTTAGTAAATATGTTGCTACTATACCACATGTACTCTTCATTATTAAGGGATTTCCAAAAAATAAATGTTGTTTAAAGCAGGTTATTTTTAATCTTGAAGGTTTTTTGATAAGCTATTGTTTTCATTCATATTGTTTTTCTTATAATTTGTCGGGTAGGAGATACAATTTCTAGTAGGTAATTGTTTAAGATTTTTCTTAATTTTTTAAGAGGTTTAAATAAAGATACTGATTTTAATGACACCCTTTTAATCCAAAAATTTGAATATTCGAATTACATTGTATTAATTTAAATAGACATCGCTATGTTAAAACAACAAACAATTTCTTGTGCACACATGCATTTGGATAGTGAAGACTGCTGTTGTCGGTGCTTTGTTCTTGTTAAAACAGCGTTATTAAAACAATTGTAAGTCTGAGTTCATACGGCTCATGTCTTATTGACTAGATTCTTCCTTTTTCTTCTTTGAACATGAATAGGCGTTCAAATGATTGATGTCATGTTGACGACATGTGCTTTTTTGATATTGAAAACAATAACAAAATTAAACAACGAATGAAAAAGCAAAACGTAAAGACAGTACATGCATCTGTGTACTCGTTTCTTTTCCCCTCGTCGCTCTCGCCTATAAAGTAGCAATCTTGTCAATAAGACATGAGCCGTATGAACTCAGACTAACATCGCTCTGCCACCAAATGTCACTTTTAGTTTGACATTTCAAAACTCAAAGAAAAAAAGGACGCCAAAAAGATAATTTTGGCAAAAACAAAAAATTTTTAATAAAAATATATTTTTTAAGGATACAGTATAACTTACATCATTTTTTTAACATATAAAAGTATTTTCCTCCATTTTTATGTAAGTTATAATGGAGTGGGGTGTTTCGGAGGTTTTTAAAATTATTGCCCTTTACCGCCAATATCCCTGCCTGGTGACAGCAACTGTCTGGCTCACAATTAGGCTTACCAGATCGATATCTGCAAAAAGCTTAACATTTAATAGAAAAAGCTTGATTTTTCTTGACAAAAAAAGTTCGGTTAAATGAACAAGCAAATTTATATTGTTGTTTAGTTTGCTTTTTTTTACAATACTGATGTTATACGTAGCTGAGCTGATTTAACAATGTCCGTCTATCCGTCCGTTGGTTTGCCTGTCCGTATGTATGTTGAAATGGGTTTCCAAAAGTAGATACAGTACTTTTCGGGTTTAACGAACCAGTACTTTGTCAGTTCGTTAAACTGAAAAGATCGTTATATGCCATACTTAAAGGCTCAGTTAGGCGAACGTTGCTGTACCGTATCTGTACTGTATCAATCAGCTGTTCGCTTTTTGTTATATGAAACCAATACAAAAGCTTACCGAAATGCAATGTACCGTAGTTGCAACGTACCAATCTGTATAAAATAGAATTTCATGCCGTTGTTACGTGACATTTGTAAGACAGTGATGGGCGGCTTGTATGTAACATTGAATGCGGGTAATTTTGCTCTTTTTTTTGGTACTTTTTTCAGTATTGCTATGGAATTGCGATAAAACAACTAACGATACAACATATTTCCAAATATGCAAATATACATATGTTTAGATGTTTAAAATAAACAAATGCATATACACATACAATGGAAATGTGAAACATATAAAAGACTTTAAATGGTATCAAAACATTGTTTTGTGTGTGCACATTTACAATATATGTATGCTAAAAATTTATATATGTTAAAATACAAATTTATTTATTGTAAATTTATAATATAAATATTAAATTATAAACATTTTTTGCATACACAAGATACTGTTTTAATACCATTTAAATCACGTGGTACCTTTTCTGCACAACGGTCACCATATTAAAATTTTTGAATCCCATCACTATGTTTTGTTTTATGTATACTATTGCTTTTTGTTGTATGTGTGGGAAAACACATGACACGTTTTTAAACGTTCTATAAGTGCACCAACGTGCTTACAATACGGTGCGGTACATTACGGGTACAGCAACGTTCGCCTAACTGAGCCTTAAGTCTAGTACCCATTAGGGATGGGCAAATTGTAAAAATATATCGATATATATCGAATCGATATTTTTTAAGAGTTTCGATATTTATTATTTCAAAAATATCGATGTATCGATATATCGAACGTATTACCAAATTAAAAAATTGAATATACATATATAAGTATATGTATATATATATATATATATATATATATATATAAGTATACATATATATATATGCACAAATCTTATTATTATTCCAACTATATATAGGCACATATATTGTTCCAAAACCGCATAAAATAAATCTTTTCAAGTTCGTTTGACTTTACTGTTTTAATTAGAAGTTTGCAAGGTGAAAACCCCGCTTCTTTCTTAATTCTTCTTCTAATACATGCAGTGAAATGAAATTAAGTTAGTTAGTGTTATGTATAGAGTCATCATGTTAGAGGTTTTCTCATGTTATAACACGGTTGTTAATGCAAATATTTTAACAACGCTTTTATAACCATGTTATAACAGCAAATCATATTATATATAGTTTAAAAAAAAATGATGCTTGCAGTGATGCCAACTTTTAAATACATATTGTTTGAAAAACGGCTAAAATTTTGAGTTTTTAATGAAAACTGACTTTAAAAAATATCGAATTCGATAGTCGTATTTCAATATCGATACATCGATATATCGGTATTTTAAATATCGGCGATATACATATATCGATTTTTTTTAAATATCGATATTTTGATATATCGATATTTTTTGCCCATTCCTAGTACCCATGTTATGAATAAATAAATAACTAAAACTGTTTTATTTTGAAATATGTTTTGAAATCTGTGTACATAATATATTAAAAAAAATTAAAAAAGGTTCAATTCATTACTCTGGTAGCGTAAAACAAAATAATTTTAATGAAAAATAGGTTCAAATTCATTTTCAATTTCCTTGAAAATTTTGCATACAAAATTTGTCGAGTAATGTTTGCTTTTTTTAGAACAATGCATGTATGAATGTCGTTATCGTAAAAACCAAGAAAAAAGTAGTTTCTTCATTCTTGAAATTCACCTTCTTTGTACTTCTTGTTACTTCTTGCACAAATCCACAACTCGCAATCCATTTTGGTAATCATCCACAATTTTTAGTTTTTCTTTAAAAAAAGTCTCTTTCTTGTATTCATTTTACTGTTCATTGCAGTAGCGTTGCCAGAATTAAGATTTTATTTATATATTCATTTATTTATTTATTAAAAATGGATGCCGCAAGCCCGTTGGGCCTAGTTGGCTAGTCTACAATGAGATCGAGAGTAAAATTAAGAACTTAAATTATAATTACTAAATGTAATTCATATAATAATTTCACTTAACAATAATACTTAATCTAAAAAATATTGGGATTTACACATACCTATTGCAATAAAAAATTTTGGGAAGAAAGTTGTGGCATCTTTTTTTTTTAAGATTTTTTGAACAAAATAAGATTTAAAGATTTTTTTTTTTTCAAATTAAGATATTTTATTTTTAGATATAAAGATTTTTAATTTTAAGTTTGTACAACATACATAATTTTCTTTTACAGTTTTTTAAACAGTAAATTTTTATAACAATGAGGTTTTATATCAGCTTGTTGTGTATTGGTTTTGCACACTTTTGTACTTTTGTACTAACATGCATCATTATTTCTGGGCATACAAAACATTAAAAAAGCATCATAGATTCGCGGTCGTTCATTTTGGGAATATTGAAAAAAAAAAAATATTTGTGAAAAGAAAAAATGTATAGTATATATGTAAAGATTAATTTATTAAAGAACAAAAAAGTTCATGTATTTAGTTACTATGTCTTAGTTCCAGAAGGTAAAACTAATGGAACTAAACCCTAGGATTACCGTCTTGGTCGGGCCAGACCAAATTTGTGTTTTCCTTGTAATATTTTTCGAATATAACAAAAAAAACAGGGGCGTGACTTCTATAAATGATATGTTCTGAATTGAATGAATCAAATGTGTGGTATATGCGAAAAAGCAATGTGCAAAATTAAGGACTACATTTTCGATGACTTGCATGTAAAATAAAATAATACAAATATATAATCACCCCTATCGCGAATGTAATAGGAATATGATATGTACATGGGATCAAACCTAAATTCCCATCCCCAACAAATCGGTATCGCAAATATTTTGGGAGTAAAAATTTCTATTGTGAATTATTTTTCAATGCTTTGTAAACAAAAGTCTCTATTGTGAGTAACTTGTCAGTGCCTGTATTGTGAAAGAAAAATATACAAAATAAAATACTAATAAAAATATGATAAAATTAATAATGAATAGTGATTATCTTCATTTTCCTTATTTACACTCCTTCAATAAAAGGAAAAAGTGTTTTAATTTAGTCCTACTTTAGAATACAAATTAAAATTTACATGTTCCCTTCTCGTTCACATCAACACTTGTTGGGAATTTATGTATTAAACAAATTCGCGGGAGTAAACATTGGCGATGCCAAGTTTTTTAAGTTTGGTTATTTATTCCCAAAAAATTTGTTATGGGAATCATTCACAATACGAAATAAAAAAATATGGGAATATTTTCATGGGAGTAGTTGTTTGCGATAGGGGTGAATAAATTCGTATAATCTAGCAAATAACATACTTTCAATAAAAAAAAATATATTTATTTACTTGTTATTTAATTGGGTTTTTTAGCTGTTCTAATTGTGGTCTGCCTAGACCAAGAGGAGTGGTAAAAAGTTACAGTTAAGGGTTATGAAGCTTTTGGTTTGAAAATACCACATTCCATGTTTATGATAATTTGTAAACAAAGTATTTATACATAAATGCTTAAGAATATCTGTTTTAACGTGTACCAACATTATTTTAATAAAAATTTATTAGGAATATATTTAGGAAAATCCATAGTTTTCAGTAACCTTTTTTAAATGCAATTTTCTCAAAATGCCTTCGATATAACAACGCTATCAAAAAATATAATATTAAATTGAGAACCCTCAAGATTTCATATGAAGTATGAGCTTCATAGCTCCCAAACCAAATTTTTTTTTCCCAAAATTTATACATCTCTAATATAAGAATTTAGATTACTTTCGATGTAACTTCTTTATATAGATGGACTTTTTTACGTTCTTATTTATTAGAAATTAAATGCATTTAAAATGTATTTTTTTGGAAAATATAACTAAAACACAATTTTAAACCTACAATTTAATTTTGTATAAATACCGCAATTACGTTTTTTAATTTAAATATGTAGTTTCCATAATAAAAAGTAGTTTCTTTAAAAAAATTAATAATTTTTACTTTTTTGCCTTTGTTATAAAAAATTTCAAGATTTTGCTCTTCAAAATAAGATTTTTATTTCGCCAAAAGAACATTTTCCTTCAAAATCTTCTGGCAACGCTGCATTGCAGCATAATCAAACAAAACTGCTACATAAACAAAACCTAAAATAGCGGTACTTTTTGCTACTCACTTTGTTTTTAGTTAGAAATTACTTCACATTATGCTTTTTTAAACTAAAATTATGAATCCTATTTGTTCGCTAAATTGAGCACAAAAAAATATTTTTTGTTCGCTATATAAGGTACTCAATGGAGCAAACTTGTGTGTTCGTTATATGCGATGTTCGCAGAATCGAAGGTTCGTTAAACAGGAACACTACTGAATTTATATCGCGCATAGTCCGAAATTGAAATTCGGCTAAATCGGTTCACAAATAGCTAAGATATCAGCAACAAATTGTAAATGCCTCTAATTTCTAAACATTAATCTTTACTTTTTACTTTTACTTTTTGTTATAAATTTTATTTTTCAACTCTCACATAAAATAAACTTGGCAGAATACAGGTTGTGATAATAACTAATCGTTCTATTAAGGAACTAGTTGTAGACAACTAACTACCTTACACCAATTCCATGTGAAATAGGAGAAGTAATATAATAATAATTATAATATAATACGTGTGTGAAGATAAATATGAAAAGTTAAATATGTTTTTAAAAAATATCGCATGCGATAAAAAATATTTTAAAAAAATATCGCATGCGTATTATAAAGAAAATACGACTATTTATACGAAATTTTACAGTTTTTATGAAAAATTAATAATTTTTATTTAATATTTAAAACTAATTAGATATTTAGTTAGTCTTTTTATGTTAAATTTTATGATTTTTGAAAAAATACGACTTAGAGTGAAATTCTCATGAAAGTGCTGTGTGAGGGATATGGCCACTGTGTCCAAACCCTTCGATCTCAGGGAATCAAACCTAATGGAAAATGAAGGCTATGGACAGGGCTACAATATCCTATAAGCACTTTTTCCAAATTGTATTTGTGAAAATTTTTATACATTTTTGAAAATTTGACTTAGAGTGAAATTCTCTTGAAAGTGCTGTGTGAGGGATATGGCCACTGTGTCCAAACCCTTCGATCTCAGGGAATCAAACCTAATGGAAAATGAAGGCTATGGACAGGGCTACAATATCCTATAAGCACTTTTTCCAAATTGTATTTGTGAAAATTTTTATACATTTTTGAAAATTAGACTTAGAGTGAAATTCTCTTGAAAGTGCTGTGTGAGGGATATGGCCACTGTGTCCAAACCCTTCGATCTCAGGGAATCAAACCTAATGGAAAATGAAGGCTATGGACAGGGCTACAATATCCTATAAGCACTTTTTCCAAATTGTATTTGTGAAAATTTTTATACATTTTTGAAAATTAGACTTAGAGTGAAATTCTCTTGAAAGTGCTGTGTGAGGGATATGGCCACTGTGTCCAAACCCTTCGATCTCAGGGAATCAAACCTAATGGAAAATGAAGGCTATGGACAGGGCTACAATATCCTATAAGCACTTTTTCCAAATTGTATTTGTGAAAATTTTTATACATTTTTGAAAATTAGACTTAGAGTGAAATTCTCTTGAAAGTGCTGTGTGAGGGATATGGCCACTGTGTCCAAACCCTTCGATCTCAGGGAATCAAACCTAATGGAAAATGAAGGCTATGGACAGGGCTACAATATCCTATAAGCACTTTTTCCAAATTGTATTTGTGAAAATTTTTATACATTTTTGAAAATTTGACTTAGAGTGAAATTCTCTTGAAAGTGCTGTGTGAGGGATATGGCCACTGTGTCCAAACCCTTCGATCTCAGGGAATCAAACCTAATGGAAAATGAAGGCTATGGACAGGGCTACAATATCCTATAAGCACTTTTTCCAAATTGTATTTGTGAAAATTTTTATACATTTTTGAAAATTTGACTTAGAGTGAAATTCTCTTGAAAGTGCTGTGTGAGGGATATGGCCACTGTGTCCAAACCCTTCGATCTCAGGGAATCAAACCTAATGGAAAATGAAGGCTATGGACAGGGCTACAATATCCTATAAGCACTTTTTCCAAATTGTATTTGTGAAAATTTTTATACATTTTTGAAAATTTGACTTAGAGTGAAATTCTCTTGAAAGTGCTGTGTGAGGGATATGGCCACTGTGTCCAAACCCTTCGATCTCAGGGAATCAAACCTAATGGAAAATGAAGGCTATGGACAGGGCTACAATATCCTATAAGCACTTTTTCCAAATTGTATTTGTGAAAATTTTTATACATTTTTGAAAATTAGACTTAGAGTGAAATTCTCTTGAAAGTGCTGTGTGAGGGATATGGCCACTGTGTCCAAACCCTTCGATCTCAGGGAATCAAACCTAATGGAAAATGAAGGCTATGGACAGGGCTACAATATCCTATAAGCACTTTTTCCAAATTGTATTTGTGAAAATTTTTATACATTTTTGAAAATTTGACTTAGAGTGAAATTCTCTTGAAAGTGCTGTGTGAGGGATATGGCCACTGTGTCCAAACCCTTCGATCTCAGGGAATCAAACCTAATGGAAAATGAAGGCTATGGACAGGGCTACAATATCCTATAAGCACTTTTTCCAAATTGTATTTGTGAAAATTTTTATACATTTTTGAAAATTTGACTTAGAGTGAAATTCTCTTGAAAGTGCTGTGTGAGGGATATGGCCACTGTGTCCAAACCCTTCGATCTCAGGGAATCAAACCTAATGGAAAATGAAGGCTATGGACAGGGCTACAATATCCTATAAGCACTTTTTCCAAATTGTATTTGTGAAAATTTTTATACATTTTTGAAAATTTGACTTAGAGTGAAATTCTCTTGAAAGTGCTGTGTGAGGGATATGGCCACTGTGTCCAAACCCTTCGATCTCAGGGAATCAAACCTAATGGAAAATGAAGGCTATGGACAGGGCTACAATATCCTATAAGCACTTTTTCCAAATTGTATTTGTGAAAATTTTTATACATTTTTGAAAATTAGACTTAGAGTGAAATTCTCTTGAAAGTGCTGTGTGAGGGATATGGCCACTGTGTCCAAACCCTTCGATCTCAGGGAATCAAACCTAATGGAAAATGAAGGCTATGGACAGGGCTACAATATCCTATAAGCACTTTTTCCAAATTGTATTTGTGAAAATTTTTATACATTTTTGAAAATTTGACTTAGAGTGAAATTCTCTTGAAAGTGCTGTGTGAGGGATATGGCCACTGTGTCCAAACCCTTCGATCTCAGGGAATCAAACCTAATGGAAAATGAAGGCTATGGACAGGGCTACAATATCCTATAAGCACTTTTTCCAAATTGTATTTGTGAAAATTTTTATACATTTTTGAAAATTTGACTTAGAGTGAAATTCTCTTGAAAGTGCTGTGTGAGGGATATGGCCACTGTGTCCAAACCCTTCGATCTCAGGGAATCAAACCTAATGGAAAATGAAGGCTATGGACAGGGCTACAATATCCTATAAGCACTTTTTCCAAATTGTATTTGTGAAAATTTTTATACATTTTTGAAAATTTGACTTAGAGTGAAATTCTCTTGAAAGTGCTGTGTGAGGGATATGGCCACTGTGTCCAAACCCTTCGATCTCAGGGAATCAAACCTAATGGAAAATGAAGGCTATGGACAGGGCTACAATATCCTATAAGCACTTTTTCCAAATTGTATTTGTGAAAATTTTTATACATTTTTGAAAATTTGACTTAGAGTGAAATTCTCTTGAAAGTGCTGTGTGAGGGATATGGCCACTGTGTCCAAACCCTTCGATCTCAGGGAATCAAACCTAATGGAAAATGAAGGCTATGGACAGGGCTACAATATCCTATAAGCACTTTTTCCAAATTGTATTTGTGAAAATTTTTATACATTTTTGAAAATTAGACTTAGAGTGAAATTCTCTTGAAAGTGCTGTGTGAGGGATATGGCCACTGTGTCCAAACCCTTCGATCTCAGGGAATCAAACCTAATGGAAAATGAAGGCTATGGACAGGGCTACAATATCCTATAAGCACTTTTTCCAAATTGTATTTGTGAAAATTTTTATACATTTTTGAAAATTAGACTTAGAGTGAAATTCTCTTGAAAGTGCTGTGTGAGGGATATGGCCACTGTGTCCAAACCCTTCGATCTCAGGGAATCAAACCTAATGGAAAATGAAGGCTATGGACAGGGCTACAATTCTCTGCCCAAAAGTAGTGGCTTAGCTAAAGGAGTCTTTTCGAATTTAAAGAAATACTAAAAATAAACTTTCGAACAGAAACAAATTAGAAATTTGTAATTTAATTTTTTGTCTCTAATTTTGGAAAAATTGACTTTAACAGAAGACTATGTAAAAATTTATAGAATTAAAATTTTTATAGAATAGTTAATATGCGCAAAAAAATTTTGTTAAAACAGTTTTAACGACTTCTAAATAATTTTTCCGGTAGAAAATCAATATTAACAAGTTAGAAAGTATAGTATGCCATTTCCATGAGCAAATAATTGTTAAAATTTGGTGTTTATTTTTTTAAGCTAAAATAAATCTTGTTTGTTTATTAAAACCTTTTTTGCGACCTCCTTTTTTTGCCCCATTTAGAAAATGCACAACGGCAACGCTGTTTGGCTGTTAAAACTGTAAACATTCTTTTAGTAACGATTATTTGCCTTTGCATTTGTCTTCATTCATTTAACATCATTCATCCAGTTCGATCATTTTTTTAAACTAAAATTTATTCGTATAAGACAGTTCTCATGTTGTCGTAAATGTTGCTTGCGTTGATCCATTTTATTGTAACCGACTTTTTCTTTCCAACAGGTTTGACAATTTGTTTTTTTACGTTTATTTTAAAATGTTGCAACAAACATGTTGCGGAGCTCTACATACTGCAGCTATGATCAATATAGATTATTTTCACAAATACAATTTGGAAAAAGTGCTTATAGGATATTGTAGCCCTGTCCATAGCCTTCATTTTCCATTAGGTTTGATTCCCTGAGATCGAAGGGTTTGGACACAGTGGCCATATCCCTCACACAGCACTTTCAAGAGAATTTCACTCTAAGTCAAATTTTCAAAAATGTATAAAAATTTTCACAAATACAATTTGGAAAAAGTGCTTATAGGATATTGTAGCCCTGTCCATAGCCTTCATTTTCCATTAGGTTTGATTCCCTGAGATCGAAGGGTTTGGACACAGTGGCCATATCCCTCACACAGCACTTTCAAGAGAATTTCACTCTAAGTCAAATTTTCAAAAATGTATAAAAATTTTCACAAATACAATTTGGAAAAAGTGCTTATAGGATATTGTAGCCCTGTCCATAGCCTTCATTTTCCATTAGGTTTGATTCCCTGAGATCGAAGGGTTTGGACACAGTGGCCATATCCCTCACACAGCACTTTCAAGAGAATTTCACTCTAAGTCAAATTTTCAAAAATGTATAAAAATTTTCACAAATACAATTTGGAAAAAGTGCTTATAGGATATTGTAGCCCTGTCCATAGCCTTCATTTTCCATTAGGTTTGATTCCCTGAGATCGAAGGGTTTGGACACAGTGGCCATATCCCTCACACAGCACTTTCAAGAGAATTTCACTCTAAGTCAAATTTTCAAAAATGTATAAAAATTTTCACAAATACAATTTGGAAAAAGTGCTTATAGGATATTGTAGCCCTGTCCATAGCCTTCATTTTCCATTAGGTTTGATTCCCTGAGATCGAAGGGTTTGGACACAGTGGCCATATCCCTCACACAGCACTTTCAAGAGAATTTCACTCTAAGTCAAATTTTCAAAAATGTATAAAAATTTTCACAAATACAATTTGGAAAAAGTGCTTATAGGATATTGTAGCCCTGTCCATAGCCTTCATTTTCCATTAGGTTTGATTCCCTGAGATCGAAGGGTTTGGACACAGTGGCCATATCCCTCACACAGCACTTTCAAGAGAATTTCACTCTAAGTCTAATTTTCAAAAATGTATAAAAATTTTCACAAATACAATTTGGAAAAAGTGCTTATAGGATATTGTAGCCCTGTCCATAGCCTTCATTTTCCATTAGGTTTGATTCCCTGAGATCGAAGGGTTTGGACACAGTGGCCATATCCCTCACACAGCACTTTCAAGAGAATTTCACTCTAAGTCTAATTTTCAAAAATGTATAAAAATTTTCACAAATACAATTTGGAAAAAGTGCTTATAGGATATTGTAGCCCTGTCCATAGCCTTCATTTTCCATTAGGTTTGATTCCCTGAGATCGAAGGGTTTGGACACAGTGGCCATATCCCTCACACAGCACTTTCAAGAGAATTTCACTCTAAGTCAAATTTTCAAAAATGTATAAAAATTTTCACAAATACAATTTGGAAAAAGTGCTTATAGGATATTGTAGCCCTGTCCATAGCCTTCATTTTCCATTAGGTTTGATTCCCTGAGATCGAAGGGTTTGGACACAGTGGCCATATCCCTCACACAGCACTTTCAAGAGAATTTCACTCTAAGTCTAATTTTCAAAAATGTATAAAAATTTTCACAAATACAATTTGGAAAAAGTGCTTATAGGATATTGTAGCCCTGTCCATAGCCTTCATTTTCCATTAGGTTTGATTCCCTGAGATCGAAGGGTTTGGACACAGTGGCCATATCCCTCACACAGCACTTTCAAGAGAATTTCACTCTAAGTCTAATTTTCAAAAATGTATAAAAATTTTCACAAATACAATTTGGAAAAAGTGCTTATAGGATATTGTAGCCCTGTCCATAGCCTTCATTTTCCATTAGGTTTGATTCCCTGAGATCGAAGGGTTTGGACACAGTGGCCATATCCCTCACACAGCACTTTCAAGAGAATTTCACTCTAAGTCTAATTTTCAAAAATGTATAAAAATTTTCACAAATACAATTTGGAAAAAGTGCTTATAGGATATTGTAGCCCTGTCCATAGCCTTCATTTTCCATTAGGTTTGATTCCCTGAGATCGAAGGGTTTGGACACAGTGGCCATATCCCTCACACAGCACTTTCAAGAGAATTTCACTCTAAGTCAAATTTTCAAAAATGTATAAAAATTTTCACAAATACAATTTGGAAAAAGTGCTTATAGGATATTGTAGCCCTGTCCATAGCCTTCATTTTCCATTAGGTTTGATTCCCTGAGATCGAAGGGTTTGGACACAGTGGCCATATCCCTCACACAGCACTTTCAAGAGAATTTCACTCTAAGTCTAATTTTCAAAAATGTATAAAAATTTTCACAAATACAATTTGGAAAAAGTGCTTATAGGATATTGTAGCCCTGTCCATAGCCTTCATTTTCCATTAGGTTTGATTCCCTGAGATCGAAGGGTTTGGACACAGTGGCCATATCCCTCACACAGCACTTTCAAGAGAATTTCACTCTAAGTCTAATTTTCAAAAATGTATAAAAATTTTCACAAATACAATTTGGAAAAAGTGCTTATAGGATATTGTAGCCCTGTCCATAGCCTTCATTTTCCATTAGGTTTGATTCCCTGAGATCGAAGGGTTTGGACACAGTGGCCATATCCCTCACACAGCACTTTCAAGAGAATTTCACTCTAAGTCAAATTTTCAAAAATGTATAAAAATTTTCACAAATACAATTTGGAAAAAGTGCTTATAGGATATTGTAGCCCTGTCCATAGCCTTCATTTTCCATTAGGTTTGATTCCCTGAGATCGAAGGGTTTGGACACAGTGGCCATATCCCTCACACAGCACTTTCAAGAGAATTTCACTCTAAGTCAAATTTTCAAAAATGTATAAAAATTTTCACAAATACAATTTGGAAAAAGTGCTTATAGGATATTGTAGCCCTGTCCATAGCCTTCATTTTCCATTAGGTTTGATTCCCTGAGATCGAAGGGTTTGGACACAGTGGCCATATCCCTCACACAGCACTTTCAAGAGAATTTCACTCTAAGTCTAATTTTCAAAAATGTATAAAAATTTTCACAAATACAATTTGGAAAAAGTGCTTATAGGATATTGTAGCCCTGTCCATAGCCTTCATTTTCCATTAGGTTTGATTCCCTGAGATCGAAGGGTTTGGACACAGTGGCCATATCCCTCACACAGCACTTTCAAGAGAATTTCACTCTAAGTCAAATTTTCAAAAATGTATAAAAATTTTCACAAATACAATTTGGAAAAAGTGCTTATAGGATATTGTAGCCCTGTCCATAGCCTTCATTTTCCATTAGGTTTGATTCCCTGAGATCGAAGGGTTTGGACACAGTGGCCATATCCCTCACACAGCACTTTCAAGAGAATTTCACTCTAAGTCAAATTTTCAAAAATGTATAAAAATTTTCACAAATACAATTTGGAAAAAGTGCTTATAGGATATTGTAGCCCTGTCCATAGCCTTCATTTTCCATTAGGTTTGATTCCCTGAGATCGAAGGGTTTGGACACAGTGGCCATATCCCTCACACAGCACTTTCAAGAGAATTTCACTCTAAGTCTAATTTTCAAAAATGTATAAAAATTTTCACAAATACAATTTGGAAAAAGTGCTTATAGGATATTGTAGCCCTGTCCATAGCCTTCATTTTCCATTAGGTTTGATTCCCTGAGATCGAAGGGTTTGGACACAGTGGCCATATCCCTCACACAGCACTTTCAAGAGAATTTCACTCTAAGTCTAATTTTCAAAAATGTATAAAAATTTTCACAAATACAATTTGGAAAAAGTGCTTATAGGATATTGTAGCCCTGTCCATAGCCTTCATTTTCCATTAGGTTTGATTCCCTGAGATCGAAGGGTTTGGACACAGTGGCCATATCCCTCACACAGCACTTTCAAGAGAATTTCACTCTAAGTCAAATTTTCAAAAATGTATAAAAATTTTCACAAATACAATTTGGAAAAAGTGCTTATAGGATATTGTAGCCCTGTCCATAGCCTTCATTTTCCATTAGGTTTGATTCCCTGAGATCGAAGGGTTTGGACACAGTGGCCATATCCCTCACACAGCACTTTCAAGAGAATTTCACTCTAAGTCAAATTTTCAAAAATGTATAAAAATTTTCACAAATACAATTTGGAAAAAGTGCTTATAGGATATTGTAGCCCTGTCCATAGCCTTCATTTTCCATTAGGTTTGATTCCCTGAGATCGAAGGGTTTGGACACAGTGGCCATATCCCTCACACAGCACTTTCAAGAGAATTTCACTCTAAGTCTAATTTTCAAAAATGTATAAAAATTTTCACAAATACAATTTGGAAAAAGTGCTTATAGGATATTGTAGCCCTGTCCATAGCCTTCATTTTCCATTAGGTTTGATTCCCTGAGATCGAAGGGTTTGGACACAGTGGCCATATCCCTCACACAGCACTTTCAAGAGAATTTCACTCTAAGTCTAATTTTCAAAAATGTATAAAAATTTTCACAAATACAATTTGGAAAAAGTGCTTATAGGATATTGTAGCCCTGTCCATAGCCTTCATTTTCCATTAGGTTTGATTCCCTGAGATCGAAGGGTTTGGACACAGTGGCCATATCCCTCACACAGCACTTTCAAGAGAATTTCACTCTAAGTCTAATTTTCAAAAATGTATAAAAATTTTCACAAATACAATTTGGAAAAAGTGCTTATAGGATATTGTAGCCCTGTCCATAGCCTTCATTTTCCATTAGGTTTGATTCCCTGAGATCGAAGGGTTTGGACACAGTGGCCATATCCCTCACACAGCACTTTCAAGAGAATTTCACTCTAAGTCAAATTTTCAAAAATGTATAAAAATTTTCACAAATACAATTTGGAAAAAGTGCTTATAGGATATTGTAGCCCTGTCCATAGCCTTCATTTTCCATTAGGTTTGATTCCCTGAGATCGAAGGGTTTGGACACAGTGGCCATATCCCTCACACAGCACTTTCAAGAGAATTTCACTCTAAGTCTAATTTTCAAAAATGTATAAAAATTTTCACAAATACAATTTGGAAAAAGTGCTTATAGGATATTGTAGCCCTGTCCATAGCCTTCATTTTCCATTAGGTTTGATTCCCTGAGATCGAAGGGTTTGGACACAGTGGCCATATCCCTCACACAGCACTTTCAAGAGAATTTCACTCTAAGTCAAATTTTCAAAAATGTATAAAAATTTTCACAAATACAATTTGGAAAAAGTGCTTATAGGATATTGTAGCCCTGTCCATAGCCTTCATTTTCCATTAGGTTTGATTCCCTGAGATCGAAGGGTTTGGACACAGTGGCCATATCCCTCACACAGCACTTTCAAGAGAATTTCACTCTAAGTCTAATTTTCAAAAATGTATAAAAATTTTCACAAATACAATTTGGAAAAAGTGCTTATAGGATATTGTAGCCCTGTCCATAGCCTTCATTTTCCATTAGGTTTGATTCCCTGAGATCGAAGGGTTTGGACACAGTGGCCATATCCCTCACACAGCACTTTCAAGAGAATTTCACTCTAAGTCAAATTTTCAAAAATGTATAAAAATTTTCACAAATACAATTTGGAAAAAGTGCTTATAGGATATTGTAGCCCTGTCCATAGCCTTCATTTTCCATTAGGTTTGATTCCCTGAGATCGAAGGGTTTGGACACAGTGGCCATATCCCTCACACAGCACTTTCAAGAGAATTTCACTCTAAGTCTAATTTTCAAAAATGTATAAAAATTTTCACAAATACAATTTGGAAAAAGTGCTTATAGGATATTGTAGCCCTGTCCATAGCCTTCATTTTCCATTAGGTTTGATTCCCTGAGATCGAAGGGTTTGGACACAGTGGCCATATCCCTCACACAGCACTTTCAAGAGAATTTCACTCTAAGTCAAATTTTCAAAAATGTATAAAAATTTTCACAAATACAATTTGGAAAAAGTGCTTATAGGATATTGTAGCCCTGTCCATAGCCTTCATTTTCCATTAGGTTTGATTCCCTGAGATCGAAGGGTTTGGACACAGTGGCCATATCCCTCACACAGCACTTTCAAGAGAATTTCACTCTAAGTCTAATTTTCAAAAATGTATAAAAATTTTCACAAATACAATTTGGAAAAAGTGCTTATAGGATATTGTAGCCCTGTCCATAGCCTTCATTTTCCATTAGGTTTGATTCCCTGAGATCGAAGGGTTTGGACACAGTGGCCATATCCCTCACACAGCACTTTCAAGAGAATTTCACTCTAAGTCTAATTTTCAAAAATGTATAAAAATTTTCACAAATACAATTTGGAAAAAGTGCTTATAGGATATTGTAGCCCTGTCCATAGCCTTCATTTTCCATTAGGTTTGATTCCCTGAGATCGAAGGGTTTGGACACAGTGGCCATATCCCTCACACAGCACTTTCATGAGAATTTCACTCTAAGTCGTATTTTTTCAAAAATCATAAAATTTAACATAAAAAGACTAACTAAATATCTAATTAGTTTTAAATATTAAATAAAAATTATTAATTTTTCATAAAAACTGTAAAATTTCGTATAAATAGTCGTATTTTCTTTATAATACGCATGCGATATTTTTTTAAAATATTTTTTATCGCATGCGATATTTTTTAAAAACATATTTAACTTTTCATATTTATCTTCACACACGTTAATATAATATTAAAATTCGAAATCAATTTCTAAAGCTAAATTTGAAACATGAAATTAATCGATTATGTAAGAAATAAAAAAACATAAGACTCTGGCAATCGTTCTGCTATACATTCTTCTACTATTGAGATAAAAATTCCCATATTTAATAATAATCAATAACTTTCAAAATTTGCTTGACTTTAAGATTATTGCAAGGTTTTATTTAACTGAATCATAGTACAGGATGGCTAAGAGTGAGCTATATGGTTAAAATTTCTTAAATTTTTTAAACATATTTTCCATAACTTTTCCAAAAATTTGGGGTGCAATACTTGCTATTATTTGATGTTATTGTTGATTGGGGAATGGTTTTTGTTGACATACATATGTAGTACATAGGCTGAAAAAATGAGACAGGCGCCACCACTAATAAGAGATCCATATAATTTTATCTTTTATCTTTTATTTTGATTTTTTTATATTTAGTAAATTCTGTTAAATATTTACTAGTGTACATATATACATAGATATATTACTAACAATACATGCTCTTGGCCACGAAGGCTTCTTTGTATTGATATTTAATAAATAAATAAATAAATAAAAATAAAATAAATACATTTTTTGGTACTTAAAACCTTTAGATGACGTCTGTCAAAATTTAATGACAACTTGTTCAGTACAACAGGCAAAAAACACACGGAATCAATTGTATATATTCGATTGTATTATCAGCCGGTACTAAAACCCTATACTTGGTTTTTTAGGGTGCTTAAAAACATGTGTTTTTGTTTTTTCCATATTTTAATTTCACGTGAAGCTTAACGACTTGGTTTTTCATATAAATTATATCAGAAAAAAAAAACATTTTTGTTTAAATTATAATTTTTCACAAAAGGCCTTTTGAATTTTCTTTTTTCGTAAACTTAATGGGTAAAAAGTTATAAAATTTTGATAAAAAGTCCCATAACTGCATAGGGGGGAGGGTAAAATGTATGGCCTGCCTTCATTAGTTTTTCGTCCTAAACATTTTGTCAGCACATACTTTCCCCTTATTTTCACCCTTTATCGGTAGAAATAAATTTTTTAAATACATTTGCATTACTTTTAAACTTATGGAGATCCCATTTCAAAACTTTTACAATATACAGAGGAAACCGTAGGCTGTTAAAAACATATAAGAAATAAAGGTATCCAAATTAGGAAAATTTTAATTTAAATTATGGTTATTAATGTATATTTTAAACTAATGCATAGCCAATTTCAAAAAGTTTACATTTACATCTTTTTCGGATTAAAAAAAAAAAATTGGTCTAAATTATAAAAATTGTAATTGTAGTTTTTTTTTAAAAGATCAAACGATTTCCTATAAAAATAATTTACCTTAATTTGCTTAATTTGAAACGGTAATTAAAAAAAAACACTTCAGTACCTCATAACTCGACAAATAAATACCTTAAAAAATATTTGGCACACACACTCATACATATATACTAGAACTATAGTTTTAAAAACAATAATCGATAAATATCGCCGATATTGAAAATACCGATATATCGATGTATCGATATTGAAATACGACTATCGAATTCGATATTTTTTTCAGTCAGTCTTCATTAAAAACTCAAAATTTTAGACGTTTTTCAAAAAATATCTTTTTTTAAGAATTGACATCACTGCATGCATCATATGTTTTTTTAACTAATATGAATATCTATACAGTAGACGCTCACAAATTAGAGCTTTCAGTAATTCGAACGTCCAGAAATTAGAATCAGTGTTTGCAATGCATTAAACGCTCTAAAAAAGGGGAATTACCATATTTTTTCCTTATTGAATTGTTATGTTTTGTTGCCATTAGTTTTTTTATATTCATATTTTTAATTTAAAAAAATACATTTAGGCCCGTTTTCACAACTTACCGATAGCTTAAAGTAGACTTTAAATGGCCTTATAAAAAGTGTTCCATTATTAAAACTTTACTTTAACCTAAAGAGAACGATAAAGTAGATTAAGGATAATCCTACCTGATAGGTTAAAGTAAAGTTGTAATAATGGAACACTTTTTATACGGCCGATAAAATCCTACCTTTAGCTATCGGTAAGTTGTGAAAACGGGCCTTAATGTATTGGACTGAATTGTTACGTTTTGTTTTCTTGTTTTTATCAAACAAAATTTAATTAAAAAAATTAATTAAAAGTCTTTTGTATAAGTTTTTGGAAGTAAAATTACTCAATTTTTTATTCGGAAAAAAGTTCAGAGATTAGAATAATTCAGAAATAAGAATCGCCTCAAACACAAAGCGGCTCTAATTTTCGAGCGTCTACTGTATCTCCCCGTCTACAACTGACATGATTTGTTGTTATAAAGTGATGTTAAAAAAGCGTTGTTAAAATATTTGCATTAACATCCGCGTCATATTAGTGTTAATGTTAAGCATTTCATTTCAGTTGTAGATAGGGTAGCCAGATTTTAAATTCGGAAAAACAGTACATTGAACACAAAAAAACAGTACAATCAAGAAAAAAACAGTACATTTTTTTGACGAAAAAAATTACTCCATTTGCGTTTAAAAAGCAAACACCACAAACGAAGCATTTGGCCAGGCAAACCATAACATTGCTGTGAGCCATTTAAGAAAGGAGAAAAGCCGAACTTAGCTTGAAACAATTAACTCATTGATTGTGATACATAGAACGATTTTCTTTAAACATATTCGTATTTAAAGCAATTTTCACCACACACATAGTTGCCCAAATCATATAGAATTTGAGAAAATGTTTGTTTCCTAAATTAATTTTCTAATTTCAAAATATTTTTTTATTATTTACGGTCAATTTTACCAAGTTCGGCTAAAATTAACTATTACTTAAATAATAGATTTTTTGACATTTATAATGATAGTTAATTATACCTGAACTTGGTGAAATTGGCCATTAATCTATAACAAAATCTGAAAATATTAAAATAGCAAATACAAGTTTCAATAAAATTTAAAACAAAAATTTTTGTCTGTAAAACAATCAAGTGCAATTGAAAACGATGAATATTTTCAATAAAATTTTTGTAAAAATTTATTTATCTTTTTCTTATTTCAGTAGTTTAGGTAAAGAAAAGTGGTATTAGGTATTTTAATAAATTTTGAACAAGGAGAATTTTCCAAATTTGTTCGTTTTCAATTTCACGTGAGTTCCATATCCAGAACATGGCCGAAAATTAAAAAGTTCTAAAAATTTAATATAATTGTGTTGGAATAAGTATGTATTTTTTTATGCCTGTATTCATAAAAATTTTTAAACGTTTGTTAAATTTAATAATCGTTTATGAATTCGAGGGTTAGTATTTAAAATTTTTTTTTTTTGATTTTGTTTTTCTTAGGTGTGGAAAGGGAAATAAGTACTATTGGAAGAGGTAGCCATAAAATCATACATATGTAGTACATATGTCTTAAAAATAACAATATGAAAATATACTACTGCTACGAGCCACTCATTATAATTTAGATTTCTACTGTGTATTTATGAGAAAACAATGACTGACCACAGCGTAAAAACTCGTATTATTTTAGAACTTTTTTGTTTGGAACACAAACAAATTTTTTAAGCTATGTTCTGTTAAATATTAGGATATCATCAAAATGTGTTTTTAGTAGGGTTTTTCTTAATATCTTGGTTTTTTGTACACTGAACAAAAAAAAAAAAGTACAAAAAACTGTACAAAGTGTAAAAAACAGTACATTTGCGTACTGTTTTAGGAGTTGTGCATAAAACAGTACAATTGCAAAAAATCAGTACATGCACTGCTTAAAACAGTACGTATGGCAACCCTAGTTGTAGACTGCATGCAAAGATTGGCATTTATAAGAAGCAGAATTAAAAAAGGCGGGGTTTTCACATTGCAGATTTCTAATTAAAACCGAAAAGTCAAACAAACTTGAAAATATTTATTTTATGCGGTTTTGGAACTATATGTGCCTATATATGTATATTTGGAATAATAAGAAGATTTGTGCATATACATATAAGTATATATTACATTTTTTAATTTGGTTATAGTTTCAGCGAAATACGTTCGATATATCGATACATCGATATCTTTGAAATAATAAATATCGATACTCTTAAAAAATATCGATTCGATATATATCGATATATTTTTTCTATTTGCTCATCCCTACATTACACGTAAGTGGGTGTAACTGTCGCTGATTGATGAATTCTTAAAAAGGCATAATTTTTATAAAAAAAACAATTATGTACCTGCCTAAAATTTCATTGTAACCAACGATGACAATTTATTAACACATCTATTCCATCACTTCCCCTTAAATTCAAAAAGAGATAAGAAAATGTCTAACTTTAAAAATGTTTTTCACGTTTTTGTAACAATAAATTTAATATTCCAATGAAATATATTAAAAAAAAAATCTGGTAATACCTAAAAACCCCCACAGGCTTTAACAAATTACCTTTAACCTTAAATTACCCTTATTAAAATAAAACCATAACACAAAAAAGCAAGTTTCCCTGAAGAAACCTTTTATCTATAGAGTTTTTGTCAAACCAAAATTTAGTGATTATAAAAATTGATTACAAAATTCGGTATTTATAAGGTAAATTTTCCATTTTTATCACATTTCCTCGACAAAACATTTTTCCTAATCTCTTTAATTTTAGCTACCTATCACTTTTTTTTTATCAAAATACACCAGTTATAAAATTTTTCTTAAGAAATTTGTTTGATTAAAAACGATTTTTTTTAATACGAATCAAAATGAATGAAGAGTGCAACATAGAATTATATCCAATTACATCAACACTTTGTTTAAAAAAAGAAAAGAAGTTTTTTTTTACAAAATGTTTCTTTTAGTTTGCGTGCTATAGCCATAATAATTTGTAACACTAAATACTTGAATAAATAAGTGTAAATTGTATATAATACTAATATAATTAAATTTTGTTGTTGTTAGTGCTAAATGTAAATATACTTTTAAGTATGTATAAATGGTCATTAGGTGGGGGAAAAAGTAAATTCTTGCAATTAATTCTTAAAGAAAGTGATGTCCTATTCTTTCAAACTGTAAATTACTTTTACAGTTAAAACTATGTATAGGGTTATTTATTTACTGGTTTCTAAACAGGCGGTCTGGCAAGGCTGTCAACTGTTAAAAATCTGTCATCTGAAATGTCAAATCAAAACAGATATTTTGTCAAAATTTATAATGAATTGTGCGTTTTACATAAAAATATATTGTAACGAAAGTTACACAGCGCTTACATTTGACAGTACTGGAAAGACAGTAAGAAAATACATATTAGTTGCCAAAAACACTACTAACCAGTGTTCGAAAATAAACAGTACATTATTTAGCGTTCGGCTCACACACCGAAGATATCTATTTTTTTAGTGTTTTTGTAAACATACACAAACCTTAATACCGTTCGTAACTATTTTCAAGAAAGAACCGAACATTATATAATGTTCGGTTCTTCGTTAAAAAACAGAACAATTGTAGTGATACTGTAGAAAAACATTATATTTTAATGTTCTATAAAGTTTTTTTCGTGTGTGTATTTTGTTTTTGTAAAAAATGTTTGGTTTTTTTTTTATCAGCAAAAAGCGACGAACATTAACGAGCCGAACCGAACACATTGAAGTTCGTGGATTTTCAAAAAAAACCGAACGGAATTTAATGTTCTCATCATTTGTTGAGTATGATGAAAACAGCATTATTTTTGTGTTCGAAAGATGACAAACAGGGAAACGTTATTTTTTTTTATGAATTTCTACACAAACACTATTAGCGTTTGTGTTTTCCACAAATCTACCGAACCGAACATTAAAGAACGATATTTAGTGTTTATTTTCGAACACTGCTACTAACTGTCCTCGTGACGTAGGCGTCCAGACAGTAGTTAAATATGTCAAACTTGAATGTTGCAGCGCAAGTTCAACTAAACGTATTTTGTATAAACTAAACAAATTTAAAAAAAGCTTAAAATAACTTTATTTTGTGAACAAATATAAAACTTAACAAAAAAATATAAAAAATCATAGCAAAATATGTTTAATTTTTTTTTACATTTTGATTTTTTTCTCTTTTGCTAACAAAACTTTAGATTACTGTTAGCAAATGTCAAATCACTGTCCAATTTTACTGTCAGCAAAATTTGCTAGACAGTAGACAAGACAGTTGGAAAAGTGTGCATGTGTTAGTGAAAAGGTTTGCATGTTTGCTACTGTCTTGCCAGTACTGGCAAATGTAAACGCCAGGTTACGAAAGAATTAGATTAATTTATTAGTTATATTATATTGATTAGTAAGTTAATATTTGTTAGTTATTTAATAAGTTTAAACTGTTATTGTATTAGTTATGCACACTTCTAGTGTAAAAAATGAATGTACAGATGTAATGTTAAAATTATTGTGCGTAATTGTACCTCAACCCCACTGTAAATACTAGAATATTATTTATTATTACTTCACCTTAAAGTATGCTCTAGTTTATTGACGTATAATACCTCAATTTGAAATCAACCATAGGCACAGAGCACACAGAGGCTCTGTCAAATATTGATTTGAAGTGTTTCGCCTTAAAAAACAAACAGCCGCTAAAAATAAATATTAGCTTAAAATAGTTTTTACCTTGGTAGAATAAGTAGTACAAGATGTAGAAAATAAGGGACAACATTAAAACAAGCTTCAAACATCAAATAAATTAATTTGACATAACTTTATACAGGTTGTCTGGTGGCAAATTTATATTTTTAGGAATAAACGGTGCGGATGGAGGCTGGCGCCGTTGGAATTATCGATTGTGCGGATTTGTCAGTCACGATGTCGCAGCATGTAATATGGTCTTAACATATATTTGTGGATACCAAATTGGCTTTGAGTTGGGCAAAAATGAAAAAAAAATTTGTAAAGGTCTGAAATGAAAAACAAAACTATGTATTGCAGTCCAAACTGTAGTCTTTAGTCATAACCACAGTCTGCAGTATATGTACTTAATTATAGTCTTTAGTCGAAACTTTCTTTTGTAACTAAATTACATTTAGTGGCTCGTAGAAAAAATTAAGTTTTTCAAGTGGTATGTTAGGCATAAATCGGATGAAACCACTTTTTTTTAAATTAAATTAAATTCGAAATTATAGTCTCGCCTTAAGTCGAAACTATAGTCTCGCCTAAAGTCGAAACTATAGTCTCGCCTAAAGTCGAAACTATAGTCTCGCCTATAGTCTAATGTATAGTCTAGACTTTAGTATAAACTGTAATCCAGCCTTTAGTTCTTTCCTTAACAAGTTTTCACGAAATTCCTTTTTTCTCCAACCAATATTTTCCATAAAACGAAGATGAATGATAAAGAAGTTGGAAAAGTAACCGCTAGTACGTGTTAAACTCACAACTCAATACATTTAACATGCTAACTGACGTCTCGTATATTTTTTTTATACATTATTTTTTAACAAGTATTGGCCAGTATGGAATAAATATAGATGGAATAATTTGTACATTACACAGTGAATGGATGGATCATCATCAACGCCGCTGAATGGAGAATAAAATACAAAAAATCTATAAAATACGTGACTTTTTTCCTTTTAACGACATCAACGTTTTTAAAGTTAATTTAAATATTGTTTGAAAAAGTAAAAACTGAAAATAAAAAGTTGTTTTTGTTTTGACATTTTCAACAAAGGAAAAAAGTATTCAAAACGTAATAAAAAACGCTGTAAAATTGGAAAATATGTGAAAAGAAACGTGTTGCAACTGGATGTTTAATAGACGTTTGTGTTATATCCTTTTGTTTTTAATCTTTTAAGTTGAGACATCTTTTTGCTTTTTTTTTTGCATTTTCCTTTGTTTTTGTTAACTCAGAGCGTTTGAGTTAATATTTTAAAAATTATCTATTGTCTTAGAAACGTTTTGTATTTTTAAAACGTTTTAATTCTTCTAAACACACGCAACAGCTGTTGTTGGAATGCGGTTAATTAATGAGATAACAAATGGTTTCAAGGTTAGTTAGAGACTAAAGCAACAAATTAAGGACTCATGTTTTATTTTTTTCTTTTTTGCTTTCAACAACTAGGCGTGAACAGTTTTAATTCTGACAGAAAAAAGGGAAATTTTAAAATGTTCCTTTAAAAGTAACATGTCAAGATTTTTCCACAGGAGGGGGCTTAGGAGAAGGTCAAAGCATCAAAAGTGTGACAAAGCAATTTTGAAATGTCCAGCTGAGAAAGAACAAATGTGATGTTCATTATGTTTTGTTGAAAGTAGATTTTAGATTTTTTTTTTGCGGAAGATACTTCCTTCGGGAAGAAACGTGTCTCGATAGCAATACTTCTAAGCAATACGAAAGCGATTCTTCTAGATGATAAACTAGCAATATTGCCAGATAACCACTTATAAGCAAATAGGAAGATATCGCCAAAATATCATAAGGATGATAAAAAGAAGATTTTGCATTTCAAAAAGGAGAACGTAACAAGAAGCTGGGTTTTACTCACATGTGGCTAGACACAACCCATGGATATCTACTATTAAGCAAAAGAAGAGAGTGGACTATGCCAAACAGTTTGAAACTATTAAATTTACTTTCGTACCTGATCCCAGAAATCGCATTGCCCATTTTCAAACTGGCATAGTCCACTCTCTTCTTTTGCTTAATAGTAGATATCCATGGGTTGTGTCTAGCCACATGTGAGTAAAACCCAGCTTCATGTTACGTTCTCCGAATAGTTTTTGGGTTTACATCTTTACCAAAATCTTGTTTTACCTCTGCGGCAACCTGAGAAGATGTTTTTTTGGATCACCTCTTACTTTTCGTACGATTTGTGCACGTTCTCTCTCAGTTAGTTTGCGATGACGACCACAGCGACTTGAATTTTCAAAGTTTGTTTCGCTTTTGAACCGATTTACAATGGTCCGTATGGTAAAATGGCTACGATCCATTAATTCTCTGCTCTCAGCAAACGATTTGCCTTGGTTATGCAAACGTAAAATTATTTACCGCTGAGATTCAGTCGTTTCACATTGTTTAAGACACATTTTTAAAAGATAACAAACAAAATTAGTATTTTCTAAACTTCTTGCAACTTTTCAGTTACTATATTGAATAAAAGATGTAAATTTGTTGCCAAATTATTAAAATTTAAATAAAGAAATAGACGCCTAAAAAAGTGTGCCTATACTTTTGTCCATTGTATTTTAGAACTTTTTGTACTTTTTATCGGCCAACGGACTAACTCATCTTTCTACACGAAAAAAACTGCTATTGTCTTAAAATATACAGAAGCCTGTAATAGATTAATAGTAATTTTAATATAAAAAATATTCATTCTGCTTTTAATACAATCTTTTAATGCTATATGACTGTTGTGCCTATACTTAAGTCCATCACTGTATATTAGAGCGACTCACCAAAAAAAGTGCTCGATGTACCCTCCTAAAAATGAACCTTGGACTTTTTTAAGATGACATTTTAAATATTTCGGCTCCAGGGTTGACCTCTCGTGAGCTGGACCAGTTTGAAAAAGGGTATATTTTTGCATGTTTTGTTACTTTAAGAATCTGTTTCCTTACCAACATATACAAGTTAGGTATCGTAAGAAAGTTTTTTTTAAGGCGCGTCCAACTGTATATAAAATTTGTCCAAGGACGATCATTCATGTCCTTTTTTTTAAGGATTTTCTGTAAAAAAAACGGTTTTTGAATTTTTTGTTTGGGGTTGTTTGTAATAAAAGCGCCAAATTAACATATTTTAATCTTTAGTCGATTTAATTAAATACGTGTCTCAGCTTTTTTTGAAATTCGTGCTAGTTCGCGTTTTGACAAAAATGCAAAGGGGAGGTAACCCTTCGTTTAAAATAGGGAAATATGGGTATCAAATTTTATCTTTTGCCAAGTATATCATCTTTGTATGTAAATAATTTATGGCGATTTCTTTTCTGAGAAAAATATGTTACAGTATATACATGTTACATTTTCTAATGTTACCTATAATCACTGGAAGTGTTACATGTTGTGCAATTTCAATAGAACACAATTAGCTGCTTTTATTTACAACTATTACATTTTAATCATTAATGTACTTTATGAGCGATTTTTAAAGCTTATTGAGCGGTTTCTGCACGCTGTTATGGCTTGGAACCAAATATTGACATCACTAATGCTTTAGAAAAATTTAAACGATTATAATATAAATAGACTTTTTTTGATTTTAATGTGTAAATATTTTTATATTTTGTTTTAAAACAATTTTTTTTACAAAATTATGAGCGGTATGAATTATGACAAACAAAATAAAAAATTTGTTGTACAAACAAAGTAGTAAGTACCAAAGATGTAGAACAGGGCAGTATGAACACCTTAAGTAAAAGTAAGGGTAAGATATGCAACATGGTTTGCACGTTTTTCATCAACATATTCACAAAAGAACTTGAAAATTTTTCTCACAGTTGTATTTTTTGTACAAACGAACACAAAAATGTAGAACATGTAACATTAATGCAACATTTTTCTCAGAAAAGAAATCGCCATTAGATTTGTGCAAATTAGATGCATTTTACACGGTGCTCTGGAATATATATATATGTAAATGCAATTTTGTTGTAACTCTAATATGATAGCGGATTTAGTTTCTAGATCATGTATGGATGAAAATAGGACTAAAGAAAGAAAAAAGAAATGATCCACGACCTCAATTTTTTTTTTTTAATTTGCGGAAAAAATATGCCGCCAAAAAGTCGTGAATCATTTCTTTTTTTCTTTCTTATTAATTATTTGATATATCAAATAATTAAAAATTAGGGTGATCGATTATTCGAAATTTTTCAGAAACCGGTTTTCGAATATTTTGACTATATAAATCAGACCAGGCAAAACAGTTAAGAAAGCGTTCTTCCTTTGTTTGTCAACCGAACCTCTATGGGGAGAAAAAAGGGAAAATATGAGAAACTAAATTTCTTTTTTTTTTTTTTACTTTTCTGTGCTTCATGTGATAAATTTTAAATTTTCTATAATATAGAACTTAGAAACATAATATTATAGGTGTAGGATCCTGAGTGAGTGATAACCTATAAGATACAAAATGCTGGTATTTTTTGTTTTTCATCTGGAACTTTTCGTTAATATTCGACCTATAAAGATAAAATTATACATTAAAGTGGGTGAATAAGAACATGTAACGGGTGCTTTTTGTTACTTTTTCGTTCTACATCTGGTACTTTGATTAATTTTCGTTAGTATTAGACATAGAAACATTACATTTAAAGTGCACCGTCCTGAGTGGATAACAATATGTAAAGGAGTCTTTTTGACACTTTTTTGTTTTTCAATTGGTATTTTTTATACTGAACTTACAAAATTAAATTAACTCACGTAGAAGATAAAATATGAACCGGAGGCTGGTCCCCCGCCAAATCGATCCACTCTGAAGGAAAAAATAAATGCTCGAAACAAATAAATTCATATTTACATACTTAGATGAATTATGTTTTCTTCATATTTACAAAAAAAAATTATGGTCGAATTTTGACCATAAGGCGAACACTAGTAATTATAAATAATTAAAATTTTTTCCTGTCTATATTTTGTATTTTTTTTTTAAACTATAAAAGAAAGAAAATAAAAAATTACTTTGATTATTTTCTTCTAGATGACAATTTTGGGATATTGCTAAATTATTGCCTTAGATGATATCTTCCATTTGTTTGCAGGGAAGTCTTTCACACTAACTTTTTTCGCAAGTACAACAACAACACTACAAAAGTAGTAAAAACCGCTTTTAAACTGAGCAAAATTAAAAAAATATTTTACAATTTTAAAGTGTTCTAGGTATGTATGTACATATATGCTCTATATGTGCTATAGCAATACATACTAATAAACTTTCGTCAAGTTCTTTCGCTTTAGAAAATAAGATTTTCTTAAGTTGCTTTTACATATGTACATACATACATATATCAATTCTAGACTTAATTTATTATTTGCTGAAAATACAGTTGTTTTCCATTTCGAAATGCTTAATGAACGCCAAATTCCGGTGAGGCTATTTAAATGATTTTCCTTATACCTACCTTAAATATTGGGTTATTTGATGAACTTCGAATTTTAATTCTAAAATTTATTCACTATCCAATAATACCTACTTTAAGTTAATTTGTTGGTGCCTCTATAACTATTCTAACCACAATTTGGCATTACTTCCGCTAAAAAATTATGGTTTAATGTTTTTTGTATTTATTTGTACCTATTTATCAATACAACTCATCGGTAATTTCAATAGTATTACAACACTTACAATTGTCGTTTTTGCTGCTGTTGTCGTTTTCGATACTATGTATTTTTCTATTTCATTTCTTTTTTTCCCCATCTTGTACACAACACTAAACAAAACGCCATATGTCACATATGTTTTGACATTAATTTATGTAGACGCCATTTACTCTGTTACAGAGACCCAAAAGATACATAGACAGAGTTTTTTTTCTGGCATAAGTATAAAAATAACGGCAACGTCTAATGCCAGCAGCATTTAATACAATGGCAGCGATACAACTACGAACTGCAGATGACTGGATGTTGACGTGCAGTGTTGCCAGAAAGCTTTTAATTCAACTTCCCAATATGTTTAATTCCCTCAATTCCCCATTTTAAAATGTAAACCCTTCTTTTATTAATTTTTTTAAAAACCTACTCGTTTACAATTCAAATTTTAAATTAAATTTATCAAGTTCTAATTTTAAAAATTAAAATTATTTAATTTAAATTCTGACAATGTCGATTCTTGATATAGGTAAATAAAAGTGATCATAGATTGTTGTCATGTCCGTTCTATAGCATTTTGTTTCCTTAGAGAACCGAATTTGTCCTGTTTGTTTGCTAGTTTTTTATACACTTCACTTTACTTCAATTTTTTTTTAATACTTTAAATATAATATGGTTTTTATGTTTATGAAAAAAAGGCGATATACATATTTTTATTGAACGCGTCTTTTTATTATTATTAATTAATATTAAATTAATACATTAAGACTAACCTTTATTCAAAATGATTGCGACTTACGGAAGGTTAAAATGTTGTTCAAAACTTAAGCAATTAAACGAAAAAAAGGACTTTAGGTTTTAGAAAAATAAAATCAAAATCTTAAAATATCTTTTCACATATTTTGTTTATGTCAAATTCCTTGGATTTTCGGAAATAAATATTTTATTTTTGGAAATAATATAACAGAATTTTTTGAATATTCTATATACATATATATTGATCCTAAAAGCAACATAGGACCTACATTTTGGAACAATTTCCAAATCCCTCCCTACGCAAATTTGTTTCTTAATTAATGTTGAAATCCCTACTTCGGAGACATATCTGGCAACACGGTTGACGTAGGCACTTACACGCACAGATACATTCAATACATTATTGCACACTATTCATTTTTCTTCTTGTTGTTGCGGCTTTAATGGACTCTTGTACTCGTTCGTACTTATAGTCGTTTTTTTACCTTCGTCCATTACTTAAATGTTAGCACAAACATTCATTCATACACACTTTATACACGATTGAATTATCACTATACGAATGTAGGTATACGCCAGGGCTGCAAATTATAATGCAATCGTACTTTTTTCATGAACATTTTCGGCATTTTTAACACCGTGGTACTACCGCGAATTACTTGATTAAATTTTAAAGTGAAAGTTCTTATCAATTTCTGGGGGAAGGTTGCTCTTCCATCTCCAATATACCTTATTCTTTTAGCTTATTCATAGACTGTATTTTTCCAACTTCCATATATGCAGATATTCATCGCTATCGCAAACAACTACTCCCATGAAAATATTCCCAAATTTTTTTATTTCGTATTGTGAATGATTCCCATAAAAAATTTTTTGGGAATGAATTCCCAAACTTAAAAAATTTGGCATCGCCAATGTTTACTCCCGCGAATTTTTTTTCTAAATAAATTCCCAACAAGTGTTGATGTGAACGAGAAGGGAACATGTAAATTTTAATTTGTATTCTAAAGTAGGACTAAATTAAATTACTTTTTCATTTTATTGAAGGAGTGTACATAAAGAAAGAGAATATAAACACTATTCATTATTTATTTTATTATATTTTTACTAGTATTTTATTTTGTATATTTTTCTTTCACAATACAAGCACTGACAATTTACTCACAATAGAGACTTTTGTTTACAAACCACTGACAAATAATTCACAATAGAAATTTTTACTCCCAAAATATTTGCGATACCGATTTGTTGGGGATGGGAATTTAGGTTTGATCCCATATATCATATTCCCATAACATTCGCGGTAGGGGTGAGTGTGTTTGTCTTTGCACTGCCTAGTTTCTGTAGAATAAAGATTCCGCATGTTTATTTTGGGCCACTTTGAATAAGTCTAGATTTTTCAGTAACCACCAAGACGAATTTATGCAAGTAAAGGGATTTTAATACTATAGTTTGTACTTGTTGAATTTTTAAATTAAGGTTTTATGTTTGCTGTAACTCAAATTTTATTTTACTTTTATGTTTTTTCATTCATAAATTGTAAATTTCTTTAACGAATAAATTCAATTCATTTCTTTATTTATAAATATTTAATCGTTTTGTTTATTAAACGACATAATTCGTAGGTAGTAAGAAGAATTATATCATCTACTGTACAGATAATTTCGTGACACTTCCAAATTTTAATTAATTAATACAATTTTGTTTTACCTTTAAATATTTTTATCAAAGTTATTTTCGGGAATACAAAGTTTATCCTTAATACCATTTCCGTATGACGGGCTAAATTCCTAGCTTTTTATATTTGATAAATACACTGATTTATTGTTGAGGGAAAGCTAGCTTCTATGCGCATTTCGCCTGTTGCTTAGGCCAGCTCATCAGGAAACCTTTTCCAAAGATTTTAGAAAAGCCAAAAATATTAAACAAATAAAACCCTAAAGCGAATAAGAGTTATAAACACTCTAAGTCTTACTTGTAACAATATCAAAGCTTAAACAAAACACCACCAATAAACAGTGAGTTTATCTTTTCTTACATCCCCCTTCAATTGGTTGGGTTCTTTCCGACTCGAATTGTAGTTGTAAGTGGGTTAAAAGAAAAAACCAATTTGCCAATTCAGTTTTATGCACTGGCACATGCAATTATCAAAGTTATTTTCGGGAATACAAAGTTTATCATTAATACGATTTCCGTATGATATTTTTATTAACAAAAATAAACAAACCGAAAAAATGTAACATAAAGGTTTAATGCGGAATTGAGAAAGAAAACTGTTTTTATTATTGTTTTGGTAATACTTATGTATTCTTTTAATTGTGTGTTTTTATTTATTTATTTTTAAGATAAATGTCTTTTTTTTAATTTTAGTTATACAGCTGTTTTGCTCTTGTTTAAGGAACAATAACAGAGCAAATTGTAAATTAAGTGCAATTTAAATATATTTTGAAGTATAACGATTTCCGGGGTTAATTCTGGCAGTCGTGATCAAATACTTTTTCAATTCAAAAGCAATTTTATTTCTAATTCTATCAGTAGATACCTACTGAACAAATCGAAGTCATGGCACTTAAAAAATAGTTTTGATTCGTTTAGTATAGACTGTAAGAATCCGAAATAAAATTTCTTTCAAATCGAAAAAGTATTCGATAACGACTGCCAGAATTAGCCCCCATGGTTTAGGCCACACATTTGTAATATAAAGCGCTAGTAGATGTAATAGAATTAAAAAAACAGTCGTTTTCCTAATAAATAATTAGGCTGTTCCCGGACAGGTATATGTATACAAAAATGAGGCAACAAATTTTTTCCACATTCGTCCGCAAACGTTTGAACGTGTTTTATCTTAACCCTACAAAATATTAAGCACAAAAAACTCATTTCGCTCTAAAAAATTAAAAAAATGGTACAGCGTCGTAAAAGAACGTGCTGTTTTAAAAATTGGTAGATACTAAATTAAAAAAAGCCATTTTCCATCCCTGGTATCCATACCATGAAATTTTTTTTCGTTATTCTTGTTTTTGCTGAAGTTTATTTTACCCAGCAACTATGGAAGTTGGAGTACTAAAAAGGACTAAACAAAAAGAAAATAAACCTAAAGAATTTTTGCACATCATCATGCTGCAACTAAACCAGACAGCCATCCACATTCATCCATCGTTTATTTGTAGTAAAGTGTATTGTATGTGAAAATATGAAACATTCCTTTGTTGCAAAATTTTCCCCATAGTTATTGTTGTTTTTGTAGTTGTTGCATTTTGATCTTGATATCACAGTGTGGGTAGGACGTACATATGTATATCGGTAACGTGTTGGAGTTTCTATTTCTAGTGTTTGGCTAAAGAATCGTACATATTTTTTTTGTCTGTTTTAATCGTTTTAGTTAATTATTGCTGTGTTGATTGTGTTATTTTGGGGGAAGTTTTCTTGTAAACAACTCTCGACAACTTCTCTTGTTTTATTTACATTCAGTGAGAGTTAATATATTTCAAATGCTGCCACTGTTTTTTTTTTGGTTGTTTTCTAATCGAGTAAGGGTTGGCAATTATTATTATTATTAGCGTGGAAATGTATAGAAATGCATTATTTATTGTAAAAACTTAATAACTAAGCAACTGTCAATTTATAGAATCAAATATTAAACTGAAAGCAAATTTGGCAGTTAAAACAAAATTTATATTTAGGTATTTATATGTAGGTACATACAGCTGCGATCAAAATAATATATTATCACACTAATCTAAAGTTTAAATAATTAAAACAACGCCTATTAATTTATAGAAAAACTGTCCTTCTGCTATTGTTGGTATTATTGCAGATCCTCCCATTTTTTACGTCTGTCACACTATCACACTGATTTAATTATTAACGAACCACTATTTATACTATTTTTCTGGTGTGTTAGGGGTTGTCTTGTTGTGGCAATGGTGTGGCGGCAGTTCATTAGAGAAATATGATAAAATAACTTTATAAAGGAATTTTTAATCCAATCTATGGGGCCCACATCTCGATATGCAAAAAAACTTCATACCATGATACTACAATGGATATGTTTTATGGTTTTTGTTGTATACCGTGGGTTGAATTCATTGTTATGTGGTCTTCGGACAAAAGATCTAGAACCCTTTTCACCAAAAAGGAATTTTTTTTATTCATCTGTCCATAGCACGTTTCCATTATTCTTATCTTTCTTACATCGCAAAATAGGCACTTCATTTATTTTTCTTATATACATTTTTTTTTTTTTTTGTAACTGGTGCTATTATTTTGACCGGCACAGTACATACACAAGTAGGAGGTTATAGGAAATTTAAAAATAAAACGTTATCTTTGCAAAGATTTTAAAATTTTTTACAAAAAAATTAAATTTTCTTTAAAATCAATCTAAAGTTCGATAAAATTTAAAACATATTTTTATTATACCAAAATTTTCCAATTTTTTCTTTAAACCAAAACAAAATAGTATCTATGTATTGATTTTTTTAAGATTTGCCAGAAATCATAAAGAGTTTTATTGATCGGCACAATACATACATAAGTAGCAGTTTGTAGGAAATTTAAAAATAAAACGTTATCTTGGCAAGGATTTTTACAATAAAATTAAATTTTTAATATTTTTAATTAGGCTTAAGTTCATGAAATTTAATTTTCATTAAATTATTCTTATGAAGAAAGGAATTTTACAACATGAAAATTAATTAAAATTGTTATTGATAATCTTTCATTCTTGACGTGGCTCGGGCTCGAACCCTGGCCGGCAGGTTACCATGACATGTTTCGATCGCAACCACTCGACGTCAGCAGTCGTCCATGGCTGCGAGTGTAAGACGGCAAATCCATCTGAGGAGATCGAGTGGTTGCGATAGAAACATGTCATGGTAACCTGCCGGCCAGGGTTCGAGCCCGAGCCATTTATTGTTGCAACATGTTTAGAAAGGAAAACGACAACTTCTCACATTTTTGCATATATTTTTAGAATGGAACAAAAACCCGCATGAATGGTAGCATATATGCAGGGGTATGCTGGAAATCGCAAACGCAAAACGCAAGAATTTTAAAAGTCGTTTTTTAGTAAGATTTCTGTAATAAAAGAATTTTATGACAATTATTATACAAACATTTCTCTATTAAACTGAATTTTATAACAAAAATTATAAAAATTTGATAAAAAGTGTATTATAAACAGCCTCCAAGTTCTTGCGTTTTGCGTTTGCGATTTCCAGCACACCCCCCATGGAACATTATTGTCAGAAAAGAAAACACCATTAAATATTAAAAATTCAACATTTTGTGTAAAACAAACAATCTGGCAACTCTTGTAGTTCTCGTGTTTTAGTTTACTCTCGATTTGCTATTTAACACTTTTTTAAATGTTCAGTTTACATAAGCTCTTTTCATGTTAAATTCAAAAGTCTGTGTTTAGTAAACTCATAATACTCAACTAAGGCATTATTAAAAATACCAGAGATTGTGTGTTTGTTTTGTTTGTTTTTGTGTTAGTTTTGTATGTTTTTTCTTATTTCTTTTGTAAATTTTTTTGGGGGTATTGAGTATAGACCTTGCGCACTCAGACGTCATACATAAACTCGACTCGTACGCGTGACGTTATATACTTTTTCGGTTCTGCATTTCGGTTTAAATATTTATTATACTTATTAATTAATTAATAAAAAATATTTATAAATTATTTACATACTTTAAATAATACAAATTTGTTTGTTAATTTATTGAATTTATAAAAAATGGAAAATTTAAGTTTTTTATACCTACAAAAGTGTACATACCTACCTACAACCTACGTATTTATTTTTTTTAGTTAACAACTGCTATCCGGTTCCTTTTATTGGCAGTTTTTTAAATTAAACGACCTTAATTCTTTATTAAACATTAACAAAAACAACTAAAAAGTTGAAAGATTTAAAAATGATATAGATTTTGTTTTAATTTTTATTAGTTTTATTTCATATCTGTGTGCCATTAATAAAGAAAAAACAGCAACAACAACTTCCACAATCAACAAAAAAACAGATAGCCAACATTTTGTGGTTAATGGCTGTAGTGTGGAACTAAAAAAAATCAACAAAAAGTGTGAGTGAACGTTAAACACTCTTGTGTGTGTGTGTGTGTGTATTTCAATGCATGAGAGGTTTGTCAGTCAGTGTAGAACAGTGGCGGCACAAGACTTCTTTTTAAGTGCTTTTTGTTATATTTTTTGCGTTACCGGCTTATTTTAATTAAACTATTAAAAAACTGTATAACTTATAACAAATCTTAGTAGCAAAATTAACGTTGTTTTAAATTAAATAAAGAAAACAGTGCCTTTTTAAATAACAAACAAAAATATTTAACAAAAGTCGTTTAAACTCTAAAAGTTTTAATTGAATTATCACTTCTTTGCACCACCAGGATTATTTTTTACTGCCTATGCTGGGAAAAATCAATGTCTGTAGATATTTTTTTAAATAAATTTGCAGTTCTTTTTATTAAAAACTTAAGTTTTTAACTAAAATTTTTAAAGTAAGTAAACAATTTTATTTCTAATTTAGAGTTTTTTGTAAAAATATGTTGCGTTAATTAATTTGTACTATAATAAAGTTTTTTAGCTTTAAATGCTACGATATTTAAAGTTTCATACCTACACAAATAAAAAAAAAACGAATAATTAAGAGTAGCTAGGGTTAAGAAGGAAATTGTATAACAATACTTACGGCCAATTTCACAAAGTCCAGTTATAACTAACTATTATTTAAACTTCCAGTTAACAATATGCTTTTGACAGTTATAAGTGATAGTTGATTATTGGGCGACCAACGTAACTAGTAACAATATACTTATCCGTTCTAGAGCTTTTTATAAATATTTGCCATCGATTGCCATCGATTTTTTTAAGGCATATCTTAGTCAAAAGAACATTAGGCGTCTTTTAACCATTTGGTTTTAACCTAACTCTTTGCATCATTTCAGTGGAGTAACAGCAAAAATTATTTTAAAATTTATAATTTTATTACATTTGTACATTTAACTTAAAGTCTAGTCCCGCACAGCAATGGAGCTTATCTGCACATAAGGGGCTGTCTTTGGATGTTTCTGTTTCTTACATTTAGAAGTAGGGCGTTCGATAGATTGTGGAAGAGGCTCATCAGGCGTAAGCCGTTATCAATGCGCAAACAAAAGGCAAACTAGGCACCAATAATATTGGTAATACTTTTTGACATTTTTTACAAAGTAAAGAAAACAGCACGTTACTTTGTATCGAACCAGTATCAAAAACGCATTAATGCAAAATGTTTTGTAGCACACCCACAATATGCATCAGCCCATTTTGTGATGCGGATTTAAAAAAGACTCTAATATTTTTGTCAGCGTTTTTTTATATATGAAGTTTATTATGCCAAAAATTTTAGCTGAATACTCCATGTTAGAGTTATGCCAGATAATACTTTTACGAACGCGTTGCGCATCAGTTGCAGCGTAGTGGTGCATTTCCGAACTTTCCCTAAATAAAAATTTCGACGCCAAATAATTTATTTTCAGTGGTTTTGCTGTTAAAGGAGTAACTAAGAATCAAACTTAAAAATTAACGGGAGCCACCGCTTGTATTTCTATAAAAAAAATTAAGGAATAAATAAACAGTTTTTAGCAAAAGCATTTTCTATAACCAATTTTTTAAACCAGTAAAGGCATATTTAACCAAGTTCAGTTAAATTTTTAAACGAGTACCCGTTCGTATACAAAAACGTTTTGTTTACTTTACACGAGTAACCACTTGAATTTTATATAATTTGTAAAGAATTTTTACCAATTAAGTTTATTATTTTTTTAATGTGTATTTATACATAGTTGGATAATTTAATTTAGAAAATTACATTGTATAACTGATTGTATTCTGTTAAATAGTTTGAAGTTTAACAGTTAGTATTAGACTTTTACAAATACATTTTCATGCCACAATTTTTTTAAATTAAAGATTAATTATTTCCTTGGTAACTAAACAGTGTAATTTTTCCTTTCTTTTTATTGTTGAGAGTATAACAGTTAGTATAAGAGTATTACAGTTGGTATAAAAGTTTAAGAGCTGGATTTTTTTGCAAACTATAATAAAAGTGTATTTTTGATATCCGTTAATATTTTTTTGGTAGTGATGCAGTTTTAAAAACTTTATATTTTTTTTTTTTGTAAAATAACAGTGTACACCTGGGAGCATAACAATTTGTATAAAAGCTTGTCTTGTTTTTTTTTTATTAGTAATTCAAAAATTTGCTTTAAAATCTTGACTTTTCTTGTTATTTTTTGGTACAACAGTTTTTTTAACAAGTCTTAAGGGTCAAATACACCACACAAACGGTTACACAAACCTATGAAAAAATGTTTGTGTAAATAGTAAAAATTATTAATATTCACCCAAACATCATGTTGTTGTTGTAAAACTGTTTGTGCCATTTGTCTATTAAAAAAAAACAATTTCAGGCGAAAAATTCCTCTTAGAATTTTAAACCGAAAATTTACTGTCTGTTTTTCAAACTAAAACAAAAATTTTCGTTGAAAAATGTATGTACAAACAACAAAAATTCGAGTTTTTTATTGTCGTTCCAATATGAAATAAAATTTTTGTTTTATTTTGAAAAATTTTTTATGATTTTGTTTCAATTCCGAAATTTTTTAAAATGTCAAGATTTTTTATGTTTTATAGGTATAACAATTTTTTTTTTTTGGTAATTTAAAAATCAACTATTTTCTTTGATTTTTTTTAATATTCCAAACAAGTAACCACATTCTGAAGACTCTAACTTTAAAACGAACGAAAAAAATCTAAAATTTATGAGTTTGAGTGGGAGAAACGCGAAATTATGGTTGATTTAAAAATGGGAACATATTGTTGTTTTCTTTTCTGTTCTATTAACAATGAAATAACAAAAAAAAGTAGAAATAGAAAAAATTGAGGTTTTACAAGAAACCAACAAATACAAGAATTTTGTTTTTTTTTTGTTTGTTTTAAATAAGCGTTAAAAAGGGCGCGCTTGTAAAACTTTTTCATGACAGCAAAGAAACATTTCAAACATGCAATCGGGTCAAAGTATATAAGTATCTTTGGGATAGATAGATGGCTAAAAAAGCATGATGGTTTTCTTTTATTCTATGCCTTTTTTTCTTATACATACATATGTACATACATATTTTGAAGATTGAAATGTCTTAACAAAATTTAGTACATGAGGAAGACAAAGAACGAAATCAACAAAATTGAATGATGAAAAAGTCTAAACGAATTTTTTAAACAACAGATTAAATGGTCTGATTGTCTGTTTGAATGACTGACTCACTTTCTGATGGATATTTTTTGAGAGTTTTTTCTGTCGTTTTTTTTGCGTTCTTTTTTGCTTTTGTATGGTACACAATACAATTTCATAGTAATTAAAAGCAATTAAAAAGTACACAAAAAAACGTTCTATATTCTAACAAAAAGTTTAAGTCAATATAAACATACGGGGTTTTCGGTTTCAAATTAATACACTTAAGAAATAGTAAAGAGGGGTGAAAAAAAGATTGGATTAAGAATTCAAATTTTGATGTTTTCTAAAATTTCTCTTTAAAGTGCTTTTCTTTTCATATCACAAACTTTATTGGGATAGAATTAAAAACAAAAGTTCTAATATGAAATAAAAAATTTTTCATCAAAAATGAAAAATCTTTAAAATTATTTACAAAACTTCCTTTTAAAATTTCCTTAAAAACTTAAAAATTCAAACAAACTTCTAAAAAATTTTACTTAAAAATTAATAAAATATTTTTTTTTTTTCGTTAACAAAAAATATTTACAATTTTCTAACAAGGCGAATTCATAAAGGTGACCGCATCATGAGATAGCATTATGCTAGCTATCCCTTTCTTTTAAAAAATACTATGTATTTTGTTTTTGGAAAAAATTAGAGTGAATGTCAAAATTATTGGTTGAAAATATAAAAGGAATTTGTTTGTTTATTAAATACTTATACAAAATTGCTTTAAAAGATAAATCTTTTTCCTGCATTGCAAATTTATTGTGGCTCCACGTATTCCTTACGCCTTTTAGAATCCTCTTGTTTATATTTTTGTTCACTTTTTTTTGTTTTATTAAATTTAAATTTATTTTTTTTTCTTGATTTAGATTTTAAATTTTAACAAATATTTTCACAAAATGTAAATAACGCTTGACATTTAGTATACACAAAAGGAAATAAACAATAAACAGATGACTCGAAAATATCACCTTTATGAATTCGCCTTGATTTTCTAATCCATAACAATTAGGGTTACCAACTTTTTTTGTTGCAATTAAAGTACATTGATTATTTAAGGTTAAGAAAAAAAAGTACACAGCATAAATATAAAGTACAATTAATTTCTTTTTATTGTTATATTTAAAAACGTTTCTTTTTATTGCTTTTCGCAAAGTTTATCAATCAATTACACTGTGCTAGAATTTGCCACTTTTTTTTAAACAAGCCGGACAACTGGCGCTTGAACCTAATTCGGGTACGCTGAATCCAATACCAGTTCAAAAACGGTTCAGTTTATTGAAATTACTAAAAAAAAACGAAAATCTGCAACAAAATTTCCTTTTAAAGTTAAATTTTATTCTAACATGCGCAGTCGTTTTAGAAACATAACTTTTTTTTTTGGCAACAAAAATAATAATTTCGAAATTTTTGTTTGCTAAAAATCTATAAAAAATTATAGCTATGCTTCTAATTTTTTCCAGACATATAAAAAAGAAACAAAACAATCTATAAATGATTAAAACCTGTTAACAACTTTTGATTTTATTGACAAAAGTCGGAAAATTTTAATTAATTTCAAAATTTCAAACAACGCAATATTTGCATGGTAACCGCCTTAAGAAGTGGTGATAAGGGACAAGTATGTCTCGAGAAATTATTAAGGCGACTCCTTGGCTGTTATGGTACGTTTTCTTTAATATACTTCTAGTCTTTATTAATCATTTTGTATGGGAGCCCCCTTAAGGAATGGAAATCTTGAAGTTTTGTTCTAAATGTTAGTTAAACGAGTCACTTTTGTGCTCGCGATCTAAAAGCAGGCAGTAATTTAAAAGAGTTTTGCACTCGTTTTTTAAAAACAGGCAGTTATTGTACTCAAACAAAACAAACAAGTGAAATAGTGCTGTCAGATTATTTTTTTTCGAAAAATCGTCCTGCCAATATAAAAAACATCAACAAATGGCCCTGACTAATATCAATTAGTTGTTCTTTATATATATATTTATTCCTTTTATTCCTAGGAGGAACATAGGGCCATAGTTGTTCTTTAGTTTTTCTAAAAAAAAAATTTTACAATAAGTATTATAATTTTATGACTAATAAAACCCTGACTAATTTAACCTGAATCTATTTTGAATTCTAGATAAATCTAATCATGCGAAATAAAGTATTTCCGCGTACTTTATTTTTCTCATAAAGTATAGAGTACAATTAGACGGCATTTACATCTATGCAATTAACGCCGAGTTTTTTTTCTATTTTCTTTTAAAGTAGTTGCTACGAAACTTTTTTCACATTTACATTTACATTTTATTCAAGCATTTTTTCAACTTTTTCAACCCCGTTTTCTTCCCTAGACCTCTTGCTAACAAACAAAAAGTTGCATGTGAAAGTTGCGGCAAGTTGCGGCGTTAATTGCATAATGTAAATGCCGTCTTACTCGAAATCACATACAATACTTTATTATAAAGTACGGTTGGCAAGCCTAATAACAATAGTCACTGATTTTTATTCAAAATTTGTCATTAATTTTTTTTTGTCTTAAAATTTTGTTCTTTTTCTTAAATCTTTTGCAATTTCTATTATGTATATTTTTATTAAATTTTTATAATTAACAAAATTATTTAGTATTGTGGTTATTTTGTTGAACTATTTATGGTTTTTAATCCAAATTTTTAATATTTTTAATTAGGCTTAAGTTCATGAAATTTAATTTTTATTAAATTATTTTTATGAAGAAAGGAATTTTACAACATGAAAAATTATCAATAACAATTTTTATTGATTTTCATGTTGTAAAATTCCTTTCTTCATAAAAATAATTTAATAAAAATTAAATTTCATGAACTTAAGCCTAATTAAAAATATTAAAAATTTGAATTAACAAAATTTTTAAAAATTTCTTTAACTTTTTAGCAAAAACTTTATTACATTTTAATTAAATTTTTATTAAAATTACGGTTCATATCTAGAAGCACCCTCAAACTAGAGGCCTTAAATAAAGGTAAATTTTAGAATGTAAACAAACCACCGCATTAAGGAAAGAGTTGCCATCAATGTGCATAATTTATGAATTGACATTTAAAAAAATCGCTAAATTTATACGCCTGTATTCATAAAATGAAATGATTAAAAATTTAAAGAAGCCATACAAATGAGAGTTAATAAGGAAAAACTTAAACAAATTATGGCATAAAACTTTACATTGGCCACTTGCTTAAAACAATCAATTACTTTGCAGGTTAAATTTTGTTTTTATTTTAATAATTTTAGCGAAACCTCAAAGGTTTGCTCTATACTCAATTTTGTTCACCATTATCAGATAAGTAAATAGGTATCTAGTTAGATAAATTAATTTTACTCCATTTTTTTAACATTATTCAAGAATTTACTATTTTTTCTTTATGAGTGTTTAAAAGAAGACATGTGTTTGTTATTATTATTTTTTCTTGTTATTGTTTACATTGTAAGACCATTTAAATATAAAAATGTTTAATGACTGCAGTAGCAGCAACAATCCAGCAATAGTAGAAGTAGATGGAAGAGAAATATAACTTATTCGGCAAATATTTAAAGTACGTGATCCAGCACATTAATGAGAATTCCAATTTCCAACATAAAGATCTGTTTAAAAGGAAATTTATGCAATAACACAACAACAACAAAATTCCTGTAGTTGGCAGAAAAAACCAGCAAACAAACACAGACAGTAGACTGAAAAAAATAACTTTAGTAAAGTGTTACTAAACCAAGAAGGCGTTATAAAATCACTACACACAGAAGAAAAAGGAAATATGAAAAATAAAAACAAAAACTGTTTGTTTTTCTTTTTTACAGGAAATCAAAATGCAAAAGAAATATTATTATGTATTAGTTTTTATTAAGAAAAATCAAGTAAAGCAAAAATTAATATTTTTTTATTGGTTATTTTCCTACGAAAAGTAAACAAATAAACCATATTTTGCAATTTAAATTCAAGAATTTGAATACCAAAGAACAAAAACTAAAAATTTTAAATTAAAAAAAGAAAAAAAAAAAAAAAATCAAAATGAACTTTTGATTGAGATTAAACTTATGAAAATATTGATAGAATTTTAACAAAAATGCAAAAATATGTACCTATAAGTTAAATACTTTATTTCCGACATTTGTATAAAATTTACACGGTGTGTCAATGTACCCCTTTCCTTGTCGAATCTACTTTGTACAACTATTATAGAAGTCGTTCTAAAAATCCTTTTTGAAGAAGGCAGAGTAAAATTTCATTAATAATTCGTTTGTATATGTTTTTAAAGGCCTGCAAAGTTTATGCACTTGCAATTTTTACCGTTGCGTTACGCTAAATTCTCTCAAATTTTCGTAAACCTTGCTTTAAAAATATGGCAAGACCATCCATTAAACAAATTTATTTTATTCACTTATGTAAACCATTTAAAAAATTTAAATACTTAGTAATCTTTACAATCACTTCACGAATTAAAACTCAATAAGTCACTAAATTATTAAATTGAATGCATAGGTACTTTTTCTAACTGAGCAACACTGCTTGCCATAGTTTGAACTGTTAGTTTGAGATGCCCCGGTACGGAAGTTGATAGTCAGTTAGCCTATCAGTGCAAGGGTTGTAAGTTCTATTCCCTTGAGGAACTCTGGTGCTTGTTTAACTACAACATGTTGAAAGTCTACGTTCCTATTGCTGTAATTAGTGACGTTAATTAAAAGAAACCCAATAGTATTAATCAGAATGTAAAGGAGCAAGTCAGGAAAGCAAGCGTTGCTTTGTATTCATATAAAATGGCCATTGGCAAAAATTGGTGACTTATCCCAAGTATACAACCATAAGTCGCCCAATCCTTCTATACCGCAAACTCGTATGGTGGCTAATCTTGGATAGAGGGAAGACTCAGGAAGGTAGAGAGAATGGACTCGCTGTGCATCACAGTGGATTTTCTCACCTTTCCAACCGACGCGCTTTATAAAATCCTTTACCTACAACTAGGGTTGCCAGACGGCCTGGACTGTCCAGTTTTTGGGTGTTGTCCAGGTTCCAGCTAAAATGCAATTTGTCCAGTTACAAAACTTTATTTAATTTTGAAAAATTACTTTGTTTTATCTATATATATAAAAATAAGTTGCATTGTGTTAGTAATTGATGTTCTCTGACATGCGTGAACCGATTTTTTTTTCTGTAAAGTTCACGCGGAAGGTGACGTTAATACCAAGGTTTTTATGTATCAACGGTCTTCAAATGTGTATTTTAGTGAACACTGCATTCATTCCGAAACATGTATTTATATTCCCATACAAATACCAACAAAATTCCCTCCATTTTGATCTCCTCCGAAACGGCTTGACCGATTTTTATGAAATTTTGTATGTGTATTTGTTAGGTATGAGAATAGGTCGTAGAGTATATTTTATATCGCTAGAGGGCGCAAAATATTGCAATAAGGGTAAAAGCTTCCACTCCCCAATCTTCTAAACTAATCAACCGGGTTTCTTAAAATTTGACATGCAGACAATGTAACATCTGAAAGAGAATAAGGAATAGGGTGTGAAATAGGGTAAGAGGGCTAAAAGCTCCCCCTCTCTTTATGCCCGTAACTAATCAATCGATTTTTTTGAAATTTCGCAGGCAAAAAGGGTTACAGTTGGAAAGAACTAAAGCCTATAGTTTTTATTATTTAGGGCGTGAAATAGAGCAAGAGGGGTAAAAGCTCCCCCTGCCTCTATCTTCTTAACTTATCAACCGGTTTTCTTAGAATTTGGCATGCAAACACTGTAACATCGGAAAGAGGACAGGGCATTTAATAGCGCAAGAGGGGTAAAAGCTCCGCCTCTTAACTAACCAATAAATTTTCTTGAAATTGGGCAGGCAAATAGTGTAACATCTGGAATGAAATATGGCCTATAATTTTTTCTTAAAATTTGGCTAGCAGACACTGTTACATCTGAAAGAAATAAGTTATGTGGCAAAACAACGTTTGCCGGGCCAGCTAGTAATTTAAATTTATTTGTTTTATTTTTTATTGTTTTATTATTTATATAATTGTTTAAAACCAAATCATATACTAAGAAAAAATTGTAAGGAAAATATTTCTAATTTGCCGACAGACATTCCAATTTATGAGATAGAGAGAGGGCTCCAGTTATTTTTAAAAATGCGATAAAGTAAAAAACTTACTTTATATAAATGGATCTCGTTTGTTAGTGATGCCACTACGCCAGATGACGATTTTTTGCTCCTGCATTGTTTGTCTAGGTTTATGTCAAAGTTTTGTTTAGGTTTACAAAAAGTGCTGTGATTATTGTATTTATTAAAGTTTTTGATAATTTAAAATTAAAATAAATAAGATATTGACCATTACTAAATAAAAATTGGCTTACAATTTATTTATTTCATTACGTTCAGCGGCACGCTTTGATTTTTGTTTAAAGTATTTTTTGACGTAAACGGTGATATAATTTCCATTTTTGTTGTAATGTTGTATTTGTTGCCGTAACGATGCCACCTGCTTATTCCACCATGGCTTTTCCCTGTCACTTGTAGTGAATTCGCCCTGATTATAACTTTGTAATATGATATAAGACTGAAATTTAAGTGCTACGTTTCCTTACTTTAAAAACATTTTTTTTTTTTATTGCAAAATAAAATCTGAAGTACATTTTTATTTTTTCTTATAGTTAAGTGCTTTTTCAAATTATCCAGTTATTTTTTTTTTTAAATCCAGTTGAATTTTTTCTATTGTCCTTTTGGTATCTGGCAACCCTACCTAGAACCCTTAGATCTGGTGGGGGAGATGGTGTCAAACTCGGGACGCACCATTTTTGGTATCTGTTGTCACGGGACACTGTCCTTTACATAGATAGACATGCACATCGCCCGGGAGGAGGATGGAGCACATTCTATGACACTTTCCTGTACTGGCTGGAAGGCGACTGGCTGAAATGTGATTTGATAGATTGTATGATATCCCTGGCGTTGAAATTAAACTCATTTTGAACTTCGTAAGGTTGGCTTTGCGGTGAGTGTTCGGTTTCAGAGAACTTCATGGTTTCACAATGGATAATTAGGTCTTGATGTTTCAGATGAGAACTGGCTGCCATTGCTACCTTACCTAGTTAGTTTACTTTGATTTAAAACGCTAGATTAAGCAATTTTTTTTTTAATTTTTGATTATCATTTTTTAATTTTTTTAAAAACTTGAAAAAATGGTTCTTTTTTTTCATTTTCTAATTTATCTTAAGACTAGAGTACACGAAATGTGAAAAGCCACATGCGAATGTATGTAGATTTTCACATTCCGAGTACCTGCTCTAGGTTTTAGTGTTCTCCCTTTTTTATATCGAAATCTGTTTATACCTATACAGCTCTTTTACCAGTAACCAGTAATCGTTTTATTCGTTACAAAGAATAACAATATGTACTAATAAACACACATCATGGCCTTCCATTTGTATTTAATTCACACTAACCCAGTTGGCCACGTCTTTAAGACATCCTCGAAGACGGATGCACGACAACGTTAATACCTGCACGACATGTTAGAGAAAGCGGGAACAAATCGTCAACGACATTTTCGAACAAGTGAAAATGTCGCCTACTTTATCATTAACGCCTACCTGCATGACAATGTCATCTATTTCGACGTCCACGACAAAAATTAATATATGGTTATCTAATTCAGACAGTTTTTTAGTATAGTTGGATTTTTAATTTCTGTTATATGTTTTATATTCGAGTTCTATACAGTGTTGCCAAAACTTGGTGACCAAAAATGGCTAAATTTACGGAAAAAATGGCTAAAAATGGGCTAAAAGCTTTTTTAAATAAAAACACATTAAAATTCAATAACACAACAGAAATAATTCATTAAATGTGGTTAACGATGAAATTGTAAGTTAAGATCAATTTGTTAAATAAGAATAAACGTAAATTAATATTTTGATTGGTATTTAAAAATTAAATCATCTATAAATTCGATGTTGTTATTGCTCATCTCATAGGAATCACTCGGGCCTATGTAACAAATTTTATCAAATAATCTCCAAAACAGCCAGCCAGCCAGCAGGACAAACATCGGTAATTCGACTCAGAAAGTGATTCTAAGTCAATCGGTATCAGGATCAGCACAAATGCATCGTACCCTCTCCACTATTGTGGTGCTGGTATAAATATATTATTGATAAAATCGAATTAACGGTTGCTTAATTTAATGTATCCTTTTTCACAAATAACTTTAAACGGTGTTTACTTGGGTAAATACCCTCTTTACTTCATCATTAGACCATGCAACTGAGACCAACTATATAGTCCCTTCTGAAATTTCTAAAAAAAAATTTTGCCGCCTGCATCTGTTTATTGAAATGCTTTCAACCAGAAAGAAAAACCGATGTTTGTGTTGATTCATTTTATAAATTTAATATTGGACTACTATTGTTTTATTTTGAAAGATGTTTCATCATCATAGTTCATAGCGATTTCCAACATTTGTAAAAGTTGTGATTTAAATAAAATGAGTTTGAATTGTTAAAAATATTTATTTTACTTTTATAATAAAATAAAAATTTTTCTTTAAAAAAAAAACGGGAAAAAAAATTTTATGGCTAAACAAGTTGAAAAATGGCTAAAAAAGTGGCTAATGGCTAAACTCATTTTTTAATGGCTAAACAGGATGAGAAATGCCTAAATCTAGCCACTAAATGGCTAAATTGGCAACACTGGTCCTATAAGCAATCCTAAAGTTGACAGTGAAGTACCAACTGCATGTAATCCAATTTCCAGACCGCGAATAATTTTATCAACAGTTTTGGTTTTACTGTTAAGAACTAATTTGTAAATTTTTTGTAGGTATTTAAATCAACAATTAAAAAAAAGAATGTGAGACTTTTAAAAAATCCAAGCAAGTGATTGAATAACATTCAAGAAATATTTGTCGTCAGTAGTTTTTATACAAGACAACTTATCAGACAGTTTCGCTCATACTGTCCCACATAGAGTTTAATAGAGGACAACTTACAAGACAAAGTCGCTCATACTGTCCCATATAAAGCTAAATAGAAGACAAATTTCAAGACAACGTCGCTCAAGCTGTCGTGCACGATGATTTCCTGTAAATTGTCTTCTAAAAAACCTCAACAACAGGGGAAACGTCGTGCATACATCATAGACGATGATGTCGTCAACGGCAATCTGGCCAACTGGGAAAATATGGAGCTCACATCCACACTCAGTCATACAAATTTCAACAATCCGGCATCGTTCTAAATTATTATTGTTTTTTTGTATGTGTTTTGTTTGCGTGTTTGATTATTTTCGGTTGTTTTTCCATTAAATGGGCTCCCCTTTTAGCTCCTGCTCTTCTCTTTACCCCATACATACTTCACTGTAATTTGTGCTCTATTTACAACGAGATTTCGTTTAATACACATACATACGCAATGACCCACCAATTCAAACTCCCCCCTGTTTTATGAATTTACTTTTGCAGTTGTTGCTTTTTTTACATAAACATATTTTTTTTTACATAATCGCTGTTGCTGTTGCTATTATTTTCATAAATATTTTTATTGTCACTCATTTCCGTTCGTTGTTGTTGTTGTTGTTGATTTTTCCATTTTATTGTAAGACGACGGCGACGGTTTGCTTCTTGATATTTCTAGTTTCAGTGGATTCTTATTTACATTGTTTTTGTTGTTGGTATAAATAGATATTTACATTACCTTCAAATATTTTTTGTTGTTAGATTTGTTTGGATGTGTACGTATGTGTATCTTTTATTATTGCAAAGTATTTTGTAATCGTTTTGTAAGTTAGAAACATAAAAAATTAATCAAAAATAGATTTTATACAGTAGTTTATTATACATCCATATAAATAAATAATAAAACAATTTGTTATTAATCTATTGAGGGGTTTCCTCTTGATTGAAGCAAAACTAAGGGTGAATAATGGCAAAGCATTAAAACAGTGTTGCCATGTTTAAAAAAACTAATGTTTACGATTTTTTTTAAAGGAATTGAGCGATTTATAAGGGTAATTTTTTATTTTTTTTTAATAACATGCCGACTACGTCGATTTTAAAGAAAAACTTTCTTTTAAAAAATGACAAAGCATGAAAACCCTTTCACATACGTAAAATAATTTTTTAATGATTAGTTTTTTGTAAAATAGGGAGGTACTAGTGATGACGAATATCATTTATTAACATTCACGAATACGAATATCTGCGCCATTATTCGCCGAATACAAATACCTATCCAATTTGAAACTAAGCACCATGCGATATTTAAAATTTGAATGAAAAACCTCCCATTTGCGAAGCACAGTGGGACGAATCCCGAATCAAGCTGGACAAAATTATTTGATGGTCAGTCTTTATGGTTTTGGGGCTATTAAATTCTAAAAAAATATAAAAAAAAACTAGCTCTATTTTTTCCGGAAATACGATAGAGTTTTGCTATTGCGAACTTCGGTAGTATTTATTATCTTTTTACACCTATAACATTAACAAATTCTAATTTTTTTTTTTTTTTATTAAAAAATTTCTGTATCACTTTCGAGGGGCTTAGAATAAGGAAAAGCTGGTACTTTTGCTCCACTTTTACCTTTCGTACTTTTTTGATTAATTTGGTATAAAAAAACCAAATGTCCCAGTTTAAACTATAGGGTACTTTGTACGTGTTAAAAACAATAAAAATTGGCACTTTTTCTCTTCTTGATAAATTTGGTTTACAGATTGCATATGGTCAAGACGCCGGAATATATTTGGAAATATCTTTCTTTTCACATGGATTGCTGTATGCTTTAGCTGTAAAACTTATCTGAATGTGTTGGCCTCACTTTATTAACAGCAAAAACTAATTTCAATATAATATACTTGAAAAAAAAACACAAATATTCATTAATTCTTTGCATGGCTCTAAAAATTTCTAAATACATTGTTTGATTTTTTTTTTTGCAAAATTAGCCTTCAATTTCATTAAAAATAACAAATACAAATTAAATTGTTAAAAAGCCATTTAAAACATTTTAGCTCTAAAAATTTTTGTTAAATACAATTGTTGAAACAAATTTCATGTGTTTTTGTTTTATGACAACATTTTTGTAATAAATTTATCATTTAACTTGTTTTCAAAAAATTAAAAAAAAACCGTAACAACACGCACTGTATAATTTTGTATTTTTATTAAATTTTATACTTTGCTTTGTTTAAACTTTTTTTAGAGCAAAAAAGTAGTCACGTTCCATTGCGGTTTTTAAGACACAAGTTTTTTTTATAACAAATGATAAAGTACGATGATGTTCATGTGATGAATAATGTAGAGTACAACAATAGAATAGAAAAAAATTTTAAATTTGGCTTTACTTTTTGTATATTTTACCGAACCCCGTGTTTGGCATTTAAACAGAAATTGTCACAATTTCAAGGCAAAATTAATCGTAAATAAGAAATTTTTATAAATTTAAATTGAGCAATTAATTTAGAAATCTAAACAATTTTAAGGTGTTACAATAAAAATATTTAAAATATCTTACTCTATAAAATTTCTAAAAAATGCAAGACAAACGTTGTCGGTGTCACACATCCATTATCACTAATACTACCATGGCGCTTGGTTAGTATTTTGATAGTGTATGGTACCCTTTAAAGGACCAAATACACTTGTCATGTACGTGTGCCGTCATATCTTCAGACCCAAAAATACTTGTCAAATGCTTGTCCAGCGGGCGAATTCATCGTGTGCATGTGCTGGACGCAATATTCGCCTTCATATCTAAACTTTTTGATTTTCCATCCAGCATCGTCGGTGTGACACATACAAACACACTTTCACTAATACCCCAGCTAGCATTTTTTTGAATTTTCAGTCATATTCGAGACTTTTTTGACTCTTCAGCACAATTAAAATACCATAATATGCGGTCATTTTCTGATCATAAATGATACTTTATCGGGAGAAAATGGTATCCTACCCGCGGCGCTTCTTGAAGAGTCATATATGATTAATTTTTTTATTAGTTTAGAAACATTTTCGACTCTTTTTTAAAAGTTTTCGTTATTGAATATCAAATCAAACACTTAAAAATCATAAGCTCGAGTCATTTTTGTGTCGATTTTTAAGCGTGGAAGTGATTAATCAGTTTTTAATCACCAAAAGTACTTAAAATAGACTCATACCAACGATTTTTGAAAAAAAAAACGATCTTTCAAATGCTAGCAGGGACTACCACAATGCTTGATGAGTATTTTGGTCAATGTATTTGGGTCTTTAATTTTTCATCCAGCATCGTCGGAGTGAGAAACACAAACACATTTTCACTAATACATACTACTAAATGTTTTTTTTTTATTGAATCTTTCTTGTCGAAAATTACAATATGTTTTCAAAGCTACGTGTGTGAAGATAAATATGAAAAGTTAAATTCGTTTTTAAAAAATATCGCATGCGATAAAAAATATTAAAAAAAAATATCGCATGCGTATTATAAAGAAAACACGACTATTTATACGAAATTTTACAGTTTTAATGAAAAATTAAACATTTTTATTTAATATTTAAAACTTATTAGATATTTAATTAGTCTTTTTATATTAAAATTTATGATTTTTGAAAAAATACGACTTAGAGTGAAATTATCATGAAAGTGCTGTGTGAGGGATATGGCCACTGTGTCCAAACCCTTCGATCTCAGGGAATCAAACCTAATGGAAAATGAAGACTATGGACAGGGCTACAATAACCTATAAGCACTTTATCCAAATTGTATTTGTGAAAATTTTTATACATTTTTTAAAAATTTGACTTAGAGTGAAATTCTCATGAAAGTGCTGTGTGAGGGATATGGCCACTGTGTCCAAACCCTTCGATCTCAGGGAATCAAACCTAATGGAAAATGAAGACTATGGACAGGGCTACAATAACCTATAAGCACTTTATCCAAATTGTATTTGTGAAAACCTTATGGAAAATGAAGACTATGAACAGGGCTACAATAACCTATAAGCACTTTATCCAAATCACGCTGTAAAATGTCGTGAAGATTGGTCCATAATATACACTAGACCCCATATAAACCCTACTCCCGGAAAACAGTTTTGTACGCCTAAGACCATAATTAAAAATGTTATCATAACAAAATTTGGTACATCAAAGTTTTATAGGACTAGAAATAAGACTGTGAAATTTGGTGAAGATCGGTGCATAACTTACCATAGGCCTCATTTAAAGCCCAATTTGGTAAAATAATTAAATACGCGGTAAACTTCCTTCAAGTTTAGCTTCATATGGCCAGAAAAAATTTTATGCAATTTTGTGATATACGGTCCATAATTTACCTTAGATTCCATTTTAGCAGCCTTCTGAAATTCACTGCAAACGCTTAAGCTAATTGCACCGCTATATTGAAATTTATGTTTTTTAATACCAGAAATTGTTCTGCAGAATTTGGGATGATTGGTTCATAGCTTACCATGGCTTTTATATAATTTGTTCTCCTGAAAATCATTTAAGTTCAGCTTAAACTGATATTCTACTCAAGCTTTATAAAATTGATTCTGATTGTCGGTCAATAATTTTATTTAGGTCTAAACCGCAACAAATTGCAAAATTTTAAACACACCCTGAAACTAATTTGAGATCGCTTAGTCGGTTAAAACAAACAAATTGTTGGAAAATAACATAAAAAGCGTTAAAAAATGAGCTATAATTTTGTAAAACAAACTTTTTGTATTTTCTTGTGCTTTCGACAATTGAAAATCACACCGAAAAAACTCAAAAAACGGTGTGATTTACAGAACACCACAAAATCACACGTGTGGTTTTAAAAGCACATGTGATTTGAAATCACGTGTTTTTTAGAACAGACCTGTATATTAGGGTATACGGGGATTTTTTGTATTTTTTTTTTGAGGTATATCGAGCCCTAACCGCGAAAATAATGTAAGCGACATCATTTTCAATTTTAGTTTTTTTTTAATAAATGACTTTAATGGCAACACTCGCATCATCTCCTAAAATGTCGTGGTCACATAAGGCACCGTTACGATTTTATAGCAAGAACAATTTTGAGGTAACCGACAAATTTCATACAAAATTTGTATGAAATAAAATAAAAAAAAACACTCTCCTGTAAAATTTTATTTTTGTTGGTTACATCATTTTTGCTATTAGGGCTCGATATATTGATAGAAGTTTTTTATAATTACGACTGTAACAAAATTATTAACAATTTTAATGTTCTAAACATATTAATTTTATTTTTAATTTGTAGTATAAACACTTATATCATATTTTGGCATAACTAACACGTGAAAGGGAGGCTATACGGAATATTCAGTATTTTATTATAGTAGCCAAAGCAATCTTTTTCAACTCCTCTATTACATGTTAAACATTTAAAAACTGAATGAAGCCGACTTCCTTCACAATGAAGACATTCAATGTTACTGTCTCCATATTTTATTAATTCGTTTTTTATTGATGTTCTATATACGTCAGGATTTAAAATTTTCCAAAGATTGTTTCAATAAAATTGCCTCTATTAATTCGATACAAAGAACACCGCAGTTGTATGCGTCATTCTGTTCGTAATGGTCTAAGATTTTCAATTGTAGCCCTGTCTATAGTCTTCATTTTCCATTAGGTTTGAGATCGAAGGGTTTGGACACAGTGGCCAAAACCCTCACAGAGCACTTTCATGAGAATTTCACTCTAAGTCAAATTTTCAAAAATGTATAAAAATTTTCACAAATACAATTTGGATAAAGTGCTTATAGGTTATTGTAGCCCTGTCCATAGTTTTCATTTTCCATTAGGTTTGATTCCCTGAGATCGAAGGGTTTGGACACAGTGGCCATATCCCTCACACAGCACTTTCATGAGAATTTCCCTCTAAGTCGTATTTTTTCAAAAATCATAAACTTTAATATAAAAAGACTAACTAAATATCTAATTAGTTTTAAATATTAAATAAAAGTTATTAATTTTCCATAAAAACTGTAAAATTTCGTATAAATAGTCGTATTTTCTTTATAATACGCATGCGATATTTTTTTAAAATATTTTGTATCGCATGCGATATTTTTTAAAAACGAGTTTAACTTTTCATATTTATCTTCACACACGTTTCAAAGCTTAATCCTACTAAATGTGTTCGTATGTGTCACAACGACGATGCTGGATGGAAAATCAAAAAATTTAGATATGACGGCGAATATTACGTCCAGCACACGTTAACGTTGAATTCGCCCGCTGGACAAGCATTTGACAAGTGTATTTGGCCCTTAAGGGGTCTGTACACGGTCAAGCATTTCTCATCAAGCGGAATGTATGTGTGACACCGACGATAGAATGGAAAATCAAAAAATTTAGATATGAAGGCTAATATAACGTCCAGCACACGTAGGCGAGTGAATTCGCCGTGACGTCAAGCATTTTGACCGTGTACAGACCTCTTTAGATGTTTATAGTAGACAATATTACCTTTTAGCGTTTTTCTTAAAAAACGAGTAGCTCTAAAATTAGTCGTTTCTAACCTAAAAATAGTAAGTTTTTAATACACTAGTTGAAGTTAATTTCAGCTATTTAATTGTTAGTGTTTTTCTATTTTTTTCACAAATTATATGTTTGTTACAAACCATTAACATTATATAAACATTTTTTTAGCTGAAAACTAGTTTTTTGTTTAATATGTATTTAATTTTTTCTATTTCATAGTAGTGAATGACATATTGGGGTAAATTTTTTGAAATATTTGTTTAAGAAAACTATAATTATACCTGTTATAATGAAGACGCCAACTATTATTTCTTACATAAAATCACGTGAATTTAGAAAGAACTATTTAGGTTCATAATCAATTGATTTTTAAATAAATTAATTAAGTGTAAACAAAATTTGAAATTTTTTTTATAAAGAAGCTTGTTAGACATGAAAGTTTTATTAATTATCTTAAAATAAGGCCATAAATTATTTTACTTTATGATTTCTTAATAATAGATAAAAATAAATAGGTAGACAATTGAAAATATTTCCAACAGTAAAAACATTTTTTCTAAAATTTTCTAAAGAATTTTGAAAAATTGCTTTTATTTTCTTAATATCTCTCTTGTTTTAAAGATTTACTAGGGATTTGAAATCTTGTTATAATAACATTTCATTTGTTTTAGTTCTTAATCTAATCTTTATATGTAGGAAAATATGTTTAGAAAATGTAAATTTTCTAGTTTTGCTCTACATTTCCTGATAATTGTCAATAATTTGAATGTATAGTAAAAAGAATAAAAAAACACATTGCTGCGCTTGTGTCTTAACACAATTTTAGTGATTCATTTAAAAAACTATTTTTTTTTACATCTGTCTGTCTGTTTGCCTTTCTTTATCTGATGGGTTGTTTAGCAATTGTAATAAAAGCGGTGTTTTTTTTAGAGACATAGCATTTTTTTTAAAAATAAAATACAACCAATTCAATGGAATGACCTTTTTATGGCATATGGCCTCCGCGACTGCGCCTTATGAACACCATCCTGCACCACATTTTCGATTCATTGCTGGTTTACCAGCATTGACCAGAGATTTGACGTACGCCCACAGAAAGTAGTCCAAAGGTGTCAAATCACACTATTCTTGAGATAATTCGGTCAACCAACGTTTGAGTCAGCAAATTGATGGTTTCACGCCGTCTTGTTGGAACCATTTCTCCTCCAAATTATTCGTATTGCCATAAGGAATATAAAAAATTACGAATAATTTGCCAGTGGCGTTCGCCATTCACGGTAAAGTTGGCACCGGTTTCGGATTCAAAGAAAATTTGCCCCATGACGCTTTCGGCATGTAAACCGCACCAAACAGTGATTTTTTCGGGATGCTATGGCGTCTTAAGAGTCTCGTGAGGATTGTGATATCTTCAAAAACGACAATTCTTCTTGTTTACATACGCGATAAGGCAGAAATTAGCTTCGTTGCAAAAAATGATTTGCCGAAAAAAATATGGATCAACTTCCAGTTGATTTCCAGCTTTTATTCATGCTCCACTTGGAACTTTTATGGATGTAGGCCAAGGGAAAGACCGAGTTGCTGAGAACGGCATAGGTTCGATTAATATGAGTCCTATGTCACACTCACGTCTACAGCGGCGGTGGCTTCTTCTGTACGTACGGTACGAGCTCGGTAGGAACTTTATCCAAGAGTAAATGTGGTCATGAATATATTCAAAGTAGACAATTATCGTCATTAACTTGACGATGTGCTCTAACAGTTTAGCGAAAATTTTGAAAATTTCCACGATTTGTAAACGTTGTTCTGGTGTAAGTCTTTGCATGTTGATTTTCCAAAGTATACTGAAAATAAAGTAAAATGCATTTCATTAGTATGCCAGCTAGTTTTACAGTTTTTATACGTCGTAAAAAAATACCCTGTACTTTAGGTATGTAAATATTTTTCCAATTCGTGAGACTTATTTCAATATTTTGACATACAAACAAAGCATATAATTTTATTTATTACGAGTACATACAAATAAAAAAAATTACAAACAAACCAAAAAATTAAAGAAAAAATGCACTTATACTTTTAAGATGAAACGGAAACAAGAGACTTCCGTTAAATTCCTTAAGTTGTGTTTACTTTTAAAGATTTCACAAAATACTTTAATGAAATAATACATGTATATTGACAAAATTGCTATAAGTTGAAATTATTTTATTTTTTTTTTTCAAGAAAAAGGAAAAGCAATTTATATTAAATTTTTAACACATGTCTATAATTGTTATAAAAGATAAGTAAACATACTTAAAAAAGAATCTTTAATAATGACCTTTTTTAAAAAAAAAAAGATTATAAGATACTCAATTGGCATAAAGACACTAAACTTGCATCAAGTAAAAGATACAAAATTTGCTTTTAAATAAATAATTGCTTAAAATTTGTTGTCTACACAAATTAAATTTGGTTTTTTATTTATTAAGAGTTACTTATACAATTACTAATAGTATATTCTATCTAAATTAACCGAGCAATACTAACTTAGACCTTCAGCCGGATACAGACCAGAGTCTCTGGCGGGAATTAAACCCGCAACCCTTGCGCTGATAGACTAGCTCACTACCACTAGCCTACTGGGGCAGCCAAATTTAATTTTTAAATTCTTCGCTTTGAAAAATGTTTATAAAAAAAAACCGCTTGAACAGTTTTTTGCTTTACGCTGGGCCTCCACGTGGGATTTTTTTTTTTTTGCTCAAACAATCATTGCGCAAAGGATTGCCACTCATGGCAATATGCAGTCTATACTTCGCAAATTTAATGGAGCAATCAAATTTGACGTGTGCTGCAATAAATATTGCTACGAGGACACCCGGAGTTAAATCTACAAACATTTTTAAATTGTTAACTACCCGTCTCCACTAAAATATAAAATTTCTGCTTGTTTTTCTTTGTGCAGCTTCTATTTTCATTTTTTTTTATTTAAGCGATTTTAAGAAATAACAGTTTTTAAGTTGCCTAAATTTTTTTTGCCTGCCAAACTTTAAAAAAATTAACAAAATCTCTATAAAAATCTAGGTACATTAGTATGTACTATTTTTTTTTCTTCTTTTTTACTAGTTTCCTAGACATTTGACCCAATTAATTGACAGTTTTCTTTGGCTGTTGTTACACTTTGGGAACTACACTGGTCATTGGCCAAGAATATCTAGAAACCAGAGCTGTAAATGAATCATTCATTTTTGAATTAATTCGTGAATCATTCATGCATTGAATTAGCAAATTTTGAATTAATTCTTTTCACACAATTAAATGAATTGAATGAATTTTGAGTCAATTCAATTGAATTAGACAGAAATGAATTACAATTTGTTTTCCAATTCAAATGAATTTGTAAAATGAATTGCAATTCGTTTCCAATTCAAACGAATTTCTTAAAGTGAATTGCAATTCATTTTACAGATTCATTTGAATTGAATTGATTTTGAATTAATTCAAACTGAATTAGAAAAAAGAATTAGCAATTCATTTCCAACTCATTTGAATTGAATTGATTGAAATATGAATTTATTTTGCATTGGAATGGAATTGTCAGATAGCGACAAAATAGGAATTAAATTATAAGCTATAGGCGAAAATCCTATCAAAATGGAAACATTTTGTTTATTTGCTAAAAGAAACTTAAATTTTTATTTTTATTAAATAGTGTAAAATATTATTAAAAGTGTGTTTAACAATAATTTTTTGTTTAAAAAATCTCATATTTGTTTATTGTGGAAAATTTATTTTTGTTAAATTCAATAGAATTTTAAAGATTTTAGCAATTTTGAATCTCAACAACAATTTTTTGCTATCAAAGCTATGTTCGTTTACTCGAAATTCTTACTACTTTTACTACAATTGGAAAATTTGTTTACTTTTTGTATTAAAAACTTCAAACTGCAATAATATAGTAAATTTTAATAATTCCCCCTAGATCTGCTCTTGAATTTCATTGATTGCAAGTCATTTTTGATTTCATTCATTTGAATTGCAATTCATTTTTCTAATTCATTTAATTAAATTCAAAATCAATTCAATTCAAATGAATCTGTAAAATGAATTGCAATTCACTTTAAGAAATTCGTTTGAATTAGAAACGAATTGCAATTCATGTTACAAATTCATTTGAATTGGAAAACGAATTGAAATTCATTTCTCTCTTATTCATTTGAATTGACTCAAATTTCATTCAATTCAATAATTTTTGTGAAAAGAATTAATTCAAAATTTGCTAATTCATTAATGAATTAAAATCAAAAATGAATGATTCATTTACAGCTCTGCTAGAAACATTACTTTAAATAAAAATAATATTTGCTACTTTTACTTTAAATTATTCTTTTTTATTTATATACTTATATGTACATACATATATTAATATGTACATTATATATGTAAACCCCAACATCCCACAATAAATATAATAAAGTTTCTATAGAGGTTTTCTTTTAAGTAATTAAATTTATTTTTATAATTTTATCAGTTAAGCACATTATTTTTATTCCTACCCAAGCATTTTTGCCTCTGGCCCCATCCTCATCTGCTCATAAGCTAAAAATGCATTTTAAATCAACATGGAGGCAGAACCAGAAATGTGGTAAAAACTACAGTCAGTGATGTATTTTAAGTACTTGCGTTCAACAGTGTGTATGTGTCTACTGTCGTGTTCCGTTTTTAATGTCTTTTTGATCTAAATATAAAAATTACAAAGAGCATAATGCAACAAAAACATTACAAAATTAAAAAAAAGAAAATTTTCATCATAATAAAAATTGTATGTAGGTATGTATGTATGTATTAAATTTTGTATATCCCTTTTTATTTTCTTGCTGATGCATTTTTATTTGTATAACTTCTGGCAACGCATTGTACAGTGTAGAAGAAGAAGCAACTGCGTAAAAAAATTGCGGTTTATTTTGTTTACTTTCGTGTGTGCGTGTGTGTTATTTTTGCAGCCCCTAACCACTGCTGCCAACTTTTGTCCAAAGAATATCGCTTAAACAGAATGAATCAGTGTATTTATCAAATATGAAAAATTGGGAATTTAGCACGTCATACAGATTTTTTATTCCCGAAAATAACTTTGAGAATGAAATCTGTGGCCGTTGAGAAAAACTAGTTAACTCCACTTTTTGAAAACACGAGAAAAACACACTTAAAGTTTTAAACATATTTCGCTAATTATTTCATATGAATTTATGTTATTACGCATGCGCATTTAACAAAACATAATTTAAAATTATGTTAAAGATTTCTGGTACCATTAAACTGATTTTTGGGCATTAAAACCGAAAATCAATGTCAGTTATCTTGTTCTTTCGAAAAATGGAGTTATCTAGTTTTTCCGAAAAAATTTTTGTTTTCAACTTATTTTAAAATTTTACGGAATTAAGGCAACTTAAGTAATGATTTGTTGAAAAACATTAACTACTTGACTCAGCAATTTAATTTACCGGGTTTTTTACGAAAAAATGTAGTTAATCAGCACTTAAAAAAAATGTCCTTTCATATAGCAAAAACTAGCATTAATTCGTCACTTCGTGAGCGTCTCCCTTCCTTTCGTGGACATACATATGTATTTATATGCCAAAGTTTATGTTTCGAGATTAAAAAATTACCAGTTGTAAAACAAAAAAGTACCAAAAAGTTATTCTCATCCGCTTATGACATTGCATGTTAAATTTTATGTTTATAGGTGCAATATTTACAAAAATTTCAAAAGTACCAGTTAAAGAACAAAGAAGTACCAAAAAGATACCTCTTACATAGTCTCGTTCACTGAGGACTTTGCATGTTTAATTTTTGTTTTTAGTTCCAAAACTAACGGAAATTCAAAAAATACCAGTTAAAGAACAAAAGAGTACCAAAAAATTCACTAACAGGATCTTATTCATTCAGGAGGTGGCATGTTGAATTTTTTGTTTCTTTGTAAAATATTAACTATAGTTAAAGAAAGTACCAGTTTTAAAACAAAAAGATAAAAAAGGAATTCAGTTTTCGTTATTTCCTCCTTTTTGGTACTATTTTTTCTCCCCATTAAAGTATCAGAAATTGCAATGTTGCAGTGGGAGCCCAAAACTTAACGTTCGAATTTCGAAAAAGTACCGAATTCGTATTTGGACGTTTTACTTTATTTCTATGTTTATTGGTTTAAAAGATAGATGGGGTGACAAAAAAGTTCCAAAATACAGGTTTCAAGCGTTTACCACCTAAAAGCACCGCTTTTCAAGAAGTACCAGACACCTGTCCGTTTATTTTTTAATTATTTAACCCTTTTTACCCCCTAAACATTAGAATTCTAAAATATCCCATCTTAGTGGTTCGATTTGGGGAGAGAAGAGGTTGTCCTGTCCAAATTTCAAGTTTTAAGCTTCAGGATGTGCGATGATGAATCAGTCAGTAACGTTACAATTTTATATATATAGATAAGTCGAGTTTTTGTCTGTTTTTATGTATTAACTTAATTAAGAGATTTATCCATTCGTAGAACGTAGATTAACGTTATACTCAGTTTAACATATGTTGAAACAGAAAAACAGCTATTGACTTTGTGGTTTATTTTATTTCAATAATTTTAAAATTTTAAACAAAGAGTGTTCCATTAAATTTTAACTTGCTAATAAAATTGTTTTTTAGTTTAGCTGAACAAAACCACTGTCTTTTTTACAACAGATTTTTTTTATTGAATAAGTCGAAAGATCTTTCAAAGTTACTGTACCACATTGGGTACGGTAGATCTATATGGGTTAACTATTACTCGGAAAGATTTCGGGTGCTTGGCAGTTGTATTCTATAAGTCAAGAACTTTAAAAATTATATACCATGCATATAAAGAATGCATATAATGTTCTTTAAATTCTAGGGAGTTGCAATTTTTACATTTTGACCCAAAGAGCTTGTGACCCGAATTTGTTTTATTTGGCCTTTTTCTCTCTTTGTTTTCGCAATAAAGTCGTTTTTGGCTTCTAATTTTTCTGTTTTTTAACACACAATGGAGTTAACTTTTTTTTTTTTTTTTTTCAAAAAATTTATGGAGTTATCTAGTTTTTACATAAAAATTGGTATTTTTCTGATTTTTGTTTTTCAAATAACTTTTAAATGAGAAACTATATTAAAGTTTGGATCTGACAGATTGATAGTAAATGAAACACGCTTTCTATTTTTGGTGTTATCGCAATTTTCGTAAAAAGTGGAGTTATCTAGTTTTTCCATACGGCCACAGAAATATATCTAGAAATATTTCTTGAAAACAATAACAAAATTAAACAACGAATGAAAAATCAAAACGTAAAGACAGTACATGCATCTGTGTACTCGTTTCTTTTCCCCTCGGCCCTCTCGCCTATAAAGTAGCAATCTTGTCAATAAGACATGAGCCGTATGAGCTCAGACTAAATCTATAAAAACCAATAGTAGGTTTTCAACACCACCTGTAAAGGGCTTGGTTTTTAAGGGACAAATAAACGAAACAAGAATTCTGACAACAACAACACGATTTGGTGTGAATATTAAAAATTTTTACTATCCACACATATATGGTCCACACTTTTTTCATATGTTTGTGTGGTTTTTTTGACCATTTAGTTTATTTCAAAGCAGCTCCTTAACAATGTTTTCAAGAAAATGTACAGTAGAATCTCGATAATTCATAATCAAAGGGACAAACTGCTTTTTACGCATTAAAGGTGTTTTAAGGAGCGTATAGACGACATGTTTTTGTCATCTGACATGTCAAATTTCCCACTGCAAAACACATACATGTCGTGTGTTACCTTTTTAACTTTGCTTCTGTAAAAGTCAGACGCAAAGTCATCTGACAAAATTTAAATTAGAGCGTGCTCTATTTTCTTCTGACAAACCATCTGACATCAGAAATCTATGCCGGGAAGAAACTGGCAGCGGCGTCAACTATTGACGGAATCATTAGCCGGCTGAAGTTAATATTTAACAATACCAAGATATGTATGCTCATCTTACCATTGAATAGAATTTATGTAAATATATACATAAAAACCGTTTCATTATAAAATTCGAAATTGGTATCTTTAAAATAAAAGAAAAAAATGTTAAGATGGCTAAATTATTTTACGGCGCAAATAAATATTTTCGTGGCGGCAGCAAGCTATTTTGAAACCGAGAACTACTTTGGTTTCTGCAATAACAATGCGAAAAAAACAGAGACAATGTCAGAAGCAAATTACATGTACGTTTGTGACCGAATATTATAAACCTTATGTAAAACAGCAATTTTGACAGACATGAACAATTACATGTGACTTGAAAATTTGACATGTCAGATGACAAATACATGTCGTGTACGGGCGCCTTTAGCAATAAAGAGATTTCGATTTTAAAATTGAATAAAAACGATTTATAGAGGTTTGAATTAAATGAAATTTAAATTAAAAAAAGTTACGATACACAAAAAAAATTTATTTTTCATAAACGAAAAAAGCTCTAAACTTGTTAAAAAAAAAACATCGCCTTTGTATTTTCTGGTTCTTATTAGGAATTTTAAGAGGTTGTTTACGAGTAAGTACGATTTAGGAGATCCCTTTATACAAAACAAAAAAAAAAATAATACGAATTGATGAAGGGACCAAAATGTATTGAATTTTTTTAAATTGTTAAGTTCTTTGAAATAACAGAGTACGAATTATCGTGGGTAAACTGTATTATAAACGTACAAAACAATTATAAAAAAGATTTCCCGCCAAAATCTTAAAAACAAAAAGTTTTTCCCCAATGTTTGACTAAAAATCGCTAGATTTGCCAAGAAAATAGCTCAATCGGCAACAGTGCCCCAAACATACATTCCTCCACATATATTTATGTACATGTGTATATGCATTTTATATGCTTGTTTGTAATATTATTGCTCTATTTAAAGTTTTTGCTCTTCTTCTTGTTCACATACCTCTATATTCAATACAGGTTTGTGTGTTTGTTTATGATTTTTATAATCTGTTTGATTTTGAACTTTGCTCATCTTCCCCACTCACTATAATCATTCCCTCTTTCATTGAAAAAATGGCTTCCCTTTTTTTATTATTATTGTAGTTTTTGTTACTTTATGCAGTTTTTTTGTGGTTGTTGGATTGTATAACGTTTTTGTTGTTGTTTTATAATTTTTCGCTAATGACAACTCATTGAAAATGTCAATTATAAATAAAACGCATTTCTGGCATTTAATGCGTGTTTAAAATGGGAAACATTTTAAAATCTCTTGGGATTTTTTTTTAAATTTAAAGATTCAAATAAAAAAAATCTATTTTCTGTCTGTTTTTTATACCCTCCACCACAATTAGTTGTGAAGAGGGTATATTAAGTTTGTCATTCCGTGTGAAACTTTTTTATTATTCATCTCAGACCCCATAAAGTATATATATTCTGGGTCCTTGAGTAATTCTAAGTCGATTTAGCCATGTCCGTCTGTCTGTCCGTCGGTCCGTCTGTCCGTCTGTCCGTCGGTCCGTCTGTCCGTCTGTTGAAAACACGCTCACTTTCGAACAACTCAAAAGAAATGAACAAACTTGGTGCCAAATTGCTTGTAGTTATCCTAAGCAGTTTGGGATTGAAATCCAGCAAAATCGGTTCAGTAGGACCAGAGCTATGAATCAAAATGTGGAACCACCACCTAAAAAAATTGATAATTTTGTTACAAAAAATAACATAAATGCTGGAACAAGGCACGGAATGAGATAAGATTTTGCAAAAATTTGTTTTAGTTGACTGGAAATCACGCTGTTAAATTTCGTGATGATCCCGCCATAATTTACCCTAAGCCCCATATAAACAATACTCCCGGAAAACAGTTTAGTACGCCTAAAATCGTAAAAAATAACGCTAGCGTAACAAAATTTGGTACGTCACAGTTTTATAGAACTACAAATGACACTGTGAAATTTCGTGAAGATCGGTACATAATTTACCCTAGGCCCCATAGAAACCCTACTCCCGGAAAACAGTTAAGTCCGCCTAAAACCGTAAAAAATAATGCAATCATAACAAATTTTGGCTCGTCACAGTTTTGTAGGACTACAAATGATACTGGGAAATTTCGTGAAGAACGGTACATAATTTACCCTAGGGCCCATAGAAACCCTACTCCCGGAAAACAGTTTAGTACGCCTAAAACCGTAAAAAATAATGCAATTATAACAAATTTTGGCTCGTCACAGTTTTGTACGACTGCAAATGATACTGGGAAATTTCGTGAAGATCGGTACATAATTTACCCTAGGGCCCATAGAAACCCTACTCCCGGAAAACATTTTAGTACACCTAACACCATAATTAGTTATGCTAGCATAACAGAAATTGGTACGTCACAGTTTTAAAGGACTAGAAATGACGCTGTGAAATTTCGTGATGATCGGTCCATAATTTACCCTAGGCCCCATACAAACCCTACTACCGGAAAACAGTTTAGTCGCCTAAAACCATAATTAATAACAAATCGTCACAGTTTAAGATAATAATAACATCATACAGATATTACTCCTTAAACATTCGAACTGTCGGTGGAGGGTATCAAAGATTCGGCACAGCCGAATATAGCACTCTAACTTGTTTATTTGTGCTTTTTTAATTTATGTACATACAGCTACTCTCACTATAAATGGAACACCTCAGAAAAATACTTAGTTTACATTGCTTTGCAAATTATTTTGTGTAGGTATGAATTAATTAATTTAAAAAATTTTAATTATGTATTTCATTTAAATTAAAGTCTCTATATTAAATGAAAATTCCATAAATAAACTAATGGCCGTTTTCTCATAAGGCGATTATCTTTTATCCCAACAAAAAACTGCACGTTAAAGGAATTTGGGTTTCTTAATGTCTCTTTTGCTTCTATTCTGTTGCAAAGTTAACCGGCACTACTAATCTGCCGTACAGATAAATTCAATCCGCTGACTCCCAACTTTTACATGTATTTTGAGAGGTGTTGCCAACTGAAAACAACGGTTTTGTCGGTATATTGAGAAAACCGAAATCGTTAACGGACAGTTTATTTTTCTATCAAATTTATGTCGACATTAAGTAACAGGCAGTTTGTAAATATATTGAGAAAATGGCCATAATACTGTAATCTTAAGTTCCAAACATATCCACAAGACTTTTTCTAAGAATGTATGTGTCACTTGTAATGTGAGTAGCCGTATGTTTTTATTGTTAAAAATCTTACCATAAACCGATTTTCTGAAATGTGGGCAAATTTCTTTGATTTGAAACAGTATACTTACATATATGCTTAAAGATTATTAAAGTATGTAATTTGTTTGAAATTAGGAAAAAAAAGGTAACACTTCATTTTTAGTTTGGCGTTTTTTTGCAATTAAAGGATTTTTTAGGTTGATTTTTTTAACTTAAGAGTAGAACATTTCGTTATAAAATAAAAAGTTTTTTCATTGTTCCTTTGAACCAATTTTTTGGAAGATGAGTCTATTGCTTTGGATTGAAAAGTCTATAAGAATAATTTCTGATATATTAAGATTATCTAAGTCAAAAAATTTAATGATTATATTTGAGGGGCTTAAAGCACAAGGGGTTCAAGTGACTTGTTTAAAATAATGAGACAGAAGCGGTTGTTTCGCTTGCGCTCCAAGCGAAGCAGGTATTTTAATGTCAAGTGCTTGAATTGTTCACTATATCTAGCGTCCGGATGAGAATCCTACATTCACCTCTTGTGCTCTGAACAACTTCTCCGAACTATACCTATAATTCCATATGTAAACTAAATTTTAGAAAAAGGCACTTAAACCCCTTGTGCTCTAAGCCCCTCATTTGTAAGTTATACATTTTACATTTTGGCGATTATTTGGAATATAAGAAATTTGAGTTGATATTTAGTAGCGGTTTATTTATTTATTGATTCATTTATTTATTAATATTAAGCCTTTAAGGCCAAAAAGCAATATTACAAATAATTTAGTTAGATAACAAAATGTTGCGTTTTTTAAAAACTCTTGGGAATATAGGTACAAATTTTAAATTCTTAAAAAATGTTACGTTTTCTTATTATCTATTTAAGCGATTTTTTGGTATATAGATTTACTGCTTTGAATTTAAACGAAATTAATGTTAATAATATTTTTTTATGGGAGTCTTGATAGTTTGCTTTGAAATTTATTATAATATGTAAAGTTTTCCCAACTTCATTTTGACGATTTTTTATTTTTTTTATTTATTTTTACAATAATTATCATAAATTGCTATTTTTGAGGCTTTCTTAGATAAAACTTAAAGTTTACACAAAACATATTAAGTTTTTTATTTCCCGTTTAGGCGATTTTTTAAATATGGATCTTTTTTTAACCGAAATTAGGTTAATTTTTTCTAGTTTTTAGTTGGTTTCTAAACATTTCAAACAATTTATTCACAAAGTATCGAGTTTTAATACTTTCCATTTTGTCGATTTTATGGAATTGAATTTTGTCTTTGTTACTTATTTATTGTCTTAAATGTTGTTATTTGAGTTTGGTTTTTGAATTCATCGTTCTAAGAAATGCTTTATAATACTCCCCCTCCTTCCTTTTTTTGTTTTCATTTTGAAGAATTTATTAAAATTTTCAATTATTCCTTTAATACTCTTTACCAAAATCGTATTTGTATAAGTTCACTGAACCTTCTTTTCCTCTTGTTGTTTAATGTTTTTTTTTTTTTTTTTTTTTTAATTTTAAATCCAATAATTATGTCTAGCGATTTATAACGAAAAAAAAAAAAAAACGGAAAAGTAAGATGTCTTTTTTCCTCTTTAAAAGGCGGCGATGTGAATTATTATGAGCTGACGAACGAATAGAATGAATGAATTAAAGAAAAAATAAAAGAAAGGAATGATGGAACATAATCATAAAATTATTTCACACATTATTCCTTATTATGTCAGCACATACATGTTTGGAAATTGAAGAACATTAAATGAATATAGCAAACAAATGGACGGCGACAAAGTATAGTATTACACATTTAACATTTTCATAATTCTTTATGTATAACGTTGATATTTAAACATCTGGCCTTTGGTCTGGTCTTCCATTTAACTGTTTGTCTGTCGTCTTTTATTTTTCCATGGGTTTGTTTTTGAAATTAACACTTGACATGTTGGGAGTTTTAAAAAGTTGGAAGAAAAAGCAACAATTTGTTTAATTTTAACTGCAATTGTTAAATGCAACTTGTTTGTAGTTTTTTCTCTCTCTGTTTTTCTAGATTACTGTGGTAAATTCTTGTTTTATTGGTATAACCAACCCCAATTGTAATTTATTTTATGATTGTAGGGAGAAATATTTAAGTTTAAACAAATTTAAATAATACAATTTTAATATTTTAACTACTTAAAGATCTCCAGAGTTTTCGAAAGGGGTTATTTATGCTGATGGAAATTAATGTTTTGCCATTAAAACTTTATGGGAAAGGAGAAGAAATGATGTATTTTAGTAATACAGTTTAATAGGGAGAAAAATATCTTTAATTTAGCTTAAATTTTTCTACAAAAATAGATCATCATTCTTAATGTGTATTACAACAACTTTATCTGCCTTTAAAAGTTTCGTTTTTATTATAATAATTGTTCTATCGTTTAACTAGATCTTAAACTTTTTCGTTTTCAGTCCTTATTTTAAGACTTGACTTTTTTAAACTTTAAGCTGATTTGCTTATACACTTCGAAGGATCCTCTTTCACATCATATTACCATAAGATTCTTCCTGGTATTCCAAATGTTGACGTTGTAATGAAATATTGACATTTTTAACCGGAGTTTCAAACAGTTGAACTTTAGTTTTAACTTTAACTAAGCCAAACGAACGATTCCGAATTTTTGAGTTGGTTTTTCGCTCTTGGGTTATTTTTAGTATTTGGATTGGAGTTCTAAACAGTTGATGTCTTAAAGATGGGTCTCCGCTTTCGGGTTTATTTTCAGGATGAAGATTCAATTGTACCTTTAATTTGAATTAAAGCTACAATTCTTGGTGAATTGACTTACACATAAGGTTTATAAAAAAAAAATACTGAAAATAACTTAAAGATATCACTATCCAAAGAAGAATGTAAAAAATAGTTTTTTCTTTTGAAATATGGACGTCTAAATTAGATGTTAAGAACATGTTAGTAACTGATAAAATAAACATAAGGCCAAAGAAAACCTTAGTCATTCAAATTCAATTCAAATTCTTCCAAATTTATTAAAAAAAATTTATAATTTTGCTTTAAGACTTTAAACTTAGACTATTTGGAAGTCTAAAGCTACGGTCACACTTATTAAATATTTGAACAAATAAGCGTAACTTTTGTTAATGGTTAGTGAGACGTAACATGGTCTTATTATTACAAAAAAACTAATTATACTACCAGACATAGCAAAAAACTGTTTTTTGTAAAATGTGGTATTATAATCAAAATAAATATTGGAATTTAAGGAAATGGTTATTAAGTTTGTTTGTTGGTCCCGTTTTTTCGTCAAATATTTGACAAATGTGAGCGTAGCTTAAGACCCTTTAGTTTTTTTTAAAGGGAAATTAGTTTAGGGTTTCAGACTTTCGAAAATATATTGGAATATAAAGTCTAAAACTCAAGGTCTTAGTAATCCTTATATGACATATGGATGTCTTAAGTCAAAGTTATACCCAAAAGAATGTCAATACATGAAATTTAACCTCAAATATCTTCTCTAAGATTACTAAGATAAAATCTTAATAGTAAAGTTGCAGACCTTGTAAATCTTATTAATTTAGTTAAAGTACTAAGATTTACAACACTGCAACAAGAAAATGTATTAGACTAAAATTTACTACGCTGTGGTTGAAAAATCCAACAAAAAACTATCGGTTTTCACCCTTGATAGTAAAGTCCTTTGTAGACCTTGTGAATCTTATTTATTTAGTTAAAGTACTAAGATTTACAACACCGCAACAACAAAATGTATAAGACTAACTTTTAACTACGCTGTAGTTGAAAAATCCAACAAAAAGCTGTAGTAAACACGTTTGTTAAATAAACCAGAATAAAACTGTTGAAGAAACTATATCCGTCTCTTTCCCTCACTCAGCAACTTCATTAATTTACAATACTAACGAAAAACACACTCACGCTTTGTAGTATAAAATCGTATTAAGTAAAGCAGAGTTGTACACATAATACAAAGAGTGAAAATCGCTATTACTTTAAGAATAAGGATTAGATTCCTGTTAGAATATGGAGGTCTAATTTAAAATTTTAGTACAGTTATATAATTTATTTATTTAAAAAAAATCCCTCAAAAGTTTTCTGAAATCCAAAACACGGTTAAATTTCTTTTGTAGAAGTTAAGGACTACAAACTTAGTAAGTCTAAATTTACACGTTTCATCTTTTGATGCTCAAATTCTTTTCAATTCCCTTTTAAAGATGCCAACATAATCACACGCAGCAATCGGTTTCAACTTTTTTCGGTTCAAAACAACAACAATTTTATTAACAGCGAATCAAAGAGAAAAAGAAAAGAAAAAAATTACATGCAGCCATCGCTGTGCTTATACCAACGAATAAAAACACAAAGCGTACTGACCGAGTACAGGCATCTCCGTACTAACCCCCTTTCTTCTTTCTTCTCTCACCTAAAAACATAAGAGTTGAGCATCAAAAGATGAAACATGTGAAAGCAGACTAATATAGATGGTCTGGGTTCACACTATGAAAGTTTTGTTTAAGAAAGTCTGAGTTTATGGGTGAGAGAAGAGAGAAGAAAACCATGTTCTCTTCCCCTCTCACCATTGAACTCAGATTTTCTGAAAGAAAACTTTCATAGTGTGAACCCAGACTTGTCAAGCATTGAAAAGTACACTCTCCGCTTTAACTTAAAATGCAACTGTTTTAATATTTTAATCCCTTAAAATCCAATATGTTACACTTTGCTTACATTTCAAACTTAAAATGTTTTAATTTTTATTTTTTGCTGCTGTTTTAACAATTTTTAATTTAAATTTACTACTGTTTTGAATTTAATGGCAACTTGTCTGCTGCATTCTGTTTTATTATCAAATCATCATTTTTAAATATATACATACATATTATTTCCAAAAATAAAAATAAAAAACTTCAATAATGAGGGTCTGTTTAAAGGCCAGCTGCATTTTTTTTTGTTGTTGTCTTGTCTTCTATACTGTTATTTCGTGGGCAATCAAACGTACATGTCATGAATTTGGTTTTCTTGAAATATTATACTCAAAGATTTCATTTGATTTCTTAAAAAAAAATAAAAAGAAATAAAAAAACCAAAACTGAAACTGAAACAAAACTCATGAATTTTAACGCTTTATAAGCAAAGCAGTGAAATGTGTAAGAGAAACTGGTGGATCGGAAAGAGGTGTTAAGCATAAACATTGGGAGAAAAAACTCAAGTTGGAATTAGAATCATACCACCTATATATTTTTTAAGTTAAAGTTCTATAAAGCAAAAGATTCAGTTTTTAATCCGAAATTTTGATTTAAAATTATCGAACATTTTTTTTTATTCTGGCAAATGCAGTTGGAATATGGAGTTCTTAATGGAAATTTAAGTTAAATTTTAATCTTGATAAAAACACTGAAATTTATTGTTGATGGGATAAGCTATTCCTTTGCGCATTTCACTGGTTGCTTAGACCAGATCGTCAGCAAACTTCAAACAAGTAGAACTGTTGCTTATAATTCTTATACGCTTAACAGTTTTATTTGGTTTAATATCTTTAGTTTTTCTAAAATCTTTTTGGATGAAGTTTCCTGACGATCTGGCCTAAGCAACCAGTGAAATGCGCATAGGAATAGCTTATCCCATCAGCAATAAATTTTTTGTGTTTTTATCAAGAATAAAAATTGGATATTAAGCACGAATAACAAAATCTTTTTTTGTATAGTTTAACATGATCGGCATTGCCTGATTTCACTGCCATCCATAATCGCCCTATAAATTAAGAAATTTAATTCATTTATTTGACTACTGTGTTACTTTTGAATTGGCTTCGTTTTGAAAAATTGAAAAATAAACTTATTTAAATTTTATAAAATAAAAACAATGAATTTAAAAGATAAACACAAGGAAATAAAAATGCGTAAGGAATAAGTGGAGTCACCATTAATTGCAATAGAGGAAAAAGATTTACTTTCTAAAGCAATTGTATATGCATATTTTATAAACAAAAAATTTCCTTTTTTTATATTTTCAACAAATAATTTTGACATTCACTCTAACTTTTTACAAAAACAAAATACATAGTATTTTTCAATAAAAAGGGATAGCTAGCATAATTCTATCTCATGATGCGGTCACCTTTATGAATTCGCCTTGGTTTTTCAGCACATTAGTGCATGTCTTTTTGTTTTTCATGCACAAGATTGCCATACTTAATGTGATCACGGAGATTTTATAATTTTTGGGAATAAACAAAATCGTTCGGAATTTAAAGAACCTAAAACCAAATCGATTGAAATTGGAAATACGGAATCAAAACCATTCCGATCGGAATGTGTGACATGCCTGAAAATCTTCAATTTTAAATTTTTGGAATATCGGAATATGAAGGAAGACCTATCAAATAAAGTTCGAAAGGTTTTGAAAAGTATTTTGTTTAAACTTTTTTAAAACTGACTTTTGATAAATATAAATAACATTTGATATATGCAAAACCCTTTAGCTTAGGGGCTGTTTCTTTTTTTCATCTTCACTCTCTTTTTTTCTACCAAAATAAGCAGGTGCATTTGTCTTTTAACTTAAGTTGAAAATAATTAAAGGGGCGATTTCTTTTTACTACACGGTTGTCTTGTATTTATTTTAACTGAGGTTACACGCGCTCTTTATAATAGCCAAACAATCACACACTTAAATCAAGCAACCAACCATCCATCCATCCGTCCCATCCACCAACATCATCTTTATTTAGTTTTTTTTTTAACTAAAAACACCGGCCATCTGTTTCTTTTGTTTATTCTTCCTACATCTTTAAACGAATCACCTCTAGCTCTGCTCCACGTGTTGTTCAAGTGATCGTAATCTTTGTTTTATTTTCTCATTTTCGAAAAGATGGAATAAAACTTGTTGCAGTTTCTTTATTTTAATGTATTTCAGCAAAAAATAAATAAAAAACAACCCTTAAGTTGTTTGCTTAATTTGTATGGAGGTTCGTTCCTAAAATGTTGCTGTTGTTTAAATTGCATCTGTTTTTGTATTGTATACTATTTTTATTGTTGTTCTTATTGTTATTTGTGTGAAGTATCTCATGTTGAGATTTTAATTCCTTGTTATTTTGTATTAAGAAATGTTTTAAGATGTTTTTTTTTTATTTTCCAAATAAGAAATCCAGCTGGCTCTGTTTTTTTCTTAAATTACTTTTTCCTCTGATGTTAAATTCAAATGTTAAAAGCGAAAAAAATAATAATAAAAAATATTGAGTTTCATATTGAGTTTAAGAGTATTTAAAAGGAAATGTGCTTCTGCTTGGTAATTAGTTTTCAATAGGAGTTTAAAGAGAAAACACATCATGGAGAGGGATAAAAGGAGAGATTTTGTTAAAAAGTTACTAAGAAGCTGGCACTTGGTAAGAGATAACATAAAATAACACTAAAATAGAAATATTAAAAATATTTATTTCTTAATAAGAAACATTTAAAATAAGTTTTACAAAATTTAGGGGTCTATATTCCAATCTGTCTACAAAAAAACTTTAAAATTTCTCTTGATTTTTTTTATAACACCAATAATTTTGTTTCAAATTTTAAAAATTTCAAATAATTTGTTGCTTACAAAACTTTGTTTTCTGCAGGTCTTGCAAAATTTAGACAAAAATGTTTTTAAAATTCGAGTTCAAATCTCCATATTCCAAGAGGAGTTTATAGGGTTTTTAATTTCGAGGAAGCCGAATGTTTTTTAAAGTAAAGTTTTCGTATGTATTTTGTTTCTATTAAATGCTTGATTTTAGTTAGTTATATTGCTTTAAATATTAAATCTTGCCTGAAAGCCGACTTTATTGATTCATATTCCAACTCGAAGACAAGGAATTTTAATGTCGACTTAATGCTATAAATTGCAACAGAGTTGAAAATTTGAAAGGATTTTTGTTTAAATATATTATTTTTCTTTTAATTTAATTGGGTTAAAAGTTAAATTTTTTTCAAACTGGTTTTAGAGATCCTTATTCCAACCAGAAGCTAGAGATTCTTTAGGACATAAAATAAAGTATTCGATAATTTATACAATAAACAGTAACTTAAATAAAAAAGTGCTATCTTATATACCCTTCACCATGGTTGGAAAAGAACAGAAACTTCTATTTGAGCTTAATTTTATCCACCTAGCTTGTTTTGTATGGACGCTATCGGCAGGAGACTTGGAGGGAGGGCAGTGGACAAAGTGAACCGATTTAACTGATTTTCAATATTATTTCAGGGGGAAGATTTATAGACCGATTTTGTAAATTTTTATAGTTTTTTTCCAAGTCCCAATATACACTAAGGACACTTTCGTCAGACAGACGAAGTTTGTTGCTAAGGAAGCGACGCTGTATGCGTGACATACTTTCATTTTTTCCTCTCTTGCTTACAAACTTTGTCTGTCAGGGAAGAAATATCCGTAGTGTGAACTGAAACTTAGATTGTGTAAGAGGAAGGAGAACAAATTAAGTTCATTAATTATAAGGGGACTTCGAAAAGTTATGGGTTAACATTTGAGATTCATGGGTAAAAATTAGAGGCAGTCGTGGTTTTTAACTCATATCTCAGCCATTTGTAAACCGAATTAACTGCATTCTAATAGCAAAAAATCTGGATTTTACATATGTGAAGTAAATATATAACTACCTAGTCCTCTTCATATCTGGGTCTTTGGAAAACCCACTTCAAAGGTCAGTCCGGGCCACATCGTTAAATCAACTTAGCTACTCATAAGAACCCAGAATATATATACTTTTGAGGGTCTAACATCTATATTCTTCAATATACTAACGATATGACAAACTAAGTTACCATCGCCCTTTGGTGAAGTGTGTAATTATTGGTTTTAAAAATTTTTGTCTTCTTTATTTAAAGGACTTTAAACTAAAGCCTTTTGATTTCTAGTTTTTTGAATCCAAATTCGCTAGTTAATAAATATTTTAAGTTTTAAGCTTTTGCTTTATTCTTGCCTAAGTTTAAATGTTTATAACAGATTGTTTTCGTAATAATTTTCCAGACATCTTTATCTTTGAGTCAATAATACATTACAAGTTCATTTGCAAGTTTGTTCTTCTTTTTTTTTAGCTTAGAATATTAATTCTAATCTTTCCTGGCAGCTTAGAAAAAACAAAACAACAACTTGTGAATCATTTGTTTTTTGTTTCTCATTTCAAAACCTTGAAATATTTTTGTTGTTATCAAAATACCATATTGTTTTAATAGAATTTACTTAACAACCCTCTAAACATCAAACTTCTCTATTTCTCTTTCCATAAAATAAATTATACATTATTTTTTTAATAGCGATAATTTGTAACAAGCCAACAGTAACTAATTCGGAAGTTACAAATTACACAAACAAACCTACTCGGAGAAAACTCCCTCAGAAAAAAAACAATCCCCCACAAAACTTACAATTCAAACTAAATTTATGACTTTACAACAAATTATAACAATTGAAAGAGCTCAGGGATGGCTGGCTGACTGTGTCTGCATACAAAACACTTTTTCGCGTTTATCATTTTTTTTAATGGCTTATATTTGAATATGAAATATAAATGATGGTTGTGGTTGGGGGTACCCCCACTAAAAGAAATAAACTGTCTTAAAGACTGTATATTAATAAGCGATAAGCAGTGGTATTGAGTTTAAATAAGTGTTTTTCGAATCATAATAAATAAATAAATAGGTTTTTTCTACTCTAGTGAAACTAAAACAGCTTGAGGTTAAAGTTACCACATTTTTCATTTCTTTTTTTTTAGAAAGCATAGATATTTTTTTCTAAACCGCTTTAAATAAACTTGGGAAACCCTTCATAACTTTGTGCTCTCTGTGAGTGTGTTTTTAGGTAGACCACAAGAAAATTAGTGTGAGATACTGGGTGAATTGAAACTATATTTTTTTTTCTTTTATAGAAAGTTATAAAAAGTGGTCGTCTTTCGCTTCAGCTTGCTGGGTGTTAAGGGAAAATCAACAATTTAGTTTTTACTATTTTCACAATTTTTCTATTATTATTGTTGTTTTAGAAAAATTAAAGGGGGAGAAAAATAACAGTTCTAAAGGTCAATGGCTTCCATAGTTTTTCCTAAAAAAATATTATTCATGGGGTTTGTATTAGTTTAAAGTTATGGATTATGAAATAAGGAATTTAACTAAACAATTTTATTTAATTATCATCAACGAATTATTTCCAGCCAACACAGAGATCTAAAGGTCTTAAGTTTTCAAGATCCCACAAATTCTTAACGAATCTTTTCATTCGCATTTGGCTTCTTAAAGCTGTTCCTTGTCCTATTAAATCTGGCCAATGTTCCCTCCAAATCATTTTTGATACAAAATTGTTCTAAAGGCCCAGGCCCACGATGTCTACAAGAACATTTCTTTTGTATATTTGTATTAAAAACAAAAACAAATTTAAGTTTTATATTATTGTTTTCAATATAAATATGCGAAAGAAATGTTCTTGTCGACATCGTGGACCTGTGAAAATTTAAAGATCTTGTATAACTTTTTTTCTTTTCAAGTATTTTCTTCTCTGTTTAAGTTAAAATTAAAACAAAATTAGCATTTTAGTTCGCGTTGCCAGACATTAAAAATCCGATGATTCTGAAAGTTTGATACTATATTCATCCCAAGGCGAATTCATCTACAGGTGGTGTCGAAACTCCACCTGATTTTAGCAGTTCGAACCAATTTGTTAGTGTTTTGTTAAGAATGGTTGATATCGAACCTTAAACCATAATAATGCAAAACCCCTATGTTGTTGCTGTTGGTTTTGGGCTCCACCTGTAGTAAAATTCGCCTTGATTTAACCCATACAATTTTTTCTTGTTACTTTCTACTAAAAGCATTTAATGAACATCAACATAGAAGTACTTAAGACGTCCATATTCCAAACTCAGTTTGATACATAAATAAATGCAAATAGGGTTTAGGTTTCCATCTGTCAGAAAAAAGTGGACAGGTTCTTCAACTTCCCCTGTTGAAATAAGATTATTTGTGACGCGGAAAATAGAAAGCGGCCTAAGGGTTTTGCCATTTTAAAGATTTAAATACGTGTATCTTTTGTGTCATCACTGAGCGTGTTGGTATTGTTGGTAAACCTTGAAAACGCGCGTAGCTCGTCCATACTTCTTGTTTTGTGTAGTTGGTTTTTACTGTTCCCTTTACCTTACTGGTCCCTTTCTCTATGCGGTGTAACAGTTGTTAAAAGTTTAAAGTTTAACGAGAATCAGTTTTAAAAGGCCATATTTTAATTTAGGGTAAAAATTCTCTTTAAGTACAGAATTTTTTCAAATTAGAATAAGTAATAAGTAGGAATTGGCTAAACCAACAGGTGTTAAAATAAATAACAAAACATAGCGGAAGAGAATAGTTTATGGCCTTGATAAGAGGGAGAATCACCATGAAGATCACAATCCCTTGAAGGTTTTAGTTATTTTCTTTAATTAAATTGTTAATATTAAAAAATAAAGTGACCTTATTTCTTAAATATTTTTCTTTTAATAAATAAAAAAAACCTTGAACTGGAGGAAGTCATGCTTGATATTTTTTATATTTATGTATGTATTGTTTTTGTTTTTATTTGTAATCAGTCATTATGGGCAACAATGTTTTTCTATTTAAATACATATTTGTACTTTACTTTTTAATAAAAATTAATTAATTGTTTGTTTATTTTCTTTTCAGATTAAAAATCTTACAAATTTAGCCGATACTTGTCCAAGTATTGGCAAATTTGCCACAGTATCAGCTACTGGTTCACCTAACAGTAGCAACTATACAAGTCCCTCCAAAGTGAGTGGCTCTGATTACAGTTATAATCAACAGCAACAGAACTCAGCATCACCTTTAACATCTTCGCCAGCTTATGCTGGTGTAAAATTGCGTAAATTTTCTGAACGTAATTTAACAACGTCTGCTAACGAAGGCGGCGCCGTTACTGGTGGAGGTGCCCGTTCCCATTCATATCGCATATCAATGGCGAATTTGGAAGAGACACAAGAGTCCGAACTTGATGTTATATTGGGAGAGTTAAGCCTTTTAGAGGCTCAAATTACTACAGGAGATGGCAATTTCATACCGGCTGCTGGGGCACCGGGTGGTATGTGTACCCCCTCCTCGACACGCACACATTCACGCACAAATTCCACCATATCGGGTGCCACCTCTATTTCGGGCTCCTCAGAGACTGGTAGCAGTAGCACTACACATTCGTTATGTTCCTCATCAGGTATCTCGGAAAATGGCAGCCATAGCACCCATAGTCATAATCCTACCATGCAATCTTTAAATGGTGGTATTATGGGGGGTGGTAGTGGTAGTACAAGTTTGCGTGAGCCTCGCACTGAATCGCCGGATAATGATTCGGCTTTCAGCGATACTGTTTCTCTATTGTCTTCGGAATCTTCTGCTTCTTCGGGCATGAGTTCGGCTTTACATCACAAACGTTTAATGGCCCAACAGCCTTGTCTGCCTTTAACAGGTCAGACAAAAGCAGCCAAAATACAATTGGCTTTACATAAATTGGAATCGGCTCCGATTAGACGTTTGTTTGTTAAGGCCTTTACAGCGGATGGTGCCTCAAAGTCTTTGCTGGTAGATGAACGTATGACATGCGGGCATGTGACACGTCTATTGGCCGATAAAAATCATGTACAAATGCAACCAAATTGGGCTTTGGTCGAGAATTTGGGAGACCTACAAATGGGTAAGTACAAATAAATGATTTTAATTGAAGGGCAAAGAAAACAAAGGAGATATGAAAGAAACTTTTAATCTTTTCATTGTTTATAAATCAGATAAATCCTAATTTTGTTAGAATTTATGTTTAAACCCCATATGACAAAAAAAAGTTGTCAGGGTAACTAACTCCAAGGATAACAAAGTTTTAAAAGAAAAGTTTGCTTGTAATTTTTGTATTTTAAAGTCTTTTCTTCTTTAGTTTAAAATAAATGTTCTAGCTAGACATCTATAGTCTTATCCAAATTTGTTTTCCTCCAAAATCTTAGTTTCAAAAGAGAATTGCAGCAAATGTTGGAAATTTCAAGAGATTTTAAGCGATTATTTCCTTTAGAGTTGATTTTTATAATTGCAAGGAGTTGACCACTCCGAAGATTTTTAAAGTTTAAAAAGGATATTTTTAAGAATTTTCTTTTTACTAAAAAAAAACATTTGCTTTATTATCTTTGTCTTATCTTTGAAAAGTTAGGTTTCTAATCTTTTGAATTTTTCTTCCAAAACAGAACGTCTCTTTGAGGATCATGAATTATTGGTGGACAATTTAATGACTTGGAATTCAGATGCTGGCAATCGTGTACTCTTCCAACAACGTTCCGATAAGATTTCTTTATTCATACGTCCAGAATTGTATTTACCCGGACCTCAAATGGCTCCAGGTTCTCAGCATGATGAGCACACCAGATCCATGTTATTAGAAGAGTTCTTTGAAACTAATACCGAAATCGCTGTCGATGGTCCCTTGTATATGAAGGCTGACTCAAAGAAAGGCTGGAAACGTTATCATTTTGTTTTGAGATCGTCCGGCCTATATTACTTTCCCAAAGAGAAAACTAAGAACGCTCGAGATTTGGCTTGCTTGACTTTATTCAATGGCTATAATGTCTATCGTGGCTTAGGGTGGCGCAAGAAATGGAAGGCTCCATCAGATTATACTTTTGGCTTTAAGTCGGCTGTGGATTCTAGTTTGGGTAAGACTTGTCGTACTTTAAAAATGCTGTGTGCTGAGGATTTGGAAACAATGGAGAAATGGTTGACTGCCATAAGAGTAGCTAAATATGGCAAACAATTGTGGGATAATCACAAGGCCTTAATGGATGAATTAACCGGAGATGGTTTATCGCAAAGTAGTTTTGCTGTTAGCATGAGAAGTGAATCGATAAGCAGCATAAGCTCAGCTGTACCCTCGCAATGTGGCAGTGTTTCTTCGGCTATTTCTTCTATGTCTACGTCATCAAGTGGTGGTAGAATTTCGAGAGCTTCATCCTCCTCCTCTAGTGGTTGTTTATCGGATGATAATAATGGTTTTGATTCGGAATTTACTACCGGAACAATCAAACGCAAACCTTCTATGAAACCTAATTTGCCATTAACTACCATGACGCGCCAGTTAAAAGAGGTGGGAGAAATTACTCAGGCTGATAATGAGGATTTGAATAATTCCCCTGAACACAGTGGCACTTTGACTAGGCGCCATAGCCGTCGCAAATCCCAGGAGTCTAATGGCAGTGGAACTTTAAAGAGGAGGCCTCCTAATGCCGGCTCTATGATTATGACCGGTTTGACTAAACGGGGCTCGGCGGAAAGCATGAATGCCAATAATTCATCAGGTTCATCAAACTCTACACCTACGCCTACACCTAGTATATGTGCTAAACCCTTGGTGGCTTCGGTGGGAGGAGGAATGTATGAAGCGTTGCCTCCTCCGCCGCTCCAGGTACTGAATACAGCTGGTCAACTAGATGCCATGTGTTCTTCCACCTTGTCTTTGGATTCTTTGCCTCCACCACCACCTCCGACTGCATTAAATGAGGTGGAGCAGGATGTTTATGGTTCACAAATGTCTCTGGTTTCTTTGCCACCACCACCACCTCCGGAAGAGCAAAATTTAATAACACCTTCAAGTAATATACAAAACCAACAGCAAGTATATGTCTCGGTACACAAAGCTTTACCGCCGGCTGTGCCTGCTAAGCCTATGAAACCGGCCGTAAAATCTGCTCCTCCCTATAAAAATCCACCCGACTACAAGGGCTCCCAAATGGCAACAAACTCTCACACTCCTGCTCCACCGCCAGTACAGAAAAAGGTCTCATTTGCTGACTCACCAGTACTCTTAAGAAGAAAAATGCAATCGCCGGAGCCATTACAACATCAAGAACCTTTTTATGCCCCAGGGCCTTTGCCACCGCCCCGCAATGATCTCACTAGACTCTCGAATTGTTCATCCAACATATCTTCAGTATCACAACAGCAAGATTTCGGTTCGCCTAAGCGTTTACAGGAATCCACCTCAAATCCACCCAGAGATTTTCTCAAAGATCTGCAGAGAGTGATGCGGAAGAAATGGCAGGTGGCTCAAAAATGTAAACTCGAACCGGCCACTACTCCCCATGAGGTCTTGGGCTTCCGCGATTTCTCCTCTGAGGAACTTTTGGCCCATAACCTAAACTCGAATTCCCATTATTACAGAGACACGGGCAATGTTAGTAATTGGGTGCAAGAGCACTATGGAGCTGGGGCTCCACCACCACCAATGAATGAATATGCTTTGTATGAAAATGTTCATGCTACCAACAGCCCCAGCAATGTTTTAATGGAACCACAGTTTCCCAACCTGCCAGCACAACACTCAAGCAATGCAGCTGCAGTGAATACAACAAATGCAGCAGCTGCGGCGGCCCAACAACAGCGTAAGAAACGTCCACCACCCCCGCCACCCAAACGCAGTGATTCAACGCATTTGACTCATCGTGTTTAGTGTTTCCTGGTAACGTGCTTTCGGGCACGAAGGCGGCGTTATTGGGATTATTTTGGCCACAACAACAACAGTAATACTAGTTAAAGGATTAATTTAAAAAAATTAAGAATTTTTTTTTTATAAAAAAAAACAAAGAAAAATCGAATTTTTTTTAATTAAGTATTTGAAAAGTCAACTTTTTTTTAACGAAATTAAAAATATTATATTAAATGATATACATACATTAGAGCGACTCACCAAAAAAAGTGCTCGATGTACCCTCCTAAAAATGAACCTTGGACTTTTTTAAGATGACATTTTGAATATTTCGGCTCCAGCTTTGACCTCTCGTGAGCTGGACCAGTTTGAAAAAGGGTATATTTTTGCATGTTTTGTTAATTTAAGAATCTGTTTCCTTATCAACATATACAAATTGGGTATCGTAAGAAAGGTTTTTTTAAGGCGCGTCCAACTGTATATAAAATTTGGCCAAGGACGACCATCCATGTCCTTTTTTTAAGGATTTTCTGTAAAAAAAACGGTTTTAGAATTTTTTGTTCGGGGTTGTTTGTAATAAAAATGCCAAATTAACATATTTTAATCTTTAGTCGATTTAATTAAATACGTGTTTCAGCTTTTTTTGAAATTCGTGCTAGTTCGCGTTTTGACAATAATGCAAAGGGGTGGTAACCCTTCGTTTTAAATAGGGCAATATGGGATCAAATTTTATTGTATGTAAATAATTTAGATTTGTGCAAATTAGATGCATTTTACACGGTGCTCTGGAATATATATAAATGCGATTTTGTAGTAACTCTAATATGATAGCGGATTTAGTTTCTAGATCATGTATGGATGAAAATAGGACTAAAGAACGAAAAAAAAAAATTATCCTCGACCTGAATTTTTTTTTAATTTGCGGAATAAATATGCCGCCAAAAAGTAGTGGAAAAAGGACATGGATGGTCGTCCTTGGACAAATTTTATATACAGTTGGACGCGCCTTAAAAAAACCTTTCTTACGATACCCAACTTGTATATGTTGGTAAGGAAACAGATTCTTAAAGTAACAAAACATGCAAAAATAGACCCTTTTTCAAACTGGTCCAGCTCACGAGAGGTCAACCCTGGAGCCGAAATATTTAAAATGTCATCTTAAAAATGTCCAAGGTTAATTTTTAGGAGGGTACATCGAGTACGAATTTTGCTTCCATACAACTTGAGTCGCTCTAACATACATACATTTTTGAAAAAACAAAAATAATTTTGAATTATCTTAAAAACTTAGAAAAAAAACCAAAAAATCTTTAAAATTTTTTACACAATAATAAATAAAACATTGAATATTTTTATTAAATTTTATATCTACTTATAACTTTTTAAAAAACGATCTAAAATTTTATTAAAAATCGAAAAAATGTCAAGTCATTTTTAAAAAATATTAAGTTTAAGTTAAATGTTCCTTTTTTTTTAAAGTCCTCTTTTTTCCAAAGGGGAAACTTTACTTTCGTATTAAAAATCAAAATCAATTAATTTTTTTTTAGAATATGTAAAAATAAAAAAAATAAAAAAATTTATTGAATTGTATAAAAAACTTAAGAATAATACTATATGAATTAACGCCTTAAAATATGTAATAAAAATGTATAAGTACTGTAAATGAGTTACAAAAAAGTGTTTTATAGATTTTTAAGAAAATTTACAAAAGGAAGATAGAATTCAAAAGTGGGCTAAACTGCAAAATTTACCTAAGAAGAAACAAATTCAATTTATAACTTGAATTCAATAAGAATATGTGCCTAAAAGTAGGCTTCAAAAATATTTTTTATGAATGTTAGTTTAGATTCTTAAATTTTATTAACTTTAGATTTCCTTGAAAAAAAAGCTTGTTGCTTTTGAAAAATTACTTTTTGAACCTAATTGGACACTTAGGCCGGGTTTTTGAGAAGTGGATTAAGTTTAAACTTAGTTTAACGTAGTCTGAAACTCGGGTTTTCCGGCGAAATGTAATTTTTTTTATTATTTCATTAACAACCAACATTTTAAGCAACACTAAGCAGTTCCGTCAAAATGTTTTTCTGATTTTAGATTAACTAAACCTAGTTCAACTGAGATCTCAAAAACCCAGCCTTCATCTATGCAATATAAAATTTCCTGTAAAAATAAACAGGCAGTATTAAACGCAGAACATTTTAAAGTTTAAAGAAAAATCTTTGATATTCTTAAGAATCTGTAAATTACATTTAAAGTTTTCAAGACTTTGCTATGAATTTTATACGCATTTAGCGTTAAATTTCAAACTAAAAGTATGCAACGAAGTAAGAGTTTCGAATAAAGTTTATGAAAACTTTTTAATTCTCCAAAAGGATAAAACGAATCTAAAATTCTTGAAAATAAACTGGAACTAAGCATCTCTTGTTAAGAGCGACAAATTTTCTGTAACAATTTAACATGATCAGTAGCATTTTTATTCCGTAGTTCTGAAGCTAAAGCTAAATCTCGATTAGTAAAATTCAAAATAAATTAAGGGCAAATATGTTGGCGATGTCGCTAAGGCGTCACAGTGGACCATACTGATCTGTGGATGAGGGTGTGCAATTTAACTTCATATCTGGCTTTCTATCTATCTACCTAATATAAAGCCGAACCTAATTTGCTCTAAGTAGACTTTTCCTTTCATTTGCTAAAACAGTTTAAAAATTTTAAGCGATGGATATTTACCGCTTGTTCATCGTTTTCAGGCAGTTAGTGTTAGAGAATTACGGAATACGGATGCGGGATTCCTTAAAGTTTTTAAAAATGCTAAAAGTTTGTTTAAAAAGCGTTTGAAATTTTGGCTATAAATTGATTAAATTGTTAAAAACTTCGTAAGCAACTTTAAGTGTGCACTAGAATTTTAATTTTCTTTCAAATCACTAAAGTATAAATTAAAACCCATTAAAATATTGTTAGTCCTTAAAATGGTAAAATTAATCATAAAATTACTTAAAATAAACTAATGGATCGTATGTTTTAAATACAATTGACAACTGAAAATATGCAACAGAATTTTAATTTTCTATTTCCGACTAAAATTATGCAACATCTTTGATTTAAAAGTTGATAAGCCATTAAAATAAACAAAGAAACTCAAATTTTTGCCAATTTTTTTTTAAATTTCCAACACGTTTAAAAAATTACATGTCTAAAATTGATTATTTTAAAATTTGTGGACTTAAATTGTTTTTGACATTATCTAATAGCTTTCTTATTTAAAATGTTGTAGTAGTTTCAATTTAAAACTTATAATATAATAATTTTAAATAAGAAAATTTAATTTTCCAAAATAATTTTGAGGTTATGTTGAACATTTTCTCTAAAGTTGTCTTTAGACTTGAAATGCTTTAGACATTTTTTTAATGTTTTGTTTTTACTTAATTTAAATCGATTATTTAAATGTCTTTAGAAGTCTTGAATAAAAAACTTCAGTTTTCATAAATAACTTTGAGGTTATGTGAAACATTTTAAAAATTAGATTTTTAACTGAAATGTTTTATGAAAAATCTTAAAATTATTAATTTTTTCAAAAGTTTCAACATGACGTAAAATTTAAAACATACTCGATTTAAATTAAATAGAAATTGTATAATTTCTGTTTGTTTTTTTATCATTTGAGTTGTATTGTTAATTTTAGCATGTTACGTTGGACATTTTTAGGGTTTTTTTTTTCAAAAAGTTTTGTTTTACCAGAAAAAAAAGTTTTTATATTATTTTTGTTTACTTCAAATCGATTTATAAAAAAAAATTTAATATTTTCGAATTAAAAAAAAACGGAAGTTTTTCAAAATATTTTTTGAGGTTATGTTTAATAATTTTCATTTATATTTATTTTATATAAAAACCCTTTAAGACAAAATTTCTATGAAAATTTTTTAAATATTTGGGTATTGATGAAAATTGAATTTGAAAACGAAACGATTAAATACCGATTTTTATTTTTAACTTGAAAAGGATAAACTTAATTTTTTATTTAACATGTTAATTGAACTGTAATTTGAAACAAAAATTTTCTATGCGAACGATGACGTTCGATATTTTTAAACAGGCAATAAGACTTTAAATCAGAAATGGATTCGAAAATTGTACGTACTTCAGAACACCTTTTAAAAACGATTGTTTTGAAATCATTCGATTTGCATCACAAACCTGGGGTCGTGATCGAATACTTTATCGATTCGAAGCAATTTATTGCTAATTCTTTCAGTCGCTGCTGAACGAATCGAAATTATTTTTTTTATGTTGTAAAGCATTTATTTGAGTTTCCACAGCTGTGAAAAAAATAATTACGATTCGTTCAGTATCGAGCCCCCTGATTATTTATACTTAGTTCAAATGAATTTAAATATTAACTGCCTATTTCACGATGTCACTCGAGTGTTAGTTGTTTTTAAAATAAAAATAATAAAATTGTTGAAGTCTGTTACAGTAATAAATTGTTTTTAGAAACAAAATCGCTTAAAATTATTAATTTAATATTTATACCCACACCACAATAGTGGAGAGGGTATTATGCATTTATGCTGATGTGTGTAACACCTACCCCCACCTTAACCCATATTATCCCAAGCGATCTTCCAGTTATAAGATTTCAATAAAAAAATTGAAGAGCGTATTTTGATACCCTCCTAAACAATAATATTAATAATACTAAAACAGTTGAACAAAACAAGTACAAACAGACTTTTTAACTTTTTAAGTTCTACTTTAATTTAAAAAGTTCTATTGTCCCACTGTTCCAATAATGGAACGGTGCATTTATGTAAAAAAAAACAAAACACAAAAAACTTAAAATTTTGTTTTGTTTTATATTTATTTTATATATCAACACTAAAAAAATATTCGTTTACATTGTGAGCAAACACAAAATAACTTACATTTTGCGTCGAGAAATTTTTTTCAAAAAACAAACAAACAATACGCAGCAAAACAAAATTTTAGCACTGAAAAAAATAAGGGACCTTTAGTTGGTTAGGTGACCACCTCAGGGTTACCACAGCATAAAAATAATTGGAACTGCATTCACACAAAAAAAAAATATGAATACTAAAAGTAACTGTTCCAAAAATGGAACACTAGGGTGAATCTTTTCTGAGTCGAACTAACGATGTCCGTTCGGCTGGCTGGCAGTCCATGTAACCTTGTGCGCAAAGTACAGGTCACAATTTTGGAGATATTTTGATAAAAATTGGGACATAGCCTATTGAAAATGGGCGGAATCGTGGGACCACGAGGGAAAATAAGGGGAAATATCTTCCTCTCAGAAACTATCAAACCGATTTTAATGAAATTTAAAACATAGATAGAACCATATCTATATGGACACAAAAGGACCACGAGGGGAGATATGGTCAGTTTCTGCCTCAAACCGATTTTAATGATATTTAAACCATAGATAGATCCATATCTATATGGACACATTAGCTATAAAGTTTTTTTAAAATAGGACCACAAGGGATGGTAGGGGGCAATTTCTGCCTCTCACAAACTTTAAATCAATTTTAATGAAGTTTATAAAAATAGATAAATCCATATTTATATGGACATATAAGCATGATGTGTTTTATAATATTGCGGTGTTGGGTATCATATGGTAGGGCTTGACCGTTAAGAGATTAACGAACACTGGCTGTGTTACTTTAATCTCTTACAAAAGACGACTTGATCGATTACGACAACCCCAACCGGAATAAGGCTGATTATTGAATAGAAGCATTCTAAAGAAAAAGTTGAAGTTGCTTAAGTTTATAAACATAATTTTTAAGGCTTTTCGAAATATATCATCTATTTGAAATGATCTATATAACTTTAATTTTTGTTTCAAAAAAGTACTTTTCAAATACTTAACTTTGCTTCTTTTTTTAAAAAAATCTTTTTGTCATTAAAACGAATTTTTTTTAATGCAATATTTTTAAAATAAATATTTTTACTTAAAAAAATACACTTTAAGTAAATATGTACTTGTAAATTAGTTGAATTATATCATAAACAAAAATTTTTGAGCATTAAATAACATTCTTTTAAAAGTTAGATTTTAGATTTGAAAAAAAAAACAAAAATTAATCCGAAACAAAAGAAGCGAAAAATTATTAATTAAAAAAATTAAAAAAAAAAAATTCCCAAAAATTCTTGTTTTTTAAATTCTTACGTTTTCCTTTTGAAAATGTTTAAAATTAAAAATCCAAAAATTTTGAAAATATAATTAAAAAAGAGAAAAATAATAAAAAGGTATTGTTCCAAATAGAGCCAAGGCGCCATAATAATTATAGTAAACTGTTTTTTTTAACTACATATTATTTTGTAATTTTAAGTTTAAACTATTAAAAACAAACCAATATACACTTAGAGAAAAATAAGGCATAGAATGCTTGATAAAAATAATTATTAAAAAAAAGAAAAACAATTGAAATGAACAATTAATAAATATTTTATATATAAACAAATAAATAAATAATGATGAATACAAATTACAACATTACACTAAAAATTTTATTAATTAGTAGTTTTTAACCTATAAAATCACAGTGGGACGGACGTCTAGAAAGATTATAGTACTGTAATTTATACTCGAAAGTTTTGTTTATAGTTTTTTTTTTTAGAAAATTTGTAGAATTGATAGTTTCAGAAAAATAAAAAAAAAAATACAAAATGTGCGTATTTTTTTGTTCCCACTCTCATTTCTGCGTGTGTGTGTGTTTTCATTCCTTTGCTAATTTTGAGAGTACATATTTTGTTTATACCCGCACTTTTTCTTCTACACATTTACACATTTACGTCAACTTTTCAATGATTTGAATGTGTGTTCAAATAAAATTGTGCAGGCCTCTACTTTATAGACGTTTACATTATAATGTCACCCTGTTATTATATAATTTGGCACTATGCGCCCACGATCTGGCGTAAAAGCAACAAATAGTAATTATGTAAATGTCTGTAAAGGAGAGGCCTGCACAATTTAACCTTTAATTACTATTACATATTTATGGTTTTTATTGCCTTTAAAAAATCACTTTTGAACTATAGGGTGTCGCAAAAGAAACGTTATGGTCGCAAAAAAGCCATAGTTGGACAAGCTGTGTGATCTGTGGCTCCAGCTTGTTAAAACCACAATCCAGGATTGTTTTCTTTGTTGTAATAATATAATACTTTTTATACGGCCGATAGCATTCTACCTTAAGCTATCGGTAGATTGTGAATACGGGCCTTGGACACTCTCAATTTTAATTTATAGAGGGGTGAAACTACATCGTTCGATATTAAAATTCAATTTAAATGGAAATTTCGATTGGAATCGAATGTCGTTATTTGGACCTGTCACACATTACAATTGGGTTTGGTATCGGTATTTAGTTATATCGGTATACCGGTACAGAAACCTTTATAACGGTATATCTGTTTTATAATTTAAAATCTTAATACACAGTACAAATTGTTCGAACAAGTAAATTATTTCTTTCGAGGCGAAAAGCGGGGTAACACCCCTTGTTAAATTTTCGATTCTTGGAGATGCAAAATACGGAATACACGGAATACTTTCGATCGGAATGGATTTTTGTGACTGGATACTTTTTTATTTAAATCATTCTAAATTATTACTTAAATTCATTCTAAAATATATTTAAAAATCTAAATTTTTACATTTTCATACCAAAATGCTCTCCATATTTTAATACACGGCCCACTGTGTTTTAGGCACTATAAATTAAAAAAAAAAAACAATTTTAAACTTATTTTAAGACCTAAAAATTTTAATTTATTTTGCTATAAATCACAAATAATGTGGCAATTTCGAAGAGACAAACGAAATTTCAAAACTTTATTTCCAGAAAACTACATTTTAATTTAAAATTCAAATCATTGGGAATAATTTTTTTAACTCGAAACCATAGTGAAATAATAATTTTTCACCATGTTCGAAACTTGATTTTTTTTTAAATTTTGAAAATACGTAATAGAGTATAATATTGACGGGTGATACACTCAAACGTCTACCTGAGTGTGATGGTGCATCTTAACATTGGGGGCAGTTGGTAAACACATAGTTTGTCTCCCAGTGGTTGAGATCCTTCCCTTGAATATAACTTTAGAAATTGCCACAAATGTTTCTATTTTACAGAATCTTTTCTAATTTGTTTAAATCAGAATTTTACAAAAATTATTTTTCTTTGAAGTTTAATTGGAATTTTTGCACCATAAACATAAAAATAGTTTATGAAAGAAAATTAAATACAAAAATAAGTTAAAATAAAAGTAAAACGATGCAAAATTTAATTTTTTTTAAACCTCTAAGGCCAGCGTCAAACTTTAAAAAGCCACGAAAAAAATTATTTTTTTCTGCTAATTACTTTTTTTAATTTCTTTCATTTACCCTGAGAAAACTCAAAATAATTGAAATAATATTACAAGCTTGTTCCTAAAAATCAAAATAATTTCAGTTTCTCTTAATTTAAAACTGATAATTTACTGAAAAACTCCTTTAAGCTAGACTTTACTTTTAGCTAATAAAAACTCTCCCTAAAGTATACTTTAAATTTTCTTTATATTTATAATAAACTAACTGTAATTTTGTAAATTTTTATTAATAAAAAAAATATAAGTTAAGCTGTATATTAACACTAAATAATACAAACAACATGGAATTAAATTGAATAAAATATTTTCAATAAACAGTTAATATTAAGTTTAAATTAAAAACAATTTTTTTACAAATAATTAAAACACAAAAACAAAGTTAATTGATTGTAATTAAAAAAAAATATATATATAAAGTGCCATAGGCCAAAAAACCTTTTCAAAATAAATAAAAAAATAAAAGCATTTGTATAATTTTATTTTTACAAACTTATTTAAATGTTGTAAAGAAATCCAAAACCTAATCTAACTTTCCTTTAAACGCCTAAAAATATGCCACAATTTTAATAAGTTCGACTTTTTATACAAAAATGTATGAAATTTTGAATTTTATTAACATAAAATACATATATTTAAAAAAGAAATGCTTAAAAAGTTTTTTAAATTTAACAAAAATTTAAAAAAAATAAATCAAAAATTTTATTTTGTTATATTTAAGGCAAAAAAAAAAAAAATTCCTTAAACAAATATTTTTTTATTTAAAATAAAAATAAACAAAAAAAATGCTTGAAAAATAAATTTTAATTGGTTTTAATTGGCTTTCGGTTACACAAGAAATAGATATTCATATTGAGGGAAAATAAAGTGAAGACCAGAACCCGGCAACACTACTACACCAAGGCAAATTACGTACAAGGCGGCAGCTATGCCACAACACTTGATAGACTCGCTTGAATTGGCACTGAAAAATATATAGTTTTTTTTTGCCAAAATAAGTTGTTTCGTTAAACTTCAAACCCAAGGCAAATTCATAAATTGGCAAACTAGCAAGTCAGCTGATCTCTAGAGTTCACCTGTTATAAATTCGTCTGGAATAAAACCAATCAGTCGCGCTTATGCTTTTACGCAAGACGAGTTTGTCATCGTTTCTTATTACCATTTTAGTATATTTTCATTTTTTTTTTTAACAGATATGAACGATGCTCTAAAATAATGTATTTAGATGTGATACAATTAAAAAAATATTTAGTTTAAGGCAAATATTTTCTATTTAGAAGATTTTAAAATAAAATTTAAATAAATTTATGTAATCATAAACGTCTTTTGGCAACACTTGATTTCCATTCTCACTTATAATACAGTAATTTTGACTTAGCTGCACAATCTGCTTTGCACGATTTTTTGTGCAGATAAATCGAAAATGCAGCTATCTTAAATGTATTTAGCTGCCTTGATGTGCAGGTAAGCAATTGTGGTTACCTGCATAAAAGTGCAGCTAAATTAAAGTGTTTGAAAGATGAGCAACGTTTTTGTTAATAAATTGAAATTGTCATGCATTTTTTAAATGAACGAGATAGCCAAATTGGTAACAATAAAGTGGGGAACAGAATAGTCGCTGTAGTACAACGTTAAGAGTAGCGCTGCAAGCTGTGCAGGGATATAAAGTGCACTTAAAAAATGAATTTGTATGGGATTTTAAAGAATAATGACACAAATTATTCATTTTGTGCAGTTGATCTCAAAACTACTGTACTACAAATGTTCAATGTATGTGATTGCCGGGGTCTGGTCTAGACTAAACTATAAAGTAGACTTAAACCTAAAGTAGAGACTAGACTGCTGACTTTCTATAAATTAAAAAGTTAATGTAGACTATAATATAGACTAAACTAAAGACTGGACAAAAGGCTAAGTTACAGACTTAACGTTAAACTAAACTTTAGCCTTGTCTGTAATTCAGACATTGGTTAAAGGTGTATTTAGACTATAGCCTAAACTATAGACAAGATTTTTTAGTAAGCAACAAAGTTGACTCTAGTCTAAACTGCAGAAACGATCATAGTCAAACATATGGTTTAGAATATGGATTGGACTAATTTATAAACTAGATTTTAGTCTAATTAGAGACTTAACTATTTGTCTATTTAAAAGTCCATTCTAAGCTATAAATTATAGTTAAACAGCATACTATAGATTAGACTATCCTTGCCTAAAGTCTTAACAACAAACTTGACTTTAGTCTATAAATTATTTTTTTTTAATAACTTTATTTGCAGTATTAGTCTTTCTTATATTTTGCTTCCATTTTTTTTCTTCAAGAATCTTCTTCCAAATTATAATGCCTTAAAATATGCAAAGAGAAATTAAAAAATAAACTACATACATACACATATGCTATTATTGTATTATATCATACTTCTGGATGTCTTAATAAATGTCTACAAAGTAAACTAACTATTAATTTATTACAACAAATAAAATATAAATTATTGCTAAATTTAATTATAAAAAAATTAAAAAAAAAAAACAATAAAATAAAAATACTGTTTATTGTATCAATAAATAATTGATTGCGTCGTCAATGGAAAATGTTATGAAACAGAAAAAGAATAAGAAAAAAGCCTAAATATATGCTAAAAAAAAAGTAGAAAATGTTACATAGAGGATTTAAAAGTAGAAACAAGCTAAAAAGGAATGAAAAAGAAGTAAAAGACAAAAAAGGTATTAAATAATTATGTAGGTATCAAAAAAGAAGACAAAATTGTTAAGAGAAATTAAAGGTATAAAAATTAAACACAGTTTGCGAGATATTTTCATTTTAAAGCATACTTTAAGGGGCATTTTTCTTAAAGATTAAGACCCGTTTTCACAACTTACCGCTGGCTAAAGGAAGGAATTTTTTATGATTGAAATATAAAGAATTGGTAACGATTGTTCGGGAATTCGGTTAACTGGTTACTAGTGGCTTAACGTGTAATCGAAAAGTCGCGCAATCGATTAACCGAATAACACAATGAACGGAAGTTAAGAATAATTGAAAAATAGCGCAAAACGGTTATTTTTGTTATGTTTTTTAATGTTGTATAAAAATTATTGATTTATATTTGGAATTTGGGAAAATTGATCGTTCAATCGATTAATCGGCTCTTTATTTAATCTTACATAACGTAGCTGAAAACGTGGAAATCTTGGCATTTTAAACAATGATTTGTTAACCAGGTTAACCGGATACTCGAGTTATTGAAACAAAATGGTTTATAAAATTTATATGAGATCAAAGACTCGAATAACCGAATAATTGGTTAATTGATTATTTGGATAAAAGATTTGTCTAGAAAATAAGCAGAATTTAAAGGTATTATCAATTTTTATGGCTTCAGGGGATTTTTTGAAATATTTTAAGAATTTTAGTCGATTAATTATAAACTCGAGTAACCGGTTACTCGAGTAATAGTCCAAAAAAAATTTTTTTAATGCAAATTTAAATTTTAGAAGACAATTAACCGATTTAGCCGGTAATTTAATATTTGTGAAACAAAAATTTAGTTTTTGTGATTTTAAGCGAGTTTTTTTTAAATAATTTTCGTAAAAAAATCGTGTAATCGATTAGGCGTTAAATTTAATTTCAAAAATACAGACAATTTAAGAGAATAGAGTTTAAAATGATTTGTTATATAAAGTTTACATAAGATTCAAAGTTTAAACGGAAAATCGTACGATTTTGTTTTGTCCTAAAAGTATGCAAAGTTTTTAAGATTAAGATAAGGATTAATAAAAACTGTGTGTTTTTGTTTAATAAATGTTAAAACTTTATGTCACCTCTGCTATATAATTTTGAAATTATTTTCGCATTCAATTACTTTTTTATAAAAAATTTTGAAAAATAAAAAAATCATCCTACAACTTATGCAATAAATAATAAAATTAATTTATATTAAATCTAATAAATAGTAATAGAAAAGTAAAAATTAAAGCAAAAAAATTACAAAATCATAAATAACACATAAAAGACTTTAAACTGGGAACTTATAGCCACTACAAAAACAACAACAAAAATATTTAACAAAAAAAACCAACAAAAATCTAAAACAATACAACAACCAAACTACTTTATTACATAGAAATCTTAAAGAAGAAAATAACAACAAATTTAAGAAACATTTTTGAATTTAATAATTATACAACATACATATACAAATTTAGCAATAAATATTAATAAATAAAAAAATAGTTAAAAAACAATCCTAAAAATATGCTATTAATATTATGAATACTAAACAAAAACCAAACCAGTTGCCATTCAAACGAGACAAATGCAAACGCATATTTGTGGTAGTTTTTTTTTTAAATAAAAAAAGAGAAAATTCAAATCAAATTATTAATTATAATAATACTAATAATAAATCTAAATAAAAAACTTTTTGATAAACATGTTTTTTGTATGGCGATATGAAACCGAAAGTGAAAAACGAGTAAAATTTTTTGCAGGCTTTAAATGCCCCCTCAACACATAACAATAAAAAAAAAACTTTTTTACATTTTTGTAATTGTAAATTTAAGTTACTTTGTGTTTTCCTTAACTTTTTGTAATTTTTTATATAAAACAAAAATATAAAAATATTGAAAAAAAAATTGAATAAAATATGGATATAATACAAAATAACGCAGAAATTATGTTTTTTTCGTTAAAACGATTAATCGGTGATCCGATTTTTTTTAGCTTGAACTACAATAAAATATTTATTCTTCAAAATAATCTTAATTTTTTTTTTAACAATTTGTCAATATTTTCATTATTTTAAATTATTAGCCGTTAACCGGTTAGCGAATAATCGTTAATTTGTTGTTTTAAATCCATACATCTCATCCAAAATGTTTAAAAATATCAATAATTTTTAGTTTTGCACAATTTGTAGAAAATTTTCTTTCCCTATTCGTAAATTCGATTGTTCGGTTTTTCGTATAATCGTTAAAAATGATACCTAAATTTTTAAAAATTTAATTTAAATTACTTACAAATAACTCAAGTTTTCCATTTTGCATGATTACTGTTGCCAATGTTTCAGTTTGTATATATTAATCGGTTATTCGAATACTCGTTAAAATTTTATACCATCAAAATGCGTTATCAAAATGCTTTAAAACTTTAATTATTTGTCATAATGCACAAATTTTAAATACTTTTTCTTCACTGCGAATTACCTTGTTTGTATAATCGGCTATTCGGTTTTACAAATAATCGTCAAAATGTGAATATAATTCTAAAACTTGCATTTAAAGTAATTTATATTAAGAGTATAACATTTTTAAGCTGTTTATAATTTTCAAGAACATTTTATTTACCTTGACTTATTCGATTAATCGGTTATTCAATTTTATGAATAATCGTAAAAATGTTATACATAAATATCAATCAAATACTTTACTATTAAATATTTAATTATAAACAATTTTTGTAAATTTGTTGAACTTTTTTTTCAATCAATCGATTTATTTTCCACTCAATAAGTTACTCGGTTTTTCGAATTATTGTTTTAAAGCAACCTTTAATTTGAAATTTTTTTTTCTAAAAAAAACAAAATTTTATGTAATTTTAAAGACTTTTTATACACATTTTTTTAATTCCATTACTTTATTTCTTTAATCGATTATTCGATTTTGCGAATAATCGTTTATAGTTCACTATATATTTATAATGTTTGCTTAAAAAAAAAAACGATAACATGATTAACATTAACATTTGAAGATTAAAATGTTAATTTTTCTTTACATTATAACTAGTCGATTAATCGCTTATTCAGTTTTAAGAATAATCGTTAGTATTTAATAAAATTAAATGGAAACTTTTAATAAAAATACAAAAAATATTAATAAGTTTGATTAATATTAAAATTTGTATAAATAGTAATTTCAAAAGATTTTGTTATTCCTGCTTAATTCCCAGTTTTTATTCTTGATTAAAAAACACTTGAAATTTATTGTTGATGGGATAAGCTATTCCTATGCGCATTTCACTGGTTGATTAGGCCAGATCAAGGCCTATCCAATAGGTCTGCTTACTTCTACAACAATACAACAATACAAAAAACAACAGGCATTTTGTTTGTGTAAAATTCCTCGCCGTTGTCAAAATCTTACTACTACATAGGCAAAACAAAAGGAAAAATGTGTTTTGTGTGCATGTGTGTGTGGCAAAAAACCAAAAAAGTAAACAAAAATATACACGTATAAGGAAAATGTAAACAACTTTTGATATCGTTGAGGAAAATCCCAAATAAACATCTGGCTTCTTAAGCAGACCTATTGGATAGACCTTGGGCCAGATCATCAGGAAACTTCATCCATAAAGATTTTAGAAAAACTAAAGATATTAAACCAAATAAAACTGTAAAACGTATAAGACTTATAGCAACAGTTCTACTTGTAATAATATCAAAGTTTAAACAAAACACATCAACAATAAACAGTGGGTTTATCTCATCTTACATTCCCCACTACAATAAGTTGAAATTCTCTCAACATTAATTGTAATTAATTGAATGTAAGATGAGATAAACTCACTGTTTATTGTTGATGTGCTTTGTTTAAACTTTGATATTATTACAAGTTGAACTGTTGCCATAAGTCTTATACGTTTAACAGTTTTATTTGGTTTAATATCTTTAGTTTTTCTAAAATCTTTATGGATGAATTTTCCTGATGATCTGGCCCAAGGTCTATCCAATAGGTCTGCTTAAGAAGCCAGATGTTTATTTGGGGTTTTCCTCAACGATATCAAAAGTTGTTTACATTTTCCTTATACGTAAATATTTTTGTTTACTTTTTTGGTTTTTTGCCACACACACATGCACACAAAACACATTTTTCCTTTTGTTTTGCCTATGTAGTAGTAAGATTTTGACAACGGCGAGGAATTTTACACAAACAAAATGCCTGTTGTTTTTTGTATTGTTGTATTGTTGTAGAAGTAAGCAGAGCTATTGGATAGGCCTTGATCTGGCCTAAGCAACCAGTGAAATGCGCATAGGAATAGCTTATCCCATCAACAATAAATTTTAAGTGTTTTTATCAAGAATAAAAACTGGGAATTAAGCACGAATAACAAAATCTTTTGAAATTAAAATTTTGTATTCCCAAAAATTGAAATTACTTTTTGATAATTTTTATAAATATTTCTATAAATCGATCTATTCGGTTAATCGGTTATTAGGTTTTATACTGTTCGTAAAGAGTTTTAATTAACAAATTTAAGAAAAGTTTGTTGAACAATTTTTGTTAATTTAAATTTTGTTTAACTTGATTTAATTACTTTTTGGCAAAGTTTTTGTACGATTAATCGAACAACCGGTTAATCGCATTTACGTATAACCGTAAAAAAATTTGAAAAAGTTTGTAGAAAATAGAATATGGGAATTATTTATTTTTCATTAATTATTTTTATTGTAATAAAAATTTTTCTGAATGTTCTTCTATTCAAATTTAAATTAATAAACCTTTTTACAATAGCCTTACTCCATCAATATTTCATATATGTACATTTTGCTTAAGCCAACCTTTGGTGAACATTGAAGCTATAGAAATGAAGTCTTATTTCTTTCCTACTTCTGTTTTTTTCGTACTTTTGTCAAGAATTTTTCTTGAAATCCCAAGTAAATTTGGTTTTTCTTTTTTTTTGTCCTTTTTCTGTTGACCTTTTGTACAACTTGAAGGACAATTGCTAATGAAACTGTTTATGGATTTTAATCCAAATTTGATATTTTTTATTTCAAATCAGACTTTAGTTAATTAAATTTAATTTTCATAAAGTTATTTAAATGATGGAAGGATTTCTACAACATGAAATGAATTAAAATTTATCGATTATTTTTCTTGACTGAACCGGGGCTTGAGCTCGGGTAGAATTTACATGTTTCGAGAACTATCATGTTCTCATCAACAGAATGAGAAAAATGATCAATAAATATTTTTTAAAATTTCGAAATTGAATGGCGTTATTCTAAGTCCGGCTGAGCAACCGGCTAACTACGTTTTCCTTTAATGTGATTATTATTTAAAATATATCGTTATTTTAATAGGTTTCGTTTTATTTTTATACGATTAATCGAATAATCGATTATTCGGATTTGCGAATATATTTTATTGGCATGCAATTTAAAAAAACCTTTTGCATATATTTTAAATGAATAAAAAATCTTTAAAAGTTTTTTTTTTTTAATTTCCTGATTATTTGGTTTTGCGAATAATGTTTATATATTTGCAATATAAAAAAATAATTTACAGAAATAATAAATTAAATCATTTTTAATCCAAATTTTAATATCTTTTATCAGGCTAAACTTCACCAAATTTAACTTTCATTAAATTTTTTTAATGAAAAAGGGAATTTTGCAACATGAAATTTAATAAAATTTATAGATAATTTTTCATTCTTGACTGATCTGGGAATCGAATCCTGGTTTTTAATCTATCTTCTATATATATAAAATAGGATGTGTGTATGTATGTATGTAACGTATGGACTCCAAAACGGCTGGGCCGATTTTGATGACATTTTCAGGAAATCTTAAGAATATTCAGGCGGGTGAAGTCTGATTTTTGATTTTCGGTCTGCGGGCGGAGGGGCGTGGCAAAATCCAATTTTCATATTGCACCACCAATGACATCTATATAGTTGTGACGATTTTTTCTTTAAAATGATCGCCATGGTCCAACTTAGATTTATACGAAAAGAAAATTTTGCGCATAACTTGAGAACGACTTGACCGATTTGGATGATTTTTTCTTTAAAATGATTGCCATGGTCCAACTTAGGTTTTTACGGAAAGAAAATTTTGCCCCGCCTATCTTTTTGGATTTACCTAAAATCAAAAAACGGCTCCATCGATTTGACTAATTTTTCTTTTAAATGTTCGTATTAATCCATTTTACGTTTTCATGTACCACGCCTACTTGTACGCCCACTTTTTCTATTAAGCGCATAACTTTAAGAAAAGAAAATTTTGCCCCGCATACTTTAACGCCCATTTTTTTTGATTTACCAAAAATCAGAAAACGGCCCCATCGATTTGACTAATTTTTCTTTCAAATGTTCGTGTCTTTTTAACGGCCTTAAAAAATCGAACGCAAACATTTTTCCTAATTTGGACAGGACAACGTCTGTCGGGTCAGCTAGTCTTCTATATAATAACAATGAAATGTTGTGTGTTGCTGATCGCATAACTTGAGAACGGCTTGACCGATTCCAACTTAGGTTTGTACGGAAAGAAAATTTTGCCCCGCCCACTTTTACGCCCACTTTTTTTGATTTACCTAAAATCAGAAAACGGCTCCATCGATTTGACAATTTTTTTTCAAATGTTCGTATTAATCCATTTTAAGTTTTCATCGAAAGAAAAATTTACCACGCCTACTTTTACGCCCACTTTTTCTATTTATTTGACCGATTTGGACGATTTTTTAAAATGATCGCCATGGTCTAACTTAGGTTTTTATGAAAATAAAATATTGCCCCGCCCACTTTTACGCCCACTTTTTTCGATTTACCTAAAATCAGAAAACGGCTTCATCGATCATTGGTATTCAGCTGCCGAGCGAAGCCGGCAAAAAAAAATTTTTTTTAATTTTTCTTAAAAATCAATAAGTTAATAAGTAGCCAACAGCTTCCAATCGATCTCATTTGGTCTTTAGGCAATTAGTCGGAAACATTAATATTTTGTTTTTGTCTAACCTCAAAGAATTATTCGTTAAGTTTATTTTATAAAAACATATTCTTGTAATAAAAGGAATATTTTAAATTGACATAATTATTATACGACTAATCGATTTTTTAATTTTGCGAATTATTTAATATTGAAAATTATTAAAATTCTGCAGAGAAAATGTTAGAATTTTTAAACATGTTTAAAATTTTGTAATATTTCTTTTTACTTTTTCTTATGCCTTAAATACGTATTATTTTAAAAGCCCTATAGTATGCTTTAGTTTTTGTGCAATTTCTTTCTAAATATTATTTTCCCTTTTACAAAATAACAATTTTAAAAGCTTTCAATTTAGTTATTAATTTTTCTAGTAAGGTTTTTTTTTATTTTGAGTCCTTTTTTCTGTCTTAATGAATCCTTAAACAAATTCCAATAATTTCCAAACAAAATTAAAAGAAAAACTCAACCAAAAAAAGGGGAAATTAATGTAAAAATAGATTGGAACTAATGCTCTCGCAAAATTGTAATGAAAAACTGAAAAAAGTTTTTTTTTAAATATGAAAAAAATAAGCAAAAGAAGAAAAAAAAATCAAAGATAAATAAGAGTGGAAGGAGGATGTAGCTGATGGTGGTAATAATGGTCAATGAATATGCATGAGCGTTTTTTTAGAAACAAGTAAATAATTTTTCTTTTTCGCTTTTTAGTCCTTTCACTTAACAGCAACACCAACCTAGAGTTTTTAGAAGTGAAAGGGTTTGAAGATGGTTTTTACAACAGATTTTTTTTTTTTAATTTTTGTATGAAAAGTTTCTTTTGTCTTTTTTTCCTTTCAAATTTTTTGGGGGATGCAAATTATTTTTATTTTACACTTTTGGCCAAAGATTTTTCATTAAAAGACTATCCCTTTTTTCCAGCAATTCTGCCTTGAATTCATTTATTATTGTGGGTGTTTTTTTTTTGTTTCACTTTTAATTTTTCGCCCGTTTTTTTTCATCTATCGGAGAAAGAGTTGTGGCGGACTTGTATTGTATTTCTTTAATATAATTTTTAATGGTTTTTAGATTTTGTTTTACCATTTCTTTTTTCTGAAACGCACTTTTTTGTTAAAAAAAAATTAAAAGAAAATGCGCAAATGAAAAACAAGTTAAAAATAGGCAATTAAAAAAAAAAAATAATAATAATAATACAATATGATGGAGAAAGTACAGTTGCTTACAAAACACTCATTAATAATTATGGACATTTTTCAAAGAATCGTTGAAAAAGACGATTAAAAAAGGCCCACTAAGTGTAAAAATCAATCACAGTTTAAAGAGGGTATTACAAAGCAGCCAATAAAGAGAAATTGTTTCCAGAACAATTTAAAGTATGCAATGAATTTTAAAAACTTTATTTGGGGCAAAAAAACTAATGACCAAAAATGTTCCATCTATAAAAAAAAAAGATTTATTATAAACAAGACAAACGCGTTGCCTAAATTCTAGATTATAATTTAGTCTATTTTTTGGACTATAAGCTAGTCTTTAGTCTAGACTATTGCAGAGGTTGCCAAAACTATAGAGCCGTGCTTTTTTCTCTTTTAATCTTAAACTTAAGTGAACTCTAATATTAAAAAAAATAAGAGTAGTCGGTTAGTTAGCTTGAGCTTTCACAAAGCATGGTTGTGCTATCGCTTGTAGCTTGCATTCAATGTTGCCATTTTGTAATGTTTTTATTTTAATTTATAAAAAAAGGTAAATTTTCTAGCCATTTAAAATTGTTGTCGATATCATTTTAAATTAACGAGAACCACAATATAAAACACATTCATTGTTTGTAGTGCTCATGTCGTTAACGACAATCATAATGCCAATTTTTAAAAACGACTGGTTTTCGACTATGACAAGGACACTCGTAATAAGGCCGACTATCTGTCCGGACCTCAAGATGTTTGCGGACTCCCATTTGATAGCCGTTGATTTAAAAGATTTTATTTTGTTTAAAGCAGGGCTTTTTTTTTTTAACTTTTTTGCTATCTTATCTCGACTTAAGATGTTTTGTCAAAATATAGCCACAGATATAGTTTTGTCGTCTTGACTAACTATTATGTATAGCCGATGAGCTTGCTAGACTTGGCACCACTTTTCGGGTTCCACTTGATTTGAAAGGCGTTTGGGTGCCTTTGATGGACCGCGAACACTGGACGCAGGATTGCCAGGCCATTGTCTCTGGCATTGTTATCCAAAACGGACGTACCTCCTACAAACTCGAATTTCAGCGATCGACTATCGATATTGCCAATAACATATAAGCCACTAACATTTGACCAGGTTTGCCAAGTAATTATGGCCCTGCATGGATGATGGTCTAACCCTGTCTCTACTATCGATGATCCAAAAGGGCGTATGGTATGTGTTGTCACGGGAGTAGTAGTCATATGTGAAGAGCAAGACACTTTAATTACTGCCGCAGCTGCGAAGACGAAAATGAGAAGGAGGACGTCGAAAATCTTTTCTGTCACTGCCCTTTTCTGACGAGAAGGCGTCTGACCCAAACGGGATCCACCACATCTGACGGTTTGCATGATATCGCTGGCGTAAAATTAGAGCGCATTTTAAAGTTCGTTAAAAGCTTGGGTTACTTCAGCGGTGGGGGTTCGTTTAGTGGAACTCCATGGTATAACAAAGGATCATTGGGTCTTAGTGTGCCAGATGAGTACTGACTGCCATTTCTACCTAACCTTGTCTTGATTATTGTTTAGTCTGTAGCCTTCACGACAGTTTTATCTAAAGGTTCGCCTATAGTTTCAATTATTGTTTAATATACAAGTCCGTAAATTTACTTTGTCCTTAGCCTCAACTTTAATCTTTGGTCGACTCTTGTCTTTGATCTTTGCTTTTAGTCAGTTTTGCGGAATAATTAGCCTAAATAATTGTTTCAGAAAATTCTATTTATTTCAAAGGTTTTCATAAATCTTCTTCTTTCTCGACCTTTTATATAATCTATTAAGACATGTTATTGTTTCTCTTTGAATATTTTTAAATATAATTAGTTTTAAATAACAAGGACATGATGCCTACCAACGCATAAAAACAACACACATGTGTCCTTATCAAAATACACATACTCCAAGGTATCTTCATTATTTCCATGTATAAAATTGAGTACATAGGTTTATCTACATATGTGATTTTATAATTTACCTACTAAAATTTTATATGAAAAAACTATTAGAGAGATGTTTCATAGTATACTTTAAAGCGCCAATTTCTTTGTTGAGTACATTTAATATAATGTTCTTGTCCCTTAGCAGATTTACTTTCAATTTGTTGTTGCATGCTTTTATTTGTGTAAGTGTTTTTAGGTAAGCATGTGGGTGTGTGTATGAATGGGTACAATAACCCTAGAGTATCATATAGTAAAGTGTAGCATACATTAGAGCATTATTAAACCATTTTAGTCGGCAACAGACTACTTTGAGGCTATAGGAGCCAAAAAGGTATTTTCCGTTAAACCCACCATGTCCTTCCTTGCCTACCTTATATAACCTCCCACTCCTGGTAACGCTTTTGATTACTCGATTACATACAGACACATCTCAACTGATTATAAATTTAAATTATGTATGTATGTCTGTATGTTTCTATGTGTGTTTAGTTTCCTTTTTGGCAAAATTGTAAAATTGCCCAAAAATGTCCTCCTGATACCAAAGTAGCAATAACTAACCCCCACCACGTTACTTGAAGCTTATAAATGAATGTGTGTGCAATATACACACAAACACGCACTTCCATTACACAAACACATGCGTGTACGCACAAGCTTTAAGGGTATTATGCATGGACAATATTTGCCTTTTACGCCAGAAATAACTTAAAATAATACACCATGTACAAGGGTAATTTAAAGTATAGATTTACTATAGTTTAAACTTTCGTCTGGTCTTCATTTTGACAATAGTATATTCCATAGTTTACACCAAATGATACTCTATGTGTAGCATTTAGTCTAGTTTATAGTTAATATATGTAATTATAATTTTGACAACAGTCTAGTTAATAGTTAAGACTTTATTCAATTCTACAGTTTAGACATAACCTTTCTGGCTATGCGATGCAATATCTCAGTAGACAGTCCCGCAGGGAGTAAGAAAGACGAATGTGGTTTTATTCAGTAAAAATCCAACATAACCTGTTGGTTATTAAGTATCTCATGAAAGATGTCCACCTGCCTAATGCAAAAAAAGTCTAGTTTATAGTTTAGAATCATATATATTATTTCTAAAGCACTTTTTTTGTCGGTTGCAAATATCTCCCATACCACCGCATCAAATTTAATGAATGATATATCATTTTAAAGCTTATTTCTAACACTAATGACGAAAAATAATTAGAAATTGAAAAATTAATATTTTCATTGATAAAAATTATATTTTAAAATGTATTGAAGTTACTAAAATTTCTATTAATTATTTTCATTTTATGTTACAAAAATGACAACTAACGGTGCGCAATATTCGCACGGGTCATCTAGTTTAGTCTAATTTATAGCTTAGACATATATGAAGGTGTCCCTTAGGTGTCAGTTCTAGGACCACACCTGTGGAATATTATTTATAATAATATTTTCAAACTTAAAATTTTTGAACAGTGGCTGGTTTCGCAGACGATCTTACTTTTCTAGAAACAAAAAATTTAAACGAAGTATACATTTATAAGAATGAATGGTTCAGGACTATCAAAGATTGGTTGACAAAAATGAACCTCGAACCTGGTAGAGCACATGACAGAGACAGTGCTTAGAAGCAACAAAAGAAAAGTAGAAACACTAACGATCAAGTTAAACAACAGAGGTTACGTCATCTAAGTCCATAAAATATCTTAGAACAATGGTCGATAGAAGACTTATTTTCGAGAATTATGCCACGTCTAAGTCGCCGTTTATTTATTTCGAGACTGTGTGCAACTCGGTCTTACTTTACGGGGAACCAAAGTAAGACTGCCAAAAATGCAATGTGTTCCATTCACAGAAGAAGTTGTTTAAGAGTCTGCAGTGGCTTTAGAACCATTTCTATCGAAGCAGCGATTGTGGTTGTTGGAATTACTCCCATCGACCTGACCTCGAGAAAGCTAAGTATACTCATAATGAGACTTAAAGGAACCCTGATGCTACAAGAATAAAAATTTGACAGGCTAAGAGCGAAAAACCCATGAAAGAGTGGCAAAGAAGATGGGAGACCTCACCTAAGGGCCGATGGACCTCCCGACCTTTTCTCGTTATTGAGATCTGGGTAAAGCGCCAATACAGATATGCAAATTACAATTTGAACCAATTCCTTACGGGTCATGGTGTTTATAGAAGCTACCTGCACCGTTTTGGTCTTATTAATTCTCCTAGATGTCCGCAATGCGACTCAAGATGAAACTGCAGAACATGTTACTCTTACGAGCCCGAGATTTTCCCAACAGCTCACGAGACTCCATACTCAACTGGGGAGAAACTCAAGACCGTATAGGATAAAAGAACTGCAAAGAATTCTGATAATGAGAATGTGGTTACTTTTGAAATGTAAATTTAACCCGAGTTCGATCCCCAGCTCAGCCAAGAATAAAAATTATCAATAAATTTTAATTAATTTCATGTTTTAAAATTCTTTCCTTCAGTAAAATGAAAATTAAAATTGATGAACTCAAGATTCACTAGATATCAAAATTTCAAAATATAAAAGAGGTCATGCTAGATTTTTTGGAAAGTGTGTCGCAGTAAATACATTCAGAAGCTTTACGAAGCAAAAATACTGCATAAGTCGACGAAAAGGAGGTCAACACAAACGTTTAGAAACGGGGAAGTATTATAAACATAAAAGATTTAAATTTTTAAAAGTATACTTCTAGGAGAATATTTTTTAAAGTTTATTTCTAGGATAATAAAGTCATATTAAAGAGTTTAAAAGGAGTGAATGGTTAAAAGAACTGCAAAGAATTCTGATAACACAGTACAACAGCCAATCTGGGGGGTGAGAAATTCCAAGTCAGGGTGAAGGTATTAGGTCAGTATAGTCAAACCCTCAAAGGGTTTGGCGTTCGTATGTGTCAGTTGAAAAAAAATCCCTAGAAAAGGGGAAATCCCCTACTGTTGGCATCACTGAATGTGGGTGTATTCTTTCAAATAACAAACAAAAGTCCGACAATTTTCACCGATCGCTTAAAAAAAATCACAAAAATTGCAGTGCAGGTTTGTGATAAAATCTGCTGCATACATCCAGGCTTGATCATTTTTTTGCACTTATCAATTATAATTCTCCACAAATTTATTTTTACCGGCAAAACTGTTGATTATAAAGAAAAAGGTTATATGAACGGATTAAAGAAATTGTAATTCTAAATTTTTTTGAGTTTGTTTTAGCAAAATCGGACAAGTGGTTCTCGAGTTATGTTAAACAAAAAAACATCAAGATAAGGAAAAAATTTAAAATGTCATAAAAAAAAACTGACACATACGAACGCCAAACCCTTTGAGGGTTTTACTATACTGACCTAGTACCATCACCCTGACTTAGAATTTCTCACCCCCCAGACAATAATCCCAAAAATGTTCCATAGTGTAATGAGAATGTGGTTCAACCCGAGTTCGATCCCCAGCTCAGCCAAGAATAAAAATTATCAATTAACTTCATGTATTAAAATTCCTTTCTTCAGTAAAATAATTTAATGAAAATTATATTTGATGAACTCAGGCCTCACTAGATATCACAATTTTAAAATATAAAAGAGGTCATGCTAGATTCAGAGGAAGGTGGTCCGCAGTACATAAATTCATATGCGGTATAAATCGGAAGCTTTGCAAAGCGGATGTACTCCTTAAGTCGACGGAAAGGAGGCCAACACAAACGTTAAGAAAAGAGGAGCAGTGAAATCTGACACTTGTTGTGTGACCATTCGATTTAATAGGTAGGCGAACCGTGCATGTTTTCAGCATGGCCTGACTTACTTGTAATTAAGATTCCAGACCTCCAGCGTCAGTGTTGCCGTTAGGATACGAAAGATACATTTTTCGTATCTTTTGATGACTTCAAGTACCATGTATAATCCTGACATTTTTCGTATCTTTTGAATCTGTACGCAAAATGTACAGAAATAAAATATTAGAAGACTGATCATCGTTGCCGACTCAATACTAATACAATAGCAGCTTTAATAATGAAGAAATAAAACATAAAGGATGTTTAAACATACGATCCACCAAAATCGATGATAACTAGTAGTGCAAAGTTGTTCTGAAGAAATATGAACATCTTTTTTATTTTCAGGAAATTTATATGAACTTTTTTATATACATAATCGCATTAGTAAAAACATACCTAATATTTATGACTTAAATAATTATGAAAATTAATTTATATGGTATCCGGGTATTTTCGTTACCTAAATCGCAAAAGGCCCTTACTAACCCAAAATTTAAAATAGACTTTTTCATTGATTTTGATGTAATTATAGCTCATTTTTTTTAACACTTTTTATGTTATTTTCCGACAAGTTGTTTTTTTTAATTTTGCAATGTTTCGCGATAAACGCGATTTGTTCCTGTAAGTTTTCTAATTCTTTACAGCTTAAACGATTAATAATAAATTTAATAATAATTTAGTAATTTTAAACGAATTTTTGCCATTCCTTATTGTTTAGGGACTTAAAATGAATTTTATGGCGAAATATTAAAAATTTTCGCGAAATTTCGCTTTTTTGCATTTTTTTTTTGTTGCTTTCCGACATTTTGTTTTTTAACCCATTTAGCGATTTCAAATTAATTTAGTATTTGTTTAAAAGTTTGCAATTTTTCGCGAATTTTAGCCATATTCGCGATAGAAGCGTTTTTTCCTGTGATTCTTAACAGCTTTCACGATTTTTAATAAATATAAGACTTTGCTATCATGCTGCGGTTAGCAAATCAGCGATCTTAAGTTCAGCTAAAGTTTTTTCGAACAAAAACTTCTAATGCACGAAAACATGTGGATTTGAGAACACCAATTTAGGAATTATGCGGATTCAAAAAATTTTTCATTTTCAATTCGAGTCGAGTCGAAACCTTAAACATATCTGATCATTTTCTTTACAATATTCATTAAATATGAAATAAAAGAGTATGTTAATAAATGTTAAACGTTATAAATAGATTTTCAAATTTTTTTCAAAATGTATCTTTTTGGGAAAAAGTGTATCTTTTTGGCAACTAAAATGTATCTTTCTCGAAATTTCACTGGCAGCACTGTCCAGCGTATCAAAAAAAAAGTTTATAGCTAAGGCGACAGTTAGTCTATAGCTTAGACTATTATCTAGTCTAAAGGTTAGCCTCCAGTCAAGTTTTAGTTTAGACTATATTTTAATTTAACAGTTTCGAATATAGTCCATTCTTTAATTAAGACTTGCCTTTAGTTTTTAGCCTATTTTAAAGTCTGGGTGAAGTTTAAAGTCAAGCGATTCTTGACAAAAAATACGAAAAACATAAGAAAGGATGAACATATAAACCAATTAAAAAATAGATAACCATTCAACACAAATTTCGAACTACCGAAGTTAAAATACCATTTGGCTTAGAGATTGATGTTTGATTATTGACTGCCAGCCATCGTCAATGGCGGGTGAGTGTTAAACAGAAAAGATTTCTGAAGAGATAGTGGGGTTACTATCGAATCTATAAATCTCTCAAATCAATCTGTCCGTGAACGTGGGTTCGATTCCCGCGGCAGTCAAGTATGAAAATTATAAATAAATTTTAATTTATTTTATGTCGTAAAACTCCTTTCTTCATAAAAAATGAAAACTAAATTTAATAAATTTTAGCCTGATTAAAATATTAAAATTTGGTTTAAAAACCATAAACAGTTCAATAAAAAACCCGCAATACTAATTATAATTTATAATTTAAACCAAATCCTAGTCTATATTTCAAACTATAGTCTAGTCTACAGTTTAAGCTACGGCCAGTCTAGTCTATAGATTAAACTCTAGTTAAGTATATAGTTGAAATCGTCTTCTATATTTATTTTATATAGTTTTTATTTTAAATTAAAAATTGCTTTGAGGGAAACAGTGTTTTTAAAATAAAACCCAATTTAAAATCAATAGATCTAGCCCACTGATGTTAGTAAATGGAATTTTTGAATGTTTAGATGCTTTTTAAATATTATCAAATCCTATTTAAAATAAATTTATTGTATGCGAGTATAAGCCAAAAAATACTTTATAAATATTTTACATGTAGTACAAGCGTTTGTGAACTGCCGGTAACGATGGCTGCTTTTAGCTGAAAAGCTTTAGGACCTGAAAAACTAAGAAAAAAATCTTTGGGGTTTCCTTTTCCAGCAAGCAGAAGTTAAAAGCAACAACTTTTGTTTTGTTATTGGAATAAATATGACATTGTTAGCACAATATAATACAGACACCATACGCCCATAAAGAGCCCACCACACATATGCAAACGCACACACATGGACTTCTTCAGGATAAGTAGTATAAAATATTGTCAAACGAGTTGGTTCATGTACGAGTATGTCTTGGATTTCTCATAAATTTATTTATGTTTTTTTTTTCTTTTTGTTTGGCACTATCCTGCAAATCTTGTTGTTTAAGGTGATTTACATTTTTGAAAAAAACTCCCACTCTCATTTTTAGCATTTCCGGTGTTTTTAAGTGTAAAATTAACTTTAGCAAACTTTAAGGATTTGTATGGAAAAAATAAGCTTTTTAAAACATACATAATCAACCGACGATATGTATTTTTTATATGTTTGTATGTAGTACATACATATAAAACAATTGGCTTAGATACTACAAAGCAGGGGAAGTATTATAAACATAAAAGATTTAAATTTTTAAAAGTATACTTTTAGGAGAATATTTTTTAAAGTATATTTCTAGGATAATAAAGTCATATTAAAGAATTTAAAACGAGTGAATGGATACGATTGCAAATTTTAAAGCTATTAAATAATTAATGTATGCTTTTTTAATTTAGGCTTTAATTAAAACAAAAATTTAGCATTTTAAATATGGACTTCACTTAAGGTAATTATTAAGACGCATCTAAAAAAAAGGCTGTAGACAAATTTATTGAAGGGACTGTCTCGAATATAGACTTAGCTATAGGTCCATATTCAAGACCTGCCTACATAAAGATTTGCCTAAAGCATAGGCAGCCAATTTATGGCACAATTTTGCTGGTACCACTTTATACATATTCTTATGGTCTTTCTTTTACTCGTCAATGAGACAAAAATACTTATCCAGTAAAAACTGCAAATTTAAATATTGATATATGAATTTCATGATTTATAACGCATTTGATAACTTGCAACGACTTTTATGTTTTCAAAAATCATTTTAAAAAAAAGGTAGAATGTCATTAAAAGGCATTGTGAAGCTTTTGAAAGTTATGTGAATTAATTAGAAATTAAACTGAAAATAAATATGTTAAAATTTTTTTTGGTAAAATGCTTTTTTGACCGCCTTTTACTCAATGCAAATGGATGAAACTTTGCAGGCATACATATTCCCGATGACAGTACACGAATACATGGGCGTAGCCAGGATAAAATCTACGGGGGGCGGGCAAAAATTTTTTTAAATGTTCTTTTTTAAGAAAAGCGTTTCTTAAAAAAATTTTTTTTAATGTTCTTGTTTTCTCTACAACGCAATGAGGTAAATTTCTCACATTTTAATTATTATAAATACTAAGAAAGTATAAATACTAACAACTTAATTGCATAAATAAATTGTGTTTGCTGGGTAGTCCGCTTCCGAACACGACTTTATTTTAAGCTTTGGCTGATTTTGGTCTTTTTATAACTTTGTCTTTACTTTGGTCTGTAGTTTTGACCATAGTTTATTCTTTAATCTTGCATAAGTTTAGTCTACAGTCTCGTCCATAATTTCGCCTTTAATCAGAACAAAAGTTTCTACTTAATCTATAGTTAAGTCTAAAGCCTTAACTACAGTTAAGTCTTGCCTATAGTCTAGGATATGGTCTGTAAGTAGTTTCACTTCATTTTAATATGTTTTTTCCGCCATCGGCGGTAAATGGTTCATGTTTACTCCACAGCTAAATTCTATTGAAAGCGTCCACAGGTTGCGGATATTGAAAAGCTTCGCCGATATGCAGAGCATCTGCTAATGTAGTTGTGGACTATCAGCGGTTCAAAGTGGAGGGTGTTAGATGGTCTCCAGCTGACACCGGACTCCTTACAAGTTCTAAGTGCCTACGATACTTGAAACGGCAAGGCGGACAATTTGCGCCTTCAAATAACCAATGGCCACTAACTGTTCCCCATGTTAGCGGCAACTATAAGCGGTCGTCAAAGTAACAAGCGGCTCGCTACATATACGTAACAAGGCTTTTTTGCCAACCCGAATGGAGACCATACTGGTACTGCCAGTTCCAGGATCGGATGCAGATGCCCAATCATTACTCAGTATATCAACGAAAGAAAACAATATACTGTATTTATCGGTTATAAGCATTCCTGAATATGCACGATTTTCGGTGCATATAAGCGGGAAATGCAAATATAAAAATATAAAAACTCGTTTATATGCAAATATGGTGCTTATAAAAAAAATTCGTTTAATTGCATCAGCCGTGCATATATAAAACTCTGATATTTGCATAATGGTTGCTTATAGACAAAAAGATATTTACATTTTTTATATTAGTTTTTATTTGAAAAAAATATTTTCCCAAAAAAAAAAAAATAGGTACATATAATAAAAAATATTTTTCTACCCCAGGTAGCATTTCACTAAAACAGTCTCTAGGTCAAAAACATAAATAGTATAAATTCATTGCTTATTAGAACAGTAGCATCAGTGAAGTGAGTAGCGATTTTATCAAGTGCTTGTCATTGGAGGTACATTGTTGATAGAGGAAAATTGTCAGTGTTCGTTTTTTTTTTGTGTTTATGACAAGCATAAATTAATATCGCTACTCATTACACTAGCATTTTAAAATTCAATTTGGAATTGGTGGTTTATAATGGAATATTTTGTCTACTTAATACGAATACTGCCTTTTATAAAAAAAAAGTTATTTTCGTTTGTATATTTTTGCAGCAGTTCTCAAAAATATATTGCTAAATTTTTTCCAATTCTGTAATACATTCATTTTTTGCTTGAAGAAAGCATCGTAAGCCATTAAGATATTCCAAGGCATTGCTTACAGTTGGAACTGGTACATATTCCTCATAGTACATATTCCGTCCTGTATGTAGTAATTAAATTTAGGAACACGCTCATTTACTTTTTTATCTAACAGCTGACTTGTGACAGTGCTGATAAATATTGATGGATAGGGATGATACTTCCGAATTTATCATTTTAGAACAATTTTGGTAAAATTTTTGCAAATTTAGGAATGATGCATATAGAAGACACTTTTTCATGCAATTTATTCAAATTGTATAAAATTTTGCCTGCATAAAAGCGAGAAATGCATATAAGCAAAATGCTTATAGAAGAAATTTCCATGTATATTTTAAATGGCGACCTGAAATTGCACGAACTTACATGCAAAAAAGCGGTAAATGCTTATAACCGACGTGCATATAACCGTTAAATACTGTATATAATACTTTCCCTACCTTCTTTTTGTCTTCCGTCAAAGTTTTGGTCGTCACCTTCTGCGTGAGCCGTCACCGGGTTCGTATTCAAATGATTTTTTTAGCTTAAGCACCTTCATCCATTCTTACAACATAATCTAGCCAACGTAGTCTTTAAATTTTGATACGCTTAACTATGTCAATGTTTTCTCATACAGCCGATATTCTGCGTCAACGCAGATTGGTGCATAGATTTTACAAAGAATTTTCTCTCGAACACTCCAAGTACTGTCTTATCTGCTTTTCAAAGCCCCTATGCTTTAGAACGATATAACAGCACAGGTAGTATCCGTGTCATGTAGATAGTGGTTTTGTCTTTGGCCTTACTTTGAAATTAGTCCAAAGTCGTTTGGCCAGTATTTTTCTCCTTTTTATCTCGAAACTGATGTTACAGTAGTTTTGACTTAGCTGCACAATCTCCTTTGCACGATTTTTTGTGCAGGTAAATCAAAAATGCAGTAATCTTAAATGCATTTACCTGCCTTAATGTGCAGGTACACAATTGTGGTTACCTGCACAAAAGTGCAGCTAAGGTAAAGTGTTTGATTTAAAAGTAGAATAAAAAAATTATTTTATTAAAACATAAATTTATATTTTATTAAAATTTAATTAAATCCCAGCTAGCATTTTCAATCGTCTAGGAGTCTACTGGGAATCTCACAGAGTGTTTTTGATCGTCGACGAGCTCATTTTTTAATTGTGGACAATTCTTCGCACGGGAGAAACTGTTACACGTGCTGATTCCTATGAGAGATTCTTCCATAACGCAACGAAAAACGCTTATATTAATCGTAAATGAAATCGTTTATGATGTATGTAGAGATTATCTAACGAGTCTTTCAAAAAGCATGCCAAAAGTCGTATGACACTCATGTAGGTATTATTTTACAACTCGTGAAATGCTCATCCGTCTGACTGAGCTGCCTAAATAAGGGCATCAAGCATATTTTTCATGCCAAAACTTCTAATTTTCATACAATTTCTATAAAACAAACCTTAAGGTCGCGAGATCAACACCATCCTCTCGGAAAATCCTTTTTTACAGATCCTTAGGCCGGTTTGTTTTATTAAAATTGTATTGGCAATAGCATTTTCATACTTCAAAAACTGTCTTATTTATGTAGCTTAGTAATTGTTATACGACTCTTACAAAGAGGCTCAAAAGGTTCAGTCCAAGATTTAAAGACGAGCGTGTCAACAAATAAATAAAATAATAATAAATTAAAAAAAGATTTAGATGTTTTTGTTACTCTTCAGATAATCGTCAGAAGATTCTTTTAGGAGTTGTATATTAAACACAACTATATGCACGCTGGGAAATAACAGATCATTTTATACGTGTATGTTTGTTATTTAATATAAAAGAAACATTAACAAAAACAATGAGAATTCACAAAGAAAATAAAAATTTATGGAAAAAAAAAACAAAATACCTATTTGCGATTTATATTTTTATAAACAGCTTAAATTGGATATTTATGTGAAAAAGTGGCCACCATATATTTTTACGTGTGCAGCTAACTTTGATGTTTTGTATGAAAATATTTTAAAGCTGCTCAAAAATATGAAAAATGTGCAGGTATACAAAATGCACTTAAAAAAGGATTTTGAAGAATAATTCCAGAAAATATGTATTTTGGGCAGTTAAGTCAAAGTGCAGCTAACTTTGATTTTTTGTATGAAAATAATTTTAAAATGCCAAAAAATTTGTGCATTTATCTTAAATGTGCAGGTATAGAAAGTGCACTTAAAAAAGGAATTTGTATGGAATTAGAAAGAATAATTCCAAAAATGATCAATTTTGTGCAGTTAAGTCAAAAGTGCACGTAAGCAAAAGGCAGTTAAGTCAAAACTACTGTATTTGTTTTGTTTATAGCAGTAACGAGGTTAAAAAACATGCCGACTATCTCAAATTTATGGTTTTCAATACTCATAAAATTATTACAGTAACTGATTGTGGGTTATTAAACTCGTTTTCCGTTCTGTTAAAATTGAATAAAAATATAGTTATTTTTCGAATAATTTTATTTTTCAACATTTATGTTTGTTATTCAAAAAACAAACTACCAAAAAATTATGTTTTATAGTATTTATTTTGTTATGTAGTTTGATTTTTTTCGGTTAAAATATATTTTTTTTAAGTAAAAATCATTCAATTTTAAGGAATATGCTGTTCAAAAAATAAAACATTTAAAAATGAATGTAAAAATCATTTGTTTTAAATGAAATGTAAATGATCCGTTTTTTAAATGAATTTTAAGTTGTTTAAAATGAATTTTCGTTTGAATTTAACTACATAACATTTTGAGTGAACTTTCACTGTCTGCCCAAGTCTTGTGCGATGGATGATACCTTCAACTCGGTTTTATCTCCATTTACTGAAGGACCACTTTTGAAGATTCTATCTCGACTTTTTCAAAGGTTGCAGTTACTCCTTGCAGTGTTCTATCCATAACGTCAATACCGTCGGCATAAGCGTGTAGAATGTCCTATTTTCTGTAGAACGTACCAGTCCTCCAAACCTCCTTTTTTTGTATTTTACATTTAATTTTATTAAAATTTTTAAAGGACATTTCTTTTTTCTTCTTTATTTCTTTTTTCTTCTTTATTTCTTTTGTATTTATTTGGTTGCTGCCATGTTTTTTCCCTATTTCTTAAAAAAAAACACGCAAAAATTTGACGCATATTGAAAAGTATTTGAAAACGCGTATATTTTTTGCGGCGGCTGCTGCCAAAACCTTTTACCATTAATTAGACTTTGGTTGAAGATTTGTAATGAGTGTTTTTTTGTTGAAGTTTAGGCAAGGAAAAGGGTAAGAACGTACAATCATTTTTGTTTTTCTATTCCTTTTTGAAAAAAAGGGTAAAAATCACAATTTTGGAATATAAATTTCAGTACAGAGGATTTTTTTTGAATACATTAAATATTTTCTAAGTTGGTTGATGTTTTAAGTTTTTTTTTTCCTCTTTTAAATAACAAATAAATTTTGAAAAAGAAAATTTTTGCGCGGGGGTGTTTTTGTTAACACTTGTCCTTTTTTTGTATTGTTTTTAGGTGGGAAAGGATGGTTTGGAGAACGGGATGGTTTTTAGAAACCATAATTATTATCTTTACAATTGAGTAAACAGATTTATCATTAATTGCGACAGTTTATTTTTGGTTTGGCAAGAAAAAAAAGAGGAGAACAAAATAAACTCTTTTTAAGGTTAAGTTTTTAGAACAAAAAAAAATAAATAAAAGAAATTAAGCACGAACATCTTATTTTTGAAAAAAAGTTTGAGAAAACCCCGTCAATTCGGTTAATGAATGGCAAAGACATTTAAATACTTTTAGAAACAAGAAAGTTCTTGGAAAAAATTAACTTTTTAAAAGAAGAAAACTGTTTTAACACTTAAAAACACTTTAGAAGTTGGATTTTAATTTTGTAGAAATTTCGCTTGAACGGCACCAAAATAAAACCATTTTTGCTTTGAATTATAACAGGCGGCAAAAATCGATTCTTTCCAATTACTAGTACGGAATCCACGCCAATATTACTCTCTGTATTGGGACCAAAAGCGTCCGTCCATCGCTTTAAAGTTGCTAAAATTGGGACAGATTATTGCAGGGGAGCTTAAACGAATACAAATAATTTGTTAAAATAAAGCGCTTTGCCAAAACATGCCAAGAATATGCGACCAGACATAAAGCCGTAATATTCCATCATAACCACTCTGGGTCACATGTTGCCAGACTAGTTAAAAAACTATTTAGAGAGTAGTCATTGCCCGGTCTGTCTACCATTCGTTTCGATTGATGCAAAATGTTCTCACTGAAGAACGCTTTAAAACCGGGTTTTCACTATCCTACAAAATCGTACAATTCCATTCATTCCTACAAAAATCTCATTTCAGATTTACTATCCGACACAAAAACAATATCTGCAAAATCTTTTCTCAATGACACATTATCATAATAAAACAAGTCAAAATCATATGACTCAGCTACGTTACAAGAATATACAATTCTGATCGCATAGAATCTGCCTGTCAGGGCGTAAACTATCACCAGCGTAAAGCTTAAAGGTGCAAAACAGGGTACAAATTCGTACTTTTGGTAAACAAACTTTTTTTAAAGAATTTTACGATCCTAAATGAACTATTTTGTTTATATGAATTTCTTCGTTCGCATGTTACAGCGAATACATTTAAAAAGCGAATCTTCTTTTTTTTTTGGCGTTTACTCGATTCGTTATAAGTAACGCGGGCTCGACCTATGGGCGACGTGTTTGAGAATTAAAAAATAGTATTCATTGCAAGCTTTTTCTTCATATTTTTTGAATTTCGGCAAACATCCACCGTTCTTTATACACACATGTATGTATGTATACAAATTGTAACCATAACTTTCCATTGTAAGGACAAATTCTTGGACCGATATATTTTTTAGATCAGTTTATTTTCAATTTCACTTGATGAAAAATATGTGAAACGTAAAAATCATTGCAATAAAAATAATCAAGTTCAGCTGCTTGTACGCTGACAGGGCTGCCAGCAGTCTAGAAATGAATAAATTTTCTTAATTAAGCCTATAGAACACGGAATGTAAAAAGCCACATGCTCATGTCGTTCAGACGTTATTTTGACGTCACTACAAAGCCACAATAGCCAGTTCGTGCTGTGTTATGACGACAAAATTACGTCAGAAGCACATGCGCATGTGGCTTTTTACATTCCATGTATTTTAGGCTTAAGTTATCTTGCCTTATTTAAAAATACCCGCCAATAATTGAGCCGTTTATTTTGAAAGTGGCATAAGTCATTTCGGTTTTTAAGTCGAGATATTTAAGGGTTTGCGTTTTAACACGTTTAAAAATATGGATGCTAACTTTCGAAAAGATTCACTTGTATTTGATACATCATGATAATGATATTTTTCTCAGTATTATTATTAATTATTATTATTTTTCTCAGTATTATTATTAATTATTATTATTTATTATTAACTCGATTTTTTTTGAAAAAGTGACTAATGCCACTTTCAAAATAAACGGCTCAATTTTCTTAAACAATAATTGAAAATCGACTTTTGTCCGCAAAATATGTGAATGTTTGATAAAATATCCTCTAAATTTCTTAAAATATATATCGCATTTTAAAGTTAAACACACAACTAAAAAATATTGTAATAGAAAATTTGCTAGGGGAAAGGGAACAAACACCAAACTTGTCACGGGATATTTTTAAAGTGAAAGGGACCGGTTCAAGTTCTAACACTTTTTATGAAGGGGACTTGTCACTTTAACATTGCGATGTTCTAGGAGGGGGTTTATTAGCACCTTTTTGACACTTTGTGACATGTCGCTGAAATAACCTAAATATATATATTCAATTTTGGTTAAAATAATGCCTGTCACATATATTGTCGCGAGTGACCATTGTTAATACAATCGATTCCCTTCATAAAAGGTAATACCAGATAGAATCAGCCACTACCCGCCCATAATCCAGTTACATGACTTGTTTTGTGTCAATTACCTTTTCACTGGAGTAACTATACTTCAACCACATTATCACCGGTTAAGTGATATGCCTTGTTTTCACCTATCACAATGTGTTTCGTTTTATTGAAATATTTTATTTACTGGTCACGGGATAAGAAATGCTTTAAGAATAATTGAACAAATTTCCATACAATAATGAAGCAAATCTCGCTCGTTATACTTAGTAATAAAGATTTTTTTTCTAATTGCTGTAAAGTTTTCAACAAATCTTAAACAAATTCAATTAATTAAATCAATTTCATTTAGTTTTTTTATTAGCAATTCGTTATAGCATACATCTTTGTATGTCTGTCTAAAAATAACTAAAGCCTATTTTAAGGAGTTTTAAAATAGAGAGAGAAAACAATTTGCTAACAAAAATAACAATTTTTTCTGTCATATTAATAAAATTATTGTTCTACATAGATTTTATGCTGGACTAAACAATTTACATAAAGAAAACATTGGAAAATTTTACAAATGTCGCATATATGGCATTCAGCATACATTTTAACATACAAGTATACGAGGGCGTTACCGAAATTAGCCGACATTTTAAATAAAAGTGAGCTAATATGGGAAAAAATCGTCTTTATTTCTCAAAATAATCTGCATTTAGCTCGATATAGTTTTACCAGCAATATTCAATTGCTTCGATACCCCGTAAAAAGAAAGAACTATATTATTCCTTAAAACAGCCATCAGTTGGTAAACGAAAACTTTATACACCTTCTCACGTTGAAAATTGAATATTTATGGCAAAGCAGTTTTACGTGTTCTTCTGCAATATACAGCAAGTTCTGAAAATCACTTTTTGTGAAAGTGATTTGATTCACAAAAAAGGTGTTCTGGACAAAAAGTTTTTTTCATAATTGTGATTTTAAACCAGTCAGCTAAGTGGCCGCCGATTTAAAACTACTTCCTTTTTTATTAAGATTTTCGTATGACGTGGTAAATTCCCAATTTTTCATATTTGATAAATACACTGAAATTTATTGTTTTCACTGGTTGCTTAGGCCAGATCATCAGGAAACCTTTTCCAAAGATTTTAGAAAAGCCAAAAATATTATAAAAATAAAACCCTAAAGCGAATAAGAATTTTAAACACTCAAAGTCTTACTTGTAACAATATCAAAGCTTAAACATTGAGTTTATCTTTTCTTACATCCCACTACAATTGGTTGGGTTCTTTCCGACTCGAATTGTAGTTGTAAGTGGGTAAAAAGAAAAAACAAAATTAAAAAAAAAATTGTTTCATTCTATTGTCTTCGCAAGAAAACAACAGAAAAAAACCAATTTGGCAATTCAGTTTTCTGCACGGGCACATGCAAGTATATTATCAAAGTTATTTACGGGAATACAAAATTTATTATTAAGATTTTCATATGACGTGCTAAATTCCCAATTTTTCATATTTGATAAATACACTGAAATTTATTGTTGAGGGAAAGCTAGCTTCTATGCGGATTTCACTGGTTGCTTAGGCCAGATCATCAGGAAACCTTGTTTAAGTTAAAACTTTTGTGGTTTTCAAAACACCCTTCAAACACATTTGTGATTTTAAAATCACAAGTGATTTGAAATCTTGTGATTTACAGAACATGCCTGATGCTGGGTACACACTATGCAACACATTTACGCAATCTAGTGAATTAAATTGATTTTCATTCATTCCAGGTTGCATCAACATCAAAACGCTTTGATATTTTGAGATTGCATTGAAACAGATTGCATGTAGATTGCACTGTGTGTACCCAGCATGATAATCAGCTATTAGTCTGCATTCACACGTTTCATTTGCATGTAAATTTTTTTTCTTCTTCTCTTTGATTCGCTTTGAATAAAGTTGTTGTTGTTTTGATCCGAAAAAGGTTTAAAACCGATTGCTGCGTGTGATCATATTGGCATCTTCAAAAGGGAATAGAAAAGAAGTTGAACATCAAAAGATGAAACGTGTAAATACAGACTTATTGCGCCATTCATCTGCAAATGTTTTTGCTTGCGCTTAGCGATAAAAATTGCTACGTGGAGACGCCGAGTAACGGTATTTAACGGTAACGGTATTTAAATATTTTTTATTTTTACAAATTTACTGAGATCGTTTATTTTGGCTGTCTTCAAAAATGTGGCGCCTTGAAATTTAAAACATGTTTTTTAAGGTTGCCACTTTTCACCAAAGTATTTTTTACAAACTAATACCGCCATATATACGTCAGTGCCCCGGTAGGCTAGCTGGTAGTGAGCTAGTCTATCAGCGCCGGGATTGCGGGTATGATTCCTACCAGAGACTTTGGTTTCTTTCCTGCAGACAAGCGTAGAGCTCCGGGAATTAAAAAAAAAAATAAAAAAATTCGGATAATTTTGGCACCGCCCTCCTATATCTATATGTATGCTTACAATATGTGTGTATGCAAACAAATTTCTTTAGCAGGGTAGTTATTTTTCCTTTTTTTATGATTTGTTTTCATTTTTTATGGTCAGTTTAAAAACATATAGAAATTTTTTTTATTTTTTTTAAGCCGGCGTATATGAAAATTGTTGTTATAATAAAAGCTATAGCAAAAAAAAATATGATTTATTTATAAACATATATGATTTATAATATAAAAAAATTCAGCTCAAAACAAATGAAATGGGATTTTAAACAAAAACAACAAAAATAAGGAATTTTAAAATTTTCACTTGTTAAAATTTAAAAATTGTAATAGTTTTGTGTTTATATTAAATTAATATATTGAAGTTTTTGATATTTTTATTAGGCTTAAGTTCATTCAATTTAAGGAATTGGAAGGCATTTCCAACATGAAATGAATTAAAAAATTTTTGATAATTTTATTCTTGACTGAACACGGGATTGAACTCGGGTCGAATTTACTAGTTTCGAGAGCAACCACATTCTCATCATCAGAATTCTTTGCCGTTCTACCGTTTTTACCACTGCGGCACCTGCCAGTCTATAGTCAAACATCAATATTTAACCAATGAAAATGATGGTTCGAAATTTGCTGTAATTGATTAAAAATTTTACATTTTTTTACATGTTTTTTCCTTACTTCTGTTTTCTCGTACTTTTGTCAAGAATTCTTCTTGAAGTCCAAAGTACATTTTTGTTTTTTCATTTTTGTCTTTCTTTTTTCTGTTGACAATTTTTCAGCACAACTTGAAGGACAAATGTACACATAGAGCTCGTGACTTAGCTTTAACAATAATTAGTATTGTGGTTATTTTGTTGAACTATTTATGGTTTTTAATCCAAATTTTTAATATTTTTAATTAGGCTTAAGTTCATCAAATATAATTTTCATTAAATTATTTTTATGAAGATAAAATTAATTAAAATTGTTATTGATAATCTTCCATTCTTGACCGTGGCCGGGGCTCGAACCCTGGCCGGCAGGTTACCATGACATGTTTCGATCGCAACCACTCGATCTCCTCAGATGGATTTGCCGTCTTACACTCGCAGCCATCGAAGACTGCTGACGTCAATAGTCAAACAGTTTTGTACTTAAACTTAAAAAAAATTATATATATCGCACTTGTTCAACAATATTGTATTAACTCGAAATTTTAAAAATTTCAGTAGAAGAAAAACAACTTTTAATTTAATATGAAAGGTATATGAAAAGGTATTTTAAAACCAACCGTTTCTTTACCCAAACAATAAGAATTGTTAAAAATTTTAAAACATAAAACAGGATTTAAATGGCATAATGGAAGATTTTATATGTTTAGACAAATCCAGGAAAAAGACTGAGAATTAAGATATTCTGTATTATGGGTTGCTTTCGATTTCTTCAACACCTACGATAAGTGAAAGAATTTTTTCCAAGTCAAAATTTATCAACACTAAAGAAAAGAGTCGCTTAAAATCTAAACATTTTAACCAAATTATTTACCTAAAAGATTATTTTATAAGATCTTCTTAAACTATTTAAATTACCAATAAAGTGATCACACAGTTTATTTTTTAATAAAAACATATTCGGCCACGTTCTGTAAATCGAAATCACGTGAAATTGAATGTTTAGAATTTAAGCGACTCTTTCCTTTAGTTTTGATAAATTTTGACTTGGAAAAAATTATCGAGCGATTAATCGATTAAAGTAAAAGCCCGATTAAATGAATACCCTAGTAGATATGAATAATACCTGTTGATTATTTCCAAAAAGTGAAAAACTAAAAATTTTGAGTTATTACAGTATGAACTTTTAAAAATTCAATTAAGTGAAATCTTAGAAAAAACACACACATGCATTTTAGTGTTTTAACCATAAACAAGTCTGGAAATATATTTTAAAGTGGTTTTAGTGAAAAAAAAATTTCCAACAAGAAAATATATATAATACTAACAAAACGTTTTTTCTGTATTTATTTTATAAATAATGCGATATGACATAAAATCCCTACCTTTTGGTGATAATAAAACATCTGTCCGATTTTCCCTACGCTTCTTTTTTAGTGTCAAAAATACCTACATGTAGGGATTTTCCCCTACTTCTGGCAACACTGGTTGTGCATATTGAATTTCTTAGATAAATATAAATATTGATTTAAAATCTAAAGCAAAAAAATCAAGAATGTTCTTATGTACATACTTACATAATTATAAAATATATATACTGTATATCAGAAGCTTTATAATTTTCTTTTGGTTAAAAAAAAAAATCCAAAATTTTGTTTTGCTACAACAAGAAAAGACAAGACAAATTCTATAAAGGGGTGGATTATAATGAGATTCTAACTTAATTTAGAATATTTTTTTAGAAAAATTTTTTTATGCTGCGAAAATTTATAAAAAAAAGGAAAAAAAATTTATTATATACAACAAAAATTCTCTTAAAAATCTGCCCTCTTTTTAGGCTTAAGAAAAAGTAAAGGGGTAATAATACAAGACACTACACTTACACAATGAGTCCTGAGTTTGTTTTATTTTTTTTTCCTTCTAAATGGTCAGAAGCAATTCTTTTTTTTTTTGTGCAATTCTCTAACACTCAGATACTTTCTATTGCCAAATTTTTGTGTATAAACTGTCTGCGCCTGTATGGTCTTAACTTCATTATCATCATCCTCATCTGCAGGTATTATTACATAAGGCTGGACATTTTCCCCCAAAACAAAACAAAAAAAAAAAAAACCAAAAAGGATGCTTTACTCTTTCACTTTCTAACACTTTCACTTTCCTCTTCTAACCATAATGATATTTGGGGCTCGCTTTCTTTCTCTCTCTCTCTGGAAATGGACACAACTGTGTGTTCCTTTTTTCTCAATTTTTCTGTCTGACCATTATCATTATCCTTAAATGTGTGTGAGATTTTTTATTTTTTTTTGCTAAAAAAGGGTTAAAAAACAGAAACTGATGAATACCAAAAATATATACATCTTTCCTTTTTAACTAACCCTTCCCTTAGTGGTTACCAATGGGCCATTGGGTGGCATAAGGTTGATAAGCCTACTTTATCTTAAGCACATGTTGGTTTTTTATGTCTTTTTGCTTATATAAAATATAATTTTTTAGGAAATTGTTGTTTTTTTTTCAGATATATAGTAAATAAAAAAAAAACAAGTAAATGGTCATGAATTTAGAATTTGGAAGTCCTGCAAAATAATTTTAATTTTTTTTTTGGGTTTTGCGTACGTCTCTACGCATAATAATGAAAATATCATAAAAAATGTAAACATAAATAAAATATAAATATCTGTATAAAATATATATGTACATACATACTAACACATTCACACACACACACATATACTCTTCATAAAACTTACCCATACATACATTCTTCGGAACTTAAAATAGTCTGAGAAATATTTTTGTTTTTATTTTGTTAATTTAAATTTTTGTTTGTACTCTCAAAAATTCTGAATATTTGCTAAATTTTAATGAAATTTTTCGCAAATTATTCTTTAAATTATTGTAATTTTGTAAGTAAAAAATTTAAATCTTAAAAAACAATCAGCTTTATTCCGGTTGTCGTTGTCGCAATCGCTCAACCAGTGTTCTTTAATCTCTTATAAAAAACGAATTGAGCCATTACGACAACGATAACTGGAATAAGGTTGAATATTTTTCAGAAATTTCAATTTTGAAAAGCAACCAAAGAAATTTTTAAAAACTAAAATCTCCAATAACTTTTATAAATTTTTCTCAGAGAAAATCTGCAATAACTTTCCTAAAGTTTATGCGATTTTTACAAAATTTTCTCCAAACAATCTTTAAAGTGTTTAGAATCCAAAAAATATAAAAATTACTTAATAACTTTTAAATAAATTTGAAATTTGTTAACAAAAAACAAGTAAAGCGGCTCATACACTTGCAATAAAATTGTTTAATTTAACGTATTGTACAATTATATCGCCAATGTGTATATGATATTCGAAGGTGGAACAATATATTGGCAGCAATCAAAAGACTTTTGATTTTTATTGCACAGCGAAAAGAAAATGAAGTATGTTGGCAACATTGTACAATGCTGTTTATGTTATTCCTATAGGTTATGTTCAGCTTTTTATTTAATGAATGAAATTATTGTGCGACTTATTGCATAATATAGGACAAATTGGAAATAATATGGCGAATATCATATACAATAATATTGCATGTGTATGGGCAGCTTAAGAATGTAAAGTCGGTCGAGCCCAAACATTTGATATCCTACACCCACACGCAGAGAAAAAATATGGTTGGGCATGGTTACGGCAACAACACTATGTTTAATGTAACAATATATTGTTGTCGTACACAAATAATTGTTATTTTTATTTAATATCAACAATATTATAGTAACTGTAAACATATATGTATATGTTGATTTCAATTATGAATTTGAGTATTGTTGCCCGAAAAATAATTATTTTTCTAACAACTTAATTATGATAACTTTCTAAACATATTATATTTCTCACAACCATATCATGATATTTAATAGCCATAACATGATAACTTTCTATACATTTATCATATTATGTTAAAGATGCAATCAAACTATTTTTACTCTAATCATATTATGTTAGCGCCATTTGTAAAAAAATTTTGAAGCAGTTGTGTCGTTTTTTTTATTTGTGAGCGGTTAAACAATTAAAAGATAAAATTCCATAAAAAAATAAGTTAAAAGAAATTAAAAAATTAAAATATTAGCGGAGTACATTCAAGTATTAGTGATGTAATAGTGCAAATGCAAAATATTGTAGTTTTTTTTTTACATCCAACAACAAAACACACAGAGATTTCGTTATATTTTATAAAAGTGCTACGATATTTCATCAACATCTTAAAGTCGAAAAAATGGACACACGCGGTTGCCCATGAAAACCAGAGACTTTTCATTTGCTATTTTGCAAGCCTTATATTGAACTCCGCTATTTTGTTAACATTAAGAAAAATTGTAAAAAGACACAAAATAAAAAATCGATGCAAAAATATTTTAATTTATTTTGTATTTTTATGACAGCTATGAAAGGTGCTGTATCATAATATGATTGCTTCTAAATTTATTATGATTAACATGATAATAATATGATTACTTCTTAGCTTATTATGATTAACATGACAATAATATGATTAATTTCTTAGCTTATTATGATTAACATGACAATAATTTGATAACTTCTTAACTTAGTATGATTAACAGAATAATAATATGATTAATGGAAAGATATTATGATGTAATAGTACGAGTATATTTAGTCATAATATAATTCAATAATAATCTTAATATGGTGACTACAATCATAATTCTTATCATAATATGTTGCTCTTAGAATATCTTTACCACAACCATGTTTTTTCTTTGCGTGCAGGGCTGGACTATACACATTGATGTATATGAAATACAAAATGGAATTAAGTCGTGTAAAATACAAAACACATTGAAGTTGTGTATATTAAATACTTAAACGTATTTGTATTACAAAGACAAGTATGACTTTGAAATACTGTCCAACCCATTTGGACCCATGGGTCTAAAAAACTCCCTTTAGTTTAATATCTTTAAAAGTTTGAAATTTTTCAAGTTTTTTGCTAAAATTCAAATAAAACTTTAAAAAAAAAAAAATGTAAATGGGAATAAGTCCTTTTCAAGGCGAATTAGACTGTATCAGTGAAAGTTAAGGCCCAAATACATTGATCAAAATACTCATCAAGCATTGTGGTAGTATTAGTGAAAATGTGTTTGTATGTGTCACACCGACGATGCTGGATGAAAAATGAAAAAATTTAGATATGACGGCGAATATTTCGTCCAGCACACGCACACAAAGAATTCGCCTGCTGGAAAAGCATTTGACAAGTGTATTTGGCCCTTTATGCTGGTTGTCAATTTTTTTTTTTTTTTGTAAAAAAGGGACAGCCAGCATAACTCTCTCTTTCTCTCTCTGATGTGGTCACCTGTATGAATCCGACTTGTTTCTTTTATGAAAAGTTTTTTGAACAAAAGTTTTTTTTTTTTGAATTATGAAAATTTTATTTCAATTTGGTTTTTATACATTTTTGATTAAATTTATCATTTTAAGTATTATTTTCTTTTAAAAAAATTGGTAATATGATCTCTTTATTTTAAGCCTTTTGTAAGATGTTTCCATCACTCTTCAATTTTCTTTTTCTTTTTTTTTTAGTTTAAACTGTCAATCATTTGCAGTTGAAGTTGCCTGACCCACTGGTCTATTTAGTTGAACAGTCTCTAGAGTAAAACTTAAAAAAAAACTGAAAGAAAAAATTTAAGTACTTTTAACTTCAAAAGCATTTTGAGCCGTTTCTTTCTATATTTTAAGCGAAAAACATTTCTAAGGCTTAAGTAAATATTTAAAGAAAAACTTCAGCATATTTTAACTTAAAAATATTCTTAAGAAAAATAAAAACATTTTAACCCTTTTTCTGTCTTAAAAAAAAGAACTTAGAATCTTTTATATACTAAAGAAGGTTTTTGTTTGTTTTTTTTTTTTTATGGCAGAGAAAAAAGAAAAATCCATTAACAAAAAAAAAAGTCCAGTAAAAAACTGTCAAAGTCAATGGAATTCCAAAAAAAAGTGAAAGTATATGAAGCAAAAAATAAAAAAATACACCCTTGTGATAATAAAATAGACTTAAAAATTCAAGACACGCTGGTCATATGCCTCAGGTTCTAATTTAAAAACACACAAATAAGACAAAAAAAACTGCAAAAAAAAATCAACACACACTTTTGCTTATCTTTAGGAAAAAGGGGTGTTTTTTTTTGCACACCCACACATACATTTACTATTTTTATACACCGAATCTTTCAATTCAATAAAAACAAATTCCAACAACTAAAGCAATAATAAAAAATTGAAAGTGAATACAAAAATAAAAAAAATTACAACAAAAAAAAAATAAGAAAAAAATGCCTAACACTGGACCATTGAAAACATAAATGTCAAAAGATGTTTTATTCAAACTCATACACAAACACCCAGAACACTTGCACACTCATACAAACACTTGCCATAATTTTGCGTTGCAAACTTTCTAACATAAACACACGCTCATTCGCCTTAAAATTCTCTCTTGCACTTCGTTTATGCTTATGTATTATTTCTTAGCAATTACTAAAGCATACTTTTAGGCTTTGCAGAAAAAGCCGTGAACTAAGCACTATTAAAGAAGGGTGAAAGTAATGTGGTAACAGCTTTAGAAAAGCACCTGTCACATGGCCTGATCTCATGGTGAATCTTAACCACTGGCGTGTGTACACGGGTATTTCACACACGGGTAGCAACTATAGTGTTTAATCCGGCAAAAATAATACATTCGCCCCTTGTTTAGGAGCCGGAGCTATCTAGCCTCGATTGCTAATTAAAAATCTAGCAGCTTCTGTTGAAAAGCAACAAGCATCTACGAAGAACCTCCGCAGGCATACAATTTCCACAAGTGTAAAGAATTAGTTTTCCATGTGGAAGTGGGTATAAGCCACAGTAACCACGTGATCACCGAAAGTAATCCTTTAAACATAATGTATCTTATGTACCCCATGTTCATGCACCCAAATGGGCCGGACAGTCAATTTCTATGAAAGCTAGCTTTTCATTAGAAAAGCAAGGCTCCCACAAAGACACTCATTCCGAAATACAAAAATCATTTCCCTTAAGAAGCATACTAAAGCCGGTCTCAACCAATAGACAGATATGTGCCTTCTCATCGGAAACTACAGTCTTCCGTGGCACCAGAGTGCGAAGGTACTTTGGTGACACTTCGAGCTCGAAAAATCAAAGGACTTCAAGAGCCCTGTCATTTTGGTTGTTTTTTGCATACCAGCTATGCGTGCACCTGATTTGCCCAGGAGAATGTAACACCAAACGGTGAAATATCTTTTGGGTTAGTTTATCGTAAATTTAAAAAATACATTTTGATCTCCCTTAACGCTCACCCACCACCCTTGAGTGTGTACCTGTTTCCACAAGCGTTCCATAAGGAAAGCATTTAGTTCTTTTGAGAGGACATACCCCTTGTACAGACACATTTTAACGGGCCCTTTAGATTCCGGTCATGAGTTCGGCCCAACGAAATCCTTAAAATCAAAAAATAACATATTCCTACTTTTTTAAAAGTTTACTACCTTTTTACGAATTTTAAATTAACTGCTCTTTTAAGTACCATTTTTATAGCACTTTTTCTCACATTTCTTACATGAATCTTATATTTAAGCAAACTTTTAAATTATTTTCCATTTAAATTTTATTTCTTCAGTGTAAATTTACTTTTTATTGCCACAACTTTTACCCTAACCCAATATATATTGTATAAGTGTTAGGTTTCCTCTGATATTTGTATATAAAAATGTTTTATAGCTCAAAAAAAAAAAAAAAAAAAAAAAAAAAAATACAAATATAAATTCAATTTGCTTCATTATTATAATAATTTCGTAGAATTTTTTTGCTTCTTTTTTTATTTCGTTTTTCGTTTCCTTCAATTTCCATTAAGATTGTACATTATATACCGATTTTCTTTGTCATTTTTAATTTATATAAATGTCAATTTTTATTTTAACATTAATACCCCTTTTTAACCATTTCCTAACCAAAAAAAAAAGTACTCAATTTAAATTCTTTTGTTCTAGATTTTTTTTGCAGGTTTTCTGCTTTTTCGAGCAAAAACTCCCCTTCTTTTATTCTTTTATAAGGAAAATTAAAAAAAAATCGCTTTAGTTATTTATAATAATTAAAAAATTCTACTTTTTAACTCCTACCACTTCAAAGAAAGAAAGAAAGAGTTTCAAAAGAATTAAAATAGAAAAAGAAAATGATGAAAAAGTATTAAAAAAGGGTCATAATTGGAAAAAGTGCTTAGAGGCTTTCTAATAACATTGAAAATGTTTTAAATATTTAAAAAAATCTCATTAAAAATTCTCAATAAAAGCAAAAAAAGCTTAATTTTAAATAGAATTTTATATGGTCTTCAAAATAAAAATAGTAGTAGATTTATGAAAAAGGTATTTCTACTCCTTATTTAAATGTGCTACTATTTCTTCTGCTATTTTTATATCTCCTAGTCTAAATACAAAAATCCTCTTAAACAACCTTCTTTTACTTTTAAAAGGATTTTTTCTAAATTTTTTAACTTAAAAATACACTACTATTTCTACTTCTTTTCTTATTGTTACGAAATATGCTTTAAAATACTTTATCTTTACCTTTAAGAGAACACCAGAATTATAATTAAATATATTAGAACGAAACTTTATGTTTTCCTCAATCAAGTGTTTTTTAAAAGAAAATGAGAAAAAAGTGTGTTTTTTCGAAGAATTATTCTATTTCCCAACAAAATGTTCCTGCTATCAAAAAGCTCCATATAAAATACAATGAGTCCAACCCAGGCCTTGGGGTTCGTTTGTGTAAAATCATTTTGGTGTTTGCTTAATGGTTAATAATTGTCATTTAAACTACTTTTTTAGTCGTTAAAATTTACTATTTTGTAATTTTTTCAATAATATCTGCTAAAGAAAACACAAAAATTCTTTAAGATTTCTAATTTTTGAATAAACGTTTTACATTTGTTCAAATTTAAAATCTACTTCTTTTTTCATTCAGCAAAAAATGTTTTTATATGTTTTCAAAAAACTGAGTAATTTTCATATAAATTTTTTGCCCGTCACCTGGAAACAGCGCATTAATGTTTAGTTATTAAATTTACTTTTTTTGGCTAAAAAAATATCTTTAATTTTAGGAAATCTATTTAAGAATCTCTAAAACTTAATCTCTCTCTCTTTTAAAAATGATAAATCTACTACTATTTTTACTACTTTTTTTAACTTTCTAAAATTTGCAAAATTAAGTAAAAAAAATTCATTTATAATATTTTCATTAATTTATAAATATGTTTACTACCTTTATTTTTATAATAACTTTTTAATTATTTAAGCTTGAGGTCTTTTTTTTAAAAAATATTATATTTATTATTTTCCATATTTCGCTAACCTTTGGTTAGCATCTTCAGGAAATTAACAAAGTTTAAGATGCCAACCAAAGGTTAGCGAAATATGGAAAATAATAAATATAATATTTTATAAAAAAAGACCTCAAGCTTAAATAATTAAAAAGTTATTATGTTTACTACCTTTTAAACTTCAACCTAATTTAAAAAAATACAACTTATTCTACTACTTTTTTTATTACTTAAAATTAAGATGCTAACCAAAGGTTAGCGAAATATGGAAAATAATAAATATAATATTTTATAAAAAAAGACCTCAAGCTTAAATAATTAAAAAGTTATTATGTTTACTACCTTTTAAACTTCAACCTAATTTAAAAAAATACAACTTATTCTACTACTTTTTTTATTACTTAAAATTTTGCTTCAAATTCGTTTTATTTATTATTTAATTGTTTTATTTTAACAAAGATATTAACTACTTTTTAAAAATATTAACTGCCGTATTTATAAAAAATTAAAATGGATTTGAAATGCATTTTAAGAAAATTTTTTTGAAAATTTGTATGAAAATTTTGTTTTAAAATTTCAAACTTATTTTATTTTGTATGAATACGGCAGTAAAAATGTTGCATTCATTTTACAAAAGAATTGTTTTAATAGGTATCTTTATTTTTCTTTTTTTTCTACTTTATATACATTTGCATCTTCTACTTTTTCTACTACTTTTTTAAGTGATTAGAAACCCTACTTTAGTTTGCGTAATTAATTTTTAATACCTCTACAAATTTTGAAAAAGCCTTTTGTCCTCACTTCTTAAAATTGTTTTCTTGTTACTCATACGCCGCCACATAAATTTTTAAGCATTTCATACAATAATTTTATTTTAGTTTTAATTTGTATTTAGTTTTTTTTTCTTATCTTGAAATTGAACTCATAAAAAAGACTTGGTGTAATCTTTTTTGTGTAACAAACCCTTTTTTTATTTTACAAAGAATAAAAGAAAGATGTAACTATTTCTGTCAAAAAAAAAAAAAAAAAAAAATCTATAAAAAAAAAATTTTCGTTCCAACGAATAAAAAAAAGATCTAAGAAGCACCCTCGTATTTTTGTTATTGTTGTAACAAAATAAATATTTGGTTTTTTTGGTAGCAGTTGCAAAACTGCTGACCAGCATCTGTATGGGCTTTCATTTACTTACACACACAAAGAAGATTCCAAAAAAATTATTAACATTAAAAAAAATTGCGTGTGTTTCAGAAAAAAGGAACACTAAGTTATTGTTGTTCCTTGTTTCTTTGTAATTTTTACATTTCTTGTTTTTTAACATTTTACAAAATTTTTGTTGAATTCTCTTTTGATTGTAAGCAAAAAATTGTTAAAAAAAAATACAAAAAACTACTGAAAAAATAAATAAAAAGGGTTGCAAGGACGCTTTAATAAAAAAATAAACAAAAACACACATTTTTAAAACACATACACAAAAAAAATTACAGAATCTTACCCTGCAAATAATAGGACTAGTACAAACACGCGTGTAAAGAGTAGTCCACAAGGGACCAGGACTAGTCCAAAACTAACCCACACGTATGGAAAAAACCTGGTCTATTTAACATTACGATGTCCTAGGAGAGGACCATATAACCCAACTTTGGACCACTAAGGAGTAGTTTTAAAACTACTCCATGGTATACTCAAGAGAATTAGTTTTGAAGTCGTTTAAAAACAAAAGCATGTCGTTAAAAAACGAAGACATGTCGTCTCACTACAAACACTTTTTAACAATGACATGGTCCATGCTTGCATTACATCGGACCAGTCCATGGAGTAGTCCATTTTATCAAAATGGATCAGGTGGTCCAATTTTATTTACAGGGTACATTTACACACACACATACTCAAAAGAATTACGACAATTTCTTTTTATTTTTGTTTCTTGTTCAAATGGACCAAACAAAAGCAGCATCATTAATTCGCACAGCTCACTACTACAAACATGTACGTTGAACTTAAAAAAAAATCTCCCACTCACTTTCTCCCACCCACTCTCTAACTCTCATTATTTTGGTTTGTTTCTTAAAACTGTATTTGTTGTTTAACTCCGTTATAAATGAAAGTGTACAGGTTTATCAGAGTGAGTGTGTTGGTGTGCAAATGGCAGCAGACTTTTAAATTGGCTTCGTGTTTTTTATTCGTTTTTGTTATTGCTGTTGTTGTTGATATTGGTCGTTTCTTAAAACCCTTTCGTTTTAGTGTGTCTGTGTGTGCATTTTACTCCTAATATTTGTTGGTGCTGTTTTTATTTAACTGACAACATACAACAACTCACCCCATCCCAACCCACAAAATCAATCATGTGATTTCCATTATCAAGCAAAATTTTGTGACTATTGTTTACTAAACAAAAACAACAATATGAAGGCACTACGAAGTGAATAGATCGCAATTCTGTTGATCTTTGATAATATCAGTTATAACAATTGGTGGCAAAATAATAATTTTGTGTTAAGTTGAGATAAATTTATTGAAAGTTCCATAGAAAAGAAATAGATTATTTAGAAAAAAATTCGCCTGAAACACAACGTTGTTTTGTTGTTGAACTATTTGCGCCACCGGAATCCGGTGACCGGATACATGAATTCGCCTTGCTCAACATTGCAATGGAAAAAGCGGTCTTGCTGCAAGACTAGGGTTTCTTATTTCCCGAACTTTTTCTATTCCCGGGAAACGAAACAAAACCAAACAATTTGAGATTATGAATTATAAAAACTTATTAATATTTAGCAGCAAATTGGTAAAATTAATTTTCTTTTAAGAATTAAAGTATTTAAAAATTCATCAGAGATTCTATTTCTAATCCTTGTTGATATGTTTATTGCTCTCACTTTCTACAGAAGTTGGTTTTATAGTAAGAAGCGCATCATACAAAGATTATAAATTTGTTGACCTGTTACCCATGACTTCATAGACGTCAAATTCGTTTTTTAAGATTTTTTCAGGGTTTTGTATTTTCTTTACATTTATTTTTTTTAGAATTTGTAGATGGTTCTAGTGTTGGTGATGGTGTATCGTGTACATTTTTATTTTCTACTTTATGAAGCTTTTAAGACATTTCATCAGCAATTAAAAAGATCGTTGGTTTATTTGTGTAGGAAAAATAGTTCAATTTGTAGGTAGTTTTTAGTAATACAAATTAAAATTTCCAAAAATTTAATTTGAAATTCCCGAAAATTCCCGGAATAAATTTCCCCGGCTTAATTTTGAAAAAATGTCCCGGGATTCCCGGGAAATCTTTCCCGCATAGAAACTCTATGCAAGACTCTTGCATTTTTCAAGGCGAATTCTACTACGGGTGGTGTCGAAACGCCATCTGATTATGACAGTTGGAATCAAGACGAATTTAAAAAGGTAAGTGCAACTCAAGGCGAATTTAACAAGGTAAGTGCAACTCTACAACTACAAAAAGCCCAATGTATTTAATAGGCGGCTGTCAAAAATGCTGACAAGGCAAAAATTGATTGAAAAACAAATAAAAAACTTTGCTTGGGTTATAAACTAAATTATTAAATTCACTTTAATTATTCGCAGTTTTTCTAAGAATTTTTTTTGGTTATTTTGGCGCAAAACATAAACAAAATTATATTTTGACGTTTCCCTATTTTTTAAATTCGCCGTGGAGACAGCTGATGGACGGCTGACGAGTTGAGTTTACCTTGTTGAATTCGCCTTGGTGCAACTCGACGCGTGTTTTGTTAGAAATGGTTGACATATCGAACCGTAAACACCAACAATGCAATGCAAAAAACATATGTTGTTTCTGTTGTTGAATTCGCCTTCAACGAAGAAAACGGACTAAAAAGAGCTAAATTAAAAAAGGACGCGGTTAGTACATTTTCATGCCATTTTTTTCAAAAAAGCGCAAAAGGGCTAAAATATGTTATCATTAAGTTAACCCAAAAAATTTTAAACAACATTTTATTGCAAAATAGTATTGCGTGCGGGATTATGCAATTCAATTAAGGTACTCGTACTGAATCTTTTAAAATTGCCATTGTTAAATAAAATTTGCAGTCCTTTATTCGTCCTCGTCTTCATTTTATAAATTACTATTTATATGGAGGACTGGCTCACAGCTGAATCGAACCAAGTCATCTAATATAATAAAAATATATGTATACAAGTATATTTCAAAACTGGTGCAATATGTATTAATGAATTGCAATAAAAACGTTTAAAATAATTTATTACAAAATTAAAGACAGTTTAGCGGGGGGATTTTTAGTGTGACAAACTAACAATTTAGGGATAAAAACTTGAATAACATCTGAGAACCCTATTATGTACATACTTTGATTTGTTTACCAAGGCGAATTGACTGGTGAATTCGCTTTGTCTGTTCACTATTAACCATGGTGAAATATTATTCCACCATGCTATTAACGCTCACACGTTGTTGTTGTTGCTTTTTTAGCTAAACAATAACAACAACAACCAGTGATGCCAACTTTTTAAGAGCAAAAAGCACTTTAAAATTTAAAAAAAGCACTAAAAAGCACTATTTCGAACAAAAAAAAAGAGTTAAAAAGCACTAAGCCATTTTAACAATTTAATTAAACACAAAACAAGTTGCATTCGGCGGTGCAAAATAATACATACCTCCAAAATTTAAAAAAAGGCGACGGCTTTCATGGGGGATTTTCATTTAAAATTTAATAAAAAAAAAATATATTTACATTCGTATATAAATATTTTTAAATGTATTATTATTATCTTCAATAAAAATATCATCCAAATCACTTGTATCACCATCAGCTGAGTTTGAATTGGCCATAAAACAGTTTTAAAGTAATACAGTGCGAGCTCGATTTTCTTAACTCGAAAAAGTCGAACCTGTTGCAATTACCGAAAATTTGCAATGACCGACCATTCTTTATTTTAAAAAAAAAACCTTTTATTTTATCGTTTAAATAATTCTATATTAAAATCGTGCAAAGTTTAATAAAACAATTGGCGTATGATATTGTCCAATTATTTTAACCTATGTACGCTTCTGAATGAAGAACACACATAAGGTGCAAAATAGAAAAACATTTATGTTTGTATTCTGATACTTAGTCAACCTTTTTGCAATAGCACTAGAGGTAGAAGTGTACAACACGCGGTTAATCGGAAACGAGTGTCGTGTGTTTGAAAACTAAAGCGCATGAAAAATGGCAGGTTACACAACGCTCGTTACAAAACCATTTTCTGTCAGCTGTTGTTAATTTATTAAACACTTTGCTTATATCAAGTTACGGCTCTTTTTTAGTTTTTAAAGCCTTTGCGTCATTTTTCTATTTTTGAAACAGTGTCTTCATCTTTAAAAAAATGTTTACTTAAAACAAATACATAATTTTTATTACGATTGCTTAATATATTGTCAACGCTAAAAAGTGTGACGTTTTGTAAAATTTCCAAATTGCTAGAAGCCTAGCTCTAACCGCGTAAATAACCTATCTTTTTTCACTTTTTTATCATTTGAAATCTTAAAATCTTTGCAGGCCTTCTTAAAATTGTACCCCAAATAGCAAATATCATCTAAGTCATATCCTCTTTATAATCAAAGTTTTAAAAAATTATAGAAAAAAATAAAAATTGTAAAAAGCACTAAACGCACTAACGAAAAATTGAAAAAGCACCAAGTTAGTGCTTTTTCTTAGTTTGGCACTAAGGATAAAATTTTGGCGTTTTGAGGCATCAAAAAGCACCATAAATAGTGCCAAAAGCACTAAGTTGGCATCGCTGACAACAACAAACACAAACGAATGGCCACTGCCAAATTAATAAAATTTAGTGATATTTTAGTAGAAAAATTTGATCAAAGTTCTAAAAATTACTTACTTGCAATTTTTATATTTTAAACACTTTTAATTAATTAAACTTTTAAACACTAGATATTATTTAATTAAAACACTTTATAGTTATTTTCTAATAAATTATTGACAAAGAAATTAATGACCACTTGTCTGATGAAAAGACCGCGCAAAACTACTTGAAGAAGAATTAAAGCAGTGTTGTCAAGCAAGTAATTTTTTTCTTCCCACAAAAAAAAAAACCTCAAACCCCCAAAAATGTAATGTATATAAAAACCCCTACATGTAATACAAATTTGATTTCAATTAATTTTAATTGACTCAGTTTTAATTTACGTACTAATATCATTACCTAAATAAATAAAAATAAATAAAAATTTTAGGTGTTGAAGTAAAACACTTTTTTGGAATGTCTTTTCAAAAAGCTTTACATTTATTTTACTTTTTTTTTAATTCCACATTGTTGCCAAAGCAGCAATAGTCTGTGAATTGCTTTCAAATATTAACAACGCAAGAAATATGATAAAAGATCACAAAAAAATTAAAAAAGTCGTAGAAGTCGGTGATAAAAAAGCCTCACAAAAAGTCGCATGCCGCTAAAAAATGCTAACGATAACCCTGTGTACAACATCATTAGCATTTAACCCACTACTTCGTAAGTTTGATACTTTTTTCAAAGTATGAAAAACTAAAGTTCTTTCTTTACTTTTTCATTCGATGTACTTATTTGTGATACGTTTTGAACTTTCTTTAACATTAAACTTAGAAACATTAAATTATAGGTGCTGGGTCCTGACTGAATAAATACACATAAGAAGAAACATGTTGGGTTTTGTTGCAAATGGAATAAGGCCCCGCACTTTGTCGACCCACTTTTGTTGCCCCAGACAGCCCCAGAAGTCACGCCCGCCGTTAATTTTATAATTTTCGTTTTTCTAGTAGTACAATAACCTTTAACTTGAGTATACCCACATACCACAAAGCGAGAGAATGATTTTTTTTTTGGATCCAGGGGGCTCACGGACCTCAGCACCCTTAAATTTCAGTTTCGTTTTTTTTAATTCCGGAGGGAGTTCAATTTTTTTCTCGTGTGCCCCGTAAACTTCATTTTCGCCTAAGTCACTTTATAAATCCAAATAATATTGATCTACATACTTTGAATAAATAAGTAACATTCTTTTGTTGCTTATTATATGTTTTTTTTTATTAATAAGTCTGAGTTTATACGGCTCATGTCTTATTGACAAGATTCTTCCTTTTTCTTCTTTGAACATGAATTGACGTTGACGACATGTTTTTTATTTTGTTTTATTTGATATTGAAAACAAAAACAAAATTAAACAACGAATAAGAAAGCAAAACGTAAAGACAGTACATGCATCTGTGTACTCGTTTCTTTTCTCCTCGTCCCTCTCGTCTATAAAGTAGCAATCTTGTCAATAAGACATGAGCCAGACACAGACTAACTGAAGTTTATTTTCTAATTAGTAGCTTTTATTAACCATAAAAGGCCCTAAGGGCTCGTTATGCAATTGAAGAAAATAAAATAAATAAATATAACGTGTGATATCAGGTGTAATTTCATTTAAATCGGGAAATTTTGCTTCATCTCACGTGTAATTGAAAATTTGTCTGTTGGTAACACTGATTGAAACTCCTTTTGTTTTTTCTTTTTGCATCAGTCAACTTCTCTTTAATTCATCTTTATTTAAGTAGTTTTGCGCGGCCTTTTCATTAAAGAAGTGGTGATTATCTTTATCAATAGAACTAAAAGAACTAAAAAGTGTTTTTCAATTAAATAATAATTTAAATAAAAGTGTTTAAAAGATTAATAAATAAAAAGTGTTTAAAATATTATAAAAATTGCAAGTAATTTAAAGAATTTTTAGCAAATTTTTCTTCTAAAATGTCACTCAATTTTAGTAATTTTGTGCCATTGCAGGGCCATTCTTAGTTGGTTGTTGGTGTTTTTGTTGAGCTTTAAAAAAAGCAAGAACAATATGTTAGTTGGTGTTAGCGTTAATAGTAAACAAATCAAAGTATTTTGTATGCATATAAGTACGTATTGTATGTACCTATTTACATTTGCCATAGGGAAACTTTCTGCCTGTTTTTAGATGATGAGTGCAAAATTTCGTTTGTTTAACTTACATTTAAAACAAAAACAAATGTTGAAATTTCTTTTTAAAACAGGGAATAATAATATTTGTTCTTACTTTGATTTGTTTATGCACGACGCATTGTCTTTTTTGATAAAACAATGTTTGTTATTGTTTTTTTTATGATGTGATAAATTACAGTGTTACCAATTATTGGGGTGTTTTTTTTTTATTTTGCGTTTACATATAGAGTTTTAATGGCATTTACATAATTAGGGTCTTTAGAAGGAACTGGTGTAAGGAATAAGAAAAGCCAATTAAAAAATTAATATACCTACATATTTACATACATACATATGTACTATATATTTACTGCCGTATTCATAAAAATTAAAATAAGTTTGAAGTGTGTTTTAAGCCAAAATTTTCATAAAATTTTTTCTTAAAATGCATTTCAAATCCATTTTAAATTTTTATGAATACGGGGGTTCACTTTTTGAAAGAAATTTATTAATACATAGGTAAAATATTTTACAAAAATTTTAAAAAAGTGTTACTTTTGTAAATATAAATAAGATTTGTTAATGGATTTTTAAAAAGAGGTGAGAAATTAGAAAAACAGATTTTAACGAACTTACTATAGGTACCTATGCATACTATTTTTTGTTTTCAAAAATTCTTAAAAAATTATTAGGACAAAAGTGTTACATTTTTATCATTTATCAGAAAGCCAGACATATTACGATCAAAATAAGCCACATAGGTGTGTATGTATAAAAAAAATCGGTGGACAAATAAATGTTAATTTTATTTATTCATTATTATGGGAATGACTTATACATAGGTACACAGAAATTTCGCCCGAAATAACTGAATAAATACATATAAGAAGAAACATTTTGTGTTTTGTTGCAAATGGTATAAGGCCCCACACTTAGTCGATCCACTTTTGTAGCCCCAGACAGCCCCAGAAATCCCGCTTGTCGTTAATTTTATAATTTTCGTTTTTCTAGTAGTACAATAACCTTTAATTTGAGTATACTCACATACCACAAAGCGAGAGAATGATTTTTGCATCCAGGGGGCTCACGGACCTCAGCACCCTTAAATTTCAATTTCGTTTTATTTTTAAATTCCGGAGGGAGTCCAATTTTTTTTCGTGTGCCCCGTAAACTTCATTTTCGCCTATGTCACTATATAAATCTTAATAATATTGATCTACATACTTTGAATAATTAAGTAACATTCTGTTATTGTTTATTATAAATTTTTTTTATTAATAACTGAAGTTTGTTTTCTAATTAGTACCTTTTAGTAACCATAAAAGGCCCTAAGGGCTCGATTGTGCAACTGAAGAAAATAAATTAATATAACGTAAGTGTGATATCAGGTGTTATTTCAATTAAATCGGGTAATTTTGCTTCATCTGAAGTGTTATTGAAGATATGTCTGTTGGTAACACTGATTGAAACTCCTTTTGTTTTTTCTTTTTACATCACTCAACTTCTCTTTAATTCATCTTTAAGTAGTTTTGCGCGGCCTTTTCATTAAAGAAGTGGTGATTATCTTTATCAATAATTTATTAGAAAAAAGGAACTAAAAAGTGTTTTTCAATTAAATTATAATTTAAATAAAAGTGTTTAAAAGATTAATAAATAAGAAGTGTTTAAAATATTATAAAAATTGCAAGTAATTTAAAGAATTTTTAGCAAATTTCTCTTCTAAAATGTCACTCAATTTTAGTAATTTTGTGCCATTGCAGGGCCATTCTTGTTGGTTGTTGGTGTTTTTGTTGAGCTTAAAAAAAACAAGAACAACGTGTTAGTTTGTGTTAGCGTTAATAGTAAACAAATCAAAGTATTTTGTATGCATGTAAGTACGTACATATGTATGTACATTTGCCATATGGAAACTTTCTGCCTGTTTTTAGATGACGAGTACAAAATTTCGTTTGTTTAACTGACATTTAAAACAAAAACAAATGTTGAAATTTGTTTTTAAAACAGCGAGTTATATTTGTTCTTACTTTGATTTGTTTATGCACGACGCATTGTCTTTTTGTGATAAAACAATGTTTGTTATTGTTTTTTTTTATGGTGTGATAAATAACAGCGTTACCAATTGTTAGGGGTTATTTTTTAGTGCGTTTATAGAGTTAATGCAAAGGTTAATGGCATTTACATGGGACATTTAATTTAGTTTGTCTAATTAGGGACTTTAAAAGGAAATGGTGTAAGGAATTAGAAAAGCCAATTAAAAATCTCTACTAGGTATAGGTACATATGTATATTTAATATTTTAAAGGAAATCTGTTAAAAAAATATACCTACCTATTACCAAAATTTTAAAAACTGTTACTTTTGTAAATATAAATAAGGTTTGTTAATGGATTTTTAAATAGAGGTAAGGAATTAGAAAAACAGATTTTAACGAACTTGCTATAGGTATTTAAAGTTTTTTCACATAGTCCTGAAAGAATAACATAAATAAAAGAATTTCAGGAATTCTGTTCTGTATTAGGTGTTTCTTATAGAAGATGGACTTTTTAAAGGCAGATGTTGTAAGACTCGTAGAACAGTGGGATGCTTTGATACTGCATTTTGAAACATAGTTTTATAAAGGCAATCGTGTAAGAGCCGCGGAACTTGCAGAAAGTATGGATGAGTTCCAAAACAGAGCAAGTTATCAACGCGTATTCAATAAGTCAACTATGCATTGTAAAACTCTTTGGTACATTTTTTACGTTGTCTGCAAGTTATTAGGGTATTGGAGCTCAGCCTATGTCTTATAAAGTTTAGTACTTTTTTTTAAATTGTACAAACTGAGGTTAATAAATTTTGATTCATATTTTATTAGTGGTCTTCTATATGTGTTACAGCATACGATCAATGAATTATTCTAGTTTATAAGCGTTATTAAATGAATTTGTATATGGGCATTTCCCCAGAATGTTCTACCAGGATGAAAAAATAAAATGTTGATTATCATATTCTTTTATTGTTTATTATTATAAAAAAGTCTGTGTTCTTATAAAAGAATGGTTTCATAGCATATCTCAGCTATTTTACTTGTGGAAATTGGGCTGGAAACTGGAAAATTTTATATTTTTCTGTATTTTCTACTTCTAAAGACATTTTTTTATACATACATACTTATTTTACATGGAAAAAATATGTTATGTTTACACTCTTTCTTCATAACCTCTCCATTACAATCAGTTGCTAAAGGAGTATTAAGTTTTTTTGTTAAGGAAAATTGAAGACATTTATGGGAAAATGCGTGGTGATAATAATAAAAAAAACATATGGAAAAATAGCACGTTCGCGACCGGTAAATAAGCCAATTAAACAAAAACCATTGTGATTATAACAACGGGGTTTTATGGTTAATATCGTTAAAACATTACGCATGATTGACACTATCCTGAAAAACTGTTTTTGTAATCTCAGTCGTATCGCTACTGAAATATTTTTTAAAAATTATGATAGGCCCTTTTACATTTTTATGACGATATAATTGTTTTTAAATATTTCAAAAATTTGGTCGGTTTCAAAGTATTTTGGTAGGTTTTGCAGGCAATTTTGGTCGGATTAAAATTTTTCAAACGGCAACCCTGATTTCAGTAGAAAGCAACAACAAAATTTTGACAAAGTTTTAATATTGTTTTTGCTTTCAATGTTATTTTTGGCATTGCGTTTGCGTTTTACAAATTTAGGGTCTTAATGATTTTATATGCAGAGCAGCAAGAGTTTTAGTGGTCGATTTTGAAAGTGCAGTAAATAATACATATTTCTGTATCCTTAGTTTTCCTAAAATCTTTGGATGAAGTTTCCTGATGATCTGGTCTAAGCAACCATTGAAATGCGCATAGGAATAGCTTATCCCACCAACAAAACATTTCAGTTTATCAATAGTAAGAATTGGGAATTTAGTACATTAAAACTAAAACTTATTAATGAAATTTTTTGACTCCCAAAGAAAATAGAAATAGAAATAGTTTTCTTTTAAAAAGGAAATACAAGTTTTTGAAGGAAGTGGTGAGAAAACTGAAAGTGTCGGTAGATACATATATACATGTACATACTAGGGTATTCATTCGGTTAACCGTCAACCGGTGTGTTTAGTTATTTGTTTCTTCTCATATCAGTCTTTTAACATAATTAACCGAAACAGGTAAAGTGTTAAAAATTTAAAACAACTTTAATGGCACAATGGAGTATTTTATATGTTTAGAGAAATCCTGGAAAAGGACTGAGAAATTAGACATTCATCTTCGATAAGTGAAATAATATTTTCCAAGTCAAATTTTGTAAAACGAAAGAAAAGAGTCGCTTTAATCCTAAACATTTAAAATAAATAACTTTTTTAAAGATTATTTTATAAGATCTCCTTTAACTATTGAAATAACTAATAAAATTATCCCGGTTTATTTTTGTATAAATATGTAAATATTTGGGGGTATCACAAGGTAGTCATAAATAATTACAGGAAATATATATCGTCGGATTAATATGAAAACCTTCTAGATCCACTTTTTATGTAAATTGAGATTTTGATGCCGTGTGGTAGAGAAAGATACGCCTCGTCGACCAGCATGTAGTTTTTCTTCTATTTAAGTCTTGAAGTGTACAAAACTGACTGTAATTTTAATTTTCTATCAAGCTTCAAATAGGAAAAAAAAATGGTTTTTCTCTCCTGTAAAATGTGCTGAAAGTGAGTTAGCAGGTTTGCATATTAAGCCAACGATATGACTGCTGTAAGCTACTGCTTATATTTTGAATTAAAATATACAGTTGTGAAGAATCAATGAACACAGCATTACAATTTTCATTTTGTTCGAAATATTTACTTTAAAAAATTTTAAATTTTATTTAGGATATTATGACGATATGACTTGATACCAAACCTTGTGCATTAATTGGAAAATGCATATTACATATTTATGACTTTTTTTTGCTTGCTCGTTTTAGTTCAAGAATTGTTATGTTTGGTATTTTATTGTTTTTTTTTACTTATAAACTCCAAATAATAAGCAATTAATGCATTTTTACATATTGAAATTACTTAATTTAAAAAAAAAAACTTTATTAATCAGTTAACCGATCAAAAACTAAATTAACCGATTATTAACCGGTTAAACCAAAACCTCGGTTAATTAATCGAGCGATTAACCGATTAAAGCAAAAGGTCGATTAAATGAATACCCTAGTACATACATATGATACAATGATCTTTTGACTATATGTAATTGCAAACATCCTTAGAAAGGGAACGTGTTTTCTCACTGATAAGGATTTTCTTGATTAAATTTTAAAAAGGCTGTCAAGCTCTGAAAAAGCATTTACAGAAAATCCTAAAATCCTATTTTTAAAGAAATATTTTGTTTAACTAAAAATTAACAATTTTGGATTAATGTCAGTGTTATTATTGGCTTTGCATTTAAAGAACTGAAAAATTTGTATGAGTTGCTACTTATTTGCTTTCTGTTCAAGTAAATTAATTTATATTTTATAGGTTTATTAATCGGGAATTCCTGGGAAATAAAAACAAATCCGGAAAAAGTAAAACTCTACCACCAATAGTTTTTTTTACTTTTAATTAGTTATTTCATTTTATTACGAAGGGGTAGCGAAGCACATCAGCTTTATTTAGCCAGTTTAAAAAAAAGTGTTTTTGTTAGAGAAGTTTTGAGTTTAGTTTAGAAAAATATTAAGTTTTCAAGAATGTTTAATTAAAATGTTACTGTTTTGGTTTTATAAGTTTAAGAGATTTTGGGGAAACAGATACCTATTCAATTTTTTTGTTGGAACTTTTTTCCCAATAAGCACAAATTTTTTGTGAATTCCAATGTTGGAATTCCAGTGTGAATCCATGCTTGAATTACATTTGAAATCCATCCTCTTTCCAGTCTGTTTGAAGGTTGTTAAAAAACAACAACAAATTTGTTTGAAGCATATGTTATATATGGTACAGAGTTGTTGCAAAATCATTGGCGGCGGCGATGATGATGATGATTTTGTAATTAAATTTATGCTTACGAGTCGAGCACAAAAATTTTACGAGAATTTTTTTCTACCCTGGTAATAACACTATTTAAATACTGTTGTAACATTGCTTGAATAACACTGAAATTCTATGCTTGAATTCAACGCTAAAAACAGGTTCGGTTCGACTTGAATTGCACTGCAATTTCATGCTTGAATTCAAGTATAAAAACAATTTCGGTTCAACTTGAATCACAGTGTTATTCAAGGATGGAATTACACTGTAAAGGTACTGTTTTGTTCGACTGTAATTCAATGGTGAATTTTGCTGGAAATTGTGACTGGATTTCAAATGTAATTCCACTTGAATTCCAGCCAAAATGCTTATTGGGTTAATAGACAAATTTTCTTCAAATGTGAAAGTATTTTAGGAATGAGTGTAGGAACATTAAAATTTTTTAGTTGTGGGAATCTAGAAAAAATACATTTCGATAATTTTTGAATGCAAAATTTTTATTTATATAACTCTTAGAAAAATTGTCTAATAATGGGATGGGTATTTAACAAAGTAAACTTTTTTTAAATAATATTACTTCTTATCATGGGAAGGAAAATTAAAAATGATTGAAAAAAATAAATAATTGTTAAAAAAAAATTTTGAAATTAGTGTTAAGGGAATTTTAGTTGTTTTTAAAAATATGTACATAGAAATAAAAATGTTGCCAGATTTTATTTGAAGTTAAATACCAATTATGAGTTTTACAAGAAAATTTGTTAAAAAATATGGAATTAATTTGCAAATTTTTAATGATTTTTAACGGGAAAAAGTTATAAAAAACTTAAAAAAATACTTTAAAAAGTTCTTATTCAAAATAAATCAAAAAAAAAAAAAAAAAAAAAAAAATCAAAACTTTAAACCGTAAATACATAGTTTTTTCTCATCTACAATAATCTTCAAGAAATTTTGTGTGTAGTATCGCTTTAAAAGGTAAGTTGAAGTTGATTTTATTAATTACACTATGCTAGTTGAAAAAATTTAAAGCGGCAGACCTGGCGTTTAAACATAATTCTGGTACAATAATTAGTAGTGTGGTAATTTTGTTGAACTATTTATGGTTTGTAATCCAAATTTTCAATATTTTTAATCAGGCTTAATTTTCATTAAATTATTTTTATGAAGAAAGGAATTTCACAACATGAAAATAAATTAAAATTGTTACTGATAATTTTTCATTCCTGACTGACCTGAGATTCGAACCCAGACGGCTGGTTACCCTGACATGTTTTGATCGCTACCACTCGAGCTCCTCAGAGGGATTTGCCGTCTTACACTCGCAGCCATCGACGACTGCTGACGTCAATAGTCAAACATCAATCCTTAAACCAAATTGTATTTTAACCTTTGGTAGATTGAAATTCGCTTTTTTGAATGATTATCCATTTTTAATTGATTTAACATGTTTTTCCTTTACCTTTGTTTTTTTTCGTACTTTTTGTCAAGAATTTTTTCTTGAAGTCCAAAGTACATTTTTGTTTTTTCATGTTTGTCTTTCTTTTTCCTGTTGACCTTTTTAGCACAACTTGAAGGACAAATGTACACATAGAGCTCGTGCCTTAGCTTTAACAATAATTAGTATTGTGGTAATTTGGTACGCTGAATCCAGTAGTGCCAACTTTTTTTTTTTTTTTTTTGTTAGCTGTTGCTTATGAGATATACCGTTATTTTTTTATGAACTGTACAAACTGTTCCTGTACGAATGGTATGGAAAAATGTTTGCTTAGCCTAGAAGTATTCTTTAAATTTAAATGTGTACCAATTTTTGATTCATAATAAGTAAAAAATTCTTATAACTTCACATAAAGAATCATAGAAGAAGGTTCAAGAAACTACTAAACTTTAAAAATTAATAATGTGTATGTATGTAAATACAGCATAAGACGGTGCTGTGAAGGGAGTTTTAATTGAGTCTTCGTTTTTTTTATTTGTTGGAACTACATATTATAAATAAGTAATGATTTTAAGTTCCTTATTTACCAGTTGTAATATTTAGATTGAGAATTTTAAAGTTAAAATCTAAATAGAGGTATTTAAATACATAGTTCAGGTCAAAGGTCATTCTGAAAAACCCTTTTTAAGGCACTTGTTTTCCTATGTACATTTTTTAACCCTTTCTTTTTTTTTCCAATAATTATCATTTTTTGAAACTCTTGTCATGTTTAGGAAATTGGGGAACAGAAATTTTTACATTTGGCTTGAAAAAAACTGGCTACTTTTATAATTTTTTTTATAAAAAAAAAAAAAAAATACTAAATAATAACAACTAAAAGTGGGAAAAAGGGATAAATTCAAAGTATTTTTCTACCACTTTTTGTTTTGTTTCCATTTAAAAAAAAGGGGGTGGGTTGTCCACGTTTCTGGCAGCTTAAAAATCATCCTAACAAGCAAGTGTCGGTTTTGTAGCTGCAAATGTGTCTGCGTGTGTTGGTGTTTTGAATCCTTTTTCAGATTTTTTTTTTTTTACTTTAGTCTAATATTTAATTTATATTGTATTTCTTTTTCATTATTTTTTATATTTATGTCTGTTTTTTTTTATTGTATGCTATTGTTTGTTGAATTGTTATTTTGCTGTTCTCGTTATTTTTGTTAGTTTAACAAGTTTTTTAATTGAATTTTTTTTTTTATTCCAAAAAAAGGATCTGATTTTTACGTTTTTTTTTCTTAAAAAAATTAAATTTATGTTGAGCAAATCAAACATTCATTCATTGAAGAAGAGACAAAGAGAAAAATCCCTAAAAGTAGACTATTTAATTGAAATGTTAGCTAGAACCTTTTTTTGGAAAATTGTTTACAAAAAAAGGAAAATTAAACATTAAAAGGATTTCAATTTGAAATTAGTTTAAAGTTAAGACAATAACAAACAAGACAAGAAAAAGAAATTAAAATAAAACAAAAGAAAAAACAATTTAATGACCTAAAAAGTATGCTAAAGTTTTGATTCGTTAAAAAAAGAAACTCAATAATATTTTTCTAAAATCTTAAATTTTATTCCTAAGAAATGCAGGTTTTAGAAAAGTTCTTACTGAACAAAGTTTAAGAAATTTGTTTAAATTCTTGAAAAATTACTTTTTGTTAGGAAAAAGTTAAATATATTTTTATATAAACTTATAGAATACAAAATCAACTTAAGGTTTGAAGAGTTTCCATGGTTAGCTATTTTGAAAAAGCTCCCATGGGCCAACATCAGTAAAGGCTCAGTTAGCCGGGAGTAACAGTTACGTTGCGAATCAGCTGCTTCATTTTGTTGTATGTAAAGTAATTAGAACGATTATAGTTACAGGTAAGATGCTACGTCCCAATCTGTAATAAATAGATTGATCTTACTTTTTTACGGTAAGGTTACTGTTACTCCCGGCTAACTGAGCCTTAACTTTGTAATATCTTGAGCCAATGACCTGTCCAGAAACTACGGTACCCAATAGGCGTTACTGCTGCGTGTTGGAATTTCGTTTCCCTATTGGGAAAATGGTTCCTGCCTTCCCTTCATCATGACAACTCCATGTCATTAAATTACAGTGTTTTCCCCAAAAAAGAGTCCTAACGCCCAGTGTCTTTTATTTTCAAAGTCACTGTTCTAATCTGATCTTTAAATTTGGTTCAAACTTATTTAAATATATAAAGAATCGATATATCCGGCTTTAACATTTTCACTAGTTTATATGTTTTAAAATGTTTTCTTTTTAGTACACTACTATTTTGTAAAAAAATTATTTTTGCTTACTTTTTTCTGTTTCTAGGTTTTAAAATGTCCGTCTGTCTGTCCTATGTTGTTATTCTGCAAAATTAATGTACGAACATATTTGCTAAGTGTCATTTCTAACTCTTGCCTTGTTTCTTTAACATGCTTCACCCCCTTCTCCAACTCTATAACTTCCTTTCCCTTTCTAAAGTCTTAAGCTGACTATTTCATTCATTTTCACTTTTATTTTTTCCATTCAAACCGAGTTTTTGAGCCTAAATACACACAATAGAAAATATTTTTCTCAATCTAAATGTTCAAATCTACACAAAATACAACACAACTAAACTGTATAAAAAAGGACATTAATGTGTGTGTGCGTGTGTTTTTATTCTGCTAGCACATATGTATGCAAATTTTCATTGAGTATAAACAACAACAACAATAGCATTCTCACCATATACTCTTTATCAAATTATTTAAAGAGATGGATGGAGTATGGCAATGATGTGGGTGGGTGGATGGATGGATGGTTGGGTATTTGGTATGATGATTGTATTGCTTGGGTGGTTATTGTTTGGACCAGATAATATTAATGGTCATGAGTTGGCATATGTATGTATGTTTGTATGTATGTGTGCGTATGCTAGCAGTGTTAATGGGGAGTAGAGTAGGATGGGGGGTTTTGGGGAGTATTTTTGCCTTAAGCTTTACTGGACTCTTGTACAAGTGCAAGTAAGCGAACGAAGTCTCTTAACTAACTGTATTGTTGTTTATGATTGTTGTTCTTTGTTGTAAATTTAAATGTATTTGTAAGTAAGATGAGCATGATTGTGTATGTTTATAAATATGTTTGTGTGTGCGTATGTGTATATTACATATTATTTATATTGTGCGTATGTTTCGTTAAGAAATATATTGGATATTATTTATGCAAGAAACACACAATTTTAATTTTAAGTTAAAAGAGTTGCCAAAACGATTTTCTTAGATTTAAAATTATTTAAAATTTTAAGAAAGATCAAAACTTATAATTACAAAATACATCTTAATTAAGATTTCTTGTAAAAATATAAAAGTGAAATTAGACCTTCATCAAGAAGCCACAACCATGTTATGGTTCAAATAAAAACATGTTATGGTAGAAAAACGACCAGTGGATATTATTGTTATTAATAATCATAACATGTTTTGAGGCAATCATAATATGATTGTTACCTCTAGATCGAGCACTAATTAAACCATAATATCGTTTCCGGTGACATTTAATGGTAAAGGTAACTTAAAAATTGTTTGTTCAAATTATGCCAATTATGTGCCTTAATGTCGGTAGTCAAAATTAGTTTTGTTGGAGGTGATATAACGAAATGTGAGTTTTTTTAAGTGTAGGAAGAGTAATTTGTATGAAAGCTATTGTCAAGTATGGGGCTTATAGCCAATTTTCAGGATTGATATTAAAACACATTTAAAATCGTTTAAAATCGTTTTAAATACAAAATTCTTTTCTTCACTAAATAGTTAAATAAAACTTAATTCACCGATGTGATACATTTAATTTCAACTTAAGTTACCATTGTAATAACTTATCAAGGTGGCCTCAATATCACAACAATACAAAAACAATAGGCAAAGCCATAACAGTCAGCTATTTTTGAGACCACCTTGTAAATAATTAGACTTTTTTTATGATATTTTTTTGTATTTAGTAGTGCTACCATACTTTTATTTTAATATAGATTTAAATACTATCCTGAAAATTGGGCATTAAAGTCGGGAGTGAACTTTACGTCTTGTAAAGTTTTTTTTACAAAAATAACAATATAACGTCGTAAGATTAAAGTAGTCCATTTGTTTGCCAATTACTAACTTTAAATGCTTTTTTTTTTACTTAGGCCTTTTAATTGGTCTCTTATGGCAACTCCTTTGTACTGTTCTATACAATTCCTTTGCCTCATTTCCCTTTCCCGTTTCATTGTCGTATTGTCAATTTGTAGTTGATTTTTTTTTTTAGTATAAATATTAAATGTCAGACGAAGAATTCATGTGCGTATATTCCAGCTTAAATATGTATAGTTTACCTACATATATCTATGTTATAGTACAAAAACTTAAAAATTATGTCCTTAAGGTTAGACAATAAACTACAATAAAAGTTTGCAAATCAAGGACACATCATGTAACTAAAACTGTAAAGGATGTTTAGTTGTTACTAAAAAGAAAAAGAAAATATGTACTACAAAGGATGGAAAAGTACGGGAAAAGTAGACTAAAACGAAGTTAGAGTGTACTAAATAGGGAGATCGATTATTCGAAATTTTTCAAAACCGGTTTTCGAATATTCCTTATATTTAGTTGCTATTAAAAACGCCGGGTTTAGGTTTAGTATATAAAAATAATCGGTTAGCCGGTTTTATTCAAAAATCAAACAAGTTTTTTGTAAAAATAGTTAATTTTACTGCCTATTTCACGATGTCACTCGAGCGTTTTCGGTCGCACAAATAACATGTAAAACAAAAACAAACTTTGAGAATTTGTTTTTGTTTGACATGTAATTTTGCGAACGAAAACGTTCGAGTGACATCGTGAAATAGGCAGTTAATAAAAACAAAACCATTCACTAAGGTAAGGAACAAAAAAAAAAAAATAGATTGACTTAAGGTCAAAACATACCACACAAATGGCTTGGCAAACACACACTTTTGTTCGCATATTTTGTACAAACATTAATTCTTCAACTTTATTTTGTTTTCAATAAATGCAGACGACGATAGCGATGCGTCAATCTTGTTGCTATTTGTTTAAAACGGAGGAGAAATATAAAATAAAGGATTAGAATTTTAAGAAGAGATTGGTTTGAACAATGATCTTTTTTGTGGCAAACAATTCCACAAAACGACTAAAATGCTTCTTCATTAACATCTTCACTCTGCAAAGTTTTGGCTTAAAATGATTACATTTAGCACTAGACACCACAAAAAGTTTGTGAAATTTCCAACATGTCTGCCAAGCAGGCCTGCCATTTTTGCCGATTTATCGGCATTTTGCCGATTTTTTGCCCCTAAATTATCAAAGTGCCGATTTGCCGATTTTTGCTCCAAAAATGCCGATTTTTTGACTAACACGTAAAAGGCGATTACTTTTTTTTTGTTTGATAATAATACACCAACTTTAAGCGATACTGAAACAGTTGTAACATTGAAAAGAGACAACTGTTATTAAGTCAGCGCTTCTACTAAAGAAAAAGGCGTTAGTTTTATTCAATATTAAATGCAGTGTTTGTAATGTGTGTTGAGTTAATACATTTTTATGTGAAAAATATTCCACTATGAAGAATTAAAGGCCAAAGTTAAAAAAGAAATAATTTTTAAACGTAAAATAATTCAGTTAAAATTTCTTTTTCTCTTAGGAAAATATAAAACACTTTATATTTGTGTTTGAAAATGGATAGATAAATACTTACAAAAGAATAAAGGTAACATAAATTTATATTCACTATCAATGAATATAATTAAAATAATAATTACTTTGATAATTAAATAATTTTTTTTAAATAGCCAATTCTTATGTAAGGAAAATTAAATAAATTTGCAAACTTTTTGGCAAAAAATTTCTGATTATGACGTGAACATTTAATGGCAGCATTTGGTACAATTTTTGGTCCTTCCACATTCTTCCGCAAATGTGGAAAAATTTTTTTAATGTAACAGAGTTTTGATGTTCACTGGAAAATTTATCTTTGCAAGTTATTCGTTTTTTAAAGATTATTTAAAAATTTATAATTTAAACTGTTTTAATATTAATATTAAAACGGATCTAATAAAAATGTCAAACTCAAATATTTGTATATGGAATATACTTAATTATAAGAAAGTTAAAAAAAAGTTTATATTTAACTACAATTTCTCTGTAAAACGTTTATTTTGATTGATTCTTTTGAAATTTCATAAGTTATAAACATTAGATAATTCTGAATTGTTCTTATTTGTAAGTAAGAATAGGTTTTATTGTATTTAAAATAGGTATTTTTTGCCGATTTTTTTATATTAAAGTGCCGATAATGCCGATTTTTTTTTTTTTAAATATGCCGATTTTTTTATCAAAATTATCTGGCACTCCTGCTGCCAAGTATTCAAATTTTTTAATATTTCTAGAAACTTGCTTCAAATATTTGTTCAAACAGCAAACACCACAGTTAACAAGCCAAAATATTTGTACAAACGTAAAATCTTGACATGTTTGCAAACAATTTGGGTGGTTTATTTTTCCCTTTAGAATCTTTTAAGAGCTTCTGTGTGAATTTACTATTTGAGATTTTTTCTCAATTTTATTTTAAATAAATTTTAATTTGTTGGTGTTTTGAGATTCTTCATAAAAGTTTAAGATTGCCTCATATTATACTAATTATTTGGTTTTAATAATTGTTTATAATTATTTTAAAAATACTTTAATCACTGGTACATTGACAATAAAAGTAAGAAAAACGTATATAAATTGCACATTATTAAAATAATCAGTTTATTACCCCAAAATAACCGGTTTATTCGATATTAAAAAAAATGGGCATTGATAAATATAGCCGGCTTGAGCAAAACTTAAAAACTCGTTTAAACCCGGTCGAATAATAACCGTTCGATCACCCTGGTACAATAAACAATAAACACTCGGAATTGCAAACATTTTTGTAAAAGGAAAATGTAAAACGAGGTGCACTGTGCTTTTAGGTGTTATAAAATATGCAAAAATAAGAAATGGCAAAATATTTTCGATTCTAATAAAAGCTTAGAGCTTTCCATAAAAGTAAAATTTGTTAAGAAATCCTAAAATATATTTTCATAAAGTGCCTGGAAAACCCGAAAATATTTGTTGTTATATAAGAAAATTCATTTTTGTGTTCAGAAAATTTGCAAATCATTTCCAATGATCAGTTAATTCCGTTGTGAGTTAAGTTTTTTACTTTTTTTTGTAGACAATTTCTGTTTTAAAGACACTTTAAGGCAAGAGGGCGAGCCAGGTGTATGCTAAATATGTATCCCAAAAATGCTGCACGTTAACTGAAGAACTAACTAACTAGCAACCTTTTGTAGTAAAAAGGAAACTACCACCTAAAACCATATACAATGTTGCCATAGTTTAATTTTTCTTCATATACATATTCATATGTACATATCGTCACCTTAAATGCAAAAGAGTGTAACTACATTTTAATTTAATTAACAGGAGAAGCAAAACATTGACCAAAATCAATAATAACAAGGTGTTCTTGGCGTTTGAATTTATTTAATAAAGTCTCCACTTTTGATCGCAAAGGTCTACAAATGTCAATGAACATGTAGTTTAATAAAACGAACAAAAATCAAATAATATCAATATAAAATACCGAATTTGTGTGTAGTTACGTCCGTTTACATTTAAGGTGACGATATGTATCTTCTGCCTTTAGAACTCATACGTATGCATAGGCATTCGCTACTAAACTTTCCATTTCATACTCGTACTGCATTATGGCCAATTCAATTGGAATAGTTTGGGGGCTATGAGGAGAGAGCTGCAAAGTGGACTTTTGTGCAAAAATATAAATTTGAAATTTAAACAAAATTCTAAAGAAATTTGGCAACAAGGCATGATAGTCATGCTTAAAAATTTATAAATTTGCCAAAGAGCAAGGAATAGAGTTTTTTTAAATGAATGAATTTCCTGGCTGGCTGGAAAAATGAATGGTCAAGAGCATTCATTATAAAAGGAAAATAATTTCTCAAAATGGGGGGGTTTTTTGGACTTTAAGACTGTACAACAAAGAACTAACATAAACAAATTTTAAAATTTGTTTATGTAAGTGTTTTACAAAAAAGGATGTAGGGAAACATGTGTGTAGTTTTTTTTGAAGGGGAATGGTTGTAGATGTTTATTACATGCGCACTTCTAACACATATTCGTACTTGGTTTTTTGGATATTTTTGGTAAAAAACACAATACAAATTCAAATTTTGTTGGAATTGTTCTTAACTTACCACTTAGACTAAGGGTTAGGTAGTTGGAAGGGGGGGGGGGGGGGGGGTTGGGGGTAAGTTGTTTTAATAAAAAACAAACTACTCTTATGTTTGTCCATGTCCTTTGCTTAACTAGATTTAGATGAAAGTATTATTGAAGAAGGCCACAGATGCTTTTCCTACAGCAAACCATACAGCATTTAAGACCAAGGCTCACATACACATACATACATACGTACAAATACATGTACATATATAAAAATTAATTTATTTAAATTTTACAACTAAAAAAGCCTTAAAGAACTGATGTAAAACTAAAAAAGGATGAACATAGAAGTCGAAGATACGGGGCAGCATTTCTGTTTTTTAAGGTGGCAAATATTTCATTTGAACATTTCTAACTGTCGGTAGTTGGAAACAGTGGGCTAAAAAAGCAAATATGTAATTCCAAATTGTTATCATTTCATATACATAGAAAGGGCACAATATTCCTTTTAAAAATGAAAGCAGGAATAGTGAATAATATTGAGAGAATTTTTTTATTCTTATGGCAGTAAAGGGTATTTTTAAGCCCTATAGATTTTAAAATAGATTAAAACAACATGAAAAAATAAAATTTTTATGTGTGTGAAGATAAATACATAGTTAAATTTATTTTTTTAATCGCATGCGATAAAAAAAATATTAAAAAAAATCGCATGCAATAAAAACATATGTATAAGGAAAATACGAATATTAACACTAAATTTTAAAGTTTTTATAAAATATCAATTTTTATTTTTTTTTTTTTAATATTAAAATCTAATTGAATATTTTATGTCATTTATGCCCCTATTAAGGTTTTCAACTCAACTCAACTCAACTCATTTAACTTTACAACTGCTAGTGATGAGTTGAAAATGTTGAAAGTTTTGGTTAACCGCACTAACACAGGGTTGCACAATTTCTATAATTTTTTTTTAATATTAAAATCTAATTGAATATTTTATGTCATTTATGCCCCTATTAAGGTTTTCAACTCAACTCAACTCATTTAACTTTACAACTGCTTGTGATGAGTTGAAAATGTTGAAAGTTTTGGTTAACCGCACTAACACAGGGTTGCACAATTTTAACTGAACTAGAAGGATATGACCACTGTGTCCAAATCCTTCTATCTCAGGGAATCAAATCTATTAGAAAATAACGACAATAGACAATGATATTAAAAATCTATAAGCGTTTTATCCCTAAAGTATTTTTGAACATTTCAATAAATTTTTAAAAATTTTACTTAGGAGAAAATTTCCCACAATAAGTTCTGTGAGGGATATGGCCACTATATTCAGATCCTTCCATTGTGCCACCCGCTTTTTAACCCCATCAAACGTTGCATTTTTTAATGTGATGAAGTCTGAAGAGCCTGTTACGGATTGGTCTCACTTCGCATGCAGCAATTTTGTTTTGTAACAAGCCAAAACTGAGTGCTTTTTTTTTGATTAAACATCAAACCTGTGCTACTAAAGTTTGGTAGGGCCAGATTAGGACAGTGATATCGGTCATTACAGGTCACTGGATGATAGCGACCCATGCAGTGAGGATGGGCCTAGATTATAATGACAACTGCAGAAGTTGTCATTATGAGTAGGAGGAAACGGTATTTGGAACACCGTTCTCGGGGTTATTAGGATGAGGCATTTTGGTAGACCAAAATTGCCCTGTTTTGATGATATATCTAATGTTGGTTCAAGTTGGATCTTTCTTTTCGGTAGAGAATCAAAATGGTTCGAGTCTGCACTGATGTCTGTGGAATAATCTGCTAGATACTGGCTTGATTCTGGTCACTGGCTCAGGGTACTACAAAGGGTCAGCTATAAGGACTCAACCTAACGTTGATTTAAATTGAAAACTTATACATTTTTTTTTAATAATTAGTATTGTTATTATTTTGTTGAACTGTTCATGGGTTTTAATCCAAATTTTTATATTTTAATTAGGCTTAAGCTTATCAAATTTAATTTTCATTAAATTATTTTTATGAAGAAAGGAATTTTACAACATGAAAATAAATTAAAAGTTATTGATAATTTTTCATTCTTGACTTCCGCTGGGCTCGAATTTTAACTCAAAATTCAACATATTTTCATTTTTTCCGCCTTTAGCCACACTATGCTTTCATTTAAGTTATGTGTTATTTAAATATGAGTAAGCAGTTTTTGTTTTGGCATCTACTACTATTTTATAAAACGTATGAGGAATATGAGTATTTGTTTGTACTCATTTCAAAAAGTCTGCATGTTTTTTGTCTGAATTGGAATATTTAAAATGAATGGGTCTCATCATGGTTGGTTGGTTACTGTGTTTTTGTGTGTGTGTTTTTTTTCAAATGGATGTTGGTATTTAAATGTTAAGGTTTGTTAGTAACATGACCAAAGGAAAATGGAAGACATGGCAGTACAGAGTTAGAAAATAGCAGAGATTTTGCAAAAGATTATAAAATTTTCTAAAAAAATTATCAAAGTAATTTTTGGAAATACAAAATTTACAAGATTTTGTCAGGCGTGCTTAATTCTCAATTTTTATTATTGATAAAAACACTGAAATTTATTGTTGAAGGGATAAGCTATTCCTATGCGAATTTCACTGGTTGCTTAGGCCAGGTCGTTAGGAAACTTCAAAAATAAATTTCAGTGTTTTTATCAATAATAAAAATTGTGAATTAAGCACGACTAACAAAATCTTGGTTAAAAAAAAAAATCTAAAAAATAAATAAAAATATTTTTTAATTAGGCTTAAGTTCATTAAATTTAATTTTCATTAAATTATTTTTTATGAAGAAAGGAATTTTACAACATGAAAATCAATTAAAATTTATTGATAATTTTTCATTCTTGACTCAATCTGGGCTCGAACCCAGGTGTTAACGGACAGGTTACCCTGACATGTTTCGATTGCAACCACTCAATCTCCTCAGAGGGCTTGCCGTTTAACACTCGCAGCCATCGTCGACTGCTGACGTCATTAGTCAAACATCAATCCTTAAACCAAATTGTATTCAACCTTTGGTAGATCGAAATTTGCTTTGAATGATTATCTATTTTAATTTATTTTAACATGTTATTCCTTTACTTCTGTTTTTTCGTACTTTTGTCAAGAATTTTTCTTGAAGTTCAAAGTACATATTTTTTGTTTTTTCATTTTTTGTCTTTCTTATTCTTGTTGACCTTTTCAGCACAACTAGAAGGACAAATGCAAACATAGAGCTCGTGCCTTAGCTTTCACAATTATTAGTATTGTGGTTATTTTATTGAACTATTTATGGTTTTTAATCCAAATTTGTAATATTTTTTAATTAGGCTTAAGTTCATTAAATTTAATTTTCATTAAATTATTTTTTATGAAGAAAGGAATTTTACAACATGAAAATCAATTAAAATTTATTGATAATTTTTCATTCTTGACTCAATCTGGGCTCGAACCCAGGTGTTAACGGACAGGTTACCCTGACATGTTTCGATTGCAACCACTCAATCTCCTCAGAGGGCTTGCCGTTTAACACTCGCAGCCATCGTCGACTGCTGACGTCATTAGTCAAACATCAATCCTTAAACCAAATTGTATTCAACCTTTGGTAGATCGAAATTTGCTTTGAATGATTATCTATTTTAATTTATTTTAACATGTTATTCCTTTACTTCTGTTTTTTCGTACTTTTGTCAAGAATTTTTCTTGAAGTTCAAAGTACATATTTTTTGTTTTTTCATTTTTTGTCTTTCTTATTCTTGTTGACCTTTTCAGCACAACTAGAAGGACAAATGCAAACATAGAGCTCGTGCCTTAGCTTTCACAATTATTAGTATTGTGGTTATTTTATTGAACTATTTATGGTTTTTAATCCAAATTTGTAATATTTTTTAATTAGGCTTAAGTTCATTAAATTTAATTTTCATTAAATTATTTTTTATGAAGAAAGGAATTTTACAACATGAAAATCAATTAAAATTTATTGATAATTTTTCATTCTTGACTCAATCTGGGCTCGAACCCAGGTGTTAACGGACAGGTTACCCTGACATGTTTCGATTGCAACCACTCAATCTCCTCAGAGGGCTTGCCGTTTAACACTCGCAGCCATCGTCGACTGCTGACGTCATTAGTCAAACATCAATCCTTAAACCAAATTGTATTCAACCTTTGGTAGATCGAAATTTGCTTTGAATGATTATCTATTTTAATTTATTTTAACATGTTATTCCTTTACTTCTGTTTTTTCGTACTTTTGTCAAGAATTTTTCTTGAAGTTCAAAGTACATATTTTTTGTTTTTTCATTTTTTGTCTTTCTTATTCTTGTTGACCTTTTCAGCACAACTAGAAGGACAAATGCAAACATAGAGCTCGTGCCTTAGCTTTCACAATTATTAGTATTGTGGTTATTTTATTGAACTATTTATGGTTTTTAATCCAAATTTGTAATATTTTTTAATTAGGCTTAAGTTCATTAAATTTAATTTTCATTAAATTATTTTTTATGAAGAAAGGAATTTTACAACATGAAAATCAATTAAAATTTATTGATAATTTTTCATTCTTGACTCAATCTGGGCTCGAACCCAGGTGTTAACGGACAGGTTACCCTGACATGTTTCGATTGCAACCACTCAATCTCCTCAGAGGCCTTGCCGTTTAACACTCGCAGCCATCGTCGACTGCTGACGTCATTAGTCAAACATCAATCCTTAAACCAAATTGTATTCAACCTTTGGTAGATCGAAACAAAAAATATGTACTTTGAACTTCAAGAAAAATTCTTGACAAAAGTACGAAAAAACAGAAGTAAAGGAATAACATGTTAAAATAAATTAAAATAGATAATCATTCAAAGCAAATTTCGATCTACCAAAGGTTGAATACAATTTGGTTTAAGGATTGATGTTTGACTAATGACGTCAGCAGTCGACGATGGCTGCGAGTGTTAAACGGCAAGCCCTCTGAGGAGATTGAGTGGTTGCAATCGAAACATGTCAGGGTAACCTGTCCGTTAACACCTGGGTTCGAGCCCAGATTGAGTCAAGAATGAAAAATTATCAATAAATTTTAATTGATTTTCATGTTGTAAAATTCCTTTCTTCATAAAAAATAATTTAATGAAAATTAAATTTAATGAACTTAAGCCTAATTAAAAAATATTACAAATTTGGATTAAAAACCATAAATAGTTCAATAAAATAACCACAATACTAATAATAAATAAAAATTTATCAAAAATCTAGAGATTTTCTTGCCCAAAAAAAATGGAAACAAATTTTACTTTTTCTAACTAATTAAAAGACTTACTGCTACTATTTTTTCCATATTTTGTCCATATTTCTCTTTATTCCCTCTTTGAGTAACAAGATTTTTAAGGCAAATGAGTACCAATTTCTGTATATGGCTAAGTGTTCCCAAAAAAAAACCCATACTGTCTTTCAAATTTAAAGGAAGACATATTCAAAAAACAAAACACGCACGTTTCTAAAATTTACGATGTTGCTGGCTTCGTTTATAAATATATTTTTTTTTTGGAAATTCATGCAACATATTCATACAAATACAATAAAATACACAAACACACACATATCCTCTTTTATACAGATGTAAAGTTACTAGAATTTACGATTTGCAGAAATTTGGAGAAAAAGGAGTGGGAAAATTGGAGTAGCAATTTATACAAGTTGATAGAAATTCACTGATGTTTCAATCATTTTATGAGGTGTGAGTTGTTAAATGTGGTTTGATGGGTTAAAAAGGGGAATGGGGTAGGGGAAGGGGTATTTTGAAATTTCAAAATAGTTCAAGTTAAATACTTAATCAAAATGGTTAGTTTTCGGGTAAACTTAACTTTTATTACAAAATGTTCGTTTCTAAATGATTAAAACGGCTTAATGTATAAACGTTTCAAACAAAAAGTACTTAATTTTACAAAAGTAAACTTTTAAAAAAAGTAGTAGTTTCTAATACCTTTTGGTAAAGCTTAGCCTTATTTTTATTAGTTTTTTTTTTAGTTTTTAAACGTTTTAAAAATTTGTTGAAAAATGTAACATTTATACTTACTTTTTTAACAGAAGGAGTATTTTCTGCTGCTTAAAAACCTTTAAATAACTCTAGAAATGTTTCTATTAATGTAAAAGTACATTTCTATAACTTTTTTTTCTTAAGAAAGCAAACTAACTTACATTTTAAATGGCTTGAACGTCATAATTTAGAAAGATTTTCGAAAAAAGTACTTTTTTTTGCAAAACTTAACTTTTTTTAAAAAGTAGTAATATTCTTAAGTTTTGCAAAAATCATTCAAATAAACTTATCCTTATTTTTATGAGTTTTTTTAATAATTTTTAAACGTTTTATTAAACTTTGGAAAAAAAAGTAGCATTTATACTAACTTTTTTTTTTACAAAGAACTATTCCCTGCTTCTTAAAAAAACACTTTAAAATAACTCGCGTTATTTTTTTAAATAAGTCCAAAAGTATTTTTACTACTTTTTTCTTAAGTAAAAAAAAACATTTTAAAATAAAAGAACTGTCTGAGAAAAGTCTAAATATTATTTTACAACATTTTATATATTTTTATAAAATTTAATATTTCTACTACTTTTTTAATAACTAAGAAAATAAATCAGTTTTATAGTTTTATTCTATTTTGGTAATCCTAAAATAGTAGTATGTCAACTCCTATTTTACGTCTAGTATAGGAAAATTTAATTTTTTCTAAATTTAGAAAATTTTTTGAAAATGCTTTATTTTGAATACTTTTTTTTAGCAAGTACTATTTATTGTCAGTTATTTTACAACATTAAAAAATGATAAAACTAAGTTTGAAATTCATTGAAGTACATAGTGTATTTATTTTAGTATCGCTAATTTTTTTGAAAAAGTGGTTTTTCTACTACTCTACACAGAAAAAAATAAAAATTGATTTCAGATAAAAAATTTGTGTTATTAATTATAAAATTAATTAAATTTGCACTAGTAAACAAATTAATAGTATCAATTAAACGTTTAATTCCTTTGATTACGCGTTTTATTCACCTGATTAAACGTTTAATTCACTTCATTAAATTTTTAATTAAAACTGATTTTATATTTGATTAATGATTTAATTGGTGAATAATTTTGTAGAATTTTTTCTGTGCACTTATTTAGTTTAAAAGGAGTTTTGGCTTTCATTTGAATACTTTAGTATCATTTAACTAATAATTTAAAGCAATTTTTGCTGAATTAAAAAAAGGTAGTTTTTCCACTACTTTTTATGCTTAGTCTTTTTACTACTATTTTTGCTTGGTTTCTCAATTTATATAAACAAAATTAATTATTAATTAATTATGCTTGACTTAATATTTTTTTAAAGCATTTTTTTAAATTAAAAAAAAGTAATACATATTTTCTACTACTATTTAAAAAACTGCATAGAAAGGTTTTAAGTTTCATGTCATAACTTAACTTCAATTTAAAAAATTCCTTTTTTTAAATAGTAGTATTTTTACTACTTTTTCTTACACTTCTTTTATTTTTTAATGAAATAGTAGTTTTTCTTACTTAGTAAATTAGAACTTTTAACACACAAACACTTTTTGGCAAATAAAACTGCGTTAAAAAATTTAAATGTTTACAAAAATTTTTAATTAATAAACTTGTTTTATCTTTTCTCTTAAATTTCGTAAATTTTATCTAGATACTGCAGGAAATTCTAAATTTTTTTACACAAGAAAATCATTTCCCTTTCTCTACCGATTTTTAGTATATTACAAATTAAATTGAGGCCGCCTTCATTAACCATTTGAATATTTTAATTTCAAATGTGTGTGTAGTTAACCAAATTGTACTTTTTGTTTAAACTGTACTTTCAAGAAAAATTTCTAACGCACGTCGTCTATTAATCAGCAGATTGCAAAAGCTCTTTACTACAATTACACATATGAAAATTAAACTCAAACTCCTTTAACAGTCAAACGCCCAGCATTTCGTTATTAATATTTAAATAACGTGTGTGAGCTGAAGAATGATACGAATCCTCTCAAACACTTTCCTTTTTAACAGCAAACTAACCAACCATGAATCTTTCAGATTCAAAGTCAAATAAAACAAACTCCTGTCCCCACATACGGCCACTGTTGTTGGAACAATTTTGAAAGCCAAACAAACGTGTAAGGACGTACCGCACCATACGTAACTAATGAAATATAGAAGACCTCTTAGATAACCAACTCCCCCCCCCCCTCTCTCTCTCCACTACACTAGCTCGTTTGTACGAGAAAGACCTTTATTAAGTAGAAAATTTTCAAAATTTCACTTGTCCTCCGCTAAATATTTATTTACATTTTACATAATGTGTATGAAGATTTACATATTCCTGCATGTAATCATCAAGGATATAGCCACTACTGCCACTACTCTTTCTCTGACACATGTTTACACACATAAAACACTTTTAGTCATTTAAAATTGTCTGCCTTAAAGGCTGTCTGTTATATTACTCTCTGTTTTTCCCCATTCCAAAGCGGCTGGCTGATACGTCATACTTTTTTTTAATTTAATATGATTTTTATAAAAGGCCAAAACAGCAACAAAAAGAGACACCACAAAGCAATCAATGTAAGACTTTGAATAAAATCATTGATTCAACCAACTCCCACTCCTCTTTCAAGCACCACAACAACTTCACATCACTGTTAACCGACCATTTTAATATGATGTTGGTGGCTGCCACAACAAAGATGATGACGATAATGATGATAAGAAAATAAAAAGTAATGTAACATATAGACTCCTTGGATCCATAAATTTCAAAGCAAGGCTCTAAAAAAATTCATTAAACAAAAAATCGAAACGTTTTAAAGCTTTTACACACAAAATTTAGAGGAAAAATTTAAGTGTTCTTATATTTTATACAGTTTTGTTACAAATTTAACAAGTTTTTTAAGAAAATTATCTTTTTTGAAAAAAGTAGTATTTTCTACTACTCTTTTTTAAATGCCAAAATGTAGTTTAAACTAAATTTTGAAATGATTTAAGTACGTATAATGTAATAATTTTTTGTAAGTTTTTTAAAAAAGGAGTATTTTCTACAATGTTTTTTTAAATGCCAAAAAGTAGTTTAAATTAAATTTTTAAATGATTTAAGTATAATTTAATGATTTTTGTACGTTTTTAAAAAAGGAGTATTTTCTACAATGTTTTTTTAAATGCCAAAAAGTAGTTTAAATTAAATTTTTAAATGATTTAAGTATAATTTAATGATTTTTGTACGTTTTTAAAAAAGGAGTATTTTCAATTACTTTTTTTAATGCCAAAATGAAGTTAAAACTAAATTTTGAACTGATTTAAGTACCTATAATGTAATAATTTTTTGTAAGTTTTTTAAAAAAGGAGTATTTTCTACAAATTATATTGTACGTTTAATGTCAAAATGTAGTTTAATTTTTTTCTAATTTTATAAAAAATAAATTGAAATACAGATCTTGTTGTTAAAAACTGGAATTTAAAAACAAAAAACTTTTAGCTACTTTATTTTTTTGCTTTTTTTTAATTTCCTTCAATTCATTCTTAACAAAGTGTTAATCTCTATTTTTCAAAGTCAACTTTTAACATCCTTTTCAGCTTCTCTAATCAAACATGTCGTTTGATTTTTTTCTAAAAAAGAATTTATTAAAAAAATAACGAATGATTTTTAAAAAAACAAAAGAAAAATAACAATAAAAGATTTTTCCATAAAAAGAAAACAGCAGATGTACGTTAATAGAAAAAAAAATAAAATACCACAACATCATTGTCTTTGAGCATTAGAAAAGAAAATTCCTTGAGACACACACACAGACATTCCTACTCAAAAAATAAATACACTCCCAAAAGATGCACACACACATCAAGAGAAGGAGAGAAATTAAAATACAACAAGCTGCTTTTGAATTCAGAAAAAACGGCATATGTCAGTCATATCGACCGACCAAACGAAATATGCACCACGACCGTTGCAGGAAAATTTCGATGCACTTTCACACAAAATGTGAAATGAAACGTATCAATAATTTTTGATGAATTGAGCTGAACTGAACTGTTTATAACGAATGAGTTCTAAGAGAGAAGCGAGGGGTGGATAGGAGTTGCATTTCTGTAATTATTTCTGCACTAAATAAACGAAACGAGCAACAATGTTTTATCGTTTTTCCTTTTCAAACTCATATATCCTCCCTCTATTGAAACACCCTCTCTCTTTCCCTCCACCATTCTTCCTTCTTTGTTTTTTTTTTTTTTTGTTTGATTATGAAGAGGATGAAATTGTAAAAAAGAGTAGCTAATATATGTGAGTTTGTGTATGCTCATGACATATGCTTGGATGCACATGAATGAAGATGCAATTATGCCAAAAACAACTACAGCAATAACTATAAACTTAACAATAACAACAAGTAAAATGCACATCAGTTAAAGAAAAAAAAAAAAAAATAATGGCAAAAAACAACCCCTGCTGTTTTAAACACTAGAAAAAAATTACTAAGAGACAATTTAAAAACACCGGAAGAAAAGTTCTGTTTAGTTAAAGTCTAGTTTTTTTTTGGACGTAGTGATGATGGCAAGTTATAATGTAGTGGCCTTACGACATCACTAATCCACCTCGGTACTGCTTCAGCATTTTCTAAAGGCGGATGGGATAATTTTGTTTGGTTTCATTCGTACATCCTTCTTAAACAAGAGGTTCGAGCCTACCGAGCATCTTTCCTTAATATGACATACAAACATATGTTTTATATCTTACAGCAACTCCAGGCTTTCTTTGAAACTAGGAAAATGCGAAAATGTTTTGTGGTGTTATTATTTGCCCACCTGATGTGATGAGCTGATTCTTCTCCTGATCCGTATACCTAACATTCTGCGCTCGCATACAGGTGATGGTATTTCACAAATTGATTTACTTAGTAACGAAAATTTCCGTGCGTTCTGTCGGCACATTCTCGAATGTTTTTAATCAAGGAATACGTCCATATTCCTGTTACACCATGAGTTCATCAGCATTTTGGCATTCTTTCGTATTACTCTTAGCTGCCTTTATATCCCTCCTTTTTATTATTTGAAGATTCACAGTTGCCAGGCCTGTGCGCACTAATGCTGCCGATGTTGGAACTGTGCACTAAAAAAACGTCGTAATTTCTGTAATAAAAGAATTTTATGACAAATATTATACCTACAAATACTTCTCTATTTAACAGAATTTTATAACAAAAATTATATTAAAAGTATATTAAAAAAAGACTCAAAATTCTTGCGTTATGTGTTTTCAATTTCCAGAAAACCTTTGAATGTCAAAAGTACGGATTTTCTTAAATCCAGTACATAATGCTTGATTCAAGTACGAATTATTCCAGTTCCCCGTACTTTGAAATAATCCGAAGACGGGATTGACTAAAGTAAAATTAAAATAAAAATTTATCTCAAACTGTGCTTGACTTAAGAATTTCTAAATTGGTTTTATACCGAATTCGTACTTTGAATAATCCCAAAGAAAGTGAGACTAGAGAACGAGAATATTATTATTAACTTACCCGTTACACATTTTTTGTTCACCTTTATGTTGTATTCCCCCCTTTGTACAGAAGAACTGACAATTATATGACACCAGCAGCGTGACCGATATGGTTTTCATAATAACTCTACTTTGAAAATTTATTGTATTTAACTTAATAATTTTAACAAATAGAATTCGCGAATTGTTGCTTCTTATTTTACTTTTCATGTATGTAGAGCCATAGAGTTAATTAGATTAAATTAAAGTCTAGTTTATGTTCTAGTTTATTATTAAGGCTTTTTGTCTAGCATTTAATCTAGTTTATAGTCTAGTCTATATACATAAAGGTTTTATTAAAAAATTTCTCTAAGTGTATTTAAGCAATATTGAAAAAAAATTTACGACTGTTTGTATGATGTTTCTAATTGAACGTCCTGCAGATGCATTTTCGCGGTAATTGGATACACATACTCTTATAGTCCTTGCATTGGCAAACATAATGCCTGTGTATGTTTATAATTTCCCTTTGTGGTAGTGAGAAAATGCAGGATTTTCAATTTTAATCCTCTATTTGCCGGCTTTTCTTTTTGTATGTGTATATATGAATGTGAATGTAGTAGTATATGTGTGTAAGTGCACTTCGTGTAAATATCCGTTATCTAGTCGTTTTCACACTCGTTGTTTTTTGTTTAAGAATGATTTTGAGTATGAGAGAGACGAGCCTTTTAGGGCACTCGTTTACTTACTCAGGACATGTGCAATATTTGTTATTTGCTTTGTTGCAATTCTATGCAACATGTTGTTGTTCCACATAAGGCAAACATATTTTAATGTGTGTGTTTTTTCTCCGTTTACATTTTTATATATAAGAAATTTTTCGAGTTTTCTTTTAAAAATTTTGCGCCTTTTTCTGCAAAAGAAATGGTTTTTCTTCTCTTCTTCTATTTATTTCCAATTTGTTGCTTGTGGCTTTGTAGGATTTGTGGTTTGTTTTGTTTCTAAGTGTTTTTTTTTTTTCTTAAAAAGGGACTTTTCTTAACATTTTCGAATACATATTAATCTTATTCCCTCGCTGTTTTTATAAAATTAAATTTTGTTTTATGCAATAAGTCTTCCCTGCAAAAATATGTGTCTGGAAAATATTGAAAAAGGCGGCTAAATTTTAACCTTCTTAATTAACTTTTGAAATTATTAGTTTGCTGTCTTGATGTCTTTGGAAGAATTAGGGATTTTATAAGAAACTGGAACATTTATATTAATAGAAAGGAAAACAAAATTTTGAAAAAAAAAAATATAATAATAATAATAATAGTTAAACAATAATAAATAGAATAAACTTTATAATGGACAAGATAATAAAAAGAAATAAATATATTTATGTACATTAGAGTGAAGCGACAGAATTTTTTTGCGAATTATAATTTCTAATAGCGCCAAAACATTGAATTTTATTCTCAGATACATGAGACAAAAAATGAAAAGACAAAATACAGTCGAACTTCCTTATAGTGAACTTCTATACAATGAAGTTCTCCTTATTATGAACTTAAATCAAGAACACAACCTTTTCGTTCCACTTTCAATGTATTTTGATCTCCGTATAATGAATTTCCATAAAGTGAATTTTTCTTTACAATGAACAAAATTTTGGAACCAAAAATACATTTTACGTGTGTTTTTGTCTCCATATAGTGAACTATTTTTTGCAGCTTTATTTTACACTTGTTAGCAACACTATTTATTAAGAAAATAAGAAATGTACCGTAAATGAAAACAAAAAAGTTAATGATTTGACTTTTAACATCAGTTGACCGAGTTCGTATAATGAATTTCCATACAGTGAATTTTTTTTTTTACAATGAACAAAATTTTGCCACCAAAAATACATTTTACGTGTGTTTTTGTCTCCATATAGTGAACTATTTTTGCAGCTTTATTTTACACTTGTTCACATATATTATTGTTAGCAAATATTGATCAAACGTCACCTACATTAGAACACGTTTCCTCTTCACTTGATGTACTACGAAATTTTTTGGAGATGGAGAGCAACGTTTCGACAAATGTATTTAAATGTCTTAATGTAATTGAAGCTTTTATTGATAAAGAAAAATGGAAAAATGTAGTTGAAACAAAAATACCTGATTATTTTAAATAAATAAAAAACAAAAAAAAAAAAAAATTCTTTATAATAAAGTTTCTATATAGTGAAATAATTGTCTGTCCCCGTGGAGATTCATTATAGGGAAGTTCGACTGTACCTACTTTTAGCCCTCTAACGCAGCATCGAGACTTTGAAGCAGTGTTCGAAAATAAACACTTACTGCCGTATTCATAAAAAATTAAAATGGATTTGAAATGCATTTTAAGAATAATTTGTATGAAAATTTCGCCTTAAAACACATTTAAACTTATTTTATTTTTTATGAATACGGCAGTTAATATCACTCCGTTTTTATCTAACTCAACAAAAGATGAGAACGATTAATTCCGTTCGGGTTTTTTTAAACCACAAACTTCAGTATGTTCGGTTAGGTTCATTAAAGTTCGTCGCTTTTGGCTGGTAAAAAAACCAAAACTTTTTTACAAAAATAAAATACACATACGAAAAAAAAACAAAAAGCCAGCAAAATAATTTTATACAAACAAAACATATACACAATGCACACACAAGCTGTTCCTGCTCTGGTCGTTGCTAAAATGATGCACTGTTTATTTTCGAACACGGCTTTGAAGAGATGACGATGCAACATTAAACATTTTTTTTAGTTGTTGTAACTCATTACACTCAAAATATTTTTTACCTTCAATTGAATTCCTAAGTTTTTATTATGCCTTAAAAAAATATTAAAGCCATTAAGTGGACAAAGCTGAATTATTTTTCATATAAAATTTATTAAAGTCATTTTAAAATTGATAACAATTTTTTTTTTTTTGATAAAATCTTGATTTTTTTCTCAGATTTTCTCGATTTTAATTTTCTTTTATTCAGCACAATGTAGATTTTTACGTGTAGACTTAATTTAAATAAAATTTATAATATTCCATCTCCATCTTCCAGCCCTGGCAGAGGGCTAAAAGAATTTTTTTTTTACATTCTGAAGGTATTTGAATTCTATTGGATGACTTCTTTTCCCCTTCAAACACAGACGCTCCACCCTAGTGTACATATATATAATATTTTAACTTTCTAGTCTATTGACTGGACTATAGACCAGACTGCAGACTAAACTATAGGCTTGAGCCAGGGTGGGCAGACGTAATACTGATATGATCGACGTAAATATTTCTCATTTATGCGTAATCGACTTCTAAAAATGGGTTAAGCTAAAAACTAATACATAAAAGTTTGGTTAAGATCTTTATTGAAAATAATATACGTTTCAAAAACATTGTAAAGGGTGTCCAAAAATGGACAAATAAAAAAATATATTTATTTTATTTGTAATAAAATAGGTTGCGGCTAAAAATGATGTCGGTCAAGTGATACCAAAATTCTCATTCACATTTTTCAAAAAACTGTTGTCAATGGTTGATATTTGCTCGAGGTTTTTTTTAAGCTCTTGAAATCTTGACCCGTTTGCAAACTTCTGGGCTTGAGTATACATCAGAATATCGACCAGACTATAGGCCAGTTCATGCTACAGACTAGATACCAGAATTAAGATTATACCATAGACCAGATTATCGACAAGACTTAATAATACAGTAGACCTGGACAAGAGCATAGATCCGATTATAGAAATCAGATTATAGACCAAAATATCGACTATACTTTAAATTACACCATAGACAAGACTACTAAATAAACGCACTATAAACCAGACAAAAAAAAAAAACAATATCCCAGACTTTAAACTAGGCCATATACCAAGAAATAGGTAGACTAGACTTTAAGTTTATTGATTATATTACCCCAGACTAAAATTAAGGCTTAGGGACAGACTTATACTATAGTTAAGAGCGTAGATCAGATTATAGGCCAGAGTATAAACCAGATTATAAGCAAATTCAGGGTGCCGCGTTTTCTCTTGTGTACTTACATTGAAGAGAATTTAACAACCCAGCATCAAAAAGAAGGCCTCTGTACACCTTTTTTTGGATATACAAGGCCTGTTAGCTCTGTTCCATACTCATATCTTTTTTACACACGTTATCATTGCGGAGTAGGCCTTCCGCGCTCGCTTCTTAAGCAGGTACATAAGAATGGTAACGGGATCAATAAAAAAATAATTATTTTGCTTTTTGGTTATGCAAAAAAAAAAAAAAACAATAAAAAAAATTTTACTTCTTCTCTACTCCCTTCTCATAGAAGCGAATGTGGAAGTGGTGTCTTATCTTTTATACCAAAGAGCCGAGGCCTTTTATGAGGCATTCTTTAGCAGTTAGATAAGAACAGTAATTGAATCAAAACAATTTTTAAGCAGGCCTTTAAAAAGAAGATCTTCTGAGTTTCCCGATGGTAACATTAACAACAACATATTGGCATTTCCATGTATAATGGTGTTTATTTTATTTTGTTGAAGTTCCTTGGTCTTCCCCGAAAGGGTTATAAGTCAAGTATTTTGAACTCTTTATCCACTTCCATAGATTCTTTATAAAACATTTTATAGGGTTCACTTTTTATAAATCGCATCCAACTTATCCTTAGCCAATTTACAGGTTCGCCACTAGTGTTTTTTAATCTCTTATGAATTGCTAATTCCAGAGGTTTTGTATAAAAAAATTTTTACGTTTCATTTTAGTAAATAAAAATTTGTGGACTTAAACCGGTTTCAAAATAATTTTTTTTTTGATTTTGTTAGCTAAATAATTTTCAAGTGCCCAAAATCATAGCGAATTTAATACTAGACTTAAATTGTTTATAAATAAAATGATTATATAGGATTGCGATTGTTGTTATCATAAACTACTTTTTTTTAAAAAATGGACTTAAACCACTTTCAAAATAAACGACTCATATACAAAGTAATGAATTAGCACTGTATTTAGAACAAAAATTATAGTTATCGACGCTAAAGGCTCAGTTAGGCGAACGTTGCTGTACCGTATCTGTACTGTATCAATTAGCTGTTCGCTTTTTGTTATATAAAAACCAATACAAAAGCTTACCGAAATGCAATGTACCGTAGTTGCAACGTACCAATCTGTATGAAATAGAATTTCATGCCGTTGTTACGTGACATTTGTAAGACAGTGATGGGCGGCTTGTATGTTACATTGAGTGCGGGTAATTTTGCTCTTTTTTTTTGTACTTTTTTCAGTTTATCTATAGAATTACGACAAAACAACTTACAATACAATATATTTCCAAATATACAAATAAACATTTGTTTAGATGTTTAAATTAAACAAATTCATATACCTACCCAATGGAAATGTGAAACATATAAAAGACTTTAAATAGTATCAAAACCTTGTTTGGTGTATGCACATTTACAATATACATATGTATGCTAAAAATTTATATATGGGCATATCCTGGGGTCACGAACGTACGTTCGTACGCTTTTGATGTACAAATAACATAGAAAACAAAACTTTTCCTAGCATTTTCTTTGCAATTCGGTAGCATTTGGGTAGCTCTATGTTTAGTAAAAAAGATGGATTTCATCGAGTTTAAGTTTTCATAATAAGAGTTATAAACGTGTGGTCACGAACGTACGCAAAATAGAAGTCAACTTCGGCTGACAGTAGTGAAATGTAAAAATCTGCGTAATGAAACGGAATTTTTAAAATTGATTAATTTACTTTAAAAGTGTATTAATGTAGGTCTCCATCCTGTATTTATAAAATAAAATATCTCTCTTGATTTTTGTTTAATTAGCTCATTTACCGGTCGCGTACGTACGGATCGCGAACGAACGATTTTTCCATATGTTTTTTATTATTATCACCACGCATTTCCCCATAAATGTCTTCAAATTTCCTTAACAAAAAAACTTAATACTCCTTTTACAATTGATTATAATGGAGAGATTATGAAGAAAGAGTGTAAACATAACATATATCTTGCATGTAAAATAAGTATATAAAAATGCCTTTAGAAGTAGAAAATACAGGAAATTGTAAAATTTTCCAGTTTCCAGCCCAATTTCCTCAAGTAAAACAGCTCAGGGGTCTAATCACCGCATTCGAATACTATCGTATCGAATAAACTGTCGATTTTTTTTGCATACGATAGACACTGACGTATCGAATGAAAACTCGATAAATATAATGTCGAGATCCTCGATATCAAATGCTATTATTTCAAATTCAATACATATCATTCGATATCGAGTTTCATGATACCAAAACAAATAATTTTGATCAATTTTTCTCGATATCGAATGCGGTGATTAGACCCCAGATATGCTAGGAAACCATTCTTTTATAAGAACATAGACTTTTTTCTAATAACAAACAATAAAAGACGACAATAATCAACATTTTATTTTTTCATCCTGGTAGACCATTCTGGGGAAATGCCCATATGCTAAAATACAAATTTATTTATTGTAAATCTATATTCTAAATATTAAATTATTAACCTTTTTTACATACACAAAATACTGTTTTAATACCATTTAAATCACGTGGTACCTTTTCTGCACAACGGTCACCATTTGAACATATTTGATTCCCATCACTGTGTGTTTTGTTTTATGTATACTATTGATTTTTGTTTATATATGGACAATGAAAACATATGACACGTTTTTAAACGTTCTATAAGTGCACCAACGTGCTTACAGCACGGTGCGGTACATTACGGGTACAGCAACGTTCGCCTAACTGAGCCTTAAGGATTTGCAGATATAAGCAAAAATCTGCTCTGGCGTGACGTTAAAAAAACGGAAGTGGATTTTGACTTGCATTACAAAACTGAATAAGACTGCGAATTGAGCAAGATGTTTTGCATAAAACCTTTTTTGTAAACTTTGGACCAATACAGATTTATTTTCCAAGCTATAAAATTTAAAAATCGTTGCTTGTTTTAAGGTAAATATGGGCATTTTCAGCGAAAAGTCTACTTTTTTTAATGTAACGCCAGATTACAAATATGGTTGTATTTTCGGACCATGTTGTTCAACCGTTATCCAATTTGTTACTAAGGCCCTAAATTTGTAAAACGCAAAAGCACGTCGGTTGATTATTTAATTTTCGTATCTGAATACAAATTCCATACGACATACGACAATTAAATAAACAACCGACGATATGTAATACTATAGGTAGCCGATCTCAGCTTTTGACTTTGCTGTAGACAGGACTTTTGCCTTCACCCAAGTTTAAGCTACAGTTAAAGGTATATATTAAACTATGAACTAAACTATAGATTTATCTATTTTTTTATAGGTAACATGAAACAATCTTCTCAAGATCTTGTTTTTTAAATTCAATTTTATTTAATCAATAAAGTGTGCATTTCCTTCTTTAATTTTTAATTAAAAAATAGTTACCGACAATCGCTCTCACATCAATTAAGAGCAAAATAAAAACCAAAATCAAACTTCAAACTCTTTTGTAATAAATTATTTCCGTTACAAATTGAAAAATGATGAGTAATACAACAGAATCGACAACAACAACAAAGTTGAATGATCTCTTCGTTATTTATTTTGCTTTATTATTATTTATTTTGTTTTATTGCTGATTTGAAAGCAAAACGTCAAATATTAAGTTGTCATTTTTTGTAAGTAAATACATATTGACAAATTGCGTTAAGTTAAAGTGAAACTGAAATAAATTTTTGTTAATTTAATAATTAAAATTTTAAAAGAAAGAAAAAAATAAAAAAATAGTATTAAAAAAACAAAAAAAAACGAAAGGTTTTGAAATTGTTAAAGATTTAAAAAAATATATAAAAAAAAATCATTTTGAGATTGTGCTGAAAGTTATAAAAGTTTGAAATGATTTTCTTTTTAATTGAGGAATCTTTTTAATTACATAAATATTTGCTGAAATTGTATGTAGATGGTTGTGTTTGTAGTTTTTTAATCAAATTGTATTTTTTATGAATTTTTAATTGATTTTTTTTGTCTATTGTCTAACATTCTTTGTAGTTCTTGTTCATTTTTGTATATTTCTTCTTAAACAGTAAAAAATTATGGCGTCCAAATAGGTACCCACAGAAAATATCACAGAAAACGAAAAGTAAGAGAATAAACATTTAAAGGAATAAATTCTTCTTAATAATTTTTCTCTAACAGAAAATGTTGCTGCAGAAAAAGTGACGATAATAAAATCATTTTAGCTAAAATAATTTTTCTTAAAAAAATATTTACGTTTAAATAATTGTTCTATAGAAAAATTTCCGTTAAAACAATTTTTCAATAGAAAAATTTAAGTAAAAACAATTTTTCTGCATGAAAATTTTCGTTTAAACAATTATATTTTTATAGAAAAGCTGAAAATTAAACAATTTTCCTATAGAAAAATTTACGTTCAAACAATTTTCCTATTGAAAAATTTAAGTTCAAACTATTTTTCTATAAATCAAATTTACGTTAAAACAATTATGCTATAAAAAAATGCATTCAAACAATTTTTCTATAGCAAAATTTCCATTTAGAACATTTCTGTGTAGAAAAATTTAAGCTTAAACAGTTTTCTTTATAAAAAGTTTCGTTAGAAGATTTAAATTAAAACAATTTTTTAAAGAAAAATTTAGGGTTAAACTATTTTTCTATAGAAAAATTTACGGTTAAACTGTTATTCTATAGAAAAATTTATGGTAAAACTTTTTTTCTATAGAAAAATTTACGGTAAGACTATTTTTCTATAAAAGAATTTACGGTAGAACTAATTTTCTGTAAAAAAATTTACGGTAAAACTATTTTTGTATAAAAAAATTTACGGTAAAACTATTTTTTTATAAAAAATCTTACGTTAACACTTTTAATAGAAAAATTTTAATAAAAACTAAGTTTTTTAATAGAAAAATTTACATTATCCCAATTTTCTTCATAAAAAATTTACGTTCAAACAATTTTTTTTATAAAAAAATTACGTTAAAACAATTTTTGTATGAAAAAATTTTCGTCGGAACAATTTTTGTATTGAAAACTTTACATCAGAACAATTATTCTTTAAAAAAAATTTACGTTACAACAATTGTTCTATAGAAAAATTTACGTCAGAATTTTTCTAAAGAAATTTTCCGTCAAAAAAATTTTCTTAAGTAAAAAAATTACGTAACAACAGTTTTCAATAGGAAAATTTATGATTTACATTTTTCCTGTTGAAAAGTTTAAGATATTACAAGTTTTCTATAGGAGACTAGTAAGAACTTTTAATTCTCTATAGAAATAAAATTTACGATATTACAAGTTTTTTTAAGAGTTTTCAAGTTTGTTACAAAAGATTTTTCAAGTTTTTTTTTTTTTTGCAAAAAAATTACGTTATTACAATTTTTCTTAAGAAAAACGGCATAAAATTTTTCCATAAAAACATTAAAGTTTTTCCGATTTTGTCCCAAAAAAATCTTTTTGAAAAATGTCATTACTTTACTAACCTGTGATCTGTACAGTTTTAACGCAATATGACGACGTTTTTAATTTTGCAAAAATATCAAAATAAAGAAAATTGTATGTAAAGGTTAACATCTCCATACGATTAACAATAAACAAAAGTCAAAAATTGTTAAGTCAAGTCAGTTATTGTTATTGGTAAAGACAATTTCGGAAAAAATCGAAAAATTTATTTCAAATTATAATATCGTATATTTTTATTTTAAAAATGGTAATATCGTAAATTTTGATTAAAAAATGGTAATAATAATATTTTTATTAAAATACATATGTAATTATTAAGTTAAAATGCTTAAGCTCGAGGTCAGTTGTATGTAAAATTTTTCTTTATTTTTTTTCTCCGATATTTCGATATTCTTTGAATATCATCATCAGGAAATGTTTAATTAAAATTTACATTAACCGCAATAAAGGAGTAATAGCTCTTCAATACAATGAAAATTTCTTTTCACAGCATTTTAAGTAGGAACATTAAATGCCTACATATGTGCATATTGTCACCTTAAAGACGAAATAACCTATCTGCAGTTTTCCAAACTTTAAAGGAGAGGGGAAAAAACGTTATAAAATTGGAACTATGTATTTACAATATTGAAACGAAAATTACAAAGGTACATATTTTCATTAAAATTAAACCAGAAATATACATATGTATATGGATAAATCCAAAGTGTTGAATGTGACAGTCGTACGCATCAACAATGCAATAACATTTTAAACAACAAATATTTTTACGTTCTCTTAACCGTTTAATAATAGCACTAAGAAAGCACTGTTGTCTATGCTAAAGTTTATGGAGGACGCGATTCTAGGCAAAAGAAAATGGAAAAGAAGTAGCGGTTCGAACGTGAAAAAAATAGAAGTAGTTTTTGTGGCCATGTATAAAAAGGCGTAATTCAGCGAAACCTGGCACAACTTTTTAGTCAAACTAATTTCAGAATTCTACGTAGCAATGTTACATTAAAATGTCTTTGGTTTGATTCCAAAATCTTCTGTATTTTCTTTTTTTTAAGCCAAAATCTGGGTCGATACGTGACATTTCGAACGTGAAATTTTTTCCATAATAATTTAACTGAACAAAATAAAAATTTACCGTTAATCCGAATAACATATTTCTCTTTGAACTCTTCCTTAGATTACAGACCATGTAAGAAAATTTTTTTGGAATAATTTTTATCAAATATCACCTCTTTTCAGGAAGATAATATTAAAGAAAACCTACAATAAAACATTCTAAAAAATAAGAAATAACGTTTGCACAACTTTGCAGTCTGATTGTTCATCTAAGTGAACAAATTTATGGGTAAATTTATAAAATTAGTAAAATCTAAATATATCTCTATACTAATATCGTAAAATAATCAGCTTTTAATAACTTTTAAATTTTCGGTCACGGTGGCCCTTTTGACGGATATGCCCATATCGGTTGAGAAAATTTTGTTTTTCTAAACACAGCTTATGTTATGTCACTTAGATTATTTGGAATTGTAAAAATCTGAAACTAAATAACCTATCAGCAGTACTAAATTTTTCTTACGAAAATTTGTAATATAGTAAATTTTTTTAAGAACAATTTTAAGAAGAATAATAATAGCGAATTGTAATATCGTATTTTTTAAAGAAAAAATTGTAGTTTGTACATTAGGGATATAACTTTTTAACAATTTTTTAAAATATCAAAATTGGCATAGCACAGTCCGATAGAGCATAAACAACTTTAAGGGAACGTATGTATGTAATTTTATTGTATGTATGTATATTTTTTTTTTCGCTAATGTCAAAAAAGTTCACGCACCAACCGCGATGAAGTTTTGAATATTTTTAATTTTCTTTTTGGTTAAGAAAAATTAATAAAATGTTTTTTTAAAACAAAAAATAGCTCAAGTATGAAATTTCATTAATATTTAGAGATGGTAAGAGATTTTTCCGCAAACTAAAACGTATTTTAAATCTTTTTTAACAAAAAAAAAAAAAAAATTAAAAAAGAATGAAAAACACCGTATAAAATTATGAATATTCAATATTGCATTGGTTTAGAAAAACCAATTGGTGCGTGAACTTTTTTGAGAAAAATTACAAAAGATTATGATTTTTGTGGTTACTAGGACATGGTTAACCTCTATGACAAAAAGTTGGTTACACCCCTATTGTACATATCATAAACTTTACTTAATAAAAATTCTAGTACCTACCTATCGTAAACTTTTTTTAAGAAAAATTTTAGTTTCGTTAAGTTTTCTAAAAATGCAATATCGCAAAGTTTGTAGGTATAGAAAAATAGCTTAAACATAAATTTTTGTATAGAAAAATTGTTAAAACGTGAATTTTTCTTTAGAAAAATTTTAGTATTGTAAATCTTACCTGAAAAAATTTAATATCGTAAATTTTTCTATAGAAAAATAGCTTTAACATAAATGTTTGTATAGAAAAATTGTTTAAACGTAAATCTTTGAAGAATTAATTAGTTTAAAAGTAAATTTTTTACAAAAATCAAATAGGTAGGTAGGTATACATAGGTACTCTTTAAAAAATATGAGACGCATAAAAATATTAAACTGCAAAAAATATAAAACAATTCCCCAAAAACAACAAAAAACACTCAGAATAAAAACGTGCAGTCACCAAATAAAACAATAGCAAAAAAATACCAACAACAATAATACTAACAACACCATCAACAACAATAGCGACAACAATGTACCTATAAAAAAAATAAATATTGACAATAAAACAATCAAATAAACATACAGACAATATAAAAAATAAAATATGTATGTACATTTAAAAAGGCAAAAAAAAAAAAAAACAATACAACAATTCCCAAAAATTGTAAAAAACGACAGAAACACACTGATTGTCACACACTCATACTTGCAAACATGCCCTGGACACATGTGTGTCATAAGATGTGAAGTTTCTACTAAAAAATTTTTTTTTTAAATCCAAATCAAACAAAACACAGGAGAACATCAAGAAGACTCAAAAATTATATAAACACAAACAAACCTTTAAAACAATAACAACAATAAGCCAGCATATCACATCATACATATTTACATATGTATATGAAATTTACATACACACTAACAGTTCTTTAAAGTAAACACACTCTCCATAAACTCATGTTTTCCACGGAATAAACAGTGGATCCATTAGGGGGGCGGGAGTATTGTTTTTCTGGTTGTTTTCTCTGTTTACAATTTGTTTTGGCAAAAATTAATGCAGGGAAGAGCGCAAAAAATGATCTTTATGAAGAAAATCTTAAAATTTTAATAAAAAAACGTAAATTTTATTTAATGTTAAAAAAAAAAAAATATAAAAGAAAACTTTACAAACAAAAGGGTTTTAACAAACCAATTAATCGTTCAGGCTTTCCTATAGAAAAATTTGATGAAAACAAGTTATGTTCTATAGAAAAATTTACATTACAACAATTTTTGTATAGCAATATTTACGTTAAAACATATTTTCTATAGAAAAAATAACGTTAAAATAATTTTTCTATAATAAAATTTACGTTAAAAGAATTTTTTTTAAATACAATTTACGTAAAAAGAATTTTTCTATAATAAAATTTACTTTAAAACAATTTTTCTATAGAAAAATTTACGTGAAACAATTTTTCTATAATAAAATTTACGTTAAAACAATTTTTCTATAGAAAAATTTACGATAAAACAATTTTAATTTCAAAAGATTTTGTTATTCGTGCTTAATTCCCAGTTTTTATTCTTGACAAAAACCTACTTACAACTACAATTAATGTTGAGAGAATTTTAACTAATTGTAGTGGGGAATGTAAGATGAGATAAACCCACTGTTGTTTATTGTTGATGTGTTTTGTTTAAGCTTTGATATTATTACAAGTAGAACTGTTGCTATAATTCTTATACGTTTAACAGTTTTATTTGGTTTAATATCTTTAGTTTTTCTAAAATCTTTATGGATGAAGTTTCCTGATGATCTGGCCTAAGCAACCAGTGAAATGCGCATAGGAATAGCTTATCCCATCAACAATAAATTCCAAGTGTTTTTGTCAAGAATAAAAACTGGGAATTAAGCACGAATAACAAAATCTTTTGAAATTAAAATTTTGTATTCCCAAAAATTGAAATTACTTTTTGATAAAACAATTTTTCTATAAAAAAATTTACGTTAAAAGATTTTCTCTATAATAAAATTTACGTTAAGAGGATTTTTCAGTAATAAAATTTACGTTAAAAGAATTTTTATATAATAAAATTTTGTTAAAAGAGTTTTTCTATAATACAATTTACGTAAAAATAATTTTTCTATATTAAATTTAACATTAAAACCATTTTTTTCTATAGAAAAAATTACGTTAAAACTGTATTTCTATAAAAAAAATTTTCGTTAAAACTGTATTTCTATAATTAAATTTACGTTAAAACAGTTTTTCTATAGAAAAATTTACGTTAAAACCATTCTTCTATAGAAAATTTACGTTAACACAATTTTTTTTAAAGAAAAAGTGTAGTTTTATAAATATTATTCTAAAAACTAATTTTTACTGATTGTTTTTAAAAAATAAATGAATAAATATAATAAAATAAACTTCTAGAGAAAAATTTACTAATATTTTTGTTTAAAAAATTTTTCGCTAAAACTATTTTTCTATAGAAAAATTAATTAAAACAAATTTTCTATAGAAAAATTGTACTTAAAAATTTTTCTTAATATAAATTTACGTCCAAAGTTTACGTTGAAATATATTTTTACAGAAAAATTATTTTGTTATTTTGTAGAAAAAATCTCATTGAAATAATTTTTCTATAGAAAATTTACATTAAAACAAATTTTCTTTAGAATAATTAAAAAGATTTATATTTTAAAGTTTTCTTTATAGCAAATTTAAGGTTTTTTTCATTCTCTTTAACTTTATCACGCAATTATGATTTTTCTATAATAAAAATGTTCGTTTTTGATTTTTCTATAATAAAAATGTTCGTTTTTGATTTTTCTATAATAAAAATGTTCGTTTTAGTAATTTTTCTTTGCAAAAATTTTTCTTTAGGAGAATTTATGTTTTAATTACTATTGTATGCACCAATTACGTTCTGGTGATACTTTTCTGCAGATTAATTACGTAATAAAGGATTTAAAAATTGTTATAAGAGAATTTTTCGTTGCTGATCAGATTACTCTTCACGCTGCATTTTTGTTTGAAATACCCACCCACTAAAGAAGTAATAAATCCCAATTTTATGATACCGAGAATAGAAAAATTGTTTGTCTTTTATTTTTTTTGGGTAATTAAAAATCAATTAGTATTGAAACACAAATTTAAAAACAAAAAAACACAACAACTCTTGAGATGTAGTACACCCTCACACATGGTGACACCTAAAATTTTCATAATCTTTAAATCTTGTTTTTAAAACTATAAAATTTTTATGAATATTTTATGACTTTTCAAAAATTCCAGGTAGTTACTAAAGCTGGGCTGGTGCTTAGAAAATTAATTAGTGGCCACTGCAAACTGAAGACAATAAAATCAATTCTAGGTAGTAGAAGTTTTTGAAAACGAAAGTAACAGATATGGGTCATTGCGGTACAACAACACCTTCGGCCAAAATAGTTGTTTTTTTCTTTCTGCAGCCAAATCGGGCCGTAAATCATGAAAAACAAATCTTAAATAAAACAATTTCGGAAAAGAATAAGAAGTGTTTGCAAATTTCTGTTGTGCCTGGGCAAATTAATTTATTTTATGATTTTTACTGAAATGACTCACATTTCTGTAGTAAAATGTTATGATTGCTAATGCAAACATAAAATTCGAGGAGTAGAGCAAAATATTAGTCATTTAATTTTGAGCAGCAGTAATTTGAACTAATTTCTCCGTTTCTAATGTAAATTTTTCATTTCTGTTTAGTCGTTCATATAAGTAAGCGTGATTGCAAAAGACGGACAGATGGACATGGCTAAATCGACTTAGAACTATTATTTAAAGGCGTCCTTCAATGAATATTAAAAAGTTTCACACGAAGGGTATAAATATATATGTATGTATGTACATACATACTTTCGCTACAGAGCTGTAAGAAACTGCAATCAATTGGCATTGAAATCAAAATAAAATGATTTCAGATGTCATAATGAAATATTGTCAAAACTGCAATATTTTGTGATTGCAATTATTTTAAAATCATTAAATGCAATTAATTTAATTGCAATTAAAATTTTATTCAAATCCTGCACTTTCAATCAATTTCTTTGCAATCACAACTATAGGGAAAATCCAACGAAATAAAATACATTGAGAATCTAGCGTTTTAAAAAAAATTAACATTAGCGGTTTTCACCCTTTGTATTAAGTGTACACCTCTGCTCTATTTAATACGATTTTATACTACAAAGCGTGAGTGTCTTTTTCGTTAGTATTGTAAATTAATAAAGTTGCTGAGTGAGGGAGAGAGACAGATGTAGTTTCTTCAACTGTTTTATTTTGGCTTATTTAACAAAGGTGTTTACTACAGCTTTTTGTTGGATTTTTCAACTACAGCGTAGTAAATTTTAGTCTAATACATTTTGTTGTTGCAGTGTTGTAAATCTTAGTACTTTAACTAAATTAATAAGATTCACAAGGCCTACAAGGAACTTTACTATCAAGGGTGATAGTTATTGGAAAATCAAAATTATCAGAGTCAGCTTTATTTCTAGAAGAATTTTTAGAAGATTTAAAGAGAACGAAGATTTAGATTCTGATTTAATTCTGAATGCAATTATTTAGTAATGCAATTAAAGCATTGCAATCAAATCGATTGCAGTCAAACTTAATTCGAACCAAGCTGTAATATAATAATTGATTTCTACAAATTGATTTAATCGTTTTTATGGTATTGATTTCATGATTTCAAAATGAAATCAAAAATCATTTTTGGGATTTTGATGGAATTAAAAAACAAGTAAGAAAGACAGTCGGTCAAGCCCGACCATATGATATCCTACACTAACATATTTAAAAACAAATTTTCGGGAGCTTGTTAGCGATAGGGAATCAGGTCCATGATAAATGGATTATGTTTTATATTTAAATAAAATTATGTTTTGGGGAAAAGATGCATGTAAAAGTTCATTGTGCCAAACATTATTTAGATATTTTCACCTATATGATATATTTTTTTTTTTTTGCCTTTAAGTGAGCTTAGAATGGGGGTTTAAATGCGACATATGGTTAATTTAAAACCTACCAGCACATCATTTTGTCATGACATAAGAATCTATCGTAAAAGTAGTTGTCGCCAATTTGTATGTCAATAACAAAATTTATAAGGAAGTTATGGCATTAAAAGTTATTTTCTGGACAAGTTTTTGTATTGAAGTCAAATATTCCAATAAAATTTGGAAAGATGATTAAGATTACCAACAAATTAGTTTGGACGAAATTTAATCTAAATACCAAAATAATAGAATGGTTTATTAACACAAATACTCTATTTCGGAAAGAAACTTGTTTGGGGGCTATGTGAAGCTATGGACTGATACTTACGATTTTTAATTGGCTTGACCCTTGTAACAATTAAACTCTCTGTACCGAATTTTATTAAATTTTCTCCAAAATTGCGGCCTCTTCTTTGAGCACAAGATTTACATGGACAGCCAGCCAGCCGGCCGGAAGGACATCGTTTGATCGATCGGGGTACTAAAAGGTGTTACAAACATCAGCACAAACTCAGAATAGCCCCTCCACTTTAAGCTAGATTCACCCATTGTTTCTGAACCAATTTTTTTTCCGAACAAAATTTTTTTTTTTTTTATTTTGTCTTTTCTTCAAATTGTTCGGAAACAATGGGTAAAGCCAAATTAGCAATCATGTGATTGCAATTAAATCGATTGCAATCTTTCACAGCTCTGTTTGGGTATTAACATAAAAACTGTAAACAATTGAAAAAATAAAAATTGATCAACAAAATACTTCAAATTTATAAATAAAATAAAACAAGATTTTTTTTTAAAACTCTTTATTTTGAGTTAAAATCTCTTTAAAACGGAATAACATTTTATCAGTAAACATGTTAATTTAACACACATAATGTTAAATTATGAAGTAAATCTGTAATACAGTGAGTTCTTTCTCTAAGCTAACACTGTTAGTTATTTTAGTTACAGTAGTAGTGTTTGTAGTTGTTGTTTTCTGTTTAAGGGGAGTTAAAATATTTTGAGTGGTTTTCTTTGCATTTGCTGCGATGAGAGTTTGTACGGATGTTCCTGTGTGGAAGTGTGTGTTTATGTGTGTTTTTGTTTAATTTTGTTGGTTCTTTGAGGGTTTGTGTAGAGCTATGCGCGAGTTACTCTGTAAAACTGTAACAAGTTTGAGGGTTTTTAATTAAAATTTAGTGTGTTTGGTTAAAAAAAATGTTAATTGGGAGTTGTTTTTTTCGTATTAAAAACAGTAATAGAAAATTGTTTTTTTTGTAATAAAAATTACGTTTTAATTCAAATTTACGTGAATTATATTTTTTAAAATTTGTTAAACAATTGGTTCGCTTTGTTGTGGACTAAATATTAGTTTTTGCATTTTTTGTTGTTGTATTTTTTTAAGAGAGAATAATATGTAAGTTTGTATGTACTTTATATTCTTGCTTTAAAATTGTGAGTTTTTATTTTATTCTTTATTTCTAATTCCTTTTTTTTGTTTGTTCTTTCTTCCTTTTTGAGTACATATTTATGTTTATTGGCGCGCATCTTTTGTAACGTTTCGCACATCATCATCATTTTCTTTTCTTGCTTTTGCCACTTTTACGCAGCTGGCGTAGACGCTGCTGAAAAGTCTATGTGTTTTGTTGTTTGCCTGAGTTTTTTTGTTTGTTTTATTGTGTAAGTGTGTTTGTGTGTGAATATGTGTAATTTTTGTGTTTTCTTTTGCTATTTGAACATTTTTGCCTGGTTGTTTGGTCATTTAAACAGGACATTGAGTTTAGAATTAGACAGCGCGTGTTACAGAGCGGTTGGCATTTTAAAAAAGCTTAAAGCGCCCTCTTCTTTTTTACATTTTTTTAGTTTTTCCTTTAAAAAATTAAAAAAAAAACACTTTCGGCTTAAACATTTTTGGCTTAAAAAAAAACTGAAAAGAAAACAATTTTGGACTTTTATTACAAAAAAAGTTTTTAGTTTAAAATTAATTTTAGTTTTATTCACCAAAAAATAAAAAAATTTTTAACAAAAAACAACAATTTTTAAGTTTACAATTTTAAGTTTTAAACCACAAAAAAATCAAAATTCAAAATTTGTTAAAATTTTAGTTTCTTTCATTTACAAAATTTTTATTTTAAAAATAATTATGTTTGAGAAAACAAAAACGTGAATTAAACGCGCGGTAATTATAAAACGCTAAAACTAAAACAAAAAAAAAAAAAAAATAAAATAAAACGTTTAGTAAAAAAACTTTAAATGGTAAATACAATTTTAAATCTATTAAACAAAACTTAAAACATTTGAAAGCATAACAAACTATAAAAGAATTTCAAAGATCTTTCAAATCATGAAAAATTAGTGATTGAATTAAAAAGAGATAAAAAGAGCTAAAACAAAACGCTGAAATTACTCTCAATACACTTAAAGAAATTTGTAATGAGATATAAACAGAAATTAAAAATAAAAAATTAGCAATTAAAAAATTAAACAAATTAAACAAAAATTTAAAAAAACTACATAAAACTTTAAAAAATTAAATATAAACTTAAAACTCAACGACTTAATAAGTTGATTTAATTTAGAGTAATTCATGTGTATTTTTTGTTAATATGTGTGTGTGTGTGTGTAAGAATATATTTGAATTTTTTTGAAATCCTTGTGAAAAATGGCCTCTTAAACCAGTTTATCTTGTTCATTATTCCTAAAACTAGATTTGAGCGTAAACCAGAACTCATAAACCCAGCAACGGCAGCAGTCACCAGCTTCAAACTCTCTCAAAGGCTAAGCGTTACTCTAAAGTAAACTAAAACAGGGCTTAACAAATGTCTTTGTTTTAAAACGAAACGAAAGAAAAAAATTTATGAATTTAATTCAATTTAAAGAAAATAAGTATTAATGTAGCCTATACATGGCGGCTTTAGCTACAGAAATGCCGCCGTTACATACGGCGGAAGCCCTGGCCGGGGTGACAACGCCGGTCTCTTCTCAGCCTAATCCACAAGGGGCTAATGGAGGGGCAGGGCCTACACATAACTCCGGCATAGATTCTACACAATCTCCTGAAACAGAAACAGCCAATAATACTTCATTAAGCAACTCACAAACGAATACAAATAATACTATTTCAGCGGCGGCTGATTCGTCGGATAATCAACCTGGTACTCCCCAACCTTTGTTAGCGAATAGTAATGAGGTAAATCCGAACTCTTCCTCAAATCACCATCCTTATGCTAACCATCATATGTATGCTAATTCTCCATCTGTAACTACAACCGCTTCAAATTCCCATCTACAACAACTGTATAATCAACAAATCTATTCACAATCGAATATGGACTTGCAGCAGCAACAATTGCAACAGCCTCTAACTCCTGCACAGCATGCTTCATATCCCTCCTATCTCAATTCCTATGAACAATTCTATCAACAGCAGCAGCAACAGCAACAAAATCCTTCACAATCCTCAAATCAATCTCAAAATCCCCAACAAATGGATTATATAAATTCCAATAGCAACTCCAACGCCCTTTACAACTCCTCAGAATATAAACAGCAATCGGGTGTACGTTATCATCCCTATTTGCATACCCCTACCTCTGGGATACCCTCGGTAAATTCACAAAATTCTAATTCAAATAATGCGCTGGACGCTAATTCACAAACAGCGCCGGTTGTGTCGTCTGCTTCCTCTTCCCTAATGAGTCCGCGTGTTGTTAGCTCTACTAGTCCCTCGTCGAACAGCAATCAAATGCAAATAAGTGGCAGTACGAGCAGTATTGGCAGTATGAGTGCTGGAAATCCCAGTTCTCCAAATTCGGGAGGTACTCCACAATGTAAAAAATGTGGCATAATGTGTACCAATGAATCAGAATTGCAGGAGCATATAGCTAATGTTCATGGGGCCTCGCCATATGGCAGCAGTGGTTATGCCAGTTCTCCTTATATAAAAGAGGAAATGCAACAACAAACTCCACCCTCGCAAACCCAGCAGCAGCAACAGCCTCCTAATCAACCCCTAGCCCAGGGTGGTAATCCTGGAGAGATATTGGATTTAGACTCACAAAAAATGTTATATCCTCCTGCTCCAGGTTCTATGGCCGCCATGATGCATCAACCGATAAGCAATACTGATCCTCTGCATGGTTTGCACAGTATGCAGCAGCGAGCTGGTATGAATTCTTGGGATCAGCAGTCTCAGGAAGGATTACCGCCCTATTTGCAGCAGCAGCAACAACAACAACCTCCTGAATCTAAAAATCTTCCTAATCATTCACCCTACTACCAATCTCCAAAACAATCTCCTTATCATGTTAGCAACAGCACGAATGTTATGAAAACGGAATATCAGCCTTTAATTAAAACCGAATATCCCGATGATAGCCAGCAATATGTAAGTGATAAATCGTTTGATCCTACTGCACCCAACCAACAGCAACAAATGATGCCTCCTGCTGTTTCCTCTAGTCCGGCTGAATTTCCTTCTACCACTACAGGAGGACCTCAAGATAATCAGCAAAATGTGGCAGGCAATCAACAGTTTCGAGCTGGAAACTTTGAGCCTCCTTCATCCAGCTCAGCCACTGTAACAACTGGACCTGTAGGAGGGAAAGCAGCCAATTGGAAGTCAAATGAAGCTAGAAGACCCAAAACTTATAATTGCACAGCCTGTAATAAATGGTTTACTAGTTCAGGCCATTTGAAAAGGCATTATAATACTACGTTACATAAAAATGCTGTAAAATCTAGTGGGAAACCAGATCCTGCAACTTTACCAATATCGATTCATCATCATCCCGCCAGAGATCCCGTTGGCAAAACAGGGAGAAGAGGAGCGGCGGCTGCAGCTGCCGCTCATGCGGCCAATAACAATGCACAACAACAGCAGCAACCGCCACAACCAGTACAACCACCCGAACCTCCTAATAGTCCACAGGATTATGGCGGGCCCCAGGTGGCAGCTGGTGGCCTAACGCCTTTATCTCAATATGATGCCACTCCCTCTCCAAATAGCATGTATCAGCAGCAGTATCAACAGCAACAATACATGCCACAAGTTCAATCAACGACAAACGCTTCACCACAGCATGCTTCCACAATGAATAATCATCATTTACAGCAACAACAACACAACCAAACCGTTATGAACGGTCACCCAAACGCGTTAGCAGGCCCCTCCGTCCCACCAACTCAACAAACAATGCCAATGCCGTCCTCCCAAATGAGGGGCCTGCTGAACACAACAATGCCATCATCAACAACAATATCAATGCATATAATAAAGAACGAACACTTGGAGGCGGCAACCATGGAGGAGGAGGAGGAACCGGAAATGGATCCTCAAGAGGAGGTGGAAGAGTTGGGCTACCTCACGACAGTGGAAGTGAAACAGGAGGAGAAGGAATACTCGGAGGAGATGGAGGAGCACAACATGTACTCGCCAAAAACCGACATGGACTCCAATCAGGGGGAGGAGGAATTGGAGCAGCAGCAGCAGGAATCAGAAATGTGCCTGCAGCAGCGGCGAATGGAGGAACAACAGGCAGTGGAGGCTCTCAGGGAAGTGGATCACAATGTGGCACACCACCACACCACAACATTCCAGCACTATCAGCTGGAGCAGCAACATCAGGCGGACATGGAACGCCTCTATCACAACACCACTCCCAACAGCACCCACAGCAACATGCAAGTCCACTCGCCCCTTATTATCTCCCACCAACAATACCGGGAGCAACTGGAACAGCACCAACACCAAATAGTGGCTCAGGCCACATATACCCTCACGCGAACCCCGCCGCCGCAGCAGCACAATATAATGGAACAGCATCAGCCCTACATCAACATGCCTTTGGCTATCAACACGCAGCAGCAGCCCAACAATATGCTGCAGCTGCAGCCGCCGCTCATCACCACGGAGCAGCAGCAGCTGCCGCCGGCTACTACCATCCCCACCACCACCAATATGGTCAATATGCAACAGCCCAGCCACCACCACATGCAGCCGCCGCCGCGGCAGCATACGGAGCTGCAGCCGCTAGTCAATACGCAGCTGCCGCTGGACACAATCAATACCAATATCCAGTCGCACCTCACCACCACCACCAGCAACATCACCAACATACCATCGTACCACCAACTGCAGCAGCCGGACTTGGTACTGCCACCGCTGGACCACACGCTGACCTATCCTCACACTATTATTGGTAATGCTGAGGTATTGACCTTAGATGCCTATGGTAATTTGGTACCTGCTTCGGGTCAGCATCAGCATGTTATACAAACCCCAGATGGGCAATTGGTGCAATTTATTTCAACGGATTCAAGGGGAACTACAAGTTTGTATACTACCCACTCATATAATCCGTATATAGCTCAGAGATCGCCTCAGGAAGGAGATTTACCGCCGATGACTCAACATTATCATCAAGAACCCACCACTGCCACCACATTGACAGTAATGCCACCCTCAATGTCCTACTCTCCCACTCCAGCCAACTCAAATTCCTCTGAAATAGAATATAAATCCTCCCTAACAGAGGATTATCTCAATAACAACTTCAATGATGAATCCCAAAATCAGCAAACGGATTTTAAAGTTGGTAAAACTAGGACGCCAGTAAAAACCACCAGAACTGCCACTTCCAACAAACGTAAACGAAATCCGAGCACTTCCAGTTCTTTAGGAGCCAATATCACCGTGTTACCCAGTGGCCGCATCAAATGTCTACCCTGTGACAAGGAATTCACCAAAATCTGCTATTTAACTCAACACAACAAAAGTTTTCATTCCGGTGAGTATCCTTATCGTTGTCAAAAATGCGGCAAACGCTATCAAACCGAAGATGTTTATATTATCCACTTGGGCAAACATAAAACCACCGATAAGGCACACAAATGTGAAATTTGTCCCAAACAGTTCCATCACAAAACCGATTTAAGAAGGCATGTAGAAGCCATACACACGGGTAATAAGCAGCATGTTTGCGATATTTGTGAGAAGAGTTTTTGTCGCAAAGATCATTTGCGAAAACATCTAGAGACGCATAATCGACCTCGAGTTATAACCAAAAAATCCCTTTCCAGAGGCAATATAACAGCATCTCTTGTTAAAGTTTCGAAACAATCCAAAGATACCACAGCCCCCGAGGCTAATAATATCATACAAAAGCCCTTAAGTAGTCCCAGCTCCTTAGAAGAGAATAATCAATTAGGTTCCTTAAGCGGATCCGCAGTGGTTCATTTAAATGAAACCAATTCTTTAAGTTCGGCTGCCACCTCAGCACCTTCGCCGCTTATGCAGCAGATAGATGATGTGGCAGCCGATGATACTGATTTGTTAGACGATGACTTAGAAGAGTATGATGGTCAGGAAATAGAAGAGGAGGAAGAAGAATTTTTAACTATGGAAGAATATGAGCAACAAATTCAGCAGCAGTTGCAAAGTCAGTACGTTTTAGGGAAACAGCAGATTTATCAAATAGTAGAACAGGAATTACCCATGTATTAGGCGGGATTTCTAGGCATTGCTTTTGGGAAAGAAAAATATTAGGGAGTTTTTTAAGAAAACTTGGAAAGGGACTTTAGAAGAAATTACAATATAATTTTTCGGGTTTTTAGAAAAAAATTTTATATAAATTTGTTGTTAAACTGACATTTTTTTAAGCAAAAAAAATTGAGAGAAAGAGAGTTTTTTTGTTATTAAATAGGGTTTTTATTAATTTCAGAAACCTTTTGACGTCTTATTTTTGATTTCAAGAAGTTAAGAGAGTATGAGAGAAATTGCTTAACGGTTTAAACATTTAAACAAAAAAGAACACGGGAAAAAGTTTAAAAACGAGGAATTTTTATTACTTAACAGGATTTGATTAACTTTAGAATTTATTGAAAGCCTTTCCTTAAGTGTAAAGAAGCAGCGAGATAAAACCAAAATAAGACCGGTATAACGAAAGATAATTTTGAATTTTCAGCTTAATTTTTCCATTTAAAACTGCTTTATTATAAAAAAAAAAGTTGGAAAATTGACAAGTTTTAAATAGAAAAATTTTAATAAAATTTCAAAATTATTCAAAAATTTTTTTAAAAAGTTTTTAAAATAATTTCTATATTTTTTTCAAAGAAACTAAAAAATCCTAAAAATTAAAAAAACAAAAGTCTTGAAAAATCTTGGTTTAACAACATTTTTTAACAAAAACTCTTATCTTTTTCCGTTACAAATACAAATTCAAAAATCCTGCCTTTAAGTCTTTTTTAAAAATTTCCAAAGTTTTCTTTCTCAAATATGCCAATTATTATTTAAATTCGAATCAGGAATTTTTTAGTACTAAAAAACAATATAGTGATACCAAAACTTAAAACTATATCAGGGATAAATAGTGTTAATCAGGATTTTTATTTTATTATAAATATTTAATTTTTAGGTAAAAATTGTTTTATTTTTTTATAATTTTTGTAACTTTGTGTCATATAATTATAATTTGTAAATTATAATTTTATAACTTTGCAAGTATTTTTTGTTTTTATTAAAAAAAAAAAAAAAAATGTGTATTATTTTTTATTAAAAAATAAAATTGTTATTAGTATTTTAAGTAAAAACTTTTCCAAAAACCATATATTCCACTAAACTTACAAATTTTATTAAGTTATAATTATTATTCCTTTTCTAACCTAAAAATACTCCTTAAAAATAACAACAAAATTTTAATTTGCCTTTTTGGTTAGTATTATTTTATTATTAAAATTCCAGACAATTTATTAAAATTCCTAAAAGTTCTTATCAATAAGTTGTAAATTTTAAGTTTTAATTTAAAAAAAAAGTTCTATGAACTTTGAATTATCATTTTCTCAAAAAAAAAAAAAAAACCATAATTTTTAATTAACTAAATGTATTATTTTTTATTTTATTATAATTTTTGTATAAAATTCTTTATAATTTTTTATGGTTTAAGTATTTTTTATTTTTTCTTTTAGTGTCTTATAATTTTATAAATAAACAAAAATTTTATTATAATTAAATTTTACTTTAATTAGTAGATAAAAAAAAAAGAGAAGAGAAAAAACACCAAGAAAACAGTATTTTAAAAAAAACCAGAGAATAAATTATTATTTTGTTTTAAAACAAGAATTATTTGAAAAGTGTTTTATTTTTTACTTATTTTTCCATTTTTCAAAATTTTTTATTATTTTGGCTTAAGTTTTGAAAAAAACTTTTAAATGTTTTAAAGTTTTTCTTTTTTCTTTTTAATTGTAGACTTTTTTAAAATACATAAAATAACTGTCGCAAAAAGTAGCAGATAAAGCCAAAATTGATAAAATTTCAAAGAAAGAAGTAGAAATCTCCATTAAAAAAATAGTTAACAAAAATTTAGCAAATAATAAATATTAATGTAATTAAGCGAATTACGCACAGATTTTTAGCAAATTTAGAATTTTTTTTTTTAAATAATAGTAGAAAAGTACTTTTTGAATAAAATAGTAACTTAACCAAAATACAGCAAGCAAAAAAGGAAATTTTATGTAAACAAGCTATTTTAAAGAAAGGTAGTAGAAAATTTCTTTAAAACAAAAAATCCTAAAAATTTACAAAAAAAAAAAAATTAATAAAATCATTTTTAAAAGCAGGGTTCGATTTACTAAATTTTGAAAAACAGTAGTAGAAAGCTTTATTTAAAAAATAGTCTTAGCAAAAAGTAAAATTTGATGTAATAAAGCCAATTTTTAAAAATTCTGTATTAATTTTTTTTAAAAAGTAGTAAAAAACTACTTTTTTAAAAATTGTAGTAGCTTTACAAAAGCTCAGCAAATGCCTGCTTAGACAAACAATTTAGTAAATTTTGAACTAAATTTTTTGAAAAAAGGCCGATTAAAGATAAAAATATTTCAAAACAAGTTAGAGTGCTATATTCGGCTGTGCCGAATCTTTGATACCCTCCAGCCGACAGTTCGAATGTTTAAGGAGTAATATATGTATGATGTGCGTAATAAACTGTTTTCCGGGAGTATTGTTTATATGGGGCTTAGGGTAAATTATGGACGGATCTTCACGAAATTCAGCAGCGTGATTTCCAGTCAAATAAAACAAATTCTTGCATAATCTTATCTCATTCCGTGCCTTGTTCCAGCATTTATGTTATTTTTTGTAACAAAATTATCAATTTTTTTAGGTGGTGGTTCCACATTTTGATTTATAGCTCTGGTCCTACTGAACCGATTTTGCTGGATTTCAATCCCAAACTGCTTAGGATAACTACAAGCAATTTGCCACAAAGTTTGTTCATTTCTTTTGAGTTGTTCGAAAGTGAGCGTGTTTTCAACAGACGGACAGACGGCCAGACGGACAGACAGACGGTCATGGCTAAATCGACTTAGAATTACTCAAGCACCCAGAATATATGTACTTTATGGGGTCTGAGATGAATAATAAAAAAGTTTCACACGGAATGTCAAACTTAATATACCCTCTTCACAACTAATTGTGGTGGAGGGTATAAAAATTGTCTATAAAATAGTACTCAGTAGATTTGTCAAAATCCTGCAAACACCGAACTTCGTTGGATATAAAATAGTGGTAGCTAAACATACAAAAATCAAGCTAATAGTAAAATGCAGTGTAAAAAAGTTCTTTATACAAAGATTTTAGTAAATTTAGAATTTTTTTAAATATGTAGAACATATCTAGTGGAAATAAATTTTTGTAAAAAGTAGAAACTTAACCAAAAGCCAGCAAAAAGGAAAATTTAGTAACACTTTTGTTTTTTTTTTTTTTTTTTTTTCGTTAAAAAAAGTAAAGATTTTAGTTAATTTTTTTTAAAAAAGTAGTAAAAACTACTAAAATAGTAGTAGCTTAACTGCAATCCTGCCAATATTAAAGTGTCAGTTTATACAAACAATTTTTTTTAAAAATATAGCAAATTTTAGAATTTTTTTTTTTTAAGAAAAAACTTGTCTACAAAATAGTAGTAGATTTGTCAAAATCATGTAAACGGCGAAATTTGTTGCATTGACGCAATTTAAAACAAGTTTAAAGCAAACATTTAAGTAACATTTAAATTTTACTTAAAAAAATAGTAGAAACATATCAAAAATTCAAAAAAAAAACTCCATCATATAAAAACAGAGTTAAATTAACTAGATTTTTAAAAATAGTAAAAGAAAGATCCATTTCAAAAATTTTAGTAGCTTTGCAAACTTCGACAAAAAAGTAAAATTCAATGTAAATAAGCAATTAACACAACGATTTTAGTCAATTTTTGAAAAAAGTAGTAAAAAACTACTTTTTGAAAAAAGTAGTAACTCAGCTGAAATCCAGCAAATATAAAAATGTCGTCTATTCAAAGAATTTTTTTAAAGAGGGTTTTAATAACTACAGTAGAATCGCGAAAAAGTCAGCCAAAATATCCCAAGGGTTGTTAACTTTTTCGAACTATTAACTTTTCTAAGCGCTTTTAAATTGAAAAATATACAATAATAAGCATGGATCTTTCGGAAATAACACATAATCATTATAAGCTTTGGTTTTTTGTGAGTAGATTGTTTTTTGAGTAGAAGTTTGTAACCTACTAGGTTATTGAAAATGAAGAAATAAATAAAAACTAAAAAAAAATAAACTTATTCCAATGGCTTGGTTTTCATCATAACAAAAAAGAAACTTAGATTTTTCATATGTATTCGCCACATCCTCGAAAACTTAAAACAATTTTTTCTTACTTTCAAGATTCATAATCCAACGCTAATAGTTTTCCTTGAATATCTTAATTAATGTCGTTCAAACTCTCTACTTTCTACTCATTTGCGATGTTTTTTTATTAAATGTTTAGAAAAGTTACCTAAAAGTTAACTTTTTAAAGCGACGCAGGGACGCTAAGATTCGGTTAACTTATCCGCTAGATTAACTTTTCCGAGAGCTAACTTTTTCGCGATTTTACTGTATTAACATCGCCTCTAAAAATAGTAGATACTTGTCAAAAGCCTGCAAACAGAAAAATTTGCTGCATTAAAGCACTTTGAAACAAGATTTAAGCAAGAATTTTAAAAGAAAAATTTATATAACGGATCTTTTATTAAGGCTGGGTTTTTGAGATCTCAGTTAAACTAGGTTTAATTAATCTGACAACAAGGGGGCTAATTCTAGCAGTAGTGATTGAATACTTTTTCGATTTGAAAGAAATTTTATTTCTTATTATTTCAGTCGATAGTGAACGAATCGAAATTATTTTCCCAGTGTTGTGAAAACTCCAATAAATTATTTTTAACACTGAAAAAATTATTTCGATTCGTTCGGTATCGACTGAAAGGATAAGAGATAAAATTGCTTTAGAATCGAAACAGTATTTGAACACGACTGCGAGAATAAGCCCCCAGATTTGTAACGCCATTACCAAGTTTGTATACAAACTTTTGACGGAACAGCTTAGTATTGCTTAAATAATGGCTTTTAATGAAATAATAAAAAAAATATATTTCGTCGGAAAAATCCGAGTTTCAGACTACGTTTAACTAAGTTTAAACTTAATCCACATCTCAAAAACCCGGCCTAAGTGGCTATTTCACCAATTCTATTTAAATATTAATTAATTTTTAAAATTCGTTTTTCATGTCAAATAAAATTACATATATGAAGAACTATATTTAAATATTAAATGACGTTTAAAAAGAATTGATGAAATAAGAGCTTTTTATCTTTGAGTTCAAATTAAACAAAGTACAAACATATCGCTTTTGCTCACAAAGATAGTGTTTACATTTTTAATATTTTTAGTAGAATCATTAGAAGAATTAAAGGCAAAAGGAAGGAATTTTTTTAACAACCGTTTTAGTTATTACCAAAAAGTAGACAAAATAAATATTTATACAGGGGAAAGAAATGAAATTACGTGTCGATATTTTCCAAAAAGTGAAAAAATAAAAATTTTGAGTTAATAATCTTTTTATGAATAAGTGCGTTGTATGTGCTTTTATCAATGATGCCTTAAAAATATGGCCGCTATAAACTGCCAAGGTTCGGTAGTCCCTATTCGAAGACCCTTTATATATATATTTTTTAAAAAAGTATTTTTGAGTGCCTTTTTTCATAAATTTTTTTCAAATATTTGAGCATTTAAAAAGGTAGTAAAATACTACTACTTTTAAAAAGTAGTACAGTGTAATCTCCCTTAACGGACAACTACCTTAAGCAGATACCCGCGTGCGACGGCCACTGTTCCCAAGTCCCGGCAGAGTTCTTAGGGAAAGCATGGCGTTATTTCAAGAGGACATTCTCGTTGTAGGCGGACCCTTCGGTGTCCACCCATTAAAGATTCCACTGTTCATATATACTTATTACATATACCCACAATAAAATAATGGAGAGGGTATTATGTGTGTGTGCTGATGTTTGTAACATCCTAAAATATCTTTCAGTATACCGATCGACTCGGAATCACTTTTTGAGTCGATCTAACGATGTCCGTCCGTCCGGCTGAGATGCAATGCAAACTGTAATTTAACTTGATACAATTTTATACATATGTCTGTTCTGATTGTCACAAGGACCAAGCCCAGGTAAGAATCGGTTCATAATTTTACATAGCCCACATAAAATTTTCGGAAAACATTCAAATAATTAATTAATAAAGTTTATCCCTCAATCTGCTCAAAATCGTTTTTTTTAAGAACATTTGTAAGTTCTCGTCTTTTCTTCAGGATGTAAGAATCTAACTGCTTTTTAATAGATAATTAAAGATTGCGGATTTCGAAACATTATTATTTTGAACTTCCAAATGATAATGCATTAAAAAAAGTCTTTTACTAAAATACTTTTTTTTACCTTTAGAAGAAGTTTTAAAACATAATATAGAATGAACTCTAAAAGCATCATATGGGGATGTTTTAAAATTCATTATTATTCCAACCAACACAATCTCATATAACCCAGACACACAGTTACAAAATTTTATAATACGTATGTATAAAACTACCCATTTTAAAAATAGTTGTTGTTTCATTATTTTATTCAAGAATTATAACAACAACTACTTCAATTCTATAGTTTCTTTATATAAAAAAAGATACGAGATGTGTTTTTAATTCAAGTAATATTAAAAAACGGCGATGCCACTAAAAGGGGAAAGGAAAGGATATTTTGAAAAAATAATTCGGCAAAAAATGTTAATACAATTTTAATAACTAAGCACAGGTTAGGGAATTTCTTTACAATTTTTTTTTTTTTTAAATAAAGAAACTTTTTAGGTGGCTTTAGGTTCACATAAAAAAAAAAACACTGGCAAAAATATTAGAGTTTTTTTTTATATAGACTTTAACGTTTGGTATGACAAAAAATTGTCATGTGAAGACCCCATGTTAAAGAATTCTCAAATGCGTACAATTTCTTTAAAAATATTTCTATAACACATAGAAAACGATTTTTCAAAGAATACTTTATGATTGAACCATTTTGTATACTTATTTCAAATGCCAGAAATAGCCTTAAAAATATTTCTAGAAAAAGAAAATCGACGAAACGTCGGGAACAAAATATTGTTATTAAAAATTTAATTTTATTTACATTGAAGAAATTTAGGCCCTATTAGCTTGATAAAATTACACATACATAGATAAGTTGTTAAAAAATTCTTTATCTTTTGAATAAATAACTCAAATATGGGTAAATCCAAAGTGTTGAACGTGACAGTCGTACGCATCAAAAATGCAATAACAATTTAAAAAACAAATTTTTTTACGTTCTCTTAACCCTTAAATAATAGCACTAAGAAAGCACTGTTATCTATGCTTAAGTTTATGGAGGGCGCGATTATAGGTCAAAGATAATTGCAAAGGAAGTAGCGGTTCGAACGTGAACAAAAAACAGAAGTAGTTGTGGCCATGTATAAAAAGGCGTAATTCAGCTAAACCTGGCACAATTTTTTAGTCAAACTACTTTCAGAATTTTACGTAGCAATGTAACATTAAAATGTCTTGGTTTGATTCCAGAATCTTCTGTATTTTCTTTTTTTTAAGCCAACATCTGGGTTGATATGTGACATTTCGAACGTGACATTTTTTTCATAATAATTTAACTGAATAATGATTAAAATAAAATAAAAATTTACCGTTAATCCGAATAACATATTTCTCTTGAACTCTTCCTTAGATTACAGACCATGTTAGAAATTTTTTTTGGAATAATTTTTATCAAATATCAACTCTTTTAAGAAAGATAAATATTAAAGAAAACATACAATAAAACATTCTCACCTATAGGAAATTACGTTTGCACATCTTTGCAGTCTGATTGTTCATCTAAGTGAACAAATTAATGGGTAAATTTATAAAATTAGTAAAATCTTAATATTTCTCTATAACAATATCGTAAAATAATCAGCTTTTAATAACTTTCAAATTTTCGGTCACGGTGGACCTTTTGACGGAAATGCCCATATGAAAGCAATTTATTTAAAAATTTTCTATGAACCCTAGAAAAATCTTGAATAATAGAGCAATATTTATGTTTTAAAAGAAATTTATATGTATATTCAATAATTATCTCAAGTGCAAGCAATTTATTTAACAACTTTTAAAAATATTTAAATTTTTAAATTTTTTGAAATTTTTATTAAAATTTTTCCCCCATAAAATTTGTGTTTTTTGGTAATTTTGGGTATTTTTTTTTTGTTATCAATTAATTTTACAAAAATTAAAGTCTGGCGTCTCCTTTTCTTAATAACTAAGCCAACATACAGACAGATACCAAATTACTACAACAAAAACATTTAATACCAGTTAAATAATAAGCAACAACAACACCAAACTAAAAAAGACAGTTGTTGCGCACAATCAACTGAATTGAATTTCTTTCTTTTTTATCTTAGAAATAAAAACGCAGGAGTATAAATAAAAAAAAAACAACAACACAAAAACCTTCCAAAGATCTTTACAAAACGTACAAATTCACTTATATACATACATACATACATACATACGTTCTGACTAATACTCTCACATATTTACTCAAGTTGTTGCTTTTCTCAAGGAATCAAAATAAATGTAAAGAAAACTGGTTTTTTCAAAATTTGTTTTAAAGAAAGAAAAGCAAAAAATAGCAACAACAAAAACATCAAAAGTAAAAGCAAATGTTGGCTGCAAGAAGATCTTCGGAAATTTTCGGCAATATTTATGTTAAGGAGCCTCGTTTGTGTTGTTATTGTTTGTTTATCTTGGCTAAAAGAGAGTGTGCATGAGTGTGTGTGTTTTACTTGTTGTTGGTTTCCTTGCTAATGAACAGGGCGAGAAATTTCATGCATTATTTTTTTGGAAATTATGCTTTCAAAAAAATCAAAATAAATATGTTTTAAAAATTAATAAAATATGTTTTTATTACTTAAAGAAAAACTGACTGTTTATGTTTTTTTTTTTTAATTTTAAATCATTTTAACAGAATTAAGGTCCAACTATTATATGCTTAAGTTGGCTTAAGCAATTGTGTGAATACATGCGATTCATACATACAGTGGCTCTCATTAATATTCGGTTTTATATTCCGAGTTATTAAAAGTCAACAAAATTAATAGAAAATAATAAAACAAGTAAGAAAGTATAGTCGGTCAAGCCTGACCATATAATACCCTACACCACAGTATTTAAAAACACACCATGCTTATGAATCCATGTAAATATGGATTTATCTATGTTTATAAACAATAATTAGTATTGTGGCTATTTTGTTGAACTATTTATGGTTTTTAATCCAAATTTTTAATATTTTTAATTAGGCTTAAGTTCATGAAATTTAATTTTTATTAAATTATTTTTGTGAAGAAAGGAATTTTACAACATGAAAATTAATTAAAATTGTTATTGATAATCTTTCATTCTTGACGTGGCTCGGGCTCGAACCCTGGCCGGCAGGTTACCATGACATGTTTCGATCGCAACCACTCGATCTCCTCAGATGGATTTGCCGTCTTACACTCGCAGCCATCGACGACTGCTGACGTCACTAGTCAAACATCAATCCTTAAACCAAATTGTATTTTAACATTTGGTAGATCGAAATTTGCTTTCCTGAATGATTATCCACTTTAATTGATTTTACATGTTTTTTCCTTTACTTCTGTTTTTTCGTACTTTCGTCCAGAATTTTTCTTGAAGTCCAAGTACATTTTTTGTTTTTTCCCTTTGTCTTTCTCTTTTCTGTTGACCTTTTTCAGCACAACTTGAAGGACAAATGTACACATAGAGCTCGTGCCTTAGCTTTAACAATAATTAGTATTGTGGCTATTTTGTTGAACTATTTATGGTTTTTAATCCAAATTTTTAATATTTTTAATTAGGCTTAAGTTCATGAAATTTAATTTTTATTAAATTATTTTTGTGAAGAAAGGAATTCGAGCCCGAGCCACGTCAAGAATGAAAGATTATCAATAACAATTTTAATTAATTTTCATGTTGTAAAATTCTTTTCTTCACAAAAATAATTTAATAAAAATTAAATTTCATGAACTTAAGCCTAATTAAAAATATTAAAAATATGTTTATAAACTTTATGAAAATCGGTTTGAAAGTTTGGAGAGGCAGAAATTGCCCCCAGCCTCCCCTTGTGGTCCTATTTTTTAAAAACTGTATAACTAATGTGTCCCTATAGATATGGATCTATCTAGGTTTTAAATTTCATTAAAATCGGTTTGAGAGGCAGAAATTACCCATAGAAATTGTCCATATAGATATGGTTCTATCTATGTTCTAAATTTCGTTAAAATCGGTTTGATAGTTTCTGAGAGGAAGAAATTTCACCCTATCTTCCCTCGTGGTCCCATGATTCGGCCCATTTTCAATAGGCTTGGTCCTTGTGCTAATAAGAAACTATGACCCAAATTTTATCAAATTATCTCCAAAATTGCGACCTGTACTTTGCGCACAAGGTTGCATGGACAGCCAGCCAGCCGGACGGACATCGTTAGTTCGACTCAGAAAGTGATTCTGAGTAGATCGGTATACTTTAAGGTGGGGTAGGACCACTATTTTAAGGCGTTACACACTTCAGCGCAAATGCATAATACCCTCTCCACTATTGTGTGGGTATAAAAACGGGGATATTATTTTTTTGTATTCATATGATATATTAAGAGATCAAAAAAAAACTTAATTCTGAATATTGAACAAACAATATTAATAACAATAAAAACAAAAAAACTGAAATAATTGATTTCGCTGTTGGCAACTAAACTCCAACAAAACAACAAAATTGAGTTGAAATAAGTTTCTGTTAAGAATTTGTCATATTTAAAAAAATGCTACAGAAATTCAGTCTTTATACGAGGAATTTCATGGCACATTTGATAAATTTATACACCAGATTTTTGTCAGATACAAAAACATGCTGCAAACTCATTAAAAATAACACATCAGATAGATATGGAACGGCGATTTTGCATATCGGATATGCTACTTCAAGTATTAAAATAACAATAATTTTAAGTTTAAATAAAGTCGTTTAGTGTGCCCAATTTTTTAAATTAATAAGGGCCTGTTCCTCGATTTCGAACGAAGGCTTCGTTCGCCTAAATTACATTTAAAACAAATAAAATATTGTTTAAGTTAAGCGAACGAAATCTTCATTCAATAAAAGCAAAAAATATACTTTTTTCAGCAAAAATTAACATAAAATGCGAATTTATATGCGTTCTTAAACATTTTATGTAAATGCATTGACGATAAAATATGCAAAAATATTCACTAACTAATCGTTGCCAATTTTCAACAAAATTTTTGATTTGGATAAATAACTTATTCACCTTATTTTTAAACCTTCGAGGAAAAACATGCATTTGCACGAAAGTCCACGCCCTACTAATGAAGTATTTTTTTCAAGGTGGTTGTTTATTTATGAGTATCGCGTTAGTGTGTGAGTATGAGTATTATTGAATTGTTTTTGTTGTTGATTGAAGCAACACGGTTTTTAAAAATCCAGGTAAAAATTTTGATTTTTTTTATAGTTGTTGCTTTTGGTTTGTTAAGAAGTCTTCTTCTTTTCTATTTATTTATTTTATTTGTATTATTTTTAAAATCTGTTGGTTGCTCATACTATTGTTTTTGTTGTTATTGTTGTGTTCTTAATGTGTTCTTTCCTTTCTTGGATTTAAAGTAAAAAGTTCTTTACAGGAGAATCTTTTAAAAACACAGTTTTAAATAAATATTAGAAAAAAAACAATAAAGCGAAATTGCTTTAGATTAAAAAATTAATTTTAAAATTTTAAAAAATTTTTTAAATTTCTTAACAGAGTAATAAAGTGCTTTTGATTTTAAAATAGTACTTTTTATTAAAAAAACAAGTAAGAAAGTACCTATAGTCGGTCAAAAAATTTTCAATAATGTATTCTCTTTGGGAGCCATGGGTTATCATGATCCCGCCAGCACAAAATTGCGTTGTAGCGTTTAGATTCATGTAAAAGTTCTTTATGCCGAAAATTATTTAAATATCTTTATTCAAAATTGAAGGAAGGGGTTTTATACGGGACCTATGGTTAATTTTGGACATACCAACACAACATTTTGTCATGACATAGTACACTGATAAAAAAGGCGTCATAACGCTTATGTATTACGACATCAGTACTATGACAAGTGTATTCGTTTTTGACCCCATGACACTTTTCATCATGGTGATGTCAAACTTAACATCACTTGGCCAAGTGTCATCAGGGACAAAATGAAATAATGCCATCAATGGGATGGCACATCGGCATCACAGAAATGACGAACATGTCCTCAGTGCGATGACGCAATAACATCGGAGAAAGGACACATTAGCATCAATTTAATGACAGTTTATCCTTAAGTCAAAGTCATTGTAATTGATTTAAGTCAAAGTGAGAATATTATTATTTACTTACCTGTTACATATGTTTGTTCCACGTTTGTTGAATTATGACCTATGTTTACAGCAGAACTCTCAATAATAAGACACCAGCACCATGCCCCATATGGTTTTCGTAATCATTCTACTTTAAAAATTTGATGTATTTAACTAAATAATTTAAAAAAATAGAATACAGAAATTTTTGTAATCATGAAAATAATGTTACAATATACAAAATGTGGCATCGAATTGATGTCACTATAGTCATAAAATAGATGACACGTAAATAATGACAAAATTGTACGAAGACGTTAGTCATTGGATTGATGTTACTTTTTGCATCATTGATGCCATTTGTAGTAACATTGATGTCCCAGTTCTGATGTTAGGGCATCATGATGCATTTTTCTATCAGTGTAGCTATCGTAAAATTTAATGTCGCCAATTTGTATTTCACTGTCAACATTTATAAGGAAATTATGGCGTTAAAAGCATTATCGGGAGTGGTATTTGACCGATTTAAAAAAAAATTGTTGTAAGATGATTTAGATTGCAATAAAATAAGTTTGGACCAAAGTTAATCTAGATATCAATACAATAAGATGGTTTATGAGCACAGAGACTCTATTCCGGAAAGAAACTTCTATGGGGGCTATGTGAAGTAATGGGCCGATTCTCACTTTGGGCCTTGTTGCAATTAGAACATCTTTACCAAATTTCATCAAATTATCTTAAAAATTGCGATCTGTACTTTGTGCACAAGGTTTACATGGACAGCCAGCCTGCCAGACGGATGAACGAAAATCGTTGGAGCGATCCAAAAAGTGATTCTAAGTCTATCGGTATACTAAAATGTGGGGTATCTAGGACCAATATTTTAAGGTGTTACAAACATCAGCAGAAACTCATAATACTCCCTCTTATCCACTATTGTGGTGAGGGTATAAAAAGTACACAATATTAATTTTTAAGTAAAAAAAGTATTTAAAAAGAGGATGATAAATAAAGTAATTTTGGCTTTAACATTTTTCTTCTTATCTGAAGTATTTAAATTTGTTTTCTATTAAAAATTTCGAAAAACTACTTTTAGTTAAAAAATTAAACTAAAAAAGCAGAATTAAGTACATACAAAAAGTATGTTTTAGTTGGGAAAAAGTACTTTTTGCCTTAAACTTTTTCGGATTTTTGTTCTGTATACATTTTTTTTTACTTTCCTTTCCCAATACATCTTTAACTTCTTTAAGTTTATCCCTGTGGCAACAGTTTTGTACGGATCCCTTTTAGAAACTTTGTTTTCTTAATATTCAGCTTCAAAATTTTAAATTGTCTTGTCATGGTTGTGTTCTGAAGTACTTTTTTCAGTTTTCGTTAAACTAACAGTGATTCATAGTTTTTTGTTGGTATTATTTTTTATTTTTTTTTTCTTAATGTTGTTTTCTCTGGAAGAAGTTTGTTTGAATTTTGGAATAAAACAAAAACATGCATAAGTTGGCAGTAAAAATGTTTACCATTTATGTGATTTAAGATGACCAACTAAATTGGTTGGAATTTTTAGGTTTTGTGAAATAGAGATTTATTTTAAAGTTTAAACGCGTAAGTGGTTTACTCACGAGTACGCACGTTTACAAAGAAACAAGAAATAATAATCACCCATGAAGAATATTAAAATGCTCACCATTACGCACGGTTAACTAACAAAATTTAGTTATCACGCACTTTCGCTGTATTATTATAAAGCTTCGACTTTTTAATTTTAAACCGTTACGTTGCTAAAGCTTTTTTTGTATCTAAATCATAGTTTAAAATAGCTTTGAGCTCGTTGGTAAATTATAGTTCTATAAAATTTGCATTTTGGGCTTAAAACTTGCGATAAAAAAAGCTTATATTTCTGGCTTAGACCCGATTAAAAAGCTTTGATTTCTTATTCGCTTTTTTGTCTTAATTCTGGTTACATAAAAGGTCAAAATTTTTTAGGTTAATCGTGGTTTTATCAATATTAGTTTTTAAACTTTACGCTTGATTTATAAAGCTAAGGTTTGAAGTCTTTTATTAAATAAGCTTTGAATAAGTTTAATCCTGACTGTATATGAAATCAGAAACATTATATTTATCCGTTTAAGGACTTTTTCTAAATATTTGCATCGATTTTATTACATATTTTGGTCAAAAGGGCATGTTTGAAGTATATTTATATCCACACCAAAATAGTGGAGAGGGTATTATTCTTTTGTTGTGAAGTATGTAACACTAAAAAATTTGGTAGTAGACCAAACTTGGTTAAAAAACACCTCTTTATTTAATTCTTTATCCTGGCTTTAAACAAGGTTTATTAAAGCTGCAATTTATCTTTTTTCAAAGAAAAATAGTGGTCACCTTTTTCTTTGCTCCTCCTTTGGAGAAGAAAAAAAAACTGAGTGCCTTCAGTCAGTCTTGTGTATTAAAATGCAAGAGTTTATGGTTCCTTTCGTGTATGCCTGTGTTATTTAAACCATATTTATTCCACTATATGACCATGATTTTTTTTTAATTTAAAATACATGACTATTTCTCCATGTATTTGTAAGATATTTGGCAAATATTTTTTATATATAAAACATCTTATACACATTAAGTTTTACATACATACATTTGTATGTATGTTATTTTAAAATATAAATATATAATAGTTTTTTTTCTTACTTTCAAAAGACAAAATCATCTTCCTTTTTTATGATTTCCATAGTTTTGTTGTTGCTTGTTCATCTGTTCCATTTACTATTTTATAAATGGATTTTTTTTGTTGGTTTCCGTTCTTGTGTTTTATTTTCAAATTAAAAAAAAAAACATCAGAACACAAGTTTTCAATACCAAATTATTTTTTTTTAACAAAGATTTCTAACAATCTTTTATATTTGGAATTGTTTAAAGGCAACAAAAGGATCTAACTGTTGTTTGGAGAGGATTCATAGTACAAAAAATTTTAAAGATTTGGAAATTTAATCAAGATTTTGAATGACAAGTAGTTAATAGATGACAATTTGCCAGAAAAAAATGATTTATGGTAGATTAAAATAAAAAAAACTTCGGTTTCAAACTTTGATTACAACTTTTAATAAAATTTTGATTTTATGCTTTACTTATGTGTAGCTTAAATTGCATATTCAACTTCAGTCTCAGCTTTAGAAAGCTTAGATTTTAAATATAAAGGCAAGCTTCATAGAGCATTGATTTCCAATCTTAATAGTATAGTAGATTTCTGACATTTATTTCAATTTTATAGGACTTAAATTCAAACTTTAATTAAAGTTTTGAAAAGCTTAGATATGACATTTTAAGCGCTGCTTAATTAATTTTAGACTAATATCTTTATAAAGCTTTGATTTAAATTTTAAAACTTAACTTTACAAAGTTAAGCTTTTTAAATAAAGCATTTAAAGCCTTGATTTTCCAACTTTAAGGATTGCTGTAAGTGTAAAGACTTTAAAGCTTTTTTATATAAAGCTTAACATTCAAACTTGAATCTTAGTTTTGTACAACTTAGATTTCTAACATAACTTGTAGCTTTATTAAGCTTGGATTAGTAATTCTGTAAGGGTTTTTTCTAACTTTAAATTCGGTTCTTTTATTAAATTTATAAATTAAGCTTTGCAAAGTTTAGATTTTCAACCTTTAGAGATAGCTTTATACTGCAAGTAAATATTATTATTTGTTTTCAAAAAAGTACAAAATCCGAACTTTAATCTTAGCTTTATAAAGCTTAAAGCAGCTTTACTTAATTAAAATAATAGAAATTATTTTATAAATCTATGAAGCTTTCTATTTCTCATCCTACTTTTGTAAAACTTATGTTTCTTATTTTGATTGCAAAAATGTTATGATTATTAATTTAAATAAAAGCTTTAATTTCTTACTTTTATTTTAGCTTTACAAAGCTCAGATTTTTAATTTTGATTGGCAAACTTAAAAAAAAACATTAAAAAATTTTGTTCATAATTTCCAGTTTTCTAAAGCTCCTATTAACTTTGTTTTAAGCCTTAGATTTTAAACTTAAATCGTAGTTTAGAAAAGCTTTCACTTATTACTGCAATCAGAGCTTTTTAAAGCTTTAAGGCTTTATATTTAAAAATTAAAACTGGCTTATAAAAGGTTTAAAAAAAGGATTAATCTGTTTGTTTTTCTTTATATATAAATAAGGCGGTTAGTGTTTAAGGAAGAAAGTAAATTTGTTAAGCTAAGAGTTAACACTTTAATCCTAGTTTTATAATGATTATATTTACAACTGCTCTAATAGCTTTATAAAGCTTAGATATTCATTCTTAAACGAACCTTTAAAATTTTAGTTTTATATCTTTAATAGAAGCTTTTTAAAGCTTTTTTTAATGAAAGCTTTTTAATTATAAAACCTTTATAAAGCTCAGTTTTTTATTTTTCCTTATAATTTCATAAATCTTTGATTTCTTACTTGAAAAACCAAAAAAAAAAGCTTTTATAAGGTGTTTAAATTAAAGGGCTATTTAAGTTTACGTTTTTATTTCACTTTAAAAAGCTTTTATAAAGCACTTTAATTTCTCATTTTTTTAAAACTCTCAACTTAGTTTTATAAAAGTTGAATTCTTAAAATTAGAAAAAACTTTCAAGAAACTTTCTGGATAAAGATTTTCTATATTAAACCTGGGGCCTGATTCTGGCAGTCGTGATCGATTACTTTCTCGATTCGAAAGCAATTTAATATATAATTATTTCAGTCAATACTGAACGATTCGGAATTATTTTTTCAGTGTAATAAAGCATTATTTTGAGTTTCACAATACTGAACAAATTATTTCGATTCGTTCAGTATCGACTGGAATAAAATCACGACAGTCAGAATTAGGCCCCTGAATTTATATAAACATCTCTTTTAAAACCTTTATTTTTGTTTAAATATTCTGGCTAAACACTTTTCAATTCCTAACAACTTCAACAGAAATGTGTTCAGTAATCTTAAATACACATTTGTCCTAATTTCCTCATATATTTCTATGGAATTTTTCAAGAAATCAACAAAAAAAGCAACTTAATAAAACCGTGAAACTTGATGAAAAAAAACGCCAGTAAACTTTAAATACAAAAACAGCATAAAATGTATACAAAGGAAAGTAAAAACAAAAAAAAGTAAAATGAGCAAGCGCCCATGGCTGGGCATGCAATTCAGCAGAACGCAAGTTAAAATAAAAGCTGCAGAATGTGGCATAATGTAATTGTGTTTAACGTTTCAATTTGATTTATATTTTTTTTTTAATTAAACTAAAATTTTTAAAAAAATATATATAACGGTTCAAAAAAGTATGTAGATGAAGGTACATACTTGCTACCTTTTAAAAAATGGTTGGAAATGCAAGGTTTTGGTATAATTTTTACTTTTTTTTGGTGATTAAAAACAAAATTTTAAGGAAACTTGAATTACTACCCGATTAACTTATATACTACCTTTTTTTAAAGTAGTAGAAATATTTCTTTTAAAAAAGAAGCAACATGTGATTTTGTTATAATTAGTTAATAACTTTGGAATATTAAAACAAAGTTTGCTAAAATATTCAAGATTCAAAAAAAGTAGTAAAACTTCTACTGTTTTGAGATTATGATATAATTTGGAATAGTTATAAGATCTTGTTTTTTATTAGCAAAATTTGGTAAAAATTTCAACTTTTTTAAAAAAGTAGTAGAAATAATACTACTTAAAATAAAGTTAGTACATTTAAAAAAAAGTAGTAGGTTTTGCTATAATTTTATAAATACTAAGATTTATTTGTTTTTGAGCAAAATTTTGTAAAACTTTAGCAGCCGTATTCATAACAAAAAGTTAGCCACAGTTTGTACACTACGTACAACGAGCTGCTAACTAGAATGCCGATTAAGCTTAGCAGCTTGTTGGCACAAAGTTAATTCATAACGAACTTTTCTCCATGTGCCGGTTCACACACGTCAAGTTTGACTCGTCAAGTCTTGAGTTTTTAGGAGAGAAGGGAGAAGAGAATGCCATTTCATTTCCCCTCTCTCCTAAAAACTCAAGACTTGACGAGTCAAACTTGACGTGTGTGAACCGGCACCATCTGCCAACTTTTAATAAATCAACTCTGAATTTGTATGATGCCACATTGTATTACTCAAAAATGTAACACGTTTTGCATTAATCATCGCTGAATTTGTAATTTTTTTGTTTTTCCCTTCACATACAAAAATTTTAAAAGGTTTTTAAAATTAAAATAAATTAAATTAATACAGTAAATTAAAAAAAAAAAAAACAATTAATAAAAAAACGAACAAAATTGTTTGACATTAAACGGCTGTTTTTCACAAGTTGGCAAACGTTTGGCAGCTCGTTAACAAGAGTTTAGCAAAACGTTGGCCAGAGTTTGGTTAGTGTATTATGAATAAACTTTTTGCTAACTTTATGCCAAATTTTCATTATGAATACGGCGAATACGAATTTTAAAAAAGTAGTAATAAAAATATCGAAATTTTAGTGTTTAATATTGAAATTTTTAAAAAATTCATAGTTTTTAAAGAAAGAAGTAGATATAGTACTTTTTTTAAAAACGGTAGTTAAGATGTTTTTTTATGTTTGTTAAAAACTATTTTTTCAAAGTGATAAGAAAAAGGAGTTAACTTTTTTAATAAGCAGTTAGATTTAATTGAAATTTAGAATAAATTAAAAAAGTTTTAAAGAAAATGTTGTTAAATTTTCTTTTAACCATGACCATGTAAAAGTGTCCTGCCAAAAGGGTTGTCCACGTAAAGAAGGCGTGGCGTCCGTTAAGTAAGACTACCTTTTTAAAAAATACTACTTTTTTCAAAAAAGTACAAAATTTTTTTAAATGAAATTTAGGCATTATTTAAATATTTTATGGAGATTTTGCTAAATAAAAAGGCATTTAAATGTTTTTTTTTTTTTTGAATTTCTTCTGTAAAGCATTTACGTCTCCTGAAGTTTTCATTGTGTTTCCAGCTCAGTTGGGTGTCTTCTTCTCAACCCTGTATAAACGACTTGAACTAAATACTACTCAATAATAAAAGTCTTATAAGTTTTACTCATAGTTCCGCTAAATTTTTTTTTTTTTATTTAATTTTGTACACAAATTTCTCAAGAAGATGATGCACAAGATGATTACGATTGTTTCAGAAAATATTCATATACAACTTTTGATATGATCTTAAAAAATTTATGAGATTTATTGTACAATAAAAATGAAGGTTCGAAAAATTAACAACACTAATAATAATAACCATAAAAACTAACAGATGCTTTAACTTTTAGTTAAAAATTTCATTCAAAATTTAGTCAAGGCATTAATTCTTTTTTTTTTAATTTATTTATTTTTTTATTTTAGAAATTGAGACTACAACTACAGGGTGTTGGTGTTTGGATGTTATTATTGTTTTCATTTTAATTTCAAAATTATTTTTTAATTAGCTTAATAATATTTGTGAGTGTGTATAAGTGCATAATCTGTAGGAATCTGTGTGAGTTATTAACCTCTTTATTTATATTTTTTTATTGATTTACAATAAAATTTTTTCGTAATATAATTTCTTTGAGAATTTCTTAAGAAATTCACACGCTATTCGAACATGAAGCTCTTTTTTATTAGTTTCTAAGCGAAGATGCTATAAAAAACCCACAGTAACGGCTAACGATTCCATTTCATTTCATTTTAACCCTTAAGTGTTTAAAGGTGCCTTACTTAACATAAATCTTCAGAAAAATTAAAAACTTTGTTTTTTCTTCAAAACAATTGCTTTTACAAGTACTCTTTTTATTTCAGCTATAAAACTTTATTTACCAAAAAGAAAAGAAAATAAACTTTAATAAATTTTGTAAAAAATAATTTCAACTTTAATAAAGCTCTTTTTACAAGATAATCTCTATTTTATCAAAAAATTCAATTCGTGTGAAAAAAATTTAAAACAAAAAGAATAGAAAACCTCTATCTTACACCATTTTAGTATCAAAAATTAAATTCTTAAGAACAAATTTAAAACAAGTCCTTATGGCGATTTCTTTTCTGAGAAAAATATGTTACGTACATACATGTAACATTTTCTAATGTTTCCTATAATCACTCGAAGTGTTACATGTTGTGCAATTTTAATAGAACACAATTAGTGCTTTTATTTACAACTATTACACTTTCATCATTAATGTACTTAATAAGCGATTTTTAAAGCTATTTAAGCGGTTTCTGCTTGCTATTACGGGTTGGAAACAAATATTAACATCACTAATGGCTTATAAAAATTAAAACGATTATAATATAAATAGACTTTTTTTGATTTTAATTTGTAAATACATATTTGTATATTTTGTTTTAAAATCAATTTTTAACAAAATTATGAGCGGTATGAATTATGACAAACAAAATAAAACATTTGTTGTACAAACAAAGTAGTAAGCACCAAAGTTGTAGAACAGGGCAGTATGAACACCTTAAGTTAAAGTAAGGGTAAAACATGCAACATGTTTTGGATTTTTTTCATCAACATATTCACAAAAGAACTTGAAAATTTATCCCACAGTTGTATTTTTTGTACAAACGAACACAAAAATGTAGAACATGTAACATTAATGCAACATTTTTCTCAGAAAAGAAATCACCATTAGTTTTCTAAAAAAGTACTGTTTTAAAACATAGTACCTTTTAAAAAAGGACCTTTAACAAGAAACACTCTTTTAACACATTTTGAGCATCAAAAGGTAAATTCTTATTAACAAATTTAAAATAAATCTTTAATTTTCTAAAAAAAGTACTTTTTTGAAAAAGTATCTTTTAAAAAAGGTCCATTAACAAGAAAACCTCTATCTTTCACAATTAAAGCATCAAAAATTAAATTCCTATGAACAAATTTAAAACAAATCTTTAATTTTCTAAAAAGTACTATTTTTAAAAAATAGAACCTTTTAAAAAAGGATCTTTGAAGAGAAAACCTCTATCTTACACCATTTAAACATCAAAAAGTAAATTCTTATTAACAAATTTAAAATAAATCTTTAATTTTCTAAAAAAAAGTACTTTTTTGAAAAAATAGTATCTTTTTAATAAGGTCCTTTAACAAGAAAACCTCTATCTTACACAATTTAAGCATCAAAAAATTATTTCCTATGAACAAATTTAAAACATATCTTTAATTTTATAAAAAGTACTATTTAAAAAAAATAGTACCTTTTAAAAAAGGACCTTTAACAAGAAAATCTCTGTCTTACACCATTTTAGCATCAAAAATAAAATTCGTATGAACAAATTTAAAACAAATCTTTAATTTTCTAAAAAAAATACTATTTCTCTTAAAAAAAAGTACCTTGAACAAGAAAACCTCTATCTTACACAATTTTAGCATCAAAAATTAAATTCCTATGAACAAATTTAAAACAAATCCTTGATTTTTTACAAAAGTACTATTTTAAAAAAAAGTCCCTTTTAAAAAAGGACCCCCTAACAAGAAAACCTCTATCTCATAACATTTTAGCATCAAAAATTTAATTCTTATGAACAAAATTAAAACCAATCTTTAATTTTCTGAAAAAGAACTATTTAAAAGAATGGACCTTTTAAAAAAGAACCTTTTACAAGAAACTTTCCTTTTACACATTTTTAGCATCAAAAATTAAATTGCTATGAACCAATTTAAAAATTCTTTAATTTTCTAAAAAACAAAACAAGCTAGAGTGTTATATGTTATCGGCTGTGACGAATCTTTGATGCCTTCCATTAACAGTTAGAATAAATCAGTACTGGGCTTTATATGGGACCTGCAGTAAACTATGGGCCGCTCTTCACGAAAGTTGACAGTGTGGTTTAACATTTGTTTGATTTTTTTAGATGAATAAAGGCTTTAAGGATTTTTTTTCTAAATTTTTAATCGGAATTAGAGGGTTAATACTTTAATTTTCGTATTTATTTAAATCCTCAATATCTATTAGATTTTGGTATGTCTGTCGACATTTATTAGGGTGTGCTTGTGTTTGAAAATCTTTTTGTGCGATTAGATTTTTAAAGCATTTTGATCATAGATACTTATTATGTGAATGTGTGTATGTTTGAAAAATATTTAATTTCCCCCAAATTTATAATAAAAACAAAAAAAATAAAAGAAGGTGTATCTTTAAATCTATCTTTTGGTTACTTTGAATACTTACACAAACATTTGTTTCTGATAACTATGATCTACAGTTTATAATTAAAATCCAAATCAAAAACAACAAAAAAAACCTCAACACGAAAATCAAATGCTCAAAATTACGTTGAATTTCGCTTCATCTTCGTCTACACTTTTTTTTTTTTGTTTAGTCTGTCCGTCGTTTTTAAATAATCAAACCAAATAGCAATCGGGCTAATAATTCTAATTTGTATCTAGTCTTTTGTATAAAGTATTTTTGAGCTTAAGATACATGCAAGTGATTAGATATTAACAAAAACAAACTCAGTTTCAAATTTTCTTTGTAATTGTTGTTGGTGCTTGCTGTTCTGTATCTGTATTTGGTTTCTTACAAAATGAAGCGTTTTAATTGGATTATAAGATTTATTTCTAAGATTCGTTACTTTTTTTTGTTGTTAAAACCGTCTTTGAGTTGAGTCGAGTTGTTGCTGGCTGGCTGGCTGGCTGGCTGGCTGCCTTTATGTCATTTTAAATACTTAATAATAGTTGTAGTAGTTTCATAGTTTGTTGTTCCTTATTTCAATTTCTCAGTAATTTTATTAGACGATATTGTTTTTGTTGTTGTTTTATTTTAAAAGATACCGCATCTTAAATAATAATTTTCTTATGAATTTGTTTATAAAAAAAAAACAAAAAAAATTTGACAGTAGAATCTCAGAAAAAAGATTTGAAAAAACGTTACTCCTTTTTTTAAATTGTTATGTAAATTAGGAAGACCTAAACTAAATAAATATTTATTCTAAAGCATAAAATTTTAAAATTTTTTAAAACAGAAATTTAGAAATTATTCTGTGACTTCACTGTCTTCCCAAACTGTCTAGATCGTTTTACTTACTTACATTTCTTTTTTGCTTTTAAATTCTACTCTGGACTGACTCTCTATAACTCATACACAAATTATGTATAATTTTTATTTCAGTTTCTTTTAATTATTTTATTTATAGAAATAACAACAAACAAAAAATTAGTTCAAAACGTGTTTATCGTGTAAAATTTTTTTTTGTGTTCAAAGTTTTTTCAAGTCAAAATTTTGTTTAAAAAAAAAACTTTAAATTATGACTGCCATATGTTAGGATTTGTTTTCAGATCAAATTCCGACTTGAGGGTGGTGGCAGAGGAATATGATTTTAATTTTGTATTCAATATAAATAATGAGTGGCTAATTAAGTTTAAAAAATAATGCCATAAATAAATTTTAACATTTTGAAAATTATGAATCATTATTAAATGAAAAAAATTAAAGGAAACATTGAAACTTTGTAAATTTTGAACAAATGTGGGAGTTTTATTGGTTTAAAATTAATTTTAAAAAGTTTTTATTGTTACTTAAAACTTAATTCCTTTTGATTTAAAATTCTTTTGATTCGACCGATTCTTTAATCATTTCTATTGAATCTTCCGAATGAAAACATTTAAAACAAGTTACAATTTTTTGGGAAATCGATTTACTCTTGAGTCTTAATTTAATTTTCTACGATTTAAAACAATTGCGAATATTTTGAAACTAAGTTCGAAAATTTTCAATACTCAATTTTATATTAAAAAGCTACTAAAAATCTTAAAATGTTATTAGAAATTAGTTTTTGTGTATATAAAATTGACTTTTAAGCCCTTAAAAGCAGGACTGAAATTTTTCGAAATTAAATTTGAGGCTTTAAATAAAACAAAATATATTATTTCCAATAAAACTTTTAATTTCTGTTATTTCATTTAGGTCAAGTTGGAAAATTTCGAAAATAACATTATTGAATTTTAGTTAATTAATTACATTCAACATTTTTTCATTTTTCGAATTTATTCTATGAGCTAAATTTCAGTTATGTATTTTATAAAGCTTTTTTGTAATAGTTCTATTCCTTCAATTTTTCAGAAATGAATGAATGAAATGTTGAATATAATATAAAGTAACATTCGGAAGGAAATAATTCCCAGTTTCTATTTGTTAATTTTTTACCCAAAAATATATATTTTCCAACCAAAATATCAGTTTTTAAAAAAAAAAATTTAATTTTATGACTTTTATCCCATTTTGAACATTTCGAAATTAAATTCGAAATTAGAATAATGCTTAAAATACATAAAAATGTAAAAAATTCTGTAAAATATTAAATTATATGAGTATTAAATTGAATTTTAGTCTGTAAAAAGTATGTCCGAATATAATTCGAAAAATTTCGAAATTAATTTTTTGGCAAAGTTCTGGTAAAATGTGATTTTTTAACAAATCTTAGTCTATAATAAGTATGTGAGAAAAATTCGAAATTAAATACGAAAAATTTCGATAGTAAATTTATTTGCAAATTTCTTATAAAACTTTGATGTGCAGTAAATTGAATTTTAATCGATATTTAGCACATATGTCGAAATTTCTAAATGTATATTAAATTTAAACAAATAGAATGTGGGTATTATTTCTTTTTTTTTTAATTATTTTACTTTGTAAACATGGCTAAAGCTTAAATACTACCCAAAGGTTATCATTAGCAATAAGTTTGCAAAATATTGAAGGAATAGGAATTTTTCAATAAAGCTTCATAAATGCTTTGGCCTTTTGACAAAACATCTCAAGTCAAATTTAAAAAGTTGAAAAAATGCTGTTAATTATACGAATTTTCCTTCAAAAAACATTTTTGTTTACGATTTTAAAATTTTGTATTATAAACGAAATTTTTCTTTAATTTCGGCTTGTTTTAATACTTCATAAAAATGATTTTTTTCACCGAGTTTTTTTTTTAAACTTTTTTTGCTATCTTATCTCGACTTAAGATGTTTTGTCAAAATGCCACAGAATTAAATTTTGACTCAAAGAAGCACATTTGAAAAAAATTTTTAAATATTTAAAGTTAAAAAACCAGTAAAAATATAAATATATATATATATATTTTGGCGTGAATAATTATAATTTAAAGCTATATCTGGTATATTCGAAAATTTCGAACTTAACTTCGAAAACTTCGAAGTTCCTTCAAATTCTAGAAAAGTGCGCTTTTGTAATAACAATTATGTTTTCGATGGTTTCGAACCGATTTTTACGTTATTTAATATATATTTAAGCTTAAGCTCGAAAAATTCGAATTTCATTAAAATGTTATACCTATAAAAAATATTATTTTGTTTTAGGTGTATCTTGCTTTTTAACATTTTCAAATTCAAAGTTCTTTCAATTGCTAGAAAATTGTTTTTTTTTTTAATAGAAATTAAATTTTTGGTTTACTACGACTTCTTTTACGGCGCTTTAAGCAAGTTCGAAATTTTTTAACTTGTTTCTTCTTCTAATATTTGCCTATCCGTTATTTGGCTCGAATAAACGATTATACAATTACATGTTTTTTGGCCACGTCTGCTTTCTACTTGGTAGTTTTTATTTGTTATTCCAAATTATATGTCCTAAGTTGGAAATTTTCCGAGTTGTTATTAATTCCTTAAAAAAATAAGTTTTTAGTGAAAAATCCATCGATCCATGAACGAATTTATTCTATTTCCAGAGAATTAAAAAATTCCTTTAGCTCTTTTTTAAATATCACTTAATTGTTGATATCTTTCTAAAAAACACATCTACTATCATATTTTTTTTTAGTTTACTTTTGTTGCATGAGAGTTTTTTTAAAGAAAATCCTGCTAGATTTCTATCATAGATGGTACTATTATTATTTTATCTAAAATATAACATCACGTTGGTTCTTTTATTGAAACCTTAAGATTTGAAACTGACATTTAACATAGAAACTCAATCATATGTATACTTTCAATCTCTTGCTCTCTACTCTTACGTAACACACATATTTAATTACTTCAACACAGAAAAAAAAGACAATTCAATACTCCAAATCAAAACAATGTCATAAACAACCCCTTGTCACGAACAATTGTATCTCATGCCCAGCATCCATTTATAAGATCGAACGTATAGATAGATTCACATGTGTGAATTTAAGAAATAAAAAAAAAAAATAACAAAAAAAATTTTTTCATAACGACAAACTTTAATTAGGCGTAACACATAAAAAATGTTACAAAAAAATTTATATTTCAAATTTATTAGATAAGTTCATTGCATGTTAAAGAATGAGTGTGAGTGTGTGTTTTTTTCTGTCAAAAAATTATAATAAACGTTACTTTTTGGGATTCTATTTGTTTTTATTTTTAAACAATAATGCTAATAAGGTTAATTTAAATCAATCTTCATTTAGAAGATTTTTTTGCCGTGACATTGTACAGGACACGTTGGAATCAAAATTCTTAAAAAAAGGTTGAAGTTAAAACGTCAAGGAATGTTTTTCGTTCTCAAATCTCTATCAGGACATTTTAAGGTTTTTTTTTTTTGAGGGGTTCATTTGATTTGAGGATTGAATGACAGCTTTTAAGAAAGTATTTCACACAGTATCCATTTCTTTTCTTTAATATTTCAGAGAAAAATTTCATAGAATTTTTCTAATAATATGTAAAAATTAAAAAATATCCTTCAACCAATTAAAATGTTCCTTCAAAAACTTGAAAAATCAATTAAGCCTAAATTAATTATTTATTAAACCTTTATCATATCATTCCTTAAAAAAATAGCTTTTTTTATAAAGTATCTAAAAAAACTTTGTTTTAGAAATATTCACTTTAACAGCAAATTATTTTTATTCCTTCTACAACTCCCAAAAAAAAAGAATACTAAAGAAGTCAATGTAACCATTTGAATATTTAAATAATGTGACAGTTATTAGTGACATTTTGAAATGAAAAAATAAACGCGAAAAAAATGATTTCAAATTAAAACCGAACATAATTTTTATCATCAAAAAAGCATTAAAATAAATAATAAAAAAGGATTTTAAGCTAATTAGCTAAATTAACTGAAACAGAAGAAAAAAACAAGTAAAAATGCTATAATCGGTTATCTTATATACCCTATATATATATATATATATATATATATATATATATATATATATATATATATATATATATATATATATATATATATATATACATATATCATGGTGCATTAAGAACAGAAAATTATATTAATACCCTTCTTTAGATATGTATAAATTAATTTCCAATCCAGCCCACATTTTGTCAGATGTTGAGCATTGATAACCAAGTTGCTTGTTCCTAATTTGGAAATTGGCTTTTTTCGATCTCCAGATATACAGAAATCTATAATGTCTTTGTACGGGAAGTGCCGCGCCTACTTCTGTGATACCGCCTAATATAATGGTACCAAAATTGGAAAATTTTTCTCTTACCGTTCTTAAGATATAAATAAATATATTTTGTGCCACGCCCAATTCTCCACTCCCGTCCAAATTTTGTCGAAAGTTGTGTATTGATAACCAAGAAATATACAAAAAAATTAATTTTTTAAACAAAATTATGGAATTAATTTTAAAACCTGAACATTTTTAAGTTTGATATTCCGAACATGATTCCAACAGCATATATTTTCTCTAAATATGCTACGAACTTTGATTTTGTTACAAAAACTCAGTAAATTTTAAATTCTAAGCCATTTAAAAAAAATTTCTAAATTTCGAATTTTTCGAACTTAATATCGAAATTTTCGGACATACTTAAATAAGCCAAAAATTCAATTCAAAGCACCAAAACTAAATTTAATTTGTGTTTTTAAGCTTTTTCACACATAATTCTGAATATTTTGGAACAATTTCGACCAATATTTTTTGAAGTTAAAAGTTCCAAGATTTTAGTTTTAATACCAACATTTTCAAACATTTCCTAACATTTTCAAAAATCAATAAAATGCACAAACATTACATATGAATCGCTAAGTGCAGAAAGGGAACTGCTTTAAAACATTCATTATGAGATAAAGCAGTGTAGTTAATAATAATAAATGCAAGTTTTTTGTTATTAGTTCGAAGAGGTAAGAACTGAATTTAACTTCAGTTGTTCAAGATGACAATTTTTACGCAGGTTTCTTGGCAATACTCAAATAAGGTACATAAAGTAAATGCCAGTAGTTCGCTTTCTGCACTTTGTGATTCATAATTTTACAAATATTTTTTACAGTTTTTGGAATTTCAAATTTTTTAAAGTTTGAAATTTTTGAAATAATTGAAATATTTTGAAAAAAGAATCTTCATTTAATTGTCTTTGAAGCGTTTTCCTTTTAATTCTTGATATTTTTAAGAATTTATGGAAATTCTAAAAGATTTTATTATTCGTGCTTAATTTCCAATTTTTATTATTGATAAAAACACTGAAATTTATTGTTGATGGGATAAGCTATTCCTATGCGCATTGCACTGGTTGCTTAGGCCAGATCATCAGGAAACTTCATCCATAAAGTTTTTAGAAAAACTAAAGATATTAAACCAAATAAAACTGTTAAACGTATAAGACTTATAAGCAACAGTTCTACTTGTTACAATATCAAAGTTTATGGAAATTCTTTTGTTTTCGAAATTAATTTCGAAATTTTTGAACAAGCTTAAATTCTCAGAAATACATAAACTCCAAATTTTATTTTTGTTTTAAAGTTTTATGCCACACAATTTACAACAATCTGAAATCATTTTTGGAATTTCGACTTTATTTTTCTATATTTTCGAACTTGTTCGATACTGCATTCTTGACTATTATTTACACATACATATTTCTTTGCGCCTTTTATTTTATTGTACAATTGTTGTTTGTTTAATACTAACTTTATTTTTGTTCTTTTTTCTCTTTCCAGAATTCAGCTTCAGTTTTCTAACCCAACTGTGCGAAGTCTTCTAAAGCTGAAATTTATTTGTGAGTAGAGTTTGTGATTGAAAAAACGTGAAATTGATTCAAACAAACGAATTTTTATTGTAACAATTATTAAGTATAAAGAAAGAATTTTGAAACGAAAAGAAACAAAGGTAATGAAAAACGAAATTATTCCTTATTAAGCGTTATTAAATGTTCTGGGTTAATGAAAAAAAAGTATATCCTTTTTACAAAAGTAATGAAACAATTAAACAATATTTTAATTAAACGAACGAAATTAAAAAAACTTTCCGCCAATTTTACCAGGTTCAGTTATAATTAACTATTACTATGACTGTCAATAAACACGTTGTTAACTGACAGTTAAAGTATTAGCTAATTATAGCTTAACTTGGTGAAATTCGACGGTAATTATAATTTTTTTAAGTTAAATTTGATTTATTTATTTTCCAAATTTTTTTTAACAGAATTAAAACATTATTATTAAAAACTTCTGGAATCTTTTAAGAGCTTTTGATCAAAGCTTTTAAAAATTAATAGATAATAGAAGACTTTATTAATACAAATTGAAAAAGTAAAAGTTTAAAACTAAAATAGACAAATTAAACGGCAATCCTTATATGCGACTTAAGTCGTTTAACCTACATAAGGCTTTTTTAACCATAAGTTTTTGTTTTTATTTATTAAGGCAATAAAAATTTAAATATTTTTTTTTAGTTTTTTATTTCTCAACAGTTTTAAATCAAAACAGAGCATTTTAATAGTACTAAAGAATTTTAAATTAAAAATAAAGCGTTTCCAACCTCAAAAGACAAAAAAAATGTGCATGAAAAATATATCAATTCCCCAGCATATCATTTTTAAAAATAAAAAATTTACCAAAAAATAGCAATAAAATTATAAAATTTTCTTAAGAAAATATAAAAATATAATAAGAATTAATAAATCTTAAAAAAAATTAACAAGTAAGGGCCGTTTTCATAGACAAAGTTTAAGTTTTAGTTTGAAAATTGAAAATTGAAAAATTTAAGCGATTTGTTTACTTTTATTTTTTTTTATTTTAGGAATTCAAAAAGTGCAATATTTAAGTTTGTTTTTAAAAAAAAGTATGTAGATTTTGTTTATTTTTTATAAAAATTATAAAAAAATACTTTAAAACTCAAAGAAAAAACCAAAAACTAACTCAAAATCTCAAGTATTGAAAAACTAAAAAGCATTTAAACAGGATTTTAAATAAAATTAACTTTAAAAACTACCTCGTTTTAAATTTTAATAAAAAAAATATTTATTAAATACTTAAGGAATACTCAATAAGAAACCAACAATAAAATTCTTTAAAAAATCGAATAATTGCAAAAGTTATACGTAATCGAAGTAATAAATAAAAAAAATTTTAAAAATAACAATAGTAAATTTTAAGATTTTAGACAAGTAAAAAAACTAAAATAAATTTTAAATCAGGTAACAAAAGAAAAAAACTAAATAAATTATTAAAAAAAAGAAACGAAAAAATTATAATTAAAAAGGAAAACTAAGTTAAATGTTGTAAATCTTTAATGCAAAACTCTTTATAAATTTTGCCAATATAAATAAAACTCTGAAAATAACGAAAATAAATATTTATTCCTAAAGAATTAAAACAAAAAGAAAAAACAGCAGTATTTTATTACAAAAAACTAACGTTTTGAAACATTTTTCAAAAATTTTTGTTTTAAACCCCATTTAAAATTTATTTTTTTTTTTTTTAATATTAAAAATTTTTGTTTCAAAATATAGTTTCAATTAAAATTTTGATTTTGTTTCATTTAATTTTTAAATAAACCTTAAGATTACACTTTATTTAAGCAAGTTTAACTAAACCAAGACTAACTCAGATTTAATTATAACAAATTTAATATTAAAAAAATTTATATCTGTTTTTAAAATTTTTGTTTTAAACCCCATTTAAAATTTATTTTTTTTTAACATTTCTTAAAAAAATTTTGTCTCAAAATCTACTTTCAAGCAAAGTTTTGATTTTTTTAAATTGAATTTTCAAATAAACTTTAAGATTATGTTTTTATTTAAAGTCAAACTTAATTTATTTTATTTTTCCATTTCTAGACATTTTATAAATTATTTTTGTCGAAACTTTTTTTAAGCAGATTAAATTAATCCTAGTTTATGTTAAGGTTAGTCCAACATTATTTCCGTTTGATTTTTAAAGGGAATTACTTTTTAGTTCAATATTTAACTATTTTAATACCCTTCACCACAGGTGTTGAATAGTTTGTCATTCCGTTGGAAATTCCTATAATATTGATGTTAGACCCTATAAAGTATATGTATTCTGGGTCCCATATATGATGGGGACCAGGTTATTATACATTTATGTCACATATGGTCCGGAATTGTTTGCTATTGAAATTCAGCAAGATCGGTCTACAAATGGCTGAGATATGTGTAAAAAACCACGGCTGCCTCAAATTTTTTCCTTTAAAGGTCCAATTAGACCTGACATTACCATACCAACACTGTATTACCAAAACGAAATAAACATACCATACATACCACTTCAATTTTGGTTTCTACGGTCATACAGTGGCTATGGTAATACGGTCTTGGTAATGTGGTTTTTTTTTGTTGTTTTCTTATACCCTGCACTACAAGTGGTTGATTTTATTTGTAATGTGTTTGATTTTACGCATATACATACACATTAATGCATGTATATGATATGCCGCTCAAATAAAGAAATAAACTCATAGACTCAATATATTTTAATTTAACGCTTCTTTAGTAAAAGCATTCGTAGCTGAGTTGTTAAATTCTCTACTGAGACTGATGATATTGCCAGTTCGAATCCCAAAAAGAATTTGTTTTCATTTTTTTTATTTAATTTTTTTATGTTCTAAAAAACGATTTTAAGATTATAAACCGAATTTCAAACATCAACTTTGGCAAAAGAGGAAATGGGCTTAGGTGCATATATAAATTTTTTGTCTTTTTATATTCTTCGGCATGACGAAATGAAAAGTTGGCGTGGCTCAATTAATATTTATTTATACCTATCTAAAGAACGTTAGTTATGTATATAACTTTTTGTTCTTATCCCATCAGGGTGAAGGGTATATAAGATTCGGCATAGCCGAATATAGCACTCTTACATGTTGTTTCTTAAACTTGATTAAAGAAGGTTTATGAAAACTTAGTTAAAAGTTTTATTAGTTTGTTTACTTACTTAAATAACTCATGCCAAATTAAAAAGTATTATTATTACTTTAATTGAAATAAATAAAGTTGTTTTAAGAAATTTCTTAGAATCTTAGAAAAATTTTTTTCTTTTATTCTATGTTGGACTTTTATAAAAAAACATTTAAGATTAAATAAAACAAGTTTAACTTAACCCACAGTTTTGTAATGTTTTTGAGTTTTTGTTGATTTTTTTATTTTTTCTTTCAAAACTCTTTTAGTTAAAGATTTTTTATTTTATTTAAAAACAAAAACATTTAAGATTTTAGTTAAACTACATTTAAACAAGTTTAACTAAACCTTGTTTAACTCATCTTTTTATGTTTTTGAATTTATGTTGATTTTTATATGATTTTCTTTATTTAATGTTTGCCTTTTACTTATAAAAAAATTTATTTAAGATTTTAGTTAAACTTCATTTCAACAAGTTTAATTAAACCAAGTTTAACCCACTTTTTTGTTCTTTTTTACGTTTTCTTTTATAAAAGGTTTGATTTTTTTTTTAGAAATATTAAAGATTTTATTTGAACTACATTTAAGGCCGAGTTTTTGAGATGTGGATTAAGTTTAAACTTAGCTTAACGAATTCTGAAACTCTGATTTTTCCAGTGAAATTTGTTTTTTTTTATTATTTCATTAAAGACCAACATTTTAAGCAAAACAAAGCTGTTCCGTCACAAAATTTTGCATACAAACTTGGAAATGGCGGCACAAATATGTTTTCAGATTAACTAAACCTATTTTGACTTAGATCCCAAAAACCCAGAATAAATAAGTGAAACTTAACTTGGCTTCATTCAGTTTTTTGTTATATTTTTGGAATCTTATTAAATTTTTTATGATTTCTTCAAAAATTCTTTTATGTGGTGTTTATAGAACACGAGCGCCTTACTCATCCGTTCAACTTACATTTAAAACAAAAACAAAATTTCGAAATTTGTTTTTGTTTTAAATGTTAGTTGAACGAACGAGTAAGGCGCTCGTGTTCTATAAACTACACATTAGTTTTAGATTTTGAGTCATTATTTGTAAACAAAATTTTAAAGTTTAGTTGAACTTTTTGAAAATTCCTTTAGCTAAACCAAGTTTAAGGTAATTTTTGCTCGAATTTCTATAATGTTATGTTTTTTGTTAAAGAATTTGCTTTTTTAAAAAAAAAAAAAAATATTTTGAAATTAGTTTAAGATTTTTTTTTCCATGTTTTGTTTTTTGTTTAAAAAAAAAAACAAAATATTTCTTCTTGTTTTTAAAAATTCGCTAAGCTTAACCAAGTTTAAAGAGATTTTTGCTTAAATTTTTTTTATGTTTGAAAAAATAATTTTTAAATAAGTTAAAGATTTTGTTATTAATTAATGTTTTACTATTTCTTTTCGAAAAAACTTAAACGTTTAGTTAAATTTTCTTAAAACTTGCTTAGCTTAACCGAGTTTAAAGTCGTTTTTGTTAGAATTTTAATAGGTTTACGATTTTTGTTGTGTTTTTTTTTTATTTTTATTTCCAACAATCTTTAAGGTTAAAAAAAAACTTTATTAAAATTAGTTTAAACCTAGTTTAACTAACCTTTTTGTGTTTATTTTCACATTTTACTATTTATTTTCAAAGTGTTTTAAAATTTTGGTTTATTTTTTTTTAAATAGTTTTATTTTTTAAAAGAACTAATAACAAGTAAAGGAACCTTGTACCTCCGCAATCTCAAGCAGTTTTTATATATATAAAAAAAAGTATATATATATATATTATACAAAAAAATAATAATTAAACTAAGATTAAACTCAAAATCAATATCATTGTCTTTTAAAAAGTAAAACAAATAAAATAAAATTTAAAAACGAAAACATTTTGAAAAAGAATTTATGTCTAATTATTAACTTCAAAAAAAAATCCTAAAATAGCAAAACCTAATTTTTAGTCTAAATAAAGATTTAAATATAAAATTAAAAAAATATCATGTTCATGTTAGTTGTAACCTAAAAAACTAAAATTTTCAGTTAAATTTGAAATATTTTTTGGCAATAAATGTACATAAAATAAAAAATTATAAAAAAGTGAAATAAAATTAAAAAAAAAAACACAAATCATTAAAAAAAAATAAAACTGGATATTATTAAAAAAAAAACTTTGCTTGAAGCTTCAAATAAGGTTTGAAAGAAATCAAAAATGACTAAGAATTGTAAGTTTTAGTTAGTGAGTCATTTCTAACTGGCTTAAATTGGGTTACAATGAGTCATCTGGCAGGCTAAAACAGAAGTATGCGGTAAAATAAAAGAAAATATTGAAGGTAAATGTTGAAATTTTTGAACGTGCATTCAGACAGAAATTTCCCAAAAGTTTTCCAGCCTGAAGTTTTTTTATAATTTTTTTTAAAGGATCTCAAGACAAAATATTTATATTTCAGAAAAAAAAGATATAAATTATAAGTTTATTTAAAATTTAAAATTTTTTTTAATTTATAATAATGTTTAAAGAATTTTTTTTTGTTTGTTTTTGAACCTTAAAAAATTTTCTTTTCATGTTTTTTACAGTTTATTTTGAAATTTTTTAACAAATGCATTAATTTTTTTAAATATCTTAAGAAAAGCTTTTAAATGAAACTAAATTTATTTATTTAAAAAGAAGTAAAAAAAATTTTTTTTCTAACCTCAAAATTTGATTTTTTTTTTTTTTAAATAAAATATTATTTAAAAAAGAAAAATTTTTAATAGCTAATGAAAAGTACTTATTATATCCAAACCACAATAGTGGGGAGCTTAGTTTGCGTTTGTGCTGATCGACTTGTTCCGATCGACTCAGAATTACTTCTTGAGTTGATCTAACGACGTTCGTCTGTCCAACTGGCTGGCTGTCCACGAAAACCTTATGCACAAAGTATAGCTTACAATTTTGGAGATAATTCGACGAATTTTGATACTTGGGTTATAATTATTACAAGGACCAAGCCTATTGAAAATTGCGACAAACGGTCCATAATTTTAAATGTCCCCCAAACAAGCCTCTCTACGGAATAGAGCCTTTGTGCCGATAAACCATCCTAGTATGTTGATATTTAGTTTAAATTTAGTTCAAACTTATTACATGGCAATCTCAATAATCTTACTAAACATTATTATACTATGTTCACACTTGGGTTCTTAAACGCGTTTAAGCAGCTCGAACGTTTAAGCTCTAATCACTTCAAAATCGAGATGATTACCCATACATTGAAGTGATTTGTTAATCACTTCAAATTGACATGATTACAACTAATCACTTCATAAACCACATAGAATCCACTGAACATACCTCAAACTGAGTGTAATGTAGAATCGCCAACATGATCGTGTACAACCGGCCATGCTTTCTGCTTTCTGCTTAATGTTTTTTTAATTTTTTATTTTTCTTGAATAATTCACAAAATTTTCACAATTTCATCATTAAAATGATTAAAATAATCTTCTGATAACTTTATAAAAGCATTTTTATCCATTTTTAATACTTAAAGTAAATATAAATTTGTTTGTTATGTTTTTTTTTCTTAATCATCTGTCATCTTAATTATCTCAAATGTAGTGTGAACGATTAACTAAATCAACATTTTGCTTAAACGCGCTTAAAAATCCAAACGTGAACATAGTATTAGAATCAGTCCATATTTTACCTTAGCTCACATATAAATACTACTCCCGAAAATAGCTTTTAATGTCATAACTTCGTTTAAATGTTGGTATTGACATAAAATTTGGCGACAATAACTGTTGCAATACCTACTATGCCATGATAAAATATTGTTCTGGTAGGTCCTATGCAAAACCCCTCACTAAAATCACTTAAAGGCCAACAAATCTCATAGAGTTGAAGATATCGAAATAATATTCGGCACAAAAAATTTTTACATTAATCGTCGGGTCCATAATTGCATATGGGTTACAAATAGGGTACACCCTCGAAAATTTTATCTCTAAATTAAGTGGTGTAGGGTATCATATAGTGGGGCTGGACCACCGACTTAACGTTCTTACTTGTCTTGTTTTACAGAAAAAATCCTCTGCAATTTTTTTTTTTCAATGAAACCATTAATCAAAAATAAAATCAGTTTTAATCAAAATTTAATAAAGTTAATTAAACGTTTACTTATATCAACAGCTATACTGCCATAATTGTTGTTAAGATAAACAAAAAAAAATCAATTGATACAATTAATTTGTTAAGTGGTGCAAATTTAATTAATTTTTTAATTTATATCACAAATTTTTTAATTGAAATCAATTTTTATTTTCAAACCTTAAAATTTCTTCATTTAAATGTTTTTAGAATTGAAATTTTTGAGGTTAAAAATTTAAAATGTTTGCGTTTTTTATAATTTTTTTACATTAAATTAGTTTTCATTTTTAACTTGTCGGTGTTTTCATAAAATTTTTTTATTTCCCTTAGATTTTCCCTTTTTTTTCTTTGAACAAATTTCATTGAGCTTAACACAAACTAAATCAAGTAGATGTCTTTTATTTTTTTTTTTTAACATTCTAACAGCCCAAGCAATCAACCTTTTTTATGCGTAAATTACAGATGACTTGTCGAAGCCAGCAATCAAACGCAAAATTGTTGTACTATAGATTTGATTAACCCCTTTATTTCCTTTTTTTTTGGGGGGGGGGAGGGTGGTCGGAAAAAAATTATGACTTCAGGTCATAAATGTAACAATCAGCAATTTAACTTAACTCATTCAAGTATAAAAGCATGTGTGTTCATGTATATACATACGCGTATGTATGTGTTGAAAATTGTGTAGGTGTGCGTGCCACCATTATAGCTTATTTGTATGTGTAAATTTTGTAACGGTCATTAAATCAACCAAAGAAAATGCCTTCAAAACCAAATTTAAATTGTAAATATTCCAAGAGATGTCAGTAAATTTTCCCCATACGAGAAACAGAAAATCATGTTAATCTTCTTATACATAAAATGTATTTTTGTTTATTTTTTGGTGAGTTGTGTGGGGTGTAGAGAACTTTAAACTAAATTACATACATACATATATGCAATACTCTTTGTAGTCAACGAGTAGCTGGGCAAATTGTGCGTGTATGTATGGGTTTAAATCTAAAAATCTACATAATGCCAAATCAACGGAAACAGCCAGCAATTTCCTTTAAACCCCCCACCTTCGCTGCCAACCACTGTCAGACACACTCACACATGGCCACATGCAAAACACAACTACTTTGCAATATTATACAGAGTTTAATAGAAATACATACAAATATGTCCATCACATACACAAAGAAGTACAATACGAGAAGAGACATTAAAAACTTTTACTTTTTATTTTAAATTTAACACACACACACAAACTTGCACAATCACATTAATAGTACATGTATGTACTTCTACTTGACTACTTAAAAAAGACACACGTTTGAAATGTTCATATGTATGAATGGAACTGTGTAATTTTGAAAGTAAATCCAATTTGGTTGATGGTTCTGTCCCTGGCCAGCCAGCCATCCATCCTGCCTGCCTGCCTGCCTGCCTGCCAGCATCATCACCATCATTAGAAGAGGGAGAGTTTTGTTCATGTGTGCATATATACATACATACGTCTGTCAAATTGCCCCTTCACTTCCCCCCTCTCCAAAAAATCAACCAGTTTTCCAGAGCCCAGAGGTTGTTTAGTAGTTTAAAATATATTTTTTATTGATTTTATATAATTTTATATGGAAATTGTTAGAAACTTTTTAACTTGCATGTGTGCGTGTTAAAAATAATGAGATGCGTGAAATTTTAAAAGCCAAAAGTCCAAATTTATGCACCCTCGTTTTATTTCTAATCACATGCCTTTTTCTAACATGACTTTATTAACTTTGTCCAAAGTTTGATTGATTGGACTGAAAGAAAAACAGAATGTTTGAAAAGCGAAAATCTTAACTGATTTATGTGTGTATATGTTTAAGAGATTTGGAGGTTTATTTTTAAAGATTTCAAAACAAAATAAAAAAAAAACAATAATATGTTTAGCCTATTTTCAGGCAAAGCAAAGAAATTTTTAGGAGTTGGAAAAACTATTTCCAGGTATGTGATGACTAGGGCTGCGTTTTCCATGCAAATGCATGTTTTTTATCGATAGTCTAAGAAAGAAGCCAACAAATTATCTTTCCGAATCAATAAATTTGCGTTAAAATGTCATCGATTTGTTTTTGCATATATCGGTGAAAATGCATATTTTGCATATTTTGAGCCTAAATGCTTTTTTTTGCATACTTTGAAATTTTTGAGTGATTTAAAAAAAAAAAACAATAATATGTTTAGCCTATTTTCAGGCAAAGCAAAGAAATTTTAAGGAGTTGGAACAACTATTTCCAGGTATGTTGCCAGTGTTGCCAAAACTTGATGCCCAAAAATGGCTGAATTTACGAAAAAATGGCTTTAAATGGGCTGAAGAATGGCTAAAAGCTTTTTTAAATAAAAACACATTAAAATTCAATAACAAAACAGAAATACATAATTCATTTAAACTTGTTTACAATGAAATTGTAAGTTAAGATAAATTTGTTAAATAAGAATAAACGTAAATTGATATTTTGATAGTTATTTAAAAAAATAAATCATCGAAAAATTCGTTATTGTTCATCTCATAGGAATCACTCGTGGCTTTTAGTTGTATACATATGTATATGTATTTTTAAGGTAAATCATTATCACGACAACATTTACCCAACCTTTTAAGGATTTCAAAAAATAAAATTAGTTCAGTATTTTAAAAATACATTTTCATCTTATTTGCTGTCTATATTCTTTAAAATTTTACATTTTAAATGTTAGTTGAACTGTATTTTGAACAAAAAATTAAGACTATAATTCAAAAATTGATTTTAAAAAACATCGAAATTTGAAATCGACCGATTTTCATCACATACCGGATTAATTTTAATATCTCTCTCACCCTAAAATTATTGTATTATCTTTGCGAAATTTATGTATTTACTATAAATTTAAAGTGCCAACACTTGTGCAAATGGAAAATGTGTTTTTTGGCAACCGAAACGAATTTCGGGATCGGTATCAATAGCGTTATCAAACTACAGCGAAACCTACCATAACTGGACACTGATTTTTTCTCAAGCTATGAGAGATGTTCGCTTATGAGAGAGGTACTTTTTTATTTGGGGGATTCACAAGGTAGACATAAAGACATATGTATGTCATAAAATAATAATAAGATAATTAGATAATAAGTTAGATTTCTACTGAGTAGTTATGACAAAAGTCTTATTATTGTTAGGACTATTTTTGTATAAAACACGACAATAATTTGTATTTTCTTTATAAGGATACATTTAATTAAAACAAAGATATACTATAGTCTCTATTGTGGTCCAATAAAATTTATTTAAAGTAGACTTCATCTTTAATCAGTTCAATTTGAGCTGTAATTTGAGTTCAAAAAGACTTTCAATGTGTTTTAGACCGCCAAAATGCTCTCTCGCAAAATTCTTTAACAAGGCAATTTGTTTTAACGATTCATAGAACCAGATATTTCGACTTTCATCTCGTCATCAGTCTGACTAATCTCCACCACTGCCCTTGCATTTGATATTTCAACACAGTCATATTCATCTACTTTTAAAAATTCGCCAAAGCCATTTGATTAACCGAACAGCATACGTTGCAAGTGGGAAATCCGGAAGATTATAACTAGCTGATCAGAATCCATCCCAAGTCCGACAGCTTGGGCTGGATTCTAAAGCAGACAACACGAGTTAAACCAACATCTTCTTCAAATAAACAGCAATTTCTTTTCCATCCTCAGCACATGAGTATGTTATATCTTTAGGTTAACATGGAAATCTACAAATATGAATCAGCAGCCGTATTCTGTGATTCGCTTAGCTAAAGCTAAATCTTGATCGCTAAATTGCTTGACCCTACGGCCACACGATCAAGTTTTTCTTGATATGTAGTCGTTAACATATACTACTTGCCAAACTTTACATAAATTGAAAGCTGTGACGTAGACTGTACTCAATTTGTAAGCAATTTACTTTCAAGATGTCAATTTATACAGACAAATTGTTAATCAACTGTTAAATTGAAAGTAATACATATTACCAAACAAATGGAAAGGTGAAATTGAAAGCAATCTCGTAGTCAATTTAAAAAATGTGAGTTGGTCAGTAAAAAAGTGATCGTGTGGCCTACAAGTTAGAGAATACAAAATTTAAACATTTTAGCGATGACATTTAAAGCTAAAATTGCGGCGATATTAAATTTGTATGGCATTGCCGAATTTAGCAATGCACGTTATAGAAATGCATTCGTTGCCAAAAATCGCTAAATCAACTTTATAGATATTTAGCGATAGAGTTTTAGCTTTAGCGAATTACGGAGTACGGCTGCAGAGTTGCAAAAGAAAGAAATAGTAATAAAGTACAATTATTGTTGGGGTATTTCAAAGCTTCTGTCCGTTTATGAGAGCGCTGTATTTTGAAAAAAGTTTCTAAATTTAGTGTTCACGTCCGGTTATAACCGTGTCTGGTTATGGAAATACGTTTTGTATGGAAAAACTAGGAATAGCTTGGATCCAAAAAATAAGGCCGGTTATGGAAGACGTCTGTTATGGGAGGTTTCACTCTATTTTTTATTTGGGTGTCAGTATACCGACCGGTGTACAATTTTACACTGTATTTATGCGGCATCGGTATTAATAGCGGTATTGGTTGCCCACCTTGATATTTTTAAACAACGTAATTCTTTTTTTTTTTTTTTTTGATTTAAGTTCTTTCTTTAGCAAATTTTATTTAAAATCTAAATTTGTTTATCCCTTTTTAAATAAAAAACACTAATAACTAACATGGCATAAATGTCATATAAAATGATAATTAATGGTTTTTGTTGTTTTAAAATTACAAAAACACAAAATTATTACTAAGGCTATTTAGTTAAAAACATTAAAAACAACAACACAAACTACAACATTTGTTAAATTAATCCTTAAAAACCAATAAGATAACAAAACAACCAAAATGACATAAAAGGACTTTTTTGATATAAAATGTTTTAAAACAGAGATTAAAAACAATAGAAAAGTGTTAATGTGTGTGTGTGTGTGTGTGTGGGTGTGGGTGAGTAGGGAAAAACAAATACAACTATTTTACTAGTTTACAAAGAGAAAACTTCAAAATTTTAACTAAAATAACCATTAAAAACTTTTAAGCATTAACAACAAAAGTTGTAATAGAAAGAGAAAGTTTGTATACAAAATGTATTTTGATCATATATTTTCATACATACATACATACGTACTATATAAATAAAATATGTAGTACCTTATGTAGGTATGTTTATGCATATATGTACATATACATATGTATTTATTTTACACTTAACATTTACATAGTTTATTTATGCATGTATGAGTGTGAGTTTATGTTTTCTAAGAGACAGTAAAATTCAAAATTTATAGTCAACACAATGTCCACATACGTTTCTTAACATCTACCAGGATAAAGTCTTTCAACATGATGTAAAAAACTTTTATATGTACATAATAATGTACGTACATTCGTTTATATTTATAAATGCACGTAAGTTTGTGTGTATGTATAGAAGCATATCAACAACCCTTTTGTGTACACACATTACTTTACACTACTCAAAAATACTTGGCCCCCTTCTTCACCCTCTCTCTCACTTCCGGTCAAATAAGCAAAGAATTTTATACACAAATTTATTTGTTTACATTTTTGTTCATACATGAAAGCCCTTTCACTACATACCACCCACCAGAACTCCTAAATAAATGACGGAAAATACGAGTAAGCACTCACACTCACATACATACATACATACTTGCAAACGAATTTGTTTTTTACTCATTGATATTCGTGAAGTTACAAATATTCGTATCGCCGTATATCGCCCATTTCACGACATTTGTTATCGCTAAATTCAAGCGAATATTTTGGCAAATAAATTCCGAACAAAAAAGTACAAAAGTGTAAAATATGCATAAAATTAAACAAAAAATTTAAATTTTTAATAATTTTATATAAAAAAAACCTTTGTCGTTAATGCAGTCAGCAATAAATTGGAGAATATAACCGAAATGCATGAAACATTTAAAGAGACGCGGAGAGATCTTCTTGTTTGCTTGTTTTAAAAAATTAAGGGTGGAAAGCTAAACAGTTTGATATCCATTATTAAAGTGTTGTGATTACTATTATAAAAGGCTTATAAACAATTATTTAATAATGAAAACCCTTATCCCTTGCGATAATATTACTTATATATAATATAATGTATGCTAAGAAGTCTAATATTAGAACAAGCTTACAGAAAAATACTTTTCTAAACTTTAATAAGTTTGATAACATACTTTACAAGCATTCTGTTTAAATTTATATGGCATATTTACAAAAAGTTTTTTACTTATATAATATTTAATTACTTTAATAACAATTGTGCACTGACAAAAACAGTTTAAAACACTTCACTCTTCGAACCAAATACAAAGACTGAAAACATTAACTAATAATACAAAATTAAGGCACGCATCAAATAACGGGACAGCATTCTCAAAAACACTTACAAAACTATAGCGAGAATAAGTCATTTGCAATCATATTTGTTGTCATGTTGTAGAAAATCTTTTATGATAAGCTTGTTCTAAAACTCATTTACATTTTTCTCTGTTTTGGTCTGTTGGCAATCTCAGGCAATCAACAATGTTTAACAATTTCTTTGTTGTTGTTATTGCAAACAAAAAAAAAAAAACAAAGCCTGTGTGTGCTTCCCTGCAAATAATATTAGACTACCTGATCCATTTTGATAAAAAGGACTACTCCATAGACTGGTCCAATGTAATGCAAGCATAAACCATGCCATTGTAAAAAAGTGTGTGTAGTTACCCTTCAATCCATTTTGATAAAATGGACTATTCCATGGACTGGTCCGATGTAATGCAAGCATGGACCATGTCATTGTTAAAAAGTGTTTGTAGTGAAACGACATGTCTTCGTTTTTTAACGACGTGCTTTCGTTTTTAAACGATTTAAAAACTTATCCTCTTGAGTATACCATGGAGTAGTTTTAAAACTACTTCTTTGTAGTCCAAAGCTGGGTTATATGGTCCTCCCATAGGACATCGTAATGTTAAATAGAGCATGTTTTTCCCCTACATTTGGGTTACTTTTGGACTAGTCCTAGTCCCTTGTGGGCTACTCTTTACACGCGTGTTTGGGCTGGTCCTTTTATTTGCAGGGAATGTTAAAAACCATGTTTTTCCATACGTTTGGGATACTTGTGGGCTACATTTTACACGCGTGTTTAGACTGTTCCCATTATTTGCAGGGTTATGAACGCGTAGACGTGTGTGAGTGGGTGGAAAAATGAAAAATGCACTCTACTCTAGGGAACAACAACAAACAATGTAAACAAAAATGCTGCCAGATTCGGCTATTAAAAGCTAATTCACCAGATTTGGCTGTTAAAAGCTAATTCAGTGATTTTTAAGTACGTATAAATGCAATGGAAAATCGATAAAATAAACAATTTACTTGATTTCACTTAAGTTGTAAACAAATTGAACTAGGGATATAAAATTAAAAGAAACCAACAGAAATTCATAAATTGAAGCACAGTTGTAAACGCCACATTTTGCAAAAACTGTTTTTTAACATATAACCGTTAACCTTAATTACACAGTTTAAACATCAAATCACCCAAAATTAATTACCTTAACGTCTTCAAAATGGCATACAAAGTGTCAGCCAGTGGAAGAATGTTGTAAGTTACTATTAAAATGATGTAACCGAAATGGTTTTGCAGTGCGGAATAATGTTTTAAAAGCCTTTTGCATAAAAGTTTTTATTATCATTATTTTTAATAATAGAAAAAAACATTTTATAAAACAAATAATCCTGCCTTTCAAAAAACGTTTTTTTGCTCTCCTGAAAAATTATTATTTTGTAATTAAAACTTTATTTGGCTGTGCTTCAATTAGGTTTTAAAAAATAAGAGTTTATGAAATCTTAAAAAAATTTAAAAAAAGAACATACAAAACTAGTTTTTGAACAAAGTCGTAGATTAAAAACTATTTTGTCTATTATAATTTTCGTCCAATGTCTTTCTTACTAAAGCACTTTAATTATTCGACCGGCGTGAGGCTGCCAAAGCCTTCGCTGTATTTGAATGTACTTAACTGTTATTATGTCGGGATAAAGCTTATCCCACTTTGTCAAAGTTTGTAAACAAACTACAGTTTTTTATGTATACAACCCTTTTTTTTACTAGCGATATTTTTGACAATATTTTAAAAAGCATTTAAAGCATTTTGAAATACCTTGCCATTGTTCCAGGCAGTTATGTATAAAAATTTTTTACATGAAGTTCGAGTTTTATGTATAATTTGCAATTTATTTTAGCATAAATATATATTTAAAGTTAAAGCTTAAACCGAGTTTTTTTTTGTCGGTTTTCGGTTTCGGTTTTAAGACATTAAAACCTTTCGGTTTTAAGACATTAAAACCGCGGTTTCGATTTCGGTTAAAACCGAACAGCAGACCCTACTTAAAACAATCCTTAATGGGATTACTGTCAAAAATGAATCCCGGACTTTCTTAAAATAAGTATAAAATTCTTAAACCAAGTAAAAAATAGGTTGAACTTTTCGTTGGTAGTGCGAGTAAAATTACAGAATGAACGTTTAAAACTCATATAAGTAATCAAAGCACCATGTAATTAGTTAAAAAACAATTTGCTTGTTGTGTGTAGAAACAACAAAAACACATTATTTTCATGTTTGAGTTTACAATTTTAGCATATTTTTGAAAACCATAACGGGAATGATGCTGGTTTTTTATAATTGAAATTCTGTAAGATGTCAAACGGATAAGTAAATCAATCATAATAAATTCCACTTTTGGTTTATTTCAAGTACGAATTTGGGATTGAATCAACTTTATAGTACTTGAATATGGATGAATTAAGTATTTCGCGATTGAAAATCCGTACTTGATTCAATCTTTCTGTACTTGATTCAAGAAAATTCGTACTAACCAATAGTACGGTTCGTACCGCTTCGGATTGATTTGAGTTGCGGATGGATGGATTTTTCTTTTGAGTGTGTTGTTATAAAGTTGACCTCACCTTCCAGTGAATACGCCGTGGTTCGACGCATATACTTCTCGTTACCACAGATAGCTAAATAGATTTTGCGATGGATCTTTTTCAAAAACACTTAAGGCTAAGTTAGCCGGGAGTAACAGTAACAACCTTACCGTAAAGAAGTAAGACAGACGTAACATCTTACTGCTAATTATAATCGTTCTAACTTCTTTGCATACAACAAAATAAAGCAGCTGATTTGCAAGGTTACTGTTACTCCCGGCTAACTGAGACTTTATATTGAAAAGCTCTTTTCAATTTTCGCTTTGTAAAATCTACACTGAGGACACCAATTTTGGCACTTTGTAATTTACTTGTTTATATTGTAGTTTAAACTCATCATTTTGAAAGCTTCATACCAGCTATTATTTTAATTCAGGCTCTGGGAAAATCTATTACATTTTTAGTAGCTTATTTGAATTTTTAATTCGAATTTTGTTAGTTTTCATTTACATATTTTACTTAAAAAATATGGCTTTTAGTTTTAATTTCTTACATGAATTTTTAATTACTTATTTGCAAACAAAAAAAGTCTTACTAGTTTTTCTTTCATAAATATAACTTTATAGGAAAAAAAAATCAGTTTTAAAAACAAGCATAACCAATTAAAAAAAGGCGCCAATTGATGATTTGGCTGGAAAATCCCTAAAGGAAGAATTATAAAGAAAGAAGAGAAAAAAAAACAACAAACCACAGGTGGCCTTATATGAAGTATAACAGCATGTCTAATGACTAAGCCAAGTCATGACAACTGATATAGAATCAGTAAATCAGACAAGAATACACGTACAACAATTTCGAAATCCTGTAAATCCTTCGATTAACTCGGTGTGTTGTTTTATTGTTTTGCTCTTGTAATGAAACGAAAAGAAGAAAAAAAAAATAAATTAGAATGTCTGTCTGTCTGTCTGTCTGGAACACAGATAACCACCAACTATTTTCAAATGTCTGCTATAAGAAAAAGAGAAAAAAAACCGAAGTGTATGTCAAATTTGGAAAATTTATGAAGGCACGTTAATGAGTTTCAATAGTTTTTCTTTTTTTTTTTTCTATAATTTAGAATTGGAAAAACAGATTTTAAATAACCAACATATAAAGAGAAAACATTAAATGAAAGCAGGTAGAAAAGTAAATGTTAAGGATTAAATAAACATTCACTATACAAAATTAAAAATCAACCAACCTTTTTTCACCTGCCTTTGAAATAGAATTTATATGAAAGTATTGCTTACATCCCAGTGACAAGTGCCATATTGTTTTTGTTTCTTCTTTCGATTTAAAAAAAAAGTGTTTTATTTGTGAATTGAATAAAACAAATCTGAAAACTATTGCCTTTAATAGTTGTATTTTAGTTTACAGGTTATTTTCTTTTATCTGTTTTCCAAAACTGTTAAAAGAGTTGTATTTTTTTTTTAAATTTTATAACTTTTGTTTTTAAAGTTAATTTTTATAAAGTAATTTGATGTTTATATTTCGAAAAACCTTTTTTAAAAAACACTTAGGCCCGTTTTCACAACTTACCAATAGCTAAAAGTAGACTTTAACCTGCCTTATAAAAAGTGTTCCATTATTTAAACTTTACTTTAACCTAAAGTGAGCGATAAAGTAGATTAAGGTTCATCCTACGTGGTAGGTTAAATTAAAGTTGTAATAATGGAACACGATTTTTACGGCCGATAAAATCCTACCTTTAGCTATCGGTAAGTTGTGAAAACGGGCCTTAAAATCATTTGAATAAATACTTAATTTAAATCTTAAGATTTATCTTTATATATATTACAACAAAAACTTTTTTAAAATTCTTTCACGCGCTAAAAAATAACTCAATAGAAAAACTAACAAAATTCAATTGCGTATAACCTTTATAATAGCAAAGGAATCTAAAATATATTTGGCAAGTTAATTAAGCCTAAGATAAGCTTTCATAATATGCAAAAAATATATTAGAATATCTCAACTATAACTTAGTTTCAAAGACACAAAGTAGGGTGCCTCCCTTAAATCTTTAGATTTAGTTCTTAAAAAAAAGTAACAAAACCATAGTGCCCTGCAGGTTATTAAGAGTTAATTGTCAAAATGCCACTACTACAATTACTAGAACAAGAGGTTCTAGCGCTAACGGAGCTAGAGTACTAGTACTTGCTGTAGTACAAGGGCACCACTTGTAGAATGATACAATTTGTGTGTAACAAAACTAAAATTCGAGGTCATACTTCTTTGAATGTTAATACTGCTTCTTAAATTTGATTTAAAATGATTAATTTATGCCATTTTTATTATAAAATATTTAAAACGCAAAAGCCATTTTTTCACGCACCTCATATTTGGAACACTAATTTGCATCTGTTGAGTTTAAACTACATACATATTATTTTAATGGTCAATTTTCAGGATTGATATTAAAACACATTGGCCCATAATCATAGTCAAACGCTAAAGTCGGTTCTATTTAAAAACAACTTTAAAATTAAAACATTCTTTTAAATATTTTGCTACTATAGTCAAAACTAAAGTATGTTTTAAATTGAACCGACTTTAACTGGGTGCCACCTCAAATGTAGCAAATTTTTCATACAACATACAACAAAATATAAGCAAGTGGCAACTTTAAGCAGCCGAAATTGAAAATTAAAATATAAATACTAAAACACTGCATATCTTGTACGGTTGAAACACGCAATATGATTTTATGTAGAAAGCAACAACAAAATTACAAAACTTTGTGTAAAACGCAACTTGGGCCTATACATATATATTTTGTGTTTCTTTCCATAAAAGTTTTCCTGCAAATCATTAATAATTGCAAAATATCAGCCAACATCTTTTAACATAAACATTTTTAACTTTTTGCAAGTACTTTTTTATTTGGCGAAAAACAGCTGATGCTGTTGTTAAATGAGTTAAACACAACTTCAGCTGGTTTTAAAATTAACATCGGGTTTAACGTGTAAAGTATGCTTTTGCTTGTCTATAGTAGATCAAAAGCATATTTTTAATAAAAGTTTACTTTAGAACTCTTAAAGTATGCTTTGTTTATAACTATAGTTATGGGCCATTAATTTTTAAAATCGTTTTAAATACAATATTCTCTTCTTCACTAAAAACTTAAGTGAAACTTAAGTCACCGATGTGGTACACTTAATTTCAACTTAAGTTTCCATTGTAATATTTTAGCAAGGTGGCCTCAATATCACAACAATACAACAACAACAGGCAAAGCATTAATAGTCAGCTGTTTTTTCAGACCACCTTGTAAATAATTACACTTTTTTATATTTTTTTTTTTTTTTAATTTAATTTAAAAAAGACTTTTCAAATAAAACTCATAAAACCAATCTGTTTTAAATACGATTTAAGTTTGTTATGAAAATTTAAAACTTAATATTGATTTAAATACTATCCTGAAAATTGGGCATAAGTCTAGTTCAACTAAAACAGGGCTTAAACATTCACTGATTCTTTAGCCATAAGCCTATACACTTTACACGGGCCGTATATAAAGTATTCCATTATTACAACTTTACTTTAATTCTAAATTAGCGATAAGTTACCTACTTGTGGGGTAATTCTGTAACTTTCGCATTTTAAAGGCGTTAAGTTGCATAATTTTGGGTGATTTGATGTTTAAACTGTGCAAGAGAATAATGTTAACGGTAATCTGCAAAAAAAAAACAGTTTTTGCAAAAAGTGGCTATTACCTGTGTTTAAAAAACTGCATTTACATTTACATTTAATGAATCAGAAGTAAAAGCCAACAGTTTTTTTTGGTCGATGACAAATAAAAATGTGGAAAAAATGGCAATTTTTCTACTTCTACTGCAGTTTTTTAAACGCGCGGCTTTGCTTCAATTTCAATTTACTTTTACTTTAAGAAATATGTTTGTTTAATAATAACATATTTAAAATATGTTTGGTATGTCTTCTTTTTTATGTAACGACCTTAGGGCAACAAGGTTCTATCTTACATGTAGTTTGGGTGCAAATTGTTGTCCTAAGGTCGCGATATATAAAAATCTCGTGCAACGATGCTCAACTGATTTTTATTAAATTATTTTATATGTATACTTGGTAAGTATAAGAATAGGTCGTAAAGGATATTTCATACCACTAGGTCATTAGGGGGTCCCTAAACTATTTCTATTTTTTGCAAAAATTTTTTGCTTGTAATAAAGAAATCAACTTAGTTGAATGAATGAATGTTTTTTTTTGTCAAGCTAATAGGGCCCAAATTTCTTCAATGTAAATAAAATAAAATTTTTAATTACAATATTTTGTTACCGACGTTTTAAGTTATTGTTGTTATTTTTTATTTTTGTTTTTATTTACCAGCGAATATCGTCTTTAGCGATACATTTCTCTGTCATAGATCCCTTCCCTACACACTTAGAACCAGTGTTGCCAATTTAGGCATTTAGTGGCTAGATTTAGCCATTTAGTGGCTAGATTTAGCCATTTTTCACCCTGTTTAGCCATTAAAAAAATGAGTTCAGCCATTAGCCAATTGTTTAATGTTGAAAATCGCTATTAACTATGACGCTGAAACATCTTTCAAAATAAAGGAACAGTATTCCACTATTAAATTTATAAAATCGATCAACACAAACATCGCTGTTTCTTTCTGGTTGCAAGTATTTCAATAAAGGGATGCAGGCGGTAACAAAATTGTTTTAGAAATTTCCGAATTGCCTATAAAGTTGCTCTCACTTCCATGGTCTAATGCTGAAGTAGAGAGGGTGTTTGGCCAAGTAAACATCGTTAAAAGTAATTTGAGAAATAGGTTACATTAAGCAACCGTTAAATCGATTTTATCAATTAGGTAAATATAACATAACAATACAATATTTATACCACCACCACAATAATGGAGAGGGTACTATGCGTTTGTGCTGATGTCTGTAAAATCTTAAAATATTTGGTCCTTAGCCCACCTTTACGTATACCGATTGACTCAGAATCACTTTCTGAGTCGAATTAACGATGTTTGTCCGGCTGTCCATGTTAACCTTGTGCGCAAAGTACAGGTCGCAATTTAGAGATTATTTGATAAAATTTGGTACAAAGGTTCTAATGTGGTGTAGGGTATCATAAAGTCGGGTTTAACCGACTATTCCTTTTTATTTGTTTTTTATTGTAGATCTGGACTCAAAAGGTTGGGTAAATGTTGTGATTACGATTTACCTTCAATTTATTTAAAACTTATCATTATTTGAAACTAATGAGTGATTCCTATGAGATGAACAATAACGACATCGAATTTTTCGATGATTTAATATTTAATATTAATTTATTTTAATATTAATTTACGTTTATTCTTCTTTAACAAATTGATCTTAACTCACAATTTCATCGTAAACAACTTTAAATGAATTATGCATTTCTGTTTTGTTATTAAATTTTAATATGTTTTTATTTAAAAAAGCTTTTAGCCATTTTTTAACCCATTTTTAGCCATTTTATAGCCATTTTTTTTCCGTAAATTTAGCCATTTTTGGTCACCAAGTTTTGGCAACACTGCTACACATTTAGAACACATTCGTTATTTCGTTATTTTTTATTTATCTAACTAACAACCAAAATCTTCACTACAAATAATTGTTATGGCAGAACAACGTTTGGCGGATCAGCCCCAGTATCATATAAAAGGTATTCATATTCCTTTTTTAAATTTGAACAGATTTTGAAAAAATTTCTTAATAGTTTTGTTAAATTTTGTATACCCTTTACCGAAGGTAAAAGGGTATATGTATATAAGTTTGTCATTCCGCTTGTAACTTTCACAATATTGATCCAAGACCCTATAAAGTACACATATATGTTCCGGATCCTAATCAGAAGTCCGTCTGTTGAAATGGGATACATGTATAATGGGGACTTGGTTGGTATGTTTTTATGTCAGATATGATCATTTAAATTTTGCTATTGAAATTGGTTCATAAATTACTGAGATATGAGCAAACACCCACGACTGCCTCTAATTTTACTTATAAATCCCTTGCTATTGTCGTTTTGTATTTATTTTATCAGTGTATCTGGAAAGTATAAGATTTGGCATACCCGAGTGTACCACTCTTGTTTTCTTTTATAAATTTGAAGAGATTTTGAAAAAGCTTCTTTATATACATAACTTTTTTCGATCTGCATTACTTAATCACCCCTATTGCGAATGTTATGGGAATATGATATATGGGATCAAACCTTAATTACCATCCCCAACAAATCGGTATCGCAAATATTTTGGGAGTAAAAATTTCTATTGTGAATTATTTGTCAGTGGTTTGTAAACAAAAGTCTCCATTGTGAGTAACTTGTCAGTGCTTGTATTGTGAAAGAAAAATAAACAAAATAAAATACTACAAAAATAAAATAAATAATGAATAGGGTTTATCTTCATTTTCTTTATGTACACGCCTTCAATAAACGGAAAAAGTAATTTAATTTAGTCCTACTTTAGAATACAAATTAAAATTTACATGTTCACATCTCGTTCACATCAACACTTATTGGGAATTTATTTATTAAAAAAATTCGCGGGAATAAGTAAGTAAGTTTGGGAATTCATTGCCAAAAAATTTGTTATAGGAATCATTCACAATACGAAATAAAAAAAAAATGGGAATATTTTCATGGGAGTAGTTGTTTGCGATAGGGGTGAATGAAAACATTTAGTATTATCAAAGTTATTTTCGGGAATACAAAATCTATTATTAATAAGATTTCTGTATGACGTGCTAAATTCCCAATTTTTAATATTTGATAAATACAACTGAAATTTATTGTTGAGGGAAAGCTAGCTTCTATGCGCATTTCACTGATTGCTTACGCCAGATCATCAGGAGACCTTTTCCAAAGATTTTAGAAAAGCTTAAAATTTTATACAAATAAATAAAGCGAATAAGAATAATTTCTTCTTTTCATTTAATTTTAACGAAGTAAAAATCTCCTCGCATATTTTTATTTTAAATAACCTACTTTAGGGCTTTGTTGCTTTTTTAATATTTAAAGCATACATTTTGGCTGATTTTAACCTAAAAAAAATTTTAAAATACAAGAGCCACAGTTTCAATAGACAACATCCGACAAATTGTGGGCGGTATTGGAGAAGTGGGCGGGTCGCAAAGCATAGATTAATTTATATCTAAAGAACAGTTTTTATATAACTTTGTGTTTTTATTGGTGAAGAGTATAAAGATTCGGCATAGCCGAGCTCTTACTTGTGTTTTTTATAAATTTAAACAGATTTTGAAAAAGTTTTTTCACATATTTTTTTTAAAAACATTTTTCGATTTGCATTACTTAATGAAAAGATTTAGTATTATATTTTCATTTCATTTTAATGAAGTAAATATCTCGCGTTTTTTTTATTTTAAATAACCTATTTTAGGGCTTTGTTGCTTTTTTAATATTTAAAGCATACCTTTTGGCTGATTTTAACCTAAAAAGAAAATTTATATGAAAATAAACAAACTAAAATTTCAATTTTCAATGCCATACAAGTTTTATAAATTTTCAAAAAACAAAAAAAAAAACTTAGAAGGAATGGGTCAATTTGTGTTTTCGCTTTTTTTTTTTTTTTTGTTTAGGACTACACACATGAGTCCATTTTTTACGCATGTGTTTATTTATTTCATTTAAAATGCTTATGCATATTTATGTATGTGTGCGTGTGTGTAAAAACAACACAGACCTAAGGATATTTTTCGTATTAAAGGACTTACACAAACACATTTTTACATATGTGTGTACTGCCCAGCGGTAATAATAATGAGTAAAGGGCCTAATAGAAGGCCTTATTTTGCAGACACAAGCCCTCCTCGCCGCATTCCACATTTATTTAATTTTTACACACACTGCCTTTAAAAACAACTTCGTTCCCGTCCTAAAGAGGGGAGTAAGGAAGGTCACTTATTAAATAAAAAAAGTTAAACTGAACAACTTCCTTTCTCCGTTCTTAATGAAGGCATTTCTTTCAAAAAGAAATTGGGTACGTTCGTAAATGCATCACTGCGCTGCATCAGAAAAGCAAACTTTTTTTAATGTTGATAAGAGCATAATTATAACTTTTATTATTGTGTGACTATTATTTTTGTGGAGTATTTCACAATTTTTTGGTCCACATTTACTTTACTGATAAATATATGTATATAACCATATGAAATTACTGATGCAGCGCAGTGATGCATTTACGAACGCACCCATTATTAACTTCCAGAAGGCATACTTCTAAAGAAAGGATATCATACAAAGCGAATCTTTTAGAAAGGAGTATAGAGGCCTTCAAAAAGGCCTGCTATTTGCGATCCTTTCAATATTTACCGCTGGGTGGATGCATGAATGTACATGTCTAAGTATTAAAAAATTTACGAGTATTTATTTTCTATTTGAAAATTTGAAATGTAACGCACGTGTGGGTGGTAAGTGAGAGTGTGTTTTAAACAGGCTTACATACATAACCCACTACACACACACATTAAATTTATATATTTGTAAATGTAAATATGAAAAATTAAAAAAAGCTTCTTCTATCCTTGGCATAAAAGATTATTCTTCACTTCATCCGTAATATATGACCAATTTCAATTTCCTGGTAGTTAAGGGGAAGGAGAAGAAAATTAAAAAAAAATGAAGATGTTTTCTTTTTAGAAAAAAAAATAGAGTTCTTTATATGAATTTATAAAGATGTATAAGACTTATTTCAGTTTTTATAATAGAAATTTATTATACTTGGTCGATTTTAAGTCCTATTTGGTATTCTTTCTATTTCTTTTTTTTTTTTATCAAAATTACTTTTAAGCTGGTCAATAGTGATTAATTTGGCATTAAAGGCTTTTTAGCCATCAAAGGTTTCATTAGGTATACATATTAGAAAACTCCTTTTTAATAAAAGCTGTTAGAATTGTATTAACAATTTTTAGAAGAACAAATCTAAAAAGAAGCCAGAGGCTAATAATAGAATAATATAAAAAAAGGCTTTCATTCGTTGTCCATATGCGAAACACTGATTATTTCCCCTTTGCGCATGATACAGCTGCTCTCCATTCGGAAAGGAATAGAAAAAAAGGCTTCTCGTGAACTTAATGACCAGGGAAACCAGAAATATGCAATTGCATGTTTTTCCTTGTGCGTCTAATGAAGGCAGAAACAATATATTTATCCGTTTTAGAGCTTTTTATTAATTTTGGCATCGATTTGTTAGTGCATATTTTTGCATATTTAACCGTTTGCAGCATTTTTTGGCATATTTTAGTTAAAAGAGCCTTTTTGCAGCATTTTTTAGGTTGCATATTTTGATACTTATTAAATTTTTTTAGATGCAGCAAATAAATTTTTTTTTTTTTTTCGAAAAACTGTTACTTCAAGTTCGACATCTACATTTAATTTTTATTCTAAAATTGTTAGACAAAGCAGGTTGTCATTAAGGATAAATGTTATGCGATTTGTATCTAGACCAATCTTTTAGTATTCCGATCGACTCAGAATCACTTTTTAAAGTGATCTAACGATGTCCATCCATCCGCCTGGCTGGTTGTCTGTCCATGTTAGCCTTGTGTGCAAAGTACAAGTTCCAATTTTGTATATAATTTTATCAAATATGGACGAAGTCTATGCAAATGGTGAGAACCGGTCTATAATTTCACATCCAAATAAGACTCTTTGTGTCCGCAAGCTATCTAATTACGATGGTATTTAAATTAAATTCGTGCCAAAAATATTTTACTTCAAATTAAATTATTTTCGAATCGGTTCACATTTGCTCAAAGCTCCCATCCTTAACTAGCTTTAAATTCCTTTTAAATGTTAACATTTGTTAACAATTTAGCGACCGTACCTAAAATCCCTTTAAGACAAAAACCCATGTTGATGTTTATATCTAGATAATATTCGGCGCAAACATCTCTTATATGAGTTTTAACCTTTTTTAGGTTTATTTTTAGATTTTGTTATTAAATTGTTGAATATTGTGTCTTCAAATGAGCAATTTTTAATTTTTAGGGCATATTTTTAACATTTTTCAGGGCATATTTTCGAGTTTTTACTGCATATTTAATGCGCATAAAACGTGTTTTTAGAGCATATTTCTGGTTTCCCTGTTAATGACTATTGCCTGTATTCTTAAAAATATTTTAAATCTTAATAGGGGTTTACAAAACAAATTTTGTAAGAACTTTTTTCTTAATAAACGTTTGTTAAAGTTAATAATCGATCATGAGAATGGGGGTGTCTTAGTCAAGTGGAAACTTGGTTTAATAATTGGCGAATTCGAGTGAACGTGATAAAAAGTGAAAACACGTTACATTTAAACACAGGAAAGGTGACTGCACAAAAGTTCCTCTGTGTCGCGGTGCTTATACTATGTTCACACAGACAGCAATATTTATCTATAGTTAAAACAAAACTGATATGAATTCAGCTTACATTTGGGGACAGCTCAAAATATTTCTCTTTAGTTGACTCTGGAGAAGCTACTTTTTTATCAAGAAGAGGGATACAACTACATTTTTTTACGAAAGAGTAGAGAAAGTGTTGTAAGATTTTTACAGTATGTAGATATAACCACTGTACATCGATTTTTTGCAAAAAATTAAAATTTTAAATTTTTTAATTGGCTATAATAATAATAATAATAGCAAAAGTATTAAATTTGTATTATGTTTTAAATTTAAACTTACGTTGTTTACCATTTTAAATAAAATCACACTAACAACAAAAATCAGAAACCAAGAAACCAAACTTATGCACACTCAGGAGCGGAAATTGTCCACCTGCCACATCAGTCTGGTTTTGTTACATACCTTGGTATACATTTGGATAGACGTCTGACTTGGCGTCGACATATAGAAACCAAGAGACTGCACTTGAAGTCAACAGCATCTAGATTTCACTAGTCAATTAGTTACAAATCTAAACTTAGCCTCAACTATAAAAATTTTTGTTTGCTCATTCCTCCATCAATGTGAAAAAAACACTTAAGGACTTTAAAATATAATGTATGTCTACAGAACCACTACGATTGTACCGTTTTATAACGAAAAACAGAACATTTCATAATGTTCGTCACTTTCTTGAAAACAGTTATGAAAGGGTTGTGTACTGTGTTAGTACTAAAAATACAAAAAAAAAAAAAAAAATATTTATCGTTTCTAGGTGTGTGTAGTACACACTGTGTACCGTACGCTAAAAAATGTTAGGTTTGTTTTCGAACACTGGTTTTATATGTTTAAAATAAAAAAAGAAGTTCAAAAAAGCAGGAACTCTACAGACAACATTTAGGGATCCATTAATGTGTCTCTAGGAAAACGATCTAATTTGTATATCAACAGATGGCTTATACTGGTAGCCAAGGCCTATTGAAAAGGTCTGCGCAAGAAGCCTGATGATTATTGTTTTCGTTCTTTTGAGCTTTCAAAAGTTGTTTACATACACGTTTTTTTCCTTTTGCTTTGTATATGTGGTAGTAATTTTTTGACAGCTTAAAAGAAAAAGTTTTTTGTTTTTGTACAAGTAAGCAGACCTGATAGATGGGCCTTGCTGGTAGCTAACACTTTTTGGTTCCAGAAAGAAAAATTTATTGTATTTTATATCAAAAAAAAAAAAGTAAATTTAAATCGCTTTTCGAGAATATATCATTAATTTATGTATTTAAGTATATTCAACCAAAAAACGTGCTAATTTGTCTTAAAAGTCCAATAAATTTCAAAAAATATCAGCCAGGTTTTACATCAAAAGAATGAAACAAATCATAAACTTTGGCATATAAATATGGCCACAAAAGAAAGGCACACTATGACGATGTAGCGAGTTAAATGCTTTGTAGTTTTTAAATAAAACTCTATTATTTTTACATTGTATATAATAAGTTTTATATTTCATTTATTTATTTATTTTTGTTTTATTATTATTTATTAAACATTATTTTATAATTTTAGTTGTATTACTGAAATTGTTGTAATTTATATCGTTTCAAATAATTTATTTTACATTTCACTTTAGTGAATATAAGTTTTTTTTTATATGCACATTAGTTCTTTCTAATTTTAGTTTTGTTTAATTATTAAAAAAAAGAAATTTTATAACTCAAATTAATACTTTTAGGAAAAATTTAAAAAAAGACATGGGCCTGTTCATCGATTTCGAACGAAGACTTCGTTCGCTTAACTTACATATAAAACAAAAACAATAATTTATAAAATGTTTATGTATTTAATGTAAGTTAGTGTAAATGTACAGGTAGATAATTTTTAAAAATTAGTTTAAAGACTAATGCCTGTATTCATAAAAAATTTTTAAATTTAATAAAGGTTTAAAGAACAAATTTACTATGAAAATTATCCTTAGTCAACGTTTGTTCAATTTAATAATCGTTTATGAATACAGGGGTAAATTACAAAAAAAAAAATGTTATTCGTTTACAGTTAAAAAAAAAATATTAAAAACGTAACTGGAGTTGAGTTTCAAAAAAGTAAACTATTTATTGAATGAATTTATACTAAACATGCCTACACATTCCTAAATTAGCAAAAAAAAAAAAAATGCGTTAAACTTAAAATTAAAACGATTTTCAATTTTTACCTTTTTTATTTATTTATTTTTTTTGGTTAGTTTTTCTTTTTGTTATATTGACACAGTATTATACAAAAAGGAGCTTCCTCCAAAATCATCGGTCAACCAAAACCTTTGTCTAGGAAGCCGAAAACTTTCAAAAGCCGCTCCTGTGTAATATGTTTTCCACCAGCATTTAATCTAAATATTATATGGTACTAAACCATTAATCCGTCTTGCATTTTAACTACTACTCCACCAAGTCAAATGGAGTTATATTTGGGTATCCACCAGACAAACAGGTTAAAAATGAAGGCATGTCGTTAATGTTGAGAACCGAAAACGGCAACTCTGTACAGTTATACGACGACAAGCCATTGGCCAGTGCGAATGAAACACAAAACGCAAGAAAAGCAGACAAACAAGGACGACCTGCTGCCGTATTCTGTAATTCGCTTAGCTTAAGCTAAATCTCGATCGCTAAAATTCCTTAAAGAAAACAAAATTTTAAATTTTTAGCGATGTCACTTAAAGCTAAAATTGCGGCAAATTAAACTTGTATTGCATGCCAAATTTAGCAATGCACGTTACTGAATTACATTTGTAGCCAAAAATTGCTATATCAACTTTATAGATTTTTAGCGATAAAGATTTAGCTGTAGCGAATTACGGAATACGGCAGCTGGTTGCCCTTAAGGTAGAAGTGCATAACTCACGTTAGTGCACGAGCACTTCTGTCAAAATTAGCCCCCTTTCACACTCGGCAAGTTACTTGCCGACAACAACAAAGTCTGTAAGGAAAAAACTAATTTCAAAAAAATTTGTACAGACTTTGTTGTTGTCGGCAAGTAACTTGCCGAGTGTGAAAGGGGGCTTAGTAAACTACAAAAAAAAGTGACGAAGTTTGGAATTCTATAAGCAAAGCGTTGAAAAAATCTCACAGAAAGGCTCTGTCACACACGTCTCACGTATTTCGATGAAAACGCATCTCTGATCTAATTATTGTTGGAAAATTTTTCAAAAAACAATAACAAGCTAACATGCATTTTTTCAAAATACGTAAGACCTGTGAGAAAGTGTAAAGTAGCTTTAACAACATTTGATGTTTTCATTCTATTTTGTTTGTCTTTCGCTCTAAAATCGTTTTTAATTAGACATTGAAAATATTTTTCAATTACTTTTTATTTTAACCAAAATATAAGGAAAAACTGAACCGCACTTGGTTTAGATGTTTTAGAAATCGAAATGAAGTGAAAATTAAATCGAACGAGATTTTAAGTTCAATTATTTACAAAATGACCGTTGTTTTTCCTGGTTTTAAGAGTTGTGCTTGTAAAGGGTCGTTTTAAAAATTTGCTCGATTTCAAATCCACTTCATATCAATTCTTTGAACGTGCCCGAAAATAACATTAAAGAATTTAACAACAATGAAAAACAAAAAACATTAAAACTATTAGGAGAAATTAAAAAGTTTAAATTTCAAATACAGTAGAATCCCGATAATTCGTAATTGCAAGGGACCGGCCATTTATTACGAATTATAGGGGTTTTCGATTTAGCGGGGTTTCGATTTAACGGGGTTTAAATAAAATAAATACGAATTAACGGGGTTTTTCAATTTATTTACTAAAACGATAAAAAAACATAAAAAACAATCGTTAAAAAAAAAATATATATAAAAATAATACATAAAAATTATTCATGTAACAAACTGATTTAAGAAAATAAACACACACACACACAACCAAAAGTAAAAAACCACGCAAAAAAAAATAGCAGTAAACAAAAAATCATTCTTTCCTTGTTTCTGTTATTTTTATTACGAATTATAAGTGGTAGTTAGCAAACAATCATCATATATATTATTTCTAAAGCACTTTTTTTGTCGGTTGCAAATATCTCCCATACCACCGCATCAAATTTAATGAATGATATATCATTTTAAAGCTTATTTCTAACACTAATGACGAAAAATAATTAGAAATTGAAAAATTAATATTTTCATTGATAAAAATTATATTTTAAAATGTATTGAAAATACTAAAATTTCTATTAATTATTTTAATTTTATGAAACAAAAATGACAACTAACGGTGCGAAATATTCGCACGGGTCATCTAGTTACGATTTATAAGAGATAAAGATTTTATTTGAAAAAAAATTACGTATTAGCGAGATTTTTTCAAGGGACCGACAGTTTATTACGAATTATCGGGAATTACGATTTATTGGGGTTTGAATTATCGCGATTTGACTGTACTTGAAATTTTCAAAAATCATTTGAAAAATTTTAAATTTCAAATACATACTTGAAATTTTTAAAAATAAATCGTTTAAATAAATTTCGATTTCACATGATTTTTGTTTTGAAAAATATTTTTCCACATGTTTTCAGAAATATGTATATACATATGTACATAATTGTATTAAAATGCTTCTTGAGACTAATTTTGGCGCCTTAAAGCTTGCACTAGTTCTTGTATGGGTTTTGACTTTTTGTCCATTTAACTCTTTTAACTCCAGTTACGTTTTGAATTACAGCTGAAGTTAGTTTTTGTTTTTGTTTTAAAATTTACATTTATCCCGCACCTGGTTTAAAGATTAAAAAAAAAAATAAAAACTTAAAAGAAATAAAATAAAAAGCAACAACAGCCAGCAAAATTAAAATAAAAATCCTATAAAATCAAAATGCTGAATTTACAGTTTAAAAAAAATAATGACACACACATTAAAACAAAAATTAGCAAAATTCAAGACGTTTTTTTAGTTTTTGTTTAAAATATCAAAATTTTTTTAACAAAAATACTATTAAAGTTATTAAAGAGAGTTTTTAGGCAAATTTTTTTGAATTCAAGTTAACATTTCTAGATTTTTGTTTATGTTTATGAAGCTTTTCTTTTTAGTGTTTCATTGCAACACTGCGTTTCTGAATTAACTTGTCGTAAGTTCATTATTGGTTTGACCTACTGATCATTTTAAAGAAAATTATTTAGGTATGGGGTATATACATATATTTTGAATGCCCCTTTCTAAATCCAAAAACTGTTTCACTAAATTTGTATGGTTTCTGCGATATTAAGCATTAATTTTGCTCCATATTTTAAAGTTTATTAAGTATTGTTTTGCTCTACATGCCGATGTTTGGCGAATTCTGGAAACTGCTCATGCAAAAACGTACAAAATACTTTTACTCTTGCTTCGATTCATTACCGTAAGAAAAGTGTAGTAAAAGCAAAATAAAATGTCAACAACTCAATACACTGCAGTAAGTAAATGTATGCTGCACAAAACGCTACTTTTTAGAAATAAATTTAGAAAAGTGGCGTATGCGGCAGTATACAATAACTTTCACTTTAAATAAACTACTTTTAGCTTCTAAGTTCATTCATGAACGTTCACAAAAGTTTACATTTTTCTTCCAAACATATGCCGGAAGCAGATATACATATTTCCAGAAAACTTCATGTAACCTTCACTATCCTTTCTCACCACTACGACTTTTTTGCGTTTGCGCCAAACCAACTATACGCTGACTATATACATTATATAAAAATTAGAAATCAATTTTTAAGGATACCGAAAACGATATTATCGGTTTCGAATCGTTTTGAATACATTTTTTATTATCAGGCATGTTCTGAAAATCACTTTTTCGTAAAGTGATTTGAAATCACTAAAAAGGTGTTCTGCCCACAAAAATTTTTGAAATCTCGTGATTTAAAACCGGTTAGCTGACAGCATGACGATTTCAAATCACTTGAAGTTTTTTTAAGCATTTTTTTTTTAAATCTGTAATAAAATTATCACATACACTTTAAATGATTTGTCCTTTATTTGTTTTTGCATTAAAATTAATTATTTTGCACCAGAGAACCTTAAAATTTACAAATTTAGGGAGCCGCTGTATTTTTTGCAGTTTTGTTTACATTTTTCGTGATTTACTTTTTAGTAGTCTGTGGTTGCCAGAGCAAATAAGTCTTAAAGTCGTGTAGCATATGACAATTTTCTTCAATTAAATTAAACATTAAAAATTAAAATTAAGTTAATTTGTTACAAAAAACTAAAAGTAAACCATAATTATGAAGTTTGATTGGTTAAATTTTAATATATGAAGGTAAAAAGTAAATGAAAATGGCAACCAAACGTACTAAATGAATGGCAACATTTTAAAAAGAAGCGCACAGTTGTTTTCTCGTGGTTTAGAACAATGAAAATCACGAATAAAAATTAAAAATCTCGTGATTTTCAGAACACCAAAATATTTTTCGGGTGATTTCAAAATCGTTCGTGATTTGAAATCACCGTGATATCAGAACATGCCTGTATTACAAACGGATTCCTCTGCCTGAATTGTTTTTTCAAATTTCAAAAATTAATTCATTTAAAAATCAAAACTTTACTGAAAAGATGTCATTAAAAAAAAATTTTTTTTGTTAACAAAATTTAAAAAGTTTTTTAATTTCTTCAAAGTAAACAAGTTGTTAACAGTTTCTTAATTTCTTGATAGACTTGCTTGCGAATAAAAAACTCGTCTTGGCCTGGCTTCTGCACACGTGCACTTGAGAATTTCCTCTCGATTCTCTTTGTTTTTTAGTAAAACTACAAAAACATGAACTATTGCCCACCACTGTTTTAATCAGAAATTAAAAATTTTAATCTATTTAAAATCACAAAGCGTTAAAATATATTTTACTTAATACAAAAAAAAAAAAAAATGGAAAAATGCAAATTAATAAACACAAAATTTTACACAATTAAAAATAAAATATTTATAAACATTTATACAAAAAATATTACTAAATAAAACAAATATTTGTATAATAAAAAAAGTAAATTATTGTTAAAGAAAAGAAAAGTATAAATTATACTTAAAAACAAAAACTCACATGCAAGCAGTTTTTCAAAACACACATTTTTTTACAAAAAAAAAAAAAAACCTTTAAATATTTTTCATTTAATATTAAAAATTTAAAAAGAAATCTTTATTTTAAGAAAGTTCTATTCAATTTTAACATTTGCTCTGCTAGTTTTGTAACTATTACTTGATTAATGTCTTTTAAAAATATTAGGTTTGCTATTTAAAATTAATAAATTTTTTATAATAAACTATTTAACAAAAAAGAAAAAAAAAAATTCATATGTAATTAGAAAAAAAAACACACACATTTAACATGTAGTTGTAGAAGTAGTAGATAATAGATATACTTGTATAATATTGATAAGTATTGTTATTATTATTAGCGGTTTTCACCCTTGAAAGTAAAGTCCCTTGTAGACCTTGTGAATCTTATTAATTTAGTTAAAGTACTAAGATTTACAACACTGCAACAACAAAATGTATTAGACTAAGGCTGTGGTTGAAAAATCCAACAAAAAGCTGTAGTAAACACGTTTGTTAAATAACCCAGAATAAAACCGTTGAAGAAACTATATCTGTCTCTCTCCCTCACTCAGCATCTTTTTAATTTACAATACTTATGAAAAAGACACTCACGCTTTGTAGTATAAAATCGTATTAAGTAAAACAGAGTTGTACACTTAATACAAAGGGTGAAAACCGCTATTATTTTTAAAATAAAGTATAATAATTATATTTTAACAGAGGAAACTTCAAACAAACAAAAAAAGAAGAAAACAACAATACAAATACATATTACGATTATTTCTTTAAATAAAATTTTATAAATCGTTTTAAAATTGCAAATATTTCTTTTAAGTTTTGTGAAATTAAAAGTTAAATCTAGATGTAATTAGTTTTATTTTCTTGTTATTTTTTAATAATATTTTCGTTTCTTTAACTTGATTTCGTACTTCAATATTCATTTTAGTTTGTTTTTTTGAAATAACATTTCAAAATTATTATTTGAAATAACATTTATATAAATTTTCCAAAAAATCGTTTATATTTGCTTGTATTCTTCCGTTATATAAATTTAAACTATAAACATTTTATAAACCACCACACTTTTAAGCATTTGCACATACATTTATATTGTTACAGTTTATAAACGAAATTAATTTAATTTCATTTTCTTTTATGATTAATTAAACATTTTAATAACCAGTACCGCTGGTAAATTGATTAGGATTATAGAATTGAGGTGTCTGAAAAGAAGAAAAAAGAGGAAAAGATTTATTAGAATCAGAATAACAAACAGTTAAATATAACCCCTTAAATTAAAAAAAAAAAAAAAAAACAATGTTAAGTAGGTAAGAATGCTGATATCGTGACGTTAGGTCGGTAACGAAAGTTGGTGAAAAGTTTACAACTTCACCCATAGAACCTTAGGGCCAATTCTGAATCCCTTCATCTATTACAAGAAAAGAAAGAAAGACTTATTTATATGCTGTTTTCACAACACAAGTGATTGGACATGTAGTAAAATTTATACGAAAAATACTCAAAAAACTGAGAGCTTTCCACATAAATTTTCCAACACGTTCAATCACTTGTATTGTGAAAACAGGGGCCTGATTCTGGCAGTCGTGATCGAGTACTTTCTCGATTCGAAAGCAATTTAATATCTTATTATTTCAGTCAATACTGAACGAATCGGAATTATTTTTTTAAAACGTTTTCTTTAGCTTCACTTCGGAAAATCAAATCTTGTAACGTTAATTTAACCGCCTTATACTCAATGCAAATGGATGAAACTTTACAGGCATACATATTCCCAATGACAATATACGAATACATGGGCGTAGTCAGGATAAAATCTAGGGGGGGGGGGACAAAAATTTTTTTTTGGTAAAAGAAAAGCGTTTCTTAAAAAATTTTTTTTTAAATGTTCTTATTTCAGTTTGTAAAGCATTAATTTGAATTTCACAATACTGAAAAAAATAATTTCAATACGTTCAGTATCGACTAAAAGAATTAGAAATAAAATTGCTTTCCAATTGAGAAAGTACTCGATAACGACCAGAGAACGGCTTTCTGCGATTGCAAAAAAATCGCAGTAAATGAACACCAACAAATACACTCGCTTGCGGTCATACAATCAAACTTGCGCAACCGCAAAAATTCGCTGCTGGTTTGCAGTCATTCAGATAAGTGCTTTGTTATTTATTCCATCGTTTAGCTTCGTTTGTCAATTAAAATGTTTGTGTGTTTGGTCCGACAATAATTGTTTTGGCAAAGAAAAAAAAAAAAAATACAAACAAAGAAGCCAGAAATCAAGCAATTATTATTCATGAAGACATTCAGCCGTTACTATGAAGTACAAGAAAAAAAAAGTTGAAATAAAACTAAACGCAAATACTTATGTAGGTACAAACAATTTCCATAGAAACAAGACTTTTTTATCATCTTAAGAAGTACAGTAGTTCTGTATGTACAATGTATTCTTGTTGTTTTTATTGTTGTTAATTTTAACAAAGCGTCTCATCGAGTGGTTTATTGTTGTTATTGTTGTTAATGTTAACACAGCGTCTTATCGAGTGGACAATGACTACTTGAATGCAAAAGTATAATGGTGTTTTGTTTTCTGACAATAATGTTCCATATATGCTACCATTCGTGCGGGTTTTTGTTCCATTCTAAAAATGTATGCAAAAATGTGAGAAGTTGTCGTTTTCCTTTGTGCCAATTCACACGTTGCAAGTCTTATTGATCAGCTTGCTACCTTATAGACGAGAGAGAGTGAGAGAGAAACGTTTCTTTTCCTCTCGTCACTCTCGTTATAAAGTAGCAAGCTGATCAATAAGACTTGCAACGTGTGAATTGGGACTTTCAAAACATGTTGCAACAATCAATGGCAATTTTGTTCCATTTCTTACCCGCAGTTATAACTGAGTGTGAGATAATACCCTTTTTTGCATCTGCGTAAAGTACTTTTTTATGCAAGCAAATATTTTTTTTCAAGTGTTTGCGGACAATTTGCGTTATATTGTGATTTTTAGTTATATTGTGATGGATATAAAAACTTTTTGTTTTTCGTTTGTTTTACTTTTATTATATTTTTTTTGTCGCAAAATTTTTAACAATAGCTGACATTAATTATTTAAAATCAGTGCTGTTAACGCTTATTGGAATTGTAAGAAAATTTAATGATGAAAATTGCTACAAGCGTGGTGAATATCGCTTGTAGTACAAACTTTGCATTCAATATTTAACACGCTAAATACACATTAGTGTTGAGTGTAAAACGAAGCTATTGTTTTGTTCCATTGTAATTAAGAAAAATGTATCACTTTGTAAGGGTTCGTGTAACCTAATAAAGATATTACACAACTACAATGCATCATTATTTTTTAGAAAAGAAAACACCATAAGAATGTGTGCTTTTGACTTTACACAAATAAGTTATATTGCGTGCGCAACAAAAATGCAAACAAAGCACTTTCAATAAAAAACGCACACATGCAAAAATCAAATGTGTACGAAACGATTTAAAAAGTTCAAACGTTGAACTTTGATTTGCAGGCAAAGAGTGAATGTAAATTTGAGCTTATGAATAAATCAAGAAAAATAGTGATTTTGCAGTTCTCTGATAACGACTGCCAAAATTAGGCCGCAGCACATAATTGCTACCTGTTTTTCAAACTTACATAAATAGAAATTTATATTAAAACCAAAAACAAAGTTGCGTTTTTTTATTGTTTGAATATTAATTTCCAAGCTAAAATTTTTATTTTATTTTGAGAAACAGACAGTTAATGGGCGGATGATTTCATACCTAGCCATTTTTGCCTATTTACCAGGGTTTAAAATACTGCAGTCAAAACCAAAAACTGTCGAACAAAAAACGAATATTTGTATACAACTTCTCGCTTTTTGAGTTGGTTTGACAGCGACTGTTTACATTTCATGAATTATATGTACAAGCAACAGTTGTTCTCTGGCCAATGACAAATGAAGAAGTCGAAGAAATGGCAATTTTTCTACTTTGACTGCAGTTTTTTAAACGCTGCTATTATCTATATACTCGTATCATCGAACAGGGACTCAAAATGTGCTCAACTGTCTTTAGTTGCTCAGTATCCTTGAACATCTATAGATGTCCGATGTGTCGGAAACGCTATCAATCCAATTATGAATAAAAATTCCCCGAGAGTTTTTTCTTTTCCTATTTTTACAGTTTTAAATTTAATTAAATTGGAAAAAAATGGGAGAAGGCCTAATCGTGCAAGTTTCATTACCTAAAATATTGAAAATAGAAACTGGGAATTATTTCCTTCAAAAGGTTACTTTATATTATATTAAAAAAAAAAAAAAAAAAAAAAAAAATGACTAAAATATTGCAGTAAAAAATTAGACATAATTAAAAAAACTGCAATTACTTAAAATCTATAGGCGATATTTGACATTTTAAGAGATAATTTAAATTTCCTTAACTGCCCTTATATAATTCGAATAGCAGTCGATATTCATCAAGTACATTTAAAAATATATATGCTAAAACAATAACTTTGTAAGAATTTAAGAAGGACTTTACTATTTAATTTTTAATCAGTCAATACAACAAACCTAATAACACTTTTGTTATCTCTATAACTGCTTTAATGGAAATCTAAATATGTATATTGAAAATTTGTCTAATCAGCAAAAATGTTCATGTTATAAAAAACATAACCTAAAAACTTTAATATTTTAAAGTTCAAGAGGCTTATTCTGAATTGCGATGCGAAAATCAATGCGATGCGAAAATGCATAAATGCGAACAATTGCTATTCTGTATTGCGATATTCGCAAAGTTTTTTTTAATCGCATTTTAAATGCGAAAAGGTGACAAGTCGGAATTCAAAATTTCTTTCGCATCGCATTTCATTTGCGCATCGCATTGATTTTCGCATCGCAATTCAGAAAAAGCCTCCAGGGTTATACAACAAAACAAATGGCATTTCTTAAATATCTACAATTGCTTTAATTAAAAGAACTCATTAAAGTTTTACATTAATTTAGAAGCCACGGGCGATACAAGACAGCAAAGATCTATTATTGTTAAAACTATAATTAGTGAAACCAACAAAAACCAATGTTCCAAACAATTTGAAACAAAGCCAAAAATATGTAATTTTCAAAAAAAATAACCTAAAATATTTAATTTTTTTTTTTTAACTTAAAGCTATTCCAAACATTAAAGGCACTATTTTATTTCTACCATTTCGTTAATAAAAAAAAATTGATTAATATTTAATCATTTAATAAATGACACAAATTGAAAATTTACTAATTCGTCAGCTCATTACTGGTTTGACCTACCGACCATTTAAAAAAAAAAATGAATTAGGTATGAGGAATATATTTTTTTAATACCCTCTTTCTAAATCAAAAACCTGTTTCGCGAAAATTTTTATGGTTTCTGAGATATAAAGCATTAATTTTGCTGCATATCAACTGTTTCAAAATTTTTTAAGTACTGTTTTGCTCTACAGGCCATTGTTTGGCGATTGCAGCAAATTCTTCATACAAAAACGTACAAAATAAATTTTACTGTTGCTTTGCTGCATTGCCGTAAGAAAAAAAGTAGTTAAAGCAAAAGCAAAGTAAAATGACAACAAGAAAATAAATTTGTGAAAAATTTGTGAAATGTTTTATAATGGACCCAACCAAGTGTACGATTTGCTATTATTTGTGTTTTTAGCCTACCTAAGGGAAATGCTTCAAAATTTTACTACAAACGAAAATTAAATATGTTTAATCTTACAGCGACCATTATTATGTCATATATACCAACTTTTACATATTGTGCCTTTTTGACGGAAGCTCATAGTGGTCGGAGTGGTAACAATATTGCTAGTGCTTGAATTAAAATTTTAAATGAACTAATAAAAGATTGTCCACTTATAAAAACTTTGACATTATGGAGCGATTCTTGCGTACCTCAAAATAAAAATCAAATTAACGCAACCGCAATCAAAATGTTCTTTAAACAAAATAATATTGATGCCGTAATACAAAAGTCTTCAGAACCAGAACATTCTTTAATTCAAGAAGTGGACTGTGTCCATGGTGTTATTGACCGATACTTAAAGAATATTGAAATTCATAGTCCTCTTCATTTACTAAATTTGCTTAAAACAATGCCAAATAATAAAACAAAACTTAAAGTTATGGAAATGCTTCCGGAAAATTTTCGCACATACTCGTTGGAAGCAAATAAAATGGACTTTCGAAAAGTCCCTTTTGCTAAAATTAAAGTACTTCTACACAGTTAAAATAATGATTTATGTATATATTATAAAACTTCTACCAGAGAGGAAAAATATAAAAATGCAATTTTGGTTAAGTCTGCATCAAAAAATTGTTTGAAAATTTGTTGACGAATGTTTTGAAAATATCGAAACCATCATTTATTTCCAGCGATAAAAAAAGAGATATAAAAGACCTGCTTATATTGCTTCCTCGTGTTGATAAAGCTTATTATAAAAATTTACTCAATATTAAGTTTTAAATTTTCTTTTTACTTTTGCATTATTTAAGTTGTTTAATTTGTGGCTTTTTATGTAACTTTTCATAGCAGTAGAACTGTTTTTTCTGTTTTTGTAAAGTAAAATCAAATAAAAAACTATAAAAAAAATTCATCTCAACAACAAGTTACTCAATACACAGCAATAAAAGGCCAATTTTTTAATTTTTTTTTAGGAAAGTGGCGTATGCGGCACAAAACAATATTTTGCATTTTCAAAAAAATACTATTTTATTCTAACTTAATTCATGAAAGTGCGCAAAAATTTGCATTTTTCTTCAAAACATATACCGGAAGCAGTGGTAAAAATATAAAAAAATTCTATCGGGTACAATTTGAGAAATCTTTATGTAAATCTTCTTTGTCGTTTTTCTCCACTCCGACTTTTTGGCATATGCGCCAAACCATTTCTGAGCTGACGAATTGTTAAACATAACCTAAACTACGAACAATAATAAAACAAGATGAAAATTCTTTTTGAAATCCCTAATACATTCACTTTTAAAAGTGCAAACACAGATAAGGTTGTAAATGTAAAGACTTTGTTAGAAAACATAGCGTCGAAAAAAAAACAAATTCAGCTCAATTATGAGTACAAACTTCCCGGGAGTTGTATCCCTTTTTCCATTTGAATTTACATAGGAAAGGGGAGAAAACTCCCGCGGAATTTTAATTCATAATTGGGCTGATTATGCAAAAATGTAAGAACTAAAAATCCTGACAGCTTAAAAATCAAAAGCGATAGCACAAATTTAAAGGCATTTTAAAAATATCCTCATATACAGGGGTGTTCTGGAAATCGAACACGCAAAACGCAAGAATTTAAACGTCGTTTTTTAATATGATTTCTGTTATAAAATAATTTTATTACAAATATTTCTCTATTTAACGGAATTTTATAACAGTCATTATAAAAATTAGATTAAAAGTACATATATTGAAAACAACTTTCAAATTCTTGCTTTCTGCGTTGTCGATTTCCAGAACACCCCTGATAATATGATTTAAATTCAACCTACATCTTGTTAATTGACAACATCTTTTGTAAGTTGTTGTTGTTTTTATTTTGTTTTTCTTAACCTACTTACAACTACAATTAATGTTGAGAGAATTTCAACTAATTGTAGTGGGGAATGTAAGATGAGATAAACCCACTGTTGTTTATTGTTGATGTGTTTTGTTTAAACTTTGATATTATTGCAAGTAGAACTGTTGCTATAATTCTTATACGTTTAACAGTTTTATTTGGTTTAATATCTTTAGTTTTTCTAAAATCTTTATGGATGAAGTTTCCTGATGATCTGGCCTAAGCAACCAGTGAAATGCGCATAGGAATAGCTTATCCCATCAACAATAAATTTCAAGTGTTTTTGTCAAGAATAAAAACTGGGAATTAAGCACGAATAACAAAATCTTTTGAAATTAGATTAAAAGTATATTAAAAACAACTTTCAAATTCTCGTTTTCTGCGTTGTCGATTTCCAGAACACCCCTGATAATATGATTTAAATTCAACCTACATCTTGTTGTTGTGTTTGTTGATGCTGCTGCTGTTGCTGATACTGTTGTTGTTGTTGTTGTAGCTCTTGACTGCTACCAGCACCAGTTTGTGAACCGGGTATAAAGAAGCCACCTTGAGGCACTGCGGCGGGAGGTAAAGCAGGTGCTAAAATATTTTCTGCAGCTTTATTGATAGGAGCACCAGAAGGATTGAAAACATCAACGTAAGCGTTTTTCAAAGCTTGAAAAAGAGAACATAAAAAATAAAAAAAAATTTGAGATTTTGCCAAAAGATATTTAAAAATTCTGATTCAAATTGTTGATTTTTAGTTCTTTAGTTTTTTTATTCTATTAACAAAAACTTACTTCGATTTCTTTGCATTTTAAACATATTTGACTGTAGCGTTGGAGTTTTAGAGGGACCTGGGGCTTGAGTTTGATTTTGGTTGAAATTTTGTTGCTGCTGCTGCATGGGGTTTGGTGATGGCGCTGTTTGTGGTATTGAATTAGGCACATATTGTTGCATTTGTGGCTGCATTTGTTGGGGATCCATAAAAGGTATTTGATTGGATTGGGTTTGTTGATGTTGTTGCTGTAGCTGTAGCTGAGATGGCATTTGTGATTGTGGCTGAGGCATTAAATCACTCAGTTTTGGAGGAGGTTTGAAAGCTTCCTGCGCATCTTCTTCACCATCAGTATTTACCCATTTCTTTTTCTCAGGATCCCAAACAATTGAAGGATTTTTATCATCAGGTAAAATCATTTGATTTTTAGGTTTCAACGAAAATTTATTCCAAATGCCACCGAACCAGCCCGAGTTTTGATTTGCTTGGTGTTGGCTAAAGAAATTTAATTAAAAATTTTGCATTTATTTTACAATTTTACTTTAGATTAAAAACTAACTTTTTATTTGCTTCTTTCTCATCTTTTTTTGCACCCTTTTGTTGTTGTTTCTTATTTGCCTCATTAGCTGATTGAGGCTGCCTATTGGCCGCAGTCTCATCATCCGTATCGTAAGTTTTCGATTTAGGCATCGATATCGTTGGTCGTGCATTCTAAATTGTTTACAAGGAATTTGTTTTTTAGGTTATGTTTTGATTTTAGCAACAAAATTTTAAACGAAAAAATGTTAAAGCATTTTGCGTATAAAAATATTTGGTTGGCAAAAAGTTTAATAAAACATTTTATAAGAAGAAAAAAGCTTAAAGCCTTAATTTTTAGCAATAACTTAAAAACTATATTTAAAATTATTCAAATTACTTAAAAGTAAAAGTAGTTTAAAAACCTTACAAATTGCTAAATTTATCAAAACCTTAATGAAAATTTTGAATATGTACGTGTCAATTCTTACTTGCATTTTTTATTTTTGTCGAAATTAAAAAAATAATTATATTTAATTAAAAGATTTCTTTAATAACTTTTAAAATTTACAAAAAATGATTAGAATCAATATTATAAGCAGAAATCAAAAAATCTTTAAGCATTAAACGTTTTCATTCAAAACAAAATAAAAACACAAAAATGAAATTTTTATTAAAAAAAAAACAAGTGAGTGGTGGGCTCTATTCAGCCTTTCCGAATATTTCATTAACCCCCAATTTCACCAAGTTCAGTTATAATTAGCTTTCAGTTATAACTGTTAAAACATATTGTTAACTGAAAGTTAAAGTAATAGTTAGCTTTAACTGAACTTGGTGAAATTGGGGGTAAGTATTAAAAAAAATAACTATTATTTGATCTAGATAAAATAGTGGATCGGCCTATATTTTCTACCGAGCATTTTTAGTATAACATAAGTATTTGTGCTAAATTATGTTGCTTTAGATCTGCGATCGGCAATCTTTACTATTACATTTTGCGATGGTATGCGTTGTATAAATTTTACATATGGGCATTTCCCCAGAATGGTCTACCAGGATGAAAAAATAAAATATTGATTATCATCAAGGGTATTCATTTAAATTTTTTTTTGGTTGGAAAAGTGGAAAAAAGAAAAATTACACTCTTATTGACGTGAACGGGGTTTTTTTTTTTTTTTTTACAAACTGTCAAAAAAAATCTGTCAAATAATTCGTGGAAGTAATTGATATTTTTCAAGATGCCGAACAAAAGTGTTAAAAGTAAATAAATTTATTATTAAATTTAAAACGAAGTGATTGGTGTTATTTTCATCATAATTTTCGACTACAAAAAGTTACTCAAAATGGCGATTGTCTGCCAAAAAGTCGAGTATTTTATTAACTTCAGCTTCTGTCAATTTTTTTTGACCCCATTTCTTTTTTTTAATTCTTTTTTCATTGAACACATATTTAATATGATTTTTTTTCTTTTTGAAAGATTAAATGAAAAAGAAATGTTGTAACTATAAAAAATAATTTTTAAAATCAGAGTTGTACAATTCAAGAGTTTATAAAAAGAGATGCAATTTTTCGTACTTTGTATTAAAAATTAGCAATTTTTTATGAATGGCAACATCATTTCGTTTGACGTTTAAAGCGGAAAATTACATCTTTTTATCCTGACTTTTTTACACTTGGTTATAGTCTGATAAAAATGTAACTTTTGGTGGAATTTTTTTTCTTGTGGTTGTTGTAACAAAAATTACATTTTTCCACTTTTCCATTTTTTCAACAAATAAAAAAACTGAAATGAATACCCTTATCGTCTTTAATTGTTTATTATTAGAAAAAAAGTCTATGTTCTTATAAAAGAATAATTTCCTAGCATATCTGAGCTGTTTTACTTGAGAAAATTGGGCTGGAAACTGGAAAATTTTATAATTTCCTGTATTTTCTACTTCTAAAAACATTTTTATATACTTATTTTACATGCAAAAAATATGTTATGTTTACACTCTTTTTTCATAATCTCTCCATTACAATCAATTGTAAAAGGAGTATAAAGTTTTTTTGTTAAGGAAATTTGAAGACATTTATGGTAAAATGCATGGTGATAATAATAAAAAAAAACATATGGAAAAATCGTACGTTCGCGATCCGTACGTTCGCGACCGTTACATAAGCCAATTAAATAAAAACCAAGAGAGATATTTTATGTTGTAAAAACTGGATGGAGACCTACATTAATACACTTTTAAAATAAATTAATCACTTTTGAAAATTCCGTTTCATTACGCAGATTTTTACATTTCACTACTGTGAGCCGAAGTTGACTTCTATTTCGCGTACGTTCGCGACTACACGTTTATAACTCTTATTATGAAAACTTAAACTCGATGAAATCCATCTTTTGTACTAAACATAGAGCTACCCAAATGCTATCGAATCGCAAAAAAATGCTGGGAAAAGTTTTGTTGTCTATATTATTTGTACATCAAAAGCGTACGAACGTACGTTCGTGACCCCAGGAAATGCCCATATGTATATTGTTGTTAATGTTGTTAAATTCTCATCAATGATTTTGCCGATCGCAGCTTTAGATCGTCCCATTTTGCCAAAATTCTTATCCAGGGGGCTTTTACAGAAGATTTCTAGATTGTCTTAGAATTTCACAAGAAGATTTCAAGATTTTCTTAGAATTTTACAAGAATCTAGACAGAATACTACGTAACTTCATAGGGTCTCTGTTATATTTTATCTAAAAAGTCTTGCTAGAAATGTATAAAGCCTTGTTTGAATTTTTCGAAAACTAATAACAATAAAAATCTTATCAAAAAAGTTGTAGTGTCTCAAAATCTGCTTTACTGTTTCTAGTTATAGATATTTTTTAATAAAATAATTAAAAAATTTAAGCTTTGAATTTCGAATTTCGGTTTAAAATTTTTAAAGATTGAAAATTAAAAAAAAAATATATTTCAACATGTTACAATTACTGTTCTTCAATCAATTTTCTAGTTTTTGAAACTTTTAATTAAGTGGAGAAAAAAAGGATAAAATTAGACTTTTCGAACTTGAGTTTAAATTTTAAATATTATTTTTTTTAACTTATAAATTCCGAAAGTTGTCAATACAAATTATAAAAAAAAAATTTAATTTTTAAAGGTTCAATGACATTATTCTCATGTTTTCGTTGGAAAAACAAATAAATTATAATTTCGAATTTTTTCGAACTTAAAAATTTTACTTTAAACTGTTTAAAAACCAATTTTATGGGTCAAAAATATTTAATAATTAGTTATATTTTCTTTTATTTTTAAAGAAAAAAACTGGGAATTTTAAAATTTCGAATTATACTTTCAAAGACTTGAAATTCGAACAAGTAAATGACTTTTTTAAATAATATTTTTATCTACAGCTTTCCAAATAAAAATTTGATATAAACCTTAAAATAGTTTAAATAGTTTTTTTTTAATTTTGCGACGTCATGTGTGGTAGTTTTTAACCTTGTTGTCTTAAATTTGTGCCTGTATTGTACAATCTTATATATTCCACAAAGAATAGCGTGTTTATGGTAATTTTTTATTTTATATGTACTTCAATACCTGTTTGTGTTTTATTTAAAATTTATTAATTTTTTGTTAAGACACACACAGAAACTCACAACATTTATTTAAAATTTAAATATCAACATTCAAATGAATAAACAAATAAATAAACCAACAAAATGTTTATTATAAAAAAAAAATTAAACCAAGTGCGTTCTCATAGATTTATACCCCTCAGACTTTTTCTTTTTATAGTTTAACCTTCAATAATTTTTTTTCTTTTGCTTTCTCTTATTTAATAACGTGAGTTTATTTTGTTTTTTTTTTTTTTTTATTTTGCCATAATTGAATACTTAAACTATATGAATATTTCACGTAACTCGTTTTATTGTTTTAAATATTTTTCTTTAAATCAATGGGATCATCAATATTAAACGTGCGTAAAACCGGTGGTTTTGCCATTTTAAAGGTTTTATCATCGCTGTTGGCTTTTGAATCTATATACTGTTCGAATTCCTGCAATGATTGTTCAACTTCATTGCACATTTTTTTATAATTTAATGGAATAGAAGGATCATTGATTAATTCTTGCATAGACCAAACTTGTGGAGGTTTTTGTGTTTGAGGCAGAGAAGGTTGTTTGCCTTTTGCTTTAGATTTTAAAATGCCATAAGCAGCTAAAGATTTGTGATGTTGAAGAGATTCTAAATCTTGATTTAATAAATAATCATTTTCATATTGTTGTACTTCTTCCTCATCTTCTTGGTAGTCATCATATTCATCTTCATCATCATCTTCATTGGAATCTGATTCATAGGCCTGGTAATTGGAGATATCATCTCTATTGAAATTGGCCTCTGGATCATAGTTATTATATGCTTCTGTTAAAGGCATATCAATTGGAAATGTTCCATTATAAACAATATTTTTATTTAAAAATGTATGGCGAATATGCTGTTGATTATAAACATTGTAGCCAAGACTTTTTGAAACATGTTGCTGATGATGTTTAACCACTTGATTGCTAGTGTGGTTTGGTTTTTCGTTAAATTCTTTTTTAACAGTTTCAGGCTGGATTTTTAATTTTTCCTTGTGTGGTAGAACAGTATTTCTATGTTTATCAACATGTTTATATACATCGCCATGATGACTAAGTAAAACATGTTGTTGATAATTTGTTTTAACATTTTTTTCCTTATTTAAGGTTTGAGGTTTAATTTTATCATTTTGTCGTTGACTTTTATGACTATTCTTATCATTTTGTTTGTAAACATTCTTTTCAACATGTTGCTGATAACAATTTCCCAATATATTGCTGTTGAGATTTTGTTTATCATTTAACTCTTCTTTTAAAGTTTGACTATCATCATCATTATTTTGTAGCTGGTCTGGTTCTTTACATTTCTTAACATATTTCTGACCTGTATAATGTTGCTCAGCATGTTGCTGACCTATTTTTGCATGTTTTTCAACATTATCATCTGTTGACGATGATGAATTTTCAGGAATTTGATTTTGTGGTATAATAAAATTAACTTTCTTGATTTGTGTGTTTGAAGAGGACAAATCATTTAAGTTACAATTGTTATTGGAAGATGTACAGGAATTAAAAGCTGTAGTTTTTAATATGGTGGTAGTAGTAGTATTAGAGGGGGTCCTTAACATATTTATACTTTTAGCATTTATATTAAAATGTTTGGCGGCATTAAAAGCTGTGGCTACTTGGGGCTGTTTATTGCTGTTTAAATTACTTACATTATTTATAGAAAATGGTGACGTAGAGGGAGGATTGGTGACCGTGTGTTCTAAATTATTAGCAAACTTATTAAATGCTGTTGGATTTTGATTTAGATCTAATGATTTTTTAGCTGCAGCTGAAGATTTTGTGGGCTGCTTTAGTGATGGGCTAGTGCTAGTGGTGGTGGAAGTAGTAGTTGTGGAGGTTGTTAATTTGTCCATTGTTTTTAATTTATTGTTGGAGTTTGTATAAGGGGAATTCATGGTTTTCAATTTTAAAGGGGATTTTGTATTATGCAAAGCTAAGGGCGATTTACTTTCAGCAGCCACTAAAGTACTCGTGTTATTAGTTGAGACCTTTAATGTTGTTAATTTCTTAGATTTCTTTAACAACATCTGTTCATTATTGTTGCTGGCGCTTAAATCAGGCTAATTAAATCCAATCCAGAATAAGGAAAGCATGTGCAAAATTTTAGAAAAATTATTGTTAAAAAAAAAATAAGAAATTAAATCGTCCAAATATCAACGACAACAATAAAGAAAAACGAACTTAAAAATAAAAGAACTTTGGATAATCAAATAAAGAAGAATCAATCAATGGTTTTTTAAAAAGAGCCACATTCATAAATCACGAAAGTAGGAAGAGGTAGCCTAAATAATTTTTTTTTTAAATATAAATATTCACGAAAAAAAAAATAATAAATAAAAAAAAAATCAAATAAAAATCACAGAAAAATTTTGAAAAGAAACAAAGTCAAATAAAAAAGCTAAGCTCATACCTCTTCTGCTAATTGGTTAATAGCCGGTTGTTGTTGTTGCTGGGACCAATAGTCATATGCAGCAGGTTGCTGTTGGCCATCCCCTTCAACGGAATTATATTGAGAAGGATCATAAAATCCAGAACTATAAGCTGAGGATTGAGGAGCTATATCATTTGATAAATATTGTTGCTGTGTTTGTTGTTGTTGCTGTTGATAAGCTTCAGTTAAATTCTCTCCTTCCGTTTGGTTTTCCCCTAAATCTTTGACATTCTGAATAGGGGGTTGCTCAGTTTGCAAAGATTGTGTGTGCTGTTGTTGCTGTAAATAAGGATCTAAAACAGCTTGTTCTTGTTGTAATTGTTGATGCTGTTCAGAATTATAAAACATTGGTTGTTGTTGTTGTTGTTGTTGTTGCTGCTGCTGTTCAATATGTCCCGTTGTTTGTTGTTGATATTGTAAGTTTAATTCACTAAATTGTTTATTAATTTCCATAAATTGTTGATCTATTTGTTGTTGTTGCTGGTTATAGTAATTGGGATCTTGTAATTGTTGTTGTTGACAATCTTGTGTATTATTTGAGGTCATAGATGACGATATATTGAAATCATTTTTATATTGTTGGGCCAATTGCCTTAGATTTTGTAACCATTTTTGTTCTTCCATTTGTTGGGGTGTCAAACTTAAGACATTGTTTTCATCTGAGCCGGTTTGTTGGTCATCTATGGTCTTTTCTAAGACAGGATCATAGTATTTTAAACGATCAGCCATTTCATAAACCTTAAAAAAAGTTAAAACAAAATCAATAAATTTAAGAAGTAGAAAGTTTCGAAATTATTTAATTATTTGGTAAATTTCTTCACCTTGCGTTGGAAACATTTTTTAAATAAAAAGTATTGAATGAAGAGTCTATTATAAGTTATACTAACTGCCTGTTTTTGAAAATAAAATAAAAATTGTCGAATAGGAATTTATATTAAAACAACAATGAAAAAACTTAAATTCGTTTTTGTATTCAATGTTAATTTCTAAACGAAAATTTTTATTTTAATTTGAAAAACAGCCACAAGGCGAATTTACTTCAGGTGGCGGCGAGACTACAACAAGTCAACAACACAAAAAACAACATGTATTTTGTTTTTATTTTTCGGTCATGTAATCAGTGATGTTAATCGTCAAAATCGTCATTAGTTTTGAAAAAAAACCGTCAAAAAATCGTCATATAAAAAATCGTTTTTTTTTTATCAACACGGATTAATCACTCTATTAAAACATAAAAAATTTAAGTATAAAATCATACAAAACCAAAAAGATTTTCGTCAAACACTTCCCGTCATCCCCAAATCTTCTGCTGCGGATGAACTTAACGCGCGCCTGAAATCATCTTCTTTGTGGAGACCACAAACATGAGAGTCGCGTTGCAGAACGACCCATCGGCTGCTGAATTTTCGAGACAACTGCTGGAGCTTGGCAACGGCCAAATTCCTGTTGATGTTTCGAATGGAATGATATCGTTCCCTGAAAATTTTTGTGAATTCACATCGTCCAAGGAGGAACTCATCAGCAAAGTGTTCCCCGGCATTGCACAAAATTACAAAAATCTCGATTGGATTGGTGAACGGGCAATACTAGCACCGAAGAATAAGGACGTCGATAGCTTAAACTTAATTATTCAAAGTCAAATCGCAGGACAACTGCATACGTACAAATCTGTTGACTGCGTGACCGACGAAAATAAACCGACCAGCTACCCGACGAAATTTTTGAACTCGCTGGATGTACCAGGAACTCCGCCACATAACTTACAGCTGAAGGTGGTATCGATCATAATCATGTTGCGGAATCTCAATCCTCCAAAATTGTGCAACGGTAAGCGGTTGTCCGTCAAAAAGCTAATGAAGAATGTGATTCAGGCGAATCATCAAGGGCAAATTCAAAGGAGAAGAAGTCCTTATCCCACGAATTCCCATTATTCCGACTGAACTTCCATTCCAATTCAAGCGGATTCAGTTCCCCGTTCGATTGGCATTTGCAATGACAATCAATAAATCGCAAGGCCAATCACTAGAAGTCTGTGGGATTAATCTCGAATTTCCCTGTTTTCACGGTCAGCTGTACGTTGCATGTTCGCGTGTTGGGAAACTGTCTTCGTTATTTGTTTTTGCGCGGGAAAACAAATCGAAAAACATTGTTCATCAAATCGCTCTCTACTGATTCCATTCAAATAAATCACATTGAAAATTCAAATATTTGTGTTGTAATATTATTCCAAAGTTTGTCTGAAGGCTTAAAATTGGGACGAGGCGAAGTTCGTCGGGTCCGCTAGTATAAATATATATTCGCCTCTACATACGTATATAAACTAACCCAACCCACCGTTTCCACATGCAAGTGCAAGTTCGAAAAACTCAATACACTGACACTTTTTCACTAACATTCACACAATTTTTGTACATTCAGCCAATCGGCTGTTTCCTCGATTTTTCGTTGATAATACGTACATATACACTACTTGCAAGTAATTACTTGCATGTGGAAACGTTGGGTAAGAAAAAAACTTTACTTGCCAGATTGAAGTGTTATAAAATTGATGCCGAATTAAAGTTTAAACTAAATTTATTGACGGGATTAGATCGTCAAAACCTAAGTGACTCTACATTAAAAATCGTCAATCGTCATTTTGGTAAATTCATCGAAAAAAATCGTCAAAATGACGTAAAATCGTCACATCTAACATCCCTGCATGTAATGTCAAAAACAAGGCGAATTAATATACATATATATATATATATATATATATATATGAATTCGCTTTGTATAAAACAGTTGAGTAGAGCAGGGCTACCAGATTTGGGGTTCTAATCTCAAATTAGATAACAAAAAATTGTTAAAATTGAGAATGTAAAAATAAACTATTTTTCTTTTTGGGAAAATTATTGATCGTTTTGTTTCTTTTACAGGCCAACATATGTATATAAGATCTGTAAGTGTTTTCATGTAAAAAACTCGTATTTATACAATTTATGTATATGTATTAAACAAATTATAGAGCAATTTCAATACCGGACGGCTAAAAAATCGGATTTACTGAACGCTATATTAGTTTTTTATTAAAAATGTGTAAGCAGCAGAATTTTTCTTATATAAAAAACGTTTTCTCCTTTAGTTTAGGTTGGCCTGTTAATACTCTAAGGCCCGTTTTCACAACTTGCCGATAGCTTAAAGTAGACTTTAAATGGCCTTATAAAAAGTGTTCCATTATTAAAACATTACTTTAACCTAAAGTGAACGATAAAGTAGATTAAGGTTAATCCTACCTGGTAATCTACTTTATCGTTCACTTTAAGTTAAAGTAAAGTTTAATAATAATACACTTTTTGTAAGGCCATTTAAAGCCTACTTTAAGCTATCGGTAAGTTGTGAAAACGGGCCTAATAAGTAAATATACTTTCAAACGTATGTCCACTAATATAATGGCTAAGCCAATGGTTATTTTACGCGTTAAATTGATGTATTTGTGGGGTCGTTATTATAACCGGATTTCTCCATATTTGAAATGTCACAGCTCCAAATGTTCGTAAAAGATATTAAATGGTTAATCGGGAATTATTTTAAATTAACTGAATGATCAACTTTCCCTCTCCCTTAATAACGTAGATTTTTGGTCAGAATTTGAAAGATGATTACCAAATTGTAAAATTAGTAAAATGACATTATTGTTTTAGTGTACTTATCTATACTTATATAAATTTAAAATACAAATTTATAGGATAAAATTAATCCCCACTAATATTTAATTTCTTAAAAATAATGCATTTGTAAAAACATTTGAAACTGGGAATTATTTCCTTCCGAAGGTTACTTTATATTATATTCAACATTTGAGTAAAAAAATAAAAATAAAAATTTAATAATTTCTAAAATTAAGAAAAAACCCGATTTTATACCCTTCAGGTAAAAGGGTATATATAACTTTGTCATTCCGTTTGAAATTTCTACAATATTGATCCTACACCCTATAAAGTATATATATTCTGGGTCCTTATGAAAAGCGAAGTTCAAAACCGGTTGTCCGTCTGTCCGTCTGTCTGTTGAAATGGGTTTTCCGAAGCCCCCAGATTGTGGGAGCAGAATACAGAGCAACTAGACAAAAACTAAATTATTTTTACATATGTATACATTGGACTGGTCGCAATTTTTTTTTTTAAATTTAATTGTTTGCGCTGCTTAAAATATGAGGTTTGGTGTAAGAAATCATGATCTAATTTTTCAGGTCAATCCGACGGTGCCTAGCCGTGCCGGGTGGGGCCCAAAGTTCCCCATATTATAAAAAAAACATCTTTTCTATCAGATCTTTATAGTTATACTAGTTGAAAAGCCGAAAATCAAAAATATGGCTTCGTTTCGATCTTCCGCAGAGAAAGTACTTCAAGTGTGCCAAATTTCAGCTTTCTATGTCATCAGATGGCTTCAGAAAGTTGCGGAAAGAATAGGACATACATGCAAACATCCTGACATACTAAGAAATTATATATTGTATAGATAGATTAACAAATGTTCGCGCAACTCAAAAACGCTTTAGCTTATTGAAAAACTAAAAAAAATCGAAATTACGCAATAAAATTTACTTTAAGAAAGGTAAAACGTTTTTCTTATATGCGCAGTTGTTTTAGAAACATAATTTTTTTTTCTGGAAAAAAAATAATTTTTTTATTAAAATTTCGGAAATTTTGTTTTTAAAAATTCATAAAAAATTGAAAAATGCAGCTATGCTTCTAATTTTATGCAGACATATAAAAAACAACATTGCAAACAAAACAAGCTATAAATGATTAAAATCTGTAAACAACTTTTGATTTTATGTATTCAGCGTTTTTTGAGTTGCGCGAACATATGTTAATCTATCTATACAATATATAATTTCTTATGGCCATTTTCTCATTAGGTGATTATCTTTTTTCCCAACGAAAAACTGCACATTAAAGAAATTTGGTTTTCTCAATGTCTCATTTGCTTCGTTTTAATCGCAAAGCTAACCGGCACTCATCTGCCAATTATTTATTTTCCTTTTATTTGCCGTACAGATAAATTCAATCAGCTGACTCCCATCTTTTACATGTATTTTGAGTGGCGTTGCCAGCTGAAAACTTTGTTTTTTGTCGGTATATTGAGAAACCCAAAATCGTTAACGGACAGTTTATCGGTCCAATAAATTTATGTTGACATTAAGTAACAGACAGTTTGTCGATACATTGAGAAAATGGCCATTAGTATGTCAGGATGTTTGCATGTATGTCCTATTCTTTCCGCAACTTTCTGAAGCCATCTGATGACATAGGAAGCTGAAATTTGGCACACTTGAAGTACTTTCTCTGCCGAAGATCGTAGCGTAGTCATATTTTTGATTTTCGGCTTTTCAACTAGTATAACTATAAAGATCTGATAGAAAAAATGTTTTTTTTATAATATGGGGAACTTTGGGCCCCACCCGGCACGGCTAGGCACCGTCGGATTGACCTGAAAAATTAGATCATGATTTCTTACATCAAACCTCATATTTTAAGCAGCGCAAACAATTAAATTTAAAAAAAAAATTGCAACCAGTCTAATGTATACATATGTAAAAATAATTTAGTTTTTGTCTAGTTGCTCTGTATTCTGCTCCCACAATGGTGAATTCGGCACAGCCGAATATAGCGCTCTTACTTGTTATAACATAAACTTGTAAAAATTTTGAAAGCATTAAATTGCAAAATCGGTTGAATTGAATGTTGTGTTAAAAATAATCTAAACCGTTTCTATGTGGGTGAAGATAAATATGTCGAACTAAATATGTTTTGACGTAACTTCTTACGTCTTCACATATTTAAAATTTGTTTTTCGCATTTGGGACAATTTTCCAAATATGTTTTAATATTTATGACAAACTATTAAATATGTGTTCGTATTTGTGACATAATTAAAATATCAAAATACTAAATATCTTCGTATTTGTAACATATTTAATGTAATTCAGAAGAAATTAATAAATTTATTAAAAATGCAGATTCTCTGAGGGATTTTTGGAAATTGTGGACAAACTGGAAGACCTTACAGGACATGACATACCTCATTTTAAAGATAATAAAGGCCACTTTTGTAATCCATTTCGGTTTTTGAGAAAAAAACCTCTGGGCTATTTTTAAATTCTCAGATGTACTAGTACTGATTCCTGAGGGATTTTTGGAAATTGTGGACAAACTGGAACACCTTACAGGACATGACATACCTCATTTTAAAGATAATTAAGCCGACTTTTGTAATCCATTTCGGTTTTTGAGAAAAAAACCTCTGGGCTATTTTTAAATTCTCAGATGTACTAGTACTGATTCCTGAGGGATTTTTGGAAATTGTGGACAAACTGGAACCCCTTACAGGACATGACATACCTCATTTTAAAGATAATAAAGCCCACTTTTGTAATCCATTTCGGTTTTTGAGAAAAAACCCTCTGGGCTATTTTTAAATTCTCAGATGTACTAAGTACTGATTCCTGAGGGATTTTTGGAAATTGTGGACAAACTGGAAGACCTTACAGGACATGACATACCTCATTTTAAAGATAATTAAGCCCACTTTTGTAATCCATTTCGGTTTTTGAGAAAAAAACCTCTGGGCTATTTTTAAATTCTCAGATGTACTAAGTACTGATTCCTGAGGGATTTTTGGAAATTGTGGACAAACTGGAACACCTTACAGGACATGACATACCTCATTTTAAAGATAATTAAGCCCACTTTTGTAATCCATTTCGGTTTTTGAGAAAAAAACCTCTGGGCTATTTTTAAATTCTCAGATGTACTAGTACTGATTCCTGAGGGATTTTTGGAAATTGTGGACAAACTGGAAGACCTTACAGGACATGACATACCTCATTTTAAAAATAATTAAGCCGACTTTTGTAATCCATTTCGGTTTTTGAGAAAAAAACCTCTGGGCTATTTTTAAATTCTCAGATGTACAAGTACTGATTCCTGAGGGATTTTTGGAAATTGTGGACAAACTGGAAGACCTTACAGGACATGACATACCTCATTTTAAAGATAATTAAGCCCACTTTTGTAATCCATTTCGGTTTTTGAGAAAAAACCCTCTGGGCTATTTTTAAATTCTCAGATGTACTAAGTACTGATTCCTGAGGGATTTTTGGAAATTGTGGACAAACTGGAAGACCTTACAGGACATGACATACCTCATTTTAAAGATAATTAAGCCCACTTTTGTAATCCATTTCGGTTTTTGAGAAAAAAACCTCTGGGCTATTTTTAAATTCTCAGATGTACTAAGTACTGATTCCTGAGGGATTTTTGGAAATTGTGGACAAACTGGAACACCTTACAGGACATGACATACCTCATTTTAAAGATAATTAAGCCCACTTTTGTAATCCATTTCGGTTTTTGAGAAAAAAACCTCTGGGCTATTTTTAAATTTTCAGATGTACTAGTACTGATTCCTGAGGGATTTTTGGAAATTGTGGACAAACTGGAAGACCTTACAGGACATGACATACCTCATTTTAAAAATAATTAAGCCGACTTTTGTAATCCATATCGGTTTTTGAGAAAAAAACCTCTGGGCTATTTTTAAATTCTCAGATGTACAAGTACTGATTCCTGAGGGATTTTTGGAAATTGTGGACAAACTGGAAGACCTTACAGGACATGACATACCTCATTTTAAAGATAATTAAGCCCACTTTTGTAATCCATTTCGGTTTTTGAGAAAAAAACCTCTGGGCTATTTTTAAATTCTCAGATGTACTAGTACTGATTCCTGAGGGATTTTTGGAAATTGTGGACAAACTGGAAGACCTTACAGGACATGACATACCTCATTTTAAAAATAATTAAGCCGACTTTTGTAATCCATTTCGGTTTTTGAGAAAAAAACCTCTGGGCTATTTTTAAATTCTCAGATGTACAAGTACTGATTCCTGAGGGATTTTTGGAAATTGTGGACAAACTGGAAGACCTTACAGGACATGACATACCTCATTTTAAAGATAATTAAGCCCACTTTTGTAATCCATTTCGGTTTTTGAGAAAAAACCCTCTGAGCTATTTTTAAATTCTCAGATGTACTAGTACTGATTCCTGAGGGATTTTTGGAAATTGTGGACAAACTGGAAGACCTTACAGGACATGACATACCTCATTTTAAAGATAATTAAGCCGACTTTTGTAATCCATTTCGGTTTTTGAGAAAAAAACCTCTGCGCTATTTTTAAATTCTCAGATGTACCAGTACTGATTCCTGAGGGATTTTTGGAAATTGTGGACAAACTGGAACACCTTACAGGACATGACATACCTCATTTTAAAGATAATTAAGCCGACTTTTGTAATCCATTTCGGTTTTTGAGAAAAAAACCTCTGCGCTATTTTTAAATTCTCAGATGTACCAGTACTGATTCCTGAGGGATTTTTGGAAATTATGGACAAACTGGAACACCTTACAGGACATGACATACCTCATTTTAAAGATAATTAAGCCCACTTTTGTAATCCATTTCGGTTTTTGAGAAAAAAACCTCTGGGCTATTTTTAAATTCTCAGATGTACAAGTACTGATTCCTGAGGGATTTTTGGAAATTGTGGACAAACTGGAAGACCTTTCAGGACATGACATACCTCATTTTAAAGATAATTAAGCCCACTTTTGTAATCCATTTCGGTTTTTGAGAAAAAAACCTCTGGGCTATTTTTAAATTCTCAGATGTACAAGTACTGATTCCTGAGGGATTTTTGGAAATTGTGGACAAACTGGAAGACCTTACAGGACATGACATACCTCATTTTAAAGATAATTAAGCCGACTTTTGTAATCCATTTCGGGGTTTGAGAAAAAAACCTCTGGGCTATTTGAGAATTTAAAAATTTTTTTAAAAATAGCCCAGAGGTTTTTTTCTCAAAAACCGAAATGGATTACAAAAGTGGGCTTAATTATCTTTAAAATGAGGTATGTCATGTCCTGTAAGGTCTTCCAGTTTGTCCACAATTTCCAAAAATCCCTCAGGAATCAGTACTAGTACATCTGAGAATTTAAAAAATTTTTTAAAAATAGCCCAGAGGTTTTTTTTCTCAAAAACCGAAATGGATTACAAAAGTCGGCTTAATTATCTTTAAAATGAGGTATGTCATGTCCTGTAAGGTCTTCCAGTTTGTCCACAATTTCCAAAAATCCCTCAGGAATCAGTTCTTAGTACATCTGAGAATTTAAAAATAGCCCAGAGGTTTTTTTCTCAAAAACCGAAATGGATTACAAAAGTGGGCTTAATTATCTTTAAAATGAGGTATGTCATGTCCTGTAAGGTGTTCCAGTTTGTCCACAATTTCCAAAAATCCCTCAGGAATCAGTACTTAGTACATCTGAGAATTTAAAAATAGCCCAGAGGTTTTTTTCTCAAAAACCGAAATGGATTACAAAAGTGGGCTTAATTACCTTTAAAATGAGGTATGTCATGTCCTGTAAGGTGTTCCAGTTTGTCCACAATTTCCAAAAATCCCTCAGGAATCAGTACTTAGTACATCTGAGAATTTAAAAATAGCCCAGAGGTTTTTTTCTCAAAAACCGAAATGGATTACAAAAGTGGGCTTAATTATCTTCAAAATGAGGTATGTCATGTCCTGTAAGGTGTTCCAGTTTGTCCACAATTTCCAAAAATCCCTCAGGAATCAGTACTTAGTACATCTGAGAATTTAAAAATAGCCCAGAGGTTTTTTTCTCAAAAACCGAAATGGATTACAAAAGTGGGCTTAATTATCTTTAAAATGAGGTATGTCATGTCCTGTAAGGTCTTCCAGTTTGTCCACAATTTCCAAAAATCCCTCAGGAATCAGTACTTAGTACATCTGAGAATTTAAAAATAGCCCAGAGGTTTTTTTCTCAAAAACCGAAATGGATTACAAAAGTGGGCTTAATTATCTTTAAAATGAGGTATGTCATGTCCTGTAAGGTGTTCCAGTTTGTCCACAATTTCCAAAAATCCCTCAGGAATCAGTACTAGTACATCTGAGAATTTAAAAAATTTTTTAAAAATAGCCCAGAGGTTTTTTTTCTCAAAAACCGAAATGGATTACAAAAGTGGGCTTAATTATCTTTAAAATGAGGTATGTCATGTCCTGTAAGGTGTTCCAGTTTGTCTACAATTTCCAAAAATCCCTCAGGAATCAGTACTAGTACATCTGAGAATTTAGAATAGCCCAGAGGTTTTTTTCTCAAAAACCGAAATGGATTACAAAAGTGGGCTTAATTATCTTTAAAATGAGGTATGTCATGTCCTGTAAGGTGTTCCAGTTTGTCCACAATTTCCAAAAATTCCTCAGGAATCAGTACTAGTACATCTGAGAATTTAAAAATAGCCCAGCGGTTTTTTTCTCAAAAACCGAAATGGATTACAAAAGTGGGCTTAATTATCTTTAAAATGAGGTATGTCATGTCCTGTAAGGTGTTCCAGTTTGTCCACAATTTCCAAAAATCCCTCAGGAATCAGTACTGGTACATCTGAGAATTTAAAAATAGCGCAGAGGTTTTTTTCTCAAAAACCGAAATGGATTACAAAAGTCGGCTTAATTATCTTTAAAATGAGGTATGTCATGTCCTGTAAGGTGTTCCAGTTTGTCCACAATTTCCAAAAATCCCTCAGGAATCAGTACTAGTACATCTGAGAATTTAAAAATAGCCCAGAAGGTTTTTTCTCAAAAACCGAAATGGATTACAAAAGTAGGCTTAATTATCTTTAAAATGAGGTATGTCATGTCCTGTAAGGTCTTCCAGTTTGTCCACAATTTCCAAAAATCCCTCAGGAATCAGTACTAGTACATCTGAGAATTTAAAAATAGCCCAGAGGTTTTTTCTCAAAAACCGAAATGGATTACAAAAGTCGGCTTAATTATCTTTAAAATGAGGTATGTCATGTCCTGTAAGGTCTTCCAGTTTGTCCACAATTTCCAAAAATCCCTCAGGAATCAGTACTAGTACATCTGAGAATTTAAAAATAGCCCAGAGGTTTTTTTCTCAAAAACCGAAATGGATTACAAAAGTAGGCTTAATTATCTTTAAAATGAGGTATGTCATGTCCTGTAAGGTGTTCCAGTTTGTCCACAATTTCCAAAAATCCCTCAGGAATCAGTACTAGTACATCTGAGAATTTAAAAATAGCCCAGAGGTTTTTTTCTCAAAAACCGAAATGGATTACAAAAGTAGGCTTAATTATCTTTAAAATGAGGTATGTCATGTCCTGTAAGGTCTTCCAGTTTGTCCACAATTTCCAAAAATCCCTCAGGAATCAGTACTAGTACATCTGAGAATTTAAAAATAGCCCAGAGGTTTTTTTCTCAAAAACCGAAATGGATTACAAAAGTGGGCTTAATTCTCTTTAAAATGAGGTATGTCATGTCCTGTAAGGTGTTCCAGTTTGTCCACAATTTCCAAAAATCCCTCAGGAATCAGTACTAGTACATCTGAGAATTTAAAAATAGCCCAGAGGTTTTTTTCTCAAAAACCGAAATGGATTACAAAAGTCGGCTTAATTATCTTTAAAATGAGGTATGTCATGTCCTGTAAGGTCTTCCAGTTTGTCCACAATTTCCAAAAATCCCTCAGGAATCAGTACTAGTACATCTGAGAATTTAAAAATAGCCCAGAGGTTTTTTTCTCAAAAACCGAAATGGATTACAAAAGTGGGCTTAATTATCTTTAAAATGAGGTATGTCATGTCCTGTAAGGTGTTCCAGTTTGTCCACAATTTCCAAAAATACCACAGGAATCAGTACTAGGACATCTGAGAATTTAAAAATAGCCCAGAGGTTTTTTTCTCAAAAACCGAAATGGATTACAAAAGTGGGCTTAATTATCTTTAAAATGAGGTATGTCATGTCCTGTAAGGTGTTCCAGTTTGTCCACAATTTCCAAAAATCCCTCAGGAATCAGTACTTAGTACATCTGAGAATTTAAAAATAGCCCAGAGGTTTTTTTCTCAAAAACCGAAATGGATTACAAAAGTGGGCTTAATTATCTTTAAAATGAGGTATGTCATGTCCTGTAAGGTGTTCCAGTTTGTCCACAATTTCCAAAAATTCCTCAGGAATCAGTACTAGTACATCTGAGAATTTAAAAATAGCCTAGAGGTTTTTTTCTCAAAAACCGAAATGGATTACAAAAGTGGGCTTAATTATCTTTAAAATGAGGTATGTCATGTCCTGTAAGGTGTTCCAGTTTGTCCACAATTTCCAAAAATCCCTCAGGAATCAGTACTTAGTACATCTGAGAATTTAAAAATAGCCCAGAGGTTTTTTTCTCAAAAACCGAAATGGATTACAAAAGTGGGCTTAATTATCTTTAAAATGAGGTATGTCATGTCCTGTAAGGTGTTCCAGTTTGTCCACAATTTCCAAAAATCCCTCAGGAATCAGTACTAGTACATCTGAGAATTTAAAAATAGCCCAGAGGTTTTTTTCTCAAAAACCGAAATGGATTACAAAAGTGGGCTTAATTATCTTTAAAATGAGGTATGTCATGTCCTGTAAGGTGTTCCAGTTTGTCCACAATTTCCAAAAATCCCTCAGGAATCAGTACTAGTACATCTGAGAATTTAAAAATAGCCCAGAGGTTTTTTTCTCAAAAACCGAAATGGATTACAAAAGTGGGCTTAATTATCTTTAAAATGAGGTATGTCATGTCCTGTAAGGTGTTCCAGTTTGTCCACAATTTCCAAAAATCCCTCAGGAATCAGTACTAGTACATCTGAGAATTTAAAAATAGCCCAGAGGTTTTTTTCTCAAAAACCGAAATGGATTACAAAAGTGGGCTTAATTATCTTTAAAATGAGGTATGTCATGTCCTGTAAGGTCTTCCAGTTTGTCCACAATTTCCAAAAATCCCTCAGGAATCAGTACTAGTACATCTGAGAATTTAAAAATAGCGCAGAGGTTTTTTTCTCAAAAACCGAAATGGATTACAAAAGTGGGCTTAATTATCTTTAAAATGAGGTATGTCATGTCCTGTAAGGTGTTCCAGTTTGTCCACAATTTCCAAAAATCCCTCAGGAATCAGTACTAGTACATCTGAGAATTTAAAAATAGCCCAGAGGTTTTTTTTCTCAAAAACCGAAATGGATTACAAAAGTGGGCTTAATTATCTTTAAAATGAGGTATGTCATGTCCTGTAAGGTGTTCCAGTTTGTCCACAATTTCCAAAAATCCCTCAGGAATCAGTACTAGTACATCTGAGAATTTAAAAATAGCCCAGAGGTTTTTTTCTCAAAAACCGAAATGGATTACAAAAGTAGGCTTAATTATCTTTAAAATGAGGTATGTCATGTCCTGTAAGGTGTTCCAGTTTGTCCACAATTTCCAAAAATCCCTCAGGAATCAGTACTAGTACATCTGAGAATTTAAAAATAGCCCAGAGGGTTTTTTCTCAAAAACCGAAATGGATTACAAAAGTAGGCTTAATTATCTTTAAAATGAGGTATGTCATGTCCTGTAAGGTGTTCCAGTTTGTCCACAATTTCCAAACATCCCTCAGGAATCAGTACTGGTACATCTGAGAATTTAAAAATAGCGCAGAGGTTTTTTTCTCAAAAACCAAAATGGATTACAAAAGTCGGCTTAATTTTCTTTAAAATGAGGTATGTCATGTCCTGTAAGGTCTTCCAGTTTGTCCACAATTTCCAAAAATCCCTCAGGAATCAGTACTAGTACATCTGAGAATTTAAAAATAGCCCAGAGGTTTTTTTCTCAAAAACCGAAATGGATTACAAAAGTGGGCTTAATTATCTTTAAAATGAGGTATGTCATGTCCTGTAAGGTGTTCCAGTTTGTCCACAATTTCCAAAATTCCCTCAGGAATCAGTACTAGTACATCTGAGAATTTAAAAATAGCCCAGAGGTTTTTTTCTCAAAAACCGAAATGGATTACAAAAGTCGGCTTAATTATCTTTAAAATGAGGTATGTCATGTCCTGTAAGGTCTTCCAGTTTGTCCACAATTTCCAAAAATCCCTCAGGAATCAGTACTAGTACATCTGAGAATTTAAAAATAGCCCAGAGGTTTTTTTCTCAAAAACCGAAAGGGATTACAAAAGTGGGCTTAATTATCTTTAAAATGAGGTATGTCATGTCCTGTAAGGTGTTCCAGTTTGTCCACAATTTCCAAAAATCCCTCAGGAATCAGTACTAGGACATCTGAGAATTTAAAAATAGCCCAGAGGTTTTTTTTCTCAAAAACCGAAATGGATTACAAAAGTCGGCTTAATTATCTTTAAAATGAGGTATGTCATGTCCTGTAAGGTGTTCCAGTTTGTCCACAATTTCCAAAAATCCCTCAGGAATCAGTACTAGGACATCTGAGAATTTAAAAATAGCCCAGAGGTTTTTTTCTCAAAAACCGAAATGGATTACAAAAGTCGGCTTAATTATCTTTAAAATGAGGTATGTCATGTCCTGTAAGGTCTTCCAGTTTGTCCACAATTTCCAAAAATCCCTCAGGAATCAGTACTAGTACATCTGAGAATTTAAAAATAGCCCAGAGGTTTTTTTCTCAAAACCCGAAATGGATTACAAAAGTGGGCTTAATTATCTTTAAAATGAGGTATGTCATGTCCTGTAAGGTCTTCCAGTTTGTCCACAATTTCCAAAAATCCCTCAGGAATCAGTACTAGTACATCTGAGAATTTAAAAATAGCCCAGAGGTTTTTTCTCAAAAACCGAAATGGATTACAAAAGTGGGCTTAATTATCTTTAAAATGAGGTATGTCATGTCCTGTAAGGTGTTCCAGTTTGTCCACAATTTCCAAAAATCCCTCAGGAATCAGTACTAGTACATCTGAGAATTTAAAAATTAGCCCAGAGGTTTTTTTCTCAAAAACCGAAATGGATTACAAAAGTGGGCTTAATTATCTTTAAAATGAGGTATGTCATGTCCTGTAAGGTGTTCCAGTTTGTCCACAATTTCCAAAAATCCCTCAGGAATCAGTACTTAGTACATCTGAGAATTTAAAAATTAGCCCAGAGGTTTTTTTCTCAAAAACCGAAATGGATTACAAAAGTGGGCTTAATTATCTTCAAAATGAGGTATGTCATGTCCTGTAAGGTCTTCCAGTTTGTCCACAATTTCCAAAAATCCCTCAGGAATCAGTTCTTAGTACATCTGAGAATTTAAAAATAGCCCAGAGGTTTTTTTCTCAAAAACCGAAATGGATTACAAAAGTGGGCTTAATTATCTTTAAAATGAGGTATGTCATGTCCTGTAAGGTCTTCCAGTTTGTCCACAATTTCCAAAAATCCCTCAGGAATCAGTACTAGTACATCTGAGAATTTAAAAATAGCCCAGAGGTTTTTTTCTCAAAAACCGAAAGGGATTACAAAAGTGGGCTTAATTATCTTTAAAATGAGGTATGTCATGTCCTGTAAGGTGTTCCAGTTTGTCCACAATTTCCAAAAATCCCTCAGGAATCAGTACTAGGACATCTGAGAATTTAAAAATAGCCCAGAGGTTTTTTTTCTCAAAAACCGAAATGGATTACAAAAGTGGGCTTAATTATCTTTAAAATGAGGTATGTCATGTCCTGTAAGGTCTTCCAGTTTGTCCACAATTTCCAAAAATCCCTCAGGAATCAGTACTAGTACATCTGAGAATTTAAAAATAGCCCAGAGGTTTTTTTCTCAAACCCCGAAATGGATTACAAAAGTGGGCTTAATTATCTTTAAAATGAGGTATGTCATGTCCTGTAAGGTCTTCCAGTTTGTCCACAATTTCCAAAAATCCCTCAGGAATCAGTACTAGTACATCTGAGAATTTAAAAATTAGCCCAGAGGTTTTTTTCTCAAAAACCGAAATGGATTACAAAAGTGGGCTTAATTATCTTTAAAATGAGGTATGTCATGTCCTGTAAGGTGTTCCAGTTTGTCCACAATTTCCAAAAATCCCTCAGGAATCAGTACTTAGTACATCTGAGAATTTAAAAATTAGCCCAGAGGTTTTTTTCTCAAAAACCGAAATGGATTACAAAAGTGGGCTTAATTATCTTTAAAATGAGGTATGTCATGTCCTGTAAGGTCTTCCAGTTTGTCCACAATTTCCAAAAATCCCTCAGGAATCAGTACTAGTACATCTGAGAATTTAAAAATAGCCCAGAGGTTTTTTTCTCAAAAACCGAAATGGATTACAAAAGTGGGCTTAATTATCTTTAAAATGAGGTATGTCATGTCCTGTAAGGTCTTCCAGTTTGTCCACAATTTCCAAAAATCCCTCAGGAATCAGTACTAGTACATCTGAGAATTTAAAAATAGCCCAGAGGTTTTTTTCTCAAAACCCGAAATGGATTACAAAAGTGGGCTTAATTATCTTTAAAATGAGGTATGTCATGTCCTGTAAGGTCTTCCAGTTTGTCCACAATTTCCAAAAATCCCTCAGGAATCAGTTCTTAGTACATCTGAGAATTTAAAAATAGCCCAGAGGTTTTTTTCTCAAAAACCGAAATGGATTACAAAAGTGGGCTTAATTATCTTTAAAATGAGGTATGTCATGTCCTGTAAGGTCTTCCAGTTTATCCACAATTTCCAAAAATCCCTCAGGAATCAGTACTAGTACATCTGAGAATTTAAAAATAGCCCAGAGGTTTTTTTCTCAAAAACCGAAATGGATTACAAAAGTGGGCTTAATTATCTTTAAAATGAGGTATGTCATGTCCTGTAAGGTCTTCCAGTTTGTCCACAATTTCCAAAAATCCCTCAGGAATCAGTACTAGTACATCTGAGAATTTAAAAATAGCCCAGAGGTTTTTTTCTCAAAACCCGAAATGGATTACAAAAGTGGGCTTAATTATCTTTAAAATGAGGTATGTCATGTCCTGTAAGGTCTTCCAGTTTGTCCACAATTTCCAAAAATCCCTCAGGAATCAGTTCTTAGTACATCTGAGAATTTAAAAATAGCCCAGAGGTTTTTTTCTCAAAAACCGAAATGGATTACAAAAGTGGGCTTAATTATCTTTAAAATGAGGTATGTCATGTCCTGTAAGGTCTTCCAGTTTATCCACAATTTCCAAAAATCCCTCAGGAATCAGTACTAGTACATCTGAGAATTTAAAAATAGCCCAGAGGTTTTTTTCTCAAAAACCGAAATGGATTACAAAAGTGGGCTTAATTATCTTTAAAATGAGGTATGTCATGTCCTGTAAGGTGTTCCAGTTTGTCCACAATTTCCAAAAATCCCTCAGAGAATCTGCATTTTTAATAAATTTATTAATTTCTTTTGAATTACATTAAATATGTTACAAATACAAAGATATTTAGTATTTTGATATTTTAAATATGTCACAAATACGAAAACATATTTAATAGTTTGTCATAAATATTAAGGGTATTAAATTCAATTTTTTTTGGTTGGAAAAATGGAAAAAAGAAAAATTACACTCTTATTGACGTGAACGGGGCTTTTTTTTTTTACAAACTGTGAAAAAAGTCTGTCAAATATTGATATTTTTCAAGATGCCGAACAAAAGTGTTAAAAGTGAATTAATTGATTATTAAATTTAAAACGAAGTGATTGGTGTTATTTTCATCATAATATTCGACTACAAAAAGTTACTCAAAATGGCGATTGTCTGCCAAAAAGTCGAGTATTTTATTAACTTCAGCTTCTGTTAATTTTTTGACCCCATTTCTTTTTCAATTCTTTTTTAGTAACTTTTTTCATTGAACACATATTTAATATGCATTTTTCTTTTTGAAAGATTAAATGAAAAAGAAGTTATCTATGAAATGTTGTAACTATAAAAAATAATTTTTAAAATCAGAGTTGTACAATTCAAGAGTTTATAAAAAGAGATGCAATTTTTCGTACTTTGTATTAAAAATTATCAATTTTTTATGATTGGCAACATCATTTCGTTTGACGTTTAAAGCGGAAAATTACATCTTTTTGTCTTGACTTTTTTACACTTGGTTATAGTCTGATAAAAATGTAACTTTTGGTGGAATTTTTTTTCTTGTGGTTGTTGTAATAAAAATTACATTTTTCCACTTTTCCATTTTTCCAACAAATAAAAAAACTGAAATGAATACCCTTATTAAAACATATTTAGAAAATTGTGAAAATGCGAAAAACAAATTTTAAATATGTGAAGACGTAAGATGTTACGTCAAAACATATTTAGTTCGACATATTTATCTTCACCCATATACCGTTTCTTCCTGCGTCCGGCTTTTGCATTTTAATATAAAAACTGCACATAAACATAAAATATCTTTAAGATATTGTGATAAAGGTTAAAATTAGTTTTAGTAATTTATACGTAGTTTCATTAATCATCTTTTTATTGTTTTATTTGTTCATTAATAAAATTTAAAACAAAATGTTTATTAAAAAGCACATGTAAACAAAACTTTTGACATTTCTGGCATGACCAAAAAAAATAACCGGCTGTCTTTTCGCCGCCACTTCGCCTTGAACAGGCAGTAAATTTTTCGAAATTCAAAATTTTTTAGAAAAATCGACTAACGAACTTTTTTTAATTTATATTTCGAAACGAGTTTAAAGAAATTTTGGATAATCTCTTACCTTATTAATAAAACTGCTTTCATATTTACTGGGACCTCTAGATATGTGTACGGCAATTTGTTCCAAATACATTAAACTCTTCAAATGGAAGCCATAGTCTAATAAACGGCTAGCCAAAAGAAATTTATATGGCTTGAAAGAAAAAAAGGAAATCATTAAAAAATCGAAAACTTGTACAGGTTTTGAAGTCCCAATTGACCTTTTTGTAAATCAAATTAAACCCTTTACAAAGCATATTAAACTTTTCAAAGCTTTAATTAAATTAAATGTACTATAATGATCTCGTAAAATATTTATTATGAGCCTTGTAGTACATTAAATTTAATAAAACTTTTAAAAAGTTCAATTTGATATGCAAAAATTTAATTTTGCTTATGTAAAGGGTTCGATTTGATTTGCAAAAAGTTCAATTTGGACTGCAAAACTTGTATAATAAAAAAAGCTACAAAACAAGTTAAAATTTTTAAATTTTTTTGTTTACTACTCTGCTTAGCTTTACCTGAAACTGAACTATGGAGAATTTCTCATCATTAAGGGAACAAGCATATTCATAAATTTCTGTCATAATAATGGCCTCGTTATGGGCAAAATCTTGGAACTGTTTGTAGTGAGAAGAGCCCAATAAAACCAATCTAGAAATATGGAAATTTTATTTAATAATTTTCCTTTTTTAGATTATACTGAAGGAAAAACTTACTTAGGCAAATGTTGTTGCAAAGAAGACTCCTGAGTAGCCGCTTCCTGATAACGACCAAAACTAACTTGAGCCATTAAATAACAAAAATGAGCAGCATACAAATCTCCACGATGGAATAAGGAATCCCCTAAAGTCGTTATGGCCTTACGATCCAATTCGGGCTTCTGTGACGTATTAGACAAAATCATTGACAAATGAGGACGCCAATCTCCCCATTTTTCGTCTTGCACACAGGTAACACTCGAAGGAGTACGGCCACTCATTAACTGATAAAGAGTTTGTAAAGGATCATTTAAGGACAATTTATTGGCAAATTTCATCATAACATTGGCATGAGAACGTCGATCGAGTTTAGAGGCCAAAAATAAAGCATGACCCCATAAATTATTATCGGTAGCCCATTCCAAGGCCTCATTAACATTGCCATAAAGTAAATAATTTCTAAATTTTTCGGTTATTTCAACTTCAGGTAAAGTTATGGAATCGGAAGAAGATTTGGCCAAAGAACTGTCTTCAACTTCTTCTTGGTCTTGAAGTTTTTCTTTTACTTTAGCTAAATCTGCCTGCGCTAGATTATCGAGTTGGTTAACAGGCTGTAAGATTTCCCCAGTATCTTCTTTGCTGGCGACCAACTCCTCTATGGGAGAAGCTGAGCCTGATTTAGATTTCAAAGAATCGTTGGCAGTTGATAAGGGAGTTTCATATAAAAATTGTTGTTGATTTTTTAACAATAACTCTGCTATATCAGTGCCCACCACCATCTGAAAATATAATTAAATGAAACATAGTTTTAAGAATTTCAAATACTTTAAATTTCTTTCAAAATTCAACTTACGCCATTTTGTTTAAGCAATAAAATCAACAAGTTCCACATTAATGTATAGGAACCACGATATTTATCAGCATTATTCGTTATTAATTGTTTAGCATATATGGTGGTTTCCATGGGTCCCAAACGTATTTGCTCTTGGCAAAATTCTATAACAGTTTTCTTATGAGTTAATCCTCTTACCAAAGGACCCGGGAAGACTTTAAACAATTTACGAGTCTCATCATTGGGTTTAAATTTTAGTAATTTTACGACGTTACTGATACTGCCATTGGGAGTGTATTTTGGTTTGACTGTAACCAAAATTCCCGATGAAAAATTAACCACCGTATGTTCCGTTATAAATTTACAAGGTGTCAAACGTTGAGGCTCTTGGGAAATTGGCTCAGGATCACGCAGGGACAAAGCTCCAGATCTGTTGTAGAATATTTTTGTATATTATTTTCAAATTTTAAAGATTGTTTAGTTTTTTTTAATATTAAATAAAATAAACTTAATTTAATAATAAAAAAAATAAGATAATTGTGTTGATTTTGCTCGCCATGCTTTAAAATTAACTAAAAAAACTAAATAAAAAGTAAAACTAAAATTTTAACTTAACTTATAAAATCATCTTAAACATGCTCTCTTTAAGCTGTTGACATGCAAAGAGCGCAATTTTTTCTAAATATAGTTTTTTAAGAGAATAATAAGAGATTTGATATTTGTTGAAAAGTTAACATTATTAACATGCTTTGAATTTGTTTAAAAAGTTTGAAGTAAAAGTTAAAATATGAGAACTATGATTTCGAAAGGTATGTGTCATTTTTTTAAGTTTTACAAGACTCTTTAACAATTTTTATGCAGAAAATACGTCTATCATAGAATTATTTTACCTTAGAAACCAAATATTTAAAAAAATTTATAAAATTTTACAAGCGTTAAACCTTTTTACAATAACTCTAATGAACAAAAGTATATAAACACGTAAATTTGTTAAAAATTTAGAAAAATATTCTTTCAAACCCCCTTTAAATTACGAAATTTTTATTTACAGAACATCATGCATTAAGAGCGAAGAGAAAGAAAGAAAGACAGTGCCAAAGAAGAGAGAATATCCAAAACTGTATGCATTTAAAGTAAAATCTACCACTTTTGTTATATGTTTTATAATTCATACATTGAAGACTTCCAGCCTTAAAGGCCGATTTCACCAATTTATTTCAATATCAATTTATGTTTAAAATTCGTTTTTCATGTTAAATAAAAATAAAATTATATGAAAAACTATATTTAAATATGAATTGATATTTAAATAGAATTGGTGAAATTGGCCATAATTATTAAAACAAATTCCCCGTAAAGGAAGATTTTGAGAAAATTTAAAAAATCGAACATAATTTCAATCTATAACACTACGTGACAAAATTTCAACAAAGTCGTGACCAAATGAATCTGACAGCTAATTATGTCCGCTGAATCCGAATATCAAGTTAGAATTGTCAAAAGTAGAACAGTTTTTGAGATATTCCAAAATAACCGATATTTGTGTTTTTAAAAAAGATGATGTGACTGAAATGCAAATATCCAAAAACTGTTCTACTTTTGACTTCATATTCGGATTCAGCGGAAAATTTTACACAAAGACCAGGTGTCAAATTCAGTTGGTCAAAAAATTATCACGTAGTGTAATGTAAGTAGTAAAAAAATTACCTTTTTGGTAAATTTCTTCAATAAAGAAAATATAAAGTCCTTGTCCATATTATTGAAAATTTGCTGCAGAAACTCTATTTAATTATCTTTTGAAACCTGTTTTGCTTATCTTCGTCTGACGAGGAAAAAACCTGTGTAGTACGCATAAGGAAGGAGATTACAGATAAAATTGTTCCTTTGTCTATGCCAGCAGAAGCGTAAGATAAATTGTGTTGCTAAATTTTAAATCTTTGTATTCATTATGTTTTCTTTTCAGATTTAAAGCAAGATTTCGACTGTCAAAAGAAGCATTCAGCTACGTACTTTTCCAGCTAAATTTTATATGGTTTATGTCTACAGCAATGCCGCCATGAGTGCACATCGGTTTGGACAGCTATTTCCCAAAGCCTTTTATCCACTGTTCTTTCTTGGCCACAATTTGGCAAAATATTTGTGGGGGCTGAGCTATATATTCTGCCATCAGCTCCAAGCAAAACGTTTATGTTATTGATATTTGTCCTTGCAGGATATATTTTGTATACGATAAGCACTGACGTACCGAATGCTATCATCTCTCATTACGGAACATTTTATACTATATCGAATGCGGTGATTAGACCCCTGCATTCGTGCACATACAATTAAACTTTTGTTTTGCAGCATTTTAAATATTTTGAATGTATTTCCTCTTTCTTCTTCTTCCTCTCAACAACAAACTTTCAAAGACTGTTTGTAGACGAAACAAAGTATCCTTTCATCATCAAACTCAAATGTATCATAATATGGACGAGGACAAAGGAATTAAAAAAAAGGGTAAATCTAAAAGCCCAGTTAAGAATAAAAATTCACCAGAAGTTTTCTCTCTTCTGCCATTTGTTCTATGTATATTCAATTGTAAAAATGGGAAAAGGGAAAAAAAACTTCCGGGGAATTTGTATATTAATAATTGGGCTGTACATCTTTGACTAATACGGTTATATAGCGATAATTTTAAAACATTACTACATACTTCATTAATAAAAATTTCCCGTTTTTAGGAATTTGCTATAAATAACATATTAAAAACTTTTAAAATTTCCCTTTCTGGGATTTTTTTGTTAATTTACGAAATTAAATCTATCTTAGAAATAACAAAAACGTTCTATAGCAATTTAAAAGAATTTTCCTTAAGGGACATTTTTTAAAATTTCAAAATTTTAAAGTTTTTTAAATTAAACGAAACAGAAGAAAATTGTAGAATTTCCCTAAATTTTTTTTCCAGATAGAGAATGTTTTTTACCAAAGGGAAATTTAACATTTTTAACTTTTAATTTACAGTAAAAAATCTGGAGTCGAAAAATTTATTAAATAGATTAAAAAAAAAAAAAAAATATTCCATTATATTCAAAATTGTTTAGATTCAAACTTAATTAAGAAAAAATTGTAGAAAAGACCTCTACGTTTGAGAATATTGTAAAAAAACCATAGGAAATCTTTATATATATACACACATAGAGCACTTCTAAAAGAACAATTACAAATCAAAAACAGACACGCACACACATAAAAAGAATATCATTAGAATTTTCCATTTTTAAAGCCTTAAAGAAAAAATTATAATGTAGTATAGAAGATATTACCAAAAAGGACAACCACTATAAAACTAAATGTATTGTGTACTAGCATCTCAATACCAAACATTGATAGATAGAAAATCAAATGTACATTTTAAGTGTAACAAAATTGTTGTAGACTTCAAAAAAATTTTGTAGTAGATTTCAAAATAAACAACAATTTTTTTTTTCATATTTTAGACAAGCACCTTGATTCCGCATAATCAGATCGTGCATAATAAACTCCAGCCGCTGTGGAACCCGTTGCCGGTATATAAAAACCACCGTGGATTTGAGAAAGATTCGTATTTGAACGGGCCGATGAAAGACCTCCCAGGCCACTATACAAACTAATATTATGATTTAAATTTTCATCATCGAACATGGTCGAATTTAAACTGTGATTGAAGGCCATTTGTTGCTGATGTTGTTGTTGCTGTTGTTGATGATGGAAATGTTGCTGATGAAGATGCTGTTGTTGTTGATAATGACGATGATAATCATTGGCTTGTGTTATGTAGGCATGTGTATACCTAATTTTAAGTAGGAAAATGTGTTTTTTTTTAACAAACATTCATTTAGTGTAAGAAAAAGAGTAAAAGGATTTGCTTTATGATTTTTGAACAATGAAAACAAAATTAGTCACTTATATTTAGATCTAAACAATAAGTTTTTGTTTTAATTTGTGGAGTATTTGTTGTAAAATTAGACACATTGGAAGTTAAGTTTTTTCGTTATTCGTGTTGATTTTGGATACAAATTATGTTTATTAACAAAGGGAAATAGTGTGTTTTTAAAGGTAGAGTTTTTTTGATTTTGTTATGTTTAATATTAGTTTTATTTTAATGGTTAATATTAACGGGAATGTAATCAAATAAATTGGAAACTTTAGAAGCAAAAAATAAAGCATGAACAAAAACAACAATAACAAAAAAAACTAATAAATTAAAAAGAGAAATAACAAACTTTAAAAATGCTACAATAAAATTCAAACAAATAAGTTAAATAACTACAATAAACTCTAAAAAGAACTTAACTACTCCAAAGAGTGTCTAGTTTTGAAAATAACTTTTATCCTGTCTTCACTTTTCAAGTTAACTTGCGTAAGTATGTATATAATAGGTTTTTAGAGAAAAATTAATTAAATAGGTTTTCAGTTTCTTTCCTCTCTCTTCTATAAACAGAAAACTATAAAATATAAAGAGAGAAAGATGGTAAAGGAAAATATAAGGCGTTCTCTTGAACTTTTATCAAAATTGAAGGTTTAAAAGATGCCATGATGCCTTTGTAGGGTTAATTTTTTTTTATATATTTAAGTAAAAGCATGGGAAACAAGACGGAATTGCAACAAAAGTAAGGAGCTAAATTAACTACACAAGCGGTTTGATAACAACAAGATTTTTGTGTAAATATTAAAAAATTTAGACTTTCGTGCAAACATGCTTCATTCGTTTTTTTATATGTATCTTTGATCAAATCGCTTGTGTGGTTTATTTGGCTCTAAGAAACAAAATGTTTTTAATAAATGCAATGTTCGAAACTGTTAGAAAATTAGATTAAAAAATGAACTGAGCAGCTTAAATAGTAAATTGCATTTTGAATTAAAAGGGGCAAAATTGACAGTGGTACACACAGTGCAACAAATGGCCCAATTGTGATAAATTTTGCATCACTGCTTTGGTGTACTCCTTTCTCTTTATTTTTAGATAAGATAGGAAAGTCAATGGGAGTCCATTATTTTATTCTTTCCTCCAGAATAATTAAAAGGTGAGGGAGAAGGAGAATTAATAATTTTTTCAGTTTCTTTTCATCTCTCCCCTTTAGACTTTCTTAAGAAAGCTTTCTGTGTGTAAATCAGTTTTCTACTACAGTTTTATACAAAACTACAAAAACGACTTTAAAGGAACAATTCACAAAAAACTTTCACAACATCAAGTTAAGAACTTTCCATGAACATTTAAATAAAAGGACTAAATTTATTAAGCAAAATTGATATATTCTGGAGTTGTTTAAAATTGTCTAACAACTTAAAAGGAAATTCTAAAGAAATTTTAATTTCAAAATTGAATTAAAAATGTCCGAAATTTTAGGTTAATTTAAAGAGATTTTCTAAGTTTTACTGAAATTTTTATAATAAAAAGAAATTTTTAATAATATAGAATACATATATAAAAAATTTGTAGGATTTTCATAAAGTTCGAATTAAATTTTTGGATATTTTAGGGAAATTTTTTAATTTAGAAAAATTGTTGAGGGTTTACATATCGTTGTTGGTCTCATGTAAAAAAGCCCTAACTCACATAAATGCAACTTTCCAGGAGAAGGTATCATAATGTAAAATGACTTGTTCAATTGCTTGTTAAACTGATATTTTTGATGCTATTGTATTAAAATTTTGTGACGAGGTGTATTTGTGTGTAAATTTATTGGAATCACTAAAAAACTCAATTTCGAAAAAAATCGAGTTAGGGCCTTTCGACATGAGACGGACGATATATACAGCTATTATACAATTACATTTTTAGAGAATTTCGTCTATTATAAAAAGTTCATGAAAATTTTTACATTTTAGACAAACTTTTAAATTAAATACGAAAATGAGAAAAAATTTAACAAAACTTAATCTTAATTTTGAAAATTTAGAAATACATAGTTCTAAATTAAGGAAAATTGGCGAATTTTTTTTGGAAAATTTTTAGCGTTTAGGAAAGTTAAAATTTTTTTTGCTTATTCAACAATTTTAAAGACCATTAAACCAGATTCACAATGGAAATAACATTTTAACCGGCTGTTTACAATGTTAGCAGCAATGTTGTTTGCAAACGCATTAGTTTTCAATGAAAGAAATATCTGCAAACTACGCCCGAAAAATGTTATGCATAAATTATTATTTTCATTTCATAATGTTAAAAATTTCATAAAAAAAATTTGCGAAGTAAGTAAATGAAATACATACCTTGCGTAAGAATAATAGAGAAATAAAAACAATATTGCTGCTTTCGTTGTGAATGAGGCTTTAATATGACAAACAGCATTTCAAGCAGAATTATCAAAAAACAAAGTTATTAACAAAATTGTTTAAGTAAAAACCAAACCAACAAATTTCCTTAAAAAGGTTTCTACTTCCAAAATTGATTGTTTTCTACACCAACAAATCGAAGCTTTAAAACAATTCTTAACTATTTTTACTAAAATGTTCTTTAAACGACTACAAATGTAAACAAATGTTTCCAATTCTAATTACCAAACACTTATTAATATATAGGATGTTAGAGCAAGGAAATGTTAAATTTTTTAGCAAAATCAAATTTTTTGACAAATTTAAATTAAACAAAATATTGCAAAAACTACAATTTCTGTTTCTTTTTTTTAACAAAATGCTTGTTATTTGTAGAAAGAGTTAAATAAATTTAAAAACAAATATTAAAAACTCATGAGTAAACAAAGTTTTAACAAAAATAAATTTTTTGAATAGATATTAAAAAAAAAATTTAATTATAATAAACGAAAAGTAACAAGAATTAAACTAAACTTTTTCCACTTACCTATCTTTGATATCATTATGAGCTGAGCTGCGGCCCGAATGCACCGATTCACGACCATCATTACCCGAAACCGTCAGCGAAGTATCAGCATGTCCAACGTTAGCAACACCCTGTGTTGTTCCTACACCAGCGGCAGCTTGGCCATAATATTTTTTATACCATTCAGCATAAGCTTGAGGATTCGTTCTAGCCATTTGTTGATAATAATAGGCAGTATAAGGATCATAATAACCTCCAGAAGGATAACCATACATAGCAGAAGCATGCCTAGGATCATGGTGCATACGACCAGAACGTAAAGGTACAGCACCTTCTTTTTCCATATCACTTTCTCTAGCGTTGCGTGAGCTGTGCTTGCGAAAATCATCATATTCCCTAGGATCATAGCGAGGTTCTTCTCGATAGCGTGGCTCACGGTGTTTATCACTGCGTCTGCGATCTTTTCTATCGGATTCGTAATTAACCTCTCCCCGTTTTGAAGAACGATAAACGCCTCTACGATATTCGTCATAGTCTGCACCTTGATCGCTTCGATCACTACGGCGTATGCTATGTCTTGTGGGATCTTTGCGGCTGTCAAAACGGGTAGATTCTTCAGTTTCATAGCGCGAATCGGCGTCGTAACCACGTTGACGTTGTGAACGCCTTTCGGTTTTTGAACGTTCTACACCTCTCTCGCGTTCACGATCATCTCGGACTCCCCTGCTACGTTCTTCGCCCTCATAATAGTATTTATCACGTTTATTCGAAGCCCGATTACCTCTTGAACGTTTATCAGTCTCCGTAATACCACGATCGCTGCGTACACTTCCCTCTCGATAATGTCGACGACGATCACGTTCTCTTCGTTCTCTTTCCTCCCTTTCACTTGAATACTCACCTTCGGTATTTAAATATTCATCACTTTCATAACGTTCAGCCGAAGAACGTTTGTCACGACGTCTGGACACTGCAGACAAACGTTCATTATCATATTTTGTTCGAGATTTTGAGGAACCTGTAGCACTTTGAGTCATGCCACGATCATTTAACAAACGATCATCACTGTCATCATCGTCATTGGGTGAAGAAATGGGATTAGAATCTTTTATTTTAGGCAATTGATTGGTAGAATGATGTTGTTGCTCTAAATGTTGATCTGTCGCATGACTTGTGCTAGTTGGAGCCAAGGTAGAAGCAGCAGCTAATATATCAACGGCCCCCTCTACAGGAGGTTCATTGCGGGCTTCGGCAGATAAAACTGGGTGTTGATTTTGAGGATGATGTTGTTGGTGTGAAAAATGTTGCTGCTGATGTTGCTGAATTTGCTCATCTTCAAGATTTTCACCATCCATTTCAATTTCACGTTGTTCAGCCAATTCAACACCGGTAACAACACGTTGTTGTTGATTGTTGGTAGCGGTATTGCTTTCGCCAGGTACCAAATACAAATTGCGGTCAGAAGTTAATGAGGAGGAAGCGGGAGCAACTGTAAAAATGGATGCGAAATAAAATGGGTGAAAATATTTTTTGTTTAAAATTTGATGGGGAACACAAATTTATCAAATATTTTGTTTGGCGACAAAATTTTCTGATTGGCAGAAAAAATGTTTAAACAACAAAAAAATGTGTTGAAAATTTTTTTGGGAGTACGAAAAAAGTATATTTTTATTTTTAAAATAAATAATTTATTCAAGCTCGAGGTCAAAGTAGAAAACTTTTAATTCTTTATTTTGCAATATTTCGACACAGATCTACAAGCTAATTGTTGTGTATTTTTGTGACTCGGTATTCCTGAAGATGGCATCCCAAGGATGTCTAAATATTGAAAAATAAAGAATTAAAAGGAGAAAAAAACTGACCTCGAGCTTGAATTACTTATTTATTTCAATAATTGTAATTGAAAAAGTAGAATAATTAAAAAACTTAAAAAAAATTTAATAACTTGTTATGTTTTAATTTTAACTCACCTCCTTGTCCCATCATGACACTCGCAGGCACGGCATTCTCTGAAGCGGTATCTTCTCCATCAGCATGACGTTCCTCCAAATGCATCATAACAGATGCCTGGGAAACAGCATTATCAGCAGTTGGAGTCTCGGTACCCATAACCATACGCTGTTGCGAGGCTTCAAACTCAGGTTCTCCCAAAACCAAGCGCGATAGTCCAGGAGGAGGTAATAAACCATCAGCTTCCGGTTGCTGTTCCTCGGAATTTTCCGATAGATGACTGGTTTGTAAATATTGATTACGTTCATCATTAGGTGGGGGAGGAACTAGGGCAGCCGTTGTATTTGGCAATAAAATAGTGGCCGGAGGTTGTCCGGTGGCATTTGGCAATGTTATTTGAGTGGTGGGAGGTGTAAGAACTTCTTGGTTTTCTTGAGAAGGAAGCTCATTATTGTCCGGCTCTATTACAGAAACCTCAGATGGATTAGCAAAGTCAGCTGGTGGAGGTGGAGGTATAGTGAAAACTGCTGGAGCGGATGGCATTCCAGCAGAAGAGGGTGCTGTAGTAGTCATTAATCCAGTGGCTCGATGGTGCTGGGCTACACCTGAACGCTTGAAGGGATTGCCGCCAGAACTAGCAGCTGGAGGCAAACCCACTGGTGGTAGAACATTAGCCGAAGGAGATGTTGCCACTGAGGGAGGTGGCAAAGCTGGTGATACTACCGCTGCTGGTATTTGATAAGGTTCTTCTATATTTTGAAAACCTTGAGGCGGCGTTAATGCAGTTTCAAGCGAATTTTCTGTAACGGGTGTATTACCACTGGGGGGAGAAGCATATTGTCGTGAAGGTAAAGTAACAGGTTTTGCCTGGGTAACAAAAACGGTATTAGGGATGCTATTGGGCGGTGTGCCCATGACGTTTGTGTTATAATTATGATTTTCTGAAGCAGCTGTAGAAGAAAATTCCGTAAGAGGTGGTGGAGGCGGTGAGAAAGCCATTTGCACCGCTTTGGCAGAAACTTTATTTACTTCAGGTGCTGCCACATGCTGTTGATTTTCATTCAAAATTGGCCAATTGCCATTCTCATTATGTTGCGCGTTGGCGGAATTTAAAGCTGCAGCAGCAAGTTTTTCTTTCTCATTATTTTGATTATTCCAATTATCATTTTGTGATTTCTCCATTTTTTGAGTATCTGTATTGTTAACTTGTTGCTCATTTTTATTACTATCCCAATTCCACGAATCATTGTTAGTTTGTGTACTAAAACTATCAGCAATTATGGAACAATTATAATTTGTTTGGGCTTGGTTTGAAGCTGCAGTTTGCTGCATTGACTGGTCATTGGATTCGGCTTCAGCTTGTGCACGTTCTGTTGCTGCTGATGCCGCAGGTTGTGCAGCAATGGTGGAATTTTCATTCCAATCCCAATCACTCCAGCCATCTCCAGTTGATGTTTGATTGTTGTTTGATTGATCAAAAAAATTTAATGGATTTGTTTGATTTTGTGTAGCCGGCTGCGTAGGCTGTTGTTGAAAATATGTTACCGGGTTTGGTTGAACAACATTTTGCGGTGCTGCTGGTTGTTCCTGATACAAGTTATGAACAGCTTGTTGCTGATAGTAGTTTTCATATGCTGGAGCTTGCTGTGTATTTTGTGGCCACTGCTGATGTTCTTGTGCTGAAGCATTTTGCTGGTACATGTTGCTATTTTGAAAATCTTGATGTACTTGTGGTATCGTTTGCTGTGGCCAATTGGTTGCAGTTTCTGGTGCTGCAACAGCTGGTGGTAGTGCTTTTGTAGGATGCATCATTTTTGTTGATGGCAGAAATCCCGTTTGTTGTGTTGGCCAAGAATTTTGCTAAATTTTAGATAAATATAACGATTAGTACAATTTAATAATAGTCAAAATAAAAGTTGGGAATAAGAAAATTAGAAGATAATTGGGTACTTTAAGTTAAGAAAAAAACTAACATAAATAGGAAAACGTAGTTTATACAACTAGTAAGCCGATCTTTGACAATCATAGTTTCTAGATACATATTTACATACATATATATGTATATATATATCTAGCAATGTATAACTTATAAACTGGAGTTTTGCCCGATTTTAAGAAATGATATCGGATTTAAAACAGAAAAAAACTACAACTAAACTAGAACCGAATGCAAGCTAAAATTAAATTAAGCAAACAGTTAAAAAAATTTTGTATAATGTAAACATTTATACAAAAACAAATTTATAAAAAGATCATGCTTTTAAATGTATTAAAAAAAATAATTAAAAAATTTTAAATAAAACGCAGACTCATTCATTATTATCTATAACGTTTTTAATATTAAAAAAAAATCAAAATTTTGAATAAAAACCCAAGAGATTTCAGAAATCTATATAAGAACTTAGCCAAACAAACCCAATTTTTAAATAATAATTATGAACACTGTCAATAAAGAAATATTAGAGCAATTATAAACATACCAAATGATAAGAATTAAAAAAAATGATTTGAAATAAAAAATAATATAAACAAATCAATTTCACTGTTTTTCCCCTAGCAGGTTTTTTGATTGAATTTAAAAAGCTAACAGGGATGTTTGATTGGCAGGGATTTATAGAGCTTTTTAAGGTCCAGTGTAAACAAACACTTTACCTGTTGATTGCCATTATTAAAGACTCTCTGCAAATGAGATGCATTAGGGTTTGACGTGGTTGTTTGTGTTGTATTGTGTGATGTTGGCTGTTGTAAAGCATTATGAAGCAGCTGTTGTTGCTGTTGGTTTTGTTGTTGTTGCTGTTGATGATGACGTTGCGCAGGCGGTGGCTGTCGTTGTTGCAGCTGTTGCTGTGTTAAAGGTTGTTGATAGGGAGAATTTGAATTTAAACGCATTGCTGTTGTAGGAGAAGGCGATTTCACTATAGTATTAGGTGTTTTACTAGAATATTGTGTCGTCATCAGAAGCGAAGAGTGAGAGGAAACTTGTTGTGCCGTGTTATTATTTAAAGTTTGAGAAGCCTGCCATAAGGAATTAGCATTACGATTTGTTTTATTGTATAAAGAATTATTTAAATTTACAGATGAATGAGTTGAATTTAAAAATAATGATGAATGGGAGGACGATGATGATGATGTAGCAACATTTGCTAACAATGGGGATGATGTTAGACCGGGTGGCTTTTTATGCTGAACCCAAGACATGTTTTTATGTTAAATTAAAAATTGTGTTATGCTAAATCAAAGCATATAATATATAAAAATAACAATATATATTATGTATATATAAAAATAATAATAATAATATTGGTATTTTAGATAAAAATAACTTAATTAAACTAGTTTTCCTTGTTACAACAATAAGAAAATATAGAAATTATTGATTTTTTTTTTCTTGTTAAAAACTTAAAAAACCGGATTTATTAAATATTTGTCCCCAATTCCATAGGAAAAGTTGAATGTACCCTTGTACAATTTACACAGAGGAACTCAAACAGAAACATATTGTTGACAAAATAGGCAACATTAAAAGTAATAACACCAAAAACAACAACTACATAATACCCCATTAATTGACGTAGGTTTGTACACATACAATTTAATATTTTCTTATATTTTGTTCAAATTAATAACAAAAACATTATTACATGCACTGTTCAGCTTTTAAATAGCAGAAAATTTTGCAAATAATTAAAGAATGTCCATTAAGTTTACGTGGACCTTTTTTTTCTTTTAATATATACACTACACAATGTACACATTCACACACACATACTTGTATACGTTGGCACCTTGTCACAAATGCAAGTGTGAAAATTTTTTACCTTTAGTTTCTTTTAAATAATTAAGCTTTAATAACTTTCAACTTTTATGAATTTTCGTTATTTACTAATTTATAACACATGCTACTTAAATAATTTTAAAGATTTTTAGAAAAATAATTGTTTAAATGGTTGGTTTTTTCATAAAAGAAAAATTGAATTTTTCTTAGCAAAAAATTACACGAACTACACCAAACGAGCTTAACGAAAAATGTCAATGAGAAAAAAACATAAAAAGATAAAATGTCACTTGAACACAGAGTTGATTAAAAATAGGTCTAAGAATATTAAAAAAGTTTACTGAGCTAATTGTTAACTATTTTATTTTTAACAATAAAATCACTTTTTGTTTTTAAATAATTACACAATTTGTCAATTTGTGTTTGATATTTTAGTTTGTATGTATATATATTTTTTTTTAATGTTAACTACTTTTTTTTACAACTCTGTTATTTTTTAAAATTGCTTTTTGTTTGTCTTTGCTTACGCTGGGTCTCCACGTAGCAATTTTTATTGCTAAGTACAAGCAATAACGTCGGCAGAACAATGACAGAACAATGGAGCAATGATTGCTGATTATATTGCTGGAGAACACTTGTTATTGCTTTGCCATAAATTTGCAATTTTCACCTCGAGTAGTTGTATAAAGTTTTGTGGCTGTATTTATAACAAATGTTTTATGTTGTGTTTTGAAGTGATTGTTAAATTTTCTTTTTAAAATTAATAAATTAAATTAATAAAATAATTAATTGTAATTGTCGTAGCTGTGTTTTGTATTGCTTTTTTGTTTATTTGCGTATGAAAAAAACCTAAAACTTGTATTGTTCTATTGAAAAAATAAAAATATAAAAGAAAAAACAAATTCGTCGTTTGCTTTTGTTGATATTGACGTTTATTTAAAAATATAATATATAAAAACTTTTTCCGTATATTGTTGAAGTATTTTTTCACTTGCTTTTTTAATAAATAAGCACTTTGTTCACAGCGATCTAATAAATAAACCGTACAGAGAAATGAAATGTCAGATAAATTACAACTGATTTGACAGCAGATTGCTAAGCAATAATTGCTCAAGCAATAAGAAGAGCAATCATTGCTCAATGGATTGCCACTCATGGCAATATGCGGTCTATACGTCGCAAATTTTATGGAGCAATCAAATTTGACGTTTGCCGCAATAAATATTGCTACGTGGAGACCCGGGGTTAACTTTCACCCCCAAAAAATATCAAATAAGAAATTTTCCAATAAGAAAACTTACAAGATTACGTTTTATGCTTTAATCCAAATAATTAATGAATTTTTCAATTAAAACACTCAAGTGTGTTAAATGTTTTTATATATCTAATTTCTGGTTTAATTACACCAATTTTCTCCAAATTGATTATGCTTTAGACACGAAATACTAGTAAGAAAATTTTAAAGAAACTGACAATAAAATTAAAAGCATAATAAATAAATTATAGGCTTAATTTGTTTTGGTGAAATTTTCGTAATTACAAAACAGCTGACCATTTACATACAAACTTAACAATAATGTATACGAAACAGCCTGTTCTAAAACAAGGCGTTTTTACACCATCAGGTGACATTTAACATTTTTGACTTTTTGTTGACGTAGCTGACGTGTGCCTGGATTGGCCAAAATACAATCATTGGATTAGTTTAAAGTGTAATTTTTCTGGTTTTTTTTAACAAAATATTTCATAATTTGATTTAAAAATTTAACTAGCAAAATCAGACTAAAAAACTGCTTGAAGCAGTGTCTGTATTAAAAATACTTTAAGAAACTAAAGAAAATAGAAATTTTACAAACATGGCTTTGCTGACAATGATAGCCAGAGTTATTGATGGCCTGCCCTTGGTGGGCACTATGCAGGATGATGAACAGGTGGGTTTTATAAACTAGTAAACATTTAAAACGACTTAAAATTTTTTTTTGCTTAAAGAGTGGTCGCAGTATTATGGAATATCAAAATCAAGCCAAAATGTTATTTCGTAAATTGGGCTCACATTCACCAGCCCGTTGTAGTATAGAAACCGGACCATATCTATTCCAGTAAGGATTATTGATATTGTAATAAAAATATATATACTTTTAAATTTCATTTTTTTTTTTAAGCTACCTAATTGAAAATGACGTGTGTTATCTGGTTATGTGTGATAAAATGTATTCCAAACGTTTGGCTTTTAATTATTTGGAGGATTTATCTCAAGAATTCCATGCCAATTATGGCCGTAAAGTTAATACAGTGACTCGACCTTATGCTTTTATAGAATTTGATGTTTATATACAAAAGGCCAAAAAACAACTCACCGATCGTAGACGCAACATAAACACAATCAATACACAGTTACAGGATGTTCAACGTATTATGGTGAGTCCTGGAAACATTTACACAAAAAATATTTTTAGTTAATTTAAAAACATAGTAAAAATGGTTTAAATTGTATGCTAAAACTTTCTAATAGCAAAAATAAGATTTTAAATAATAAATTTTAAGTGTTCAGACTTTTTAAAATTTCCTTAAAAATTGTATTTTAAAAGTAGTATTTATTTAACAATGCATAGGTACCTATGCTTCTTTTTTTTAATTGAAGTTAAAATGTTTTTGCGGTTATTTTTTGTACAATTTCCCTTTTTAGCTGAATAAGTAGAATTTCAAAAGCATTTTAAAATTGACTGATTTATTTATTATATTTTATTTAAGGTTCAAAATATCGATGATGTCCTCCAACGTGGTACTGTCTTATCAGGTATGTTTAAATTTTGATTGATTAAAAAGTCGACAGTGTTTTTTCTTAATTTTCTAACCTTTCCTATTTTTAGAACTTGATACTAAGACACAAAATCTTTCCATGATGTCTCAGAAATATAAAAAAGACGCCACCTATTTAAATCGTAAATCAATGTATGTTAAAGCTGCTGCAGCTGGTATTGTTGTTATAGTATTCATTTTATATTTCTGGGTTTTGTAATATTGCTAAACCATATTCACAAAAAAATTAAAATAAAGAACAACCACAATAACAACGTTTAAACAACAAGAGAAAAGTAGCATAAACAATTTAAATTTAAAAACCTTAACTAAAAAAAGAAACAAAATTTGTTAGTTTATTATCAAAAGAACATTAAAAGAGAAAAAGTATTCTTTTTGTTTGTTTAATATAAATGTCGATATTATTATAATTTTTATATACATAAATAAAAAATTCAATTTTGTGTCGGTTTCCTTTAAACATAAAACATAATTCCTTTTTATATGAAAATAAAACAAAAATTAAAAGAAATATTTATGACACAAGTAACACCATTTAGGTTAAATAATAAAAAAAAAAACTAAACAAAAAAATTTTAAGATTTTTAATCACCTTCCTCTTCTGAAGAAGAAGATAACACCTCCATTAGTTGTTCATCTGTAAACAAGAAATTATTGGTCACTTTTTCATATTCGTGTCTTTTACGTTGCCTTTCTTGTTTTCTTTTCTGGCTAGCCAGCTTTTCTATAGCTTCTTGATTTATTTCTGTTTTTTCTTCATCATCGTCACCTTGTTCTCTAGCCCGTTTTTGTTTTTCTAGCACTTCCCTGCGATAGGCTTCCAAACTGTCCTCATGTTTTTTTGCTTCAGACTCAACATCTTCATCTGATTTCGAAGGAAAAGTAAAAAAACAAGTTTCCTCTAATTTTTTCAACAACTTTTCGAAAATACTAACCACTATTGATTACATCAAATCCACAAAGTTCATCTTCATAGCTAATATAAATCCTGGGATATTCAACTAAAGTTTTACCTGATAAATTTGTTTTTAAAGTTTTATTGACATCCAATAAATGGAAACGCTCTTTGCAGCGTTTTATGCCTTCGGCTTTAAGTAAGACCTTAAAATAAAACATTTTATTGAAATGTTCATAAATTTATGTACAATATTTTTTAATTTTAGCGTTATACCTACTTTGCCTTGAACTTACTTACCTTTAAATTCTGCACTCCTTTACTCTGGTAATACTCCAATTTTCTTTTCTCTGGCACACTCTCCTCCACACAAAATTTATCCACATATTTCTTTAGTAAATCTCTCAAATATTTATCTTCCAAACATTTCTCATCCGTATAACACAAATTCCCCGCATTAACAAATACCCATTTAATACGCCACCAGATTTTCTTGGTACGCCAATCAAAGTAAGTCGTATTCTCTTTATGGCGGGCGAAATTTTGCACTAAAATTTTCAAAGTGATATTACGTTCTTTGGCCGCATTACGCAGACGATTTAAATGCATGGGTAAGTCTCGATTATAGCGTGTATATTTTTTTATTTGATCTGTTTTACGATCTTCCACATAACGGGTACATTCTTCGAGGAAGTAGTAATCACTCATGAAGTCCATTTTTGACATTTGTTTGAGAGGAATGAATTTAGTGCGATCCCTTATGCCATCGCAGTTAAGTTCCTTTTTGTGTATACGCACACAGTCCAGACAGCAGGTTTTAACCTCACATTTCGGGCAAGTATAACAGGCCTCCCGAGCGTCACAAACCTCACATTTGCCCAGGCGGGGAATGAAATTGGTGTTAGAACTGTAAGAGAAATTGTAGTTTAACTTTTAAGGCAAATATTTTATTATTTAAATTACCTAGTGCTTTGCTCTTCGTCTACATCACTAATGGGATCATCTTGTATTAACTTTTGCTCTTCTCTACCGAACTTTTTTATAAGTAGATTATCTGCTGTTTCTGTTGTATTACACAAACGCTTCATTTTGTCTACTGGAAAGTGATGATTTAGCAGAGTTGTTTTAAGGTTTTAAACTATCATTTCTTATCAGCCTCAAGCTGATTTTTTTAAATTAAACTTTATAAAAAAGGTTTTGCAGTTAATTTTTAGTTTAAAGTGGCCACTGTAGTGGCAGGTCAGTATTTTGAAAGTTGCCCAAAATTACAACAGCTGTTTTTGACAACACATTTTTTTTGGAAGTAAAATGCAACTGCAGTAACAAGATAAAAGAAGTTTCGTAAGATTTATTACATTACGGTTTGACTTGGAAAGTACATTTTAGTAAAATAAAAAGTAAGTTTAATCAAAAATGATTTAAAAATTTAACAAGGAAACAAATAAATAAGCTGAACTTTTATTGAAATTCATATCAGCCGATATCTCTAATTTTTCAAAATTCTAAAAATTATATACATACATACATTTTTATTTTAAAAAGTTGTTAACCAATTATTTTTGGACATAGAAACAATTAATTAAAAATACACGGGTTTTAGAGTTTAAAAATAAAAACAAAATGTTAAGATACCAACTTTTCTTTGCTTTTTATTGAATAATTACCAACATTTAGTTCTAAAATTAAACAATTTCTTTAAATTTATTAAATTTCTTCTGTGTTTATTAAACAAAACAATAATAAAAAGCAAAAAATTTGATAAGCCAACCACAATAAAGAAAAACATGTGCGTATAACAGTGTTGCCACTTAAACTATTTTTTTAATTACGGTATTTTCAATAAATTTTCTGTTAAAGAAATAGGCAAGGTCAAGGCGAATTCAACTACAGGTGGTGTCGGAACTACAACAATCCAAAAACAACAGAAACTACATACGGTTTTTTGCATTGCATTGTTAGTGCCATTACCCTGCCTTTACGCATGCAAGTATTGGCATGCCACTACTGTATACATATTACAGTATTATTCGGATATAAGAACATCTCATATAAGAACAAAACGCTTATAAGAAACATTTTCAAAAACACCATGTCTTTTTTGCGATTTTTCTAACAAAAAAGGTTTCATATAAGAAAAACGCTTATAAGAAAAAAACTGATAAAAGAACATTTTTCTTAAACACCAAAATCACAAAATGAATAGAAAAAGAAACTTCCAACGGCAACACAGAATTTATGTAGTTTGCATGGACAACTCTGTTTTCTGACAGTTTTACAACAAGAACAAAGTTTTTTTTTTACTTTTAAGCTGGAGGTCCACACCACGCGTTACTCGCTTTTTCGCAGCATACGCAGCTGTCAAAAAGTAGAATCTGTGTAGTTGTACGTAGTAAGTTACATGCACAAAAGCGTAGATGCCTTGAGGCGAAAAATAGGTTAACTTTCTACTTTTGTAAGCGTCACAAGCAGCGTTCGAACAAATCAGCTGATTTTGACAAATTAAATTTTATTTTTACTTGTGCTACTGCTGTATAAAAAGCGTTGCATGTAACTTGAAACGTAGAACTCAAGTAAAGTTATAAAAGCATGCGCTGCGTGGAGGCGAAAACGCGTGTTATGGACCTCCAGCTTTAGTTTTAGATGAGCGAGCTGGTACTTATATGAAGCTTTGTGTTTTTTGTCAATAAAAACAAAAGTTACAATTTTAAAAGAAATACAAAACGGTATAAAAAGAAGCGAAATTGCTAAAAAAATATAATATTGGACTTTCAACGTTATCTAAAATAGTAAAAACTCAAAAGACATAGACAATAATTATTTAAAAACTTAGAAACGTTAACATGGGGTCTTCACCTGACAATTTTTTGTCATACCAAACTTTAAAACTTTTGTCAGCGTTTTTTTTATATGAAGTTTGACGTTTATTATAACAAAAAATTGTCAGGTGATGACACTATGTAACAAAAAAAGAGACAGAAAACCAAAATATGAAAGTCTTATGGCCAATAAGAAATAAGTTTCTTATATAAAATAGTTGTATATAAGAAAGAAACGCTTATAAGAAACTTTTTTCCTGGATTTTTAAAGTTTCTTATATCCGATAAATACTGTATCAAAGAAAATTTGTTCGAAATAGTCGAATCTCATGCCATTGGCTTTTGTGTTTACATATGCCACTGCGAGTTCATTTTCAAAATGTCGTTGAAGAGTCAGTCAACTTGAGCAAATTTGTTTACTTCTCAAATTAAAAATTAAAGTATCAGAAAACAAAATAGGGTTACCGAGTTAATTATTTTTGGGGAAATTTTTTAATTTATTTATATAAGCACTATTTAAACAATATTAATGCTGTATAATTAACAAACTTGGTTTTATTAATGCGCGTTTCAAAAAATTCATCATAATAATACATTTAATATATTGAAACATAATTTACAATTTTACAAAAATCCAGTAAATTTGCATTAAATTTTCAACAGGGTAACATTGCTTATCGTTTTGACATTTAGTGGCATGCAAGTGTCAAATTTCCACTCGCATGCAATTTTTGCTGCCACTGGAGCTGCCATTGCGAAAAATGTGAGGGTATTAGTAAAAAAGTGTGAGTGTATTGAGTTTTTCGAACTGGCAGTGGCATGTGTAAATTCTAGGTTAGCTCGAAATGTCAACCATTATTAGCAAAACACTAACAAATCAAAACAAATAAGCCCGAACTGTCAAAATCAGATGGCGTTTCGAAACCACCTGTAGTTAATTCACCTTGGGCAAGGTCTATCCTAGGCGAATTTACAACTACAGGTGGTGTCCGAACTACAATCCAAAAACAACAGAAACAACATTGGATTTTTTGCATTGAATTGTAAGTGTTTACAGCTCGAAATGTCAACTATTCCTTACAAAAGACTTACAATTCAAAACAAATTAGCTCGACCTGTCAAAATCAGATGGCGTTCCGATGTCACCTGTAGTTGAATTCGTCTTGGGTCTATCCAATATATCCGCGCAAGAATCCTGATCAAGGCGAATTCAACAAGGTAAACTCAACTCGTCAGCCGTTCATCAGCTGTATCCACAAAAATCATGAACCGTCAAAATATTGTTTTGTTTTTATACTGAAATTTGACAACAAGTAAGAAAATTGCAAAAACAAAATACATGGAGTTAATTCGCCTTGCTTTGTAGTTGTAGAGTTGCACTTACCTTGTTTAAATTCGCCTTGATCCTGATGTTAATTTGATTTATTCCAAGGCGAATTTAAAAAGGTAAACTCAACTCGTCAGCCGTTCATCAGCTGTCTATAACGGCAAATTAAAAAAAATACGTAATTGTCAAAATATAATTTTGTTTTGAGAAGAAGTTGAATGAAAAGTGCTAAAAATTATAATAAAAAAATTTCAAAACTGCGAATAATTAAAGTTAATTTAATAATTTCTTTTATAAAAAAGTGATAATTTTAATTTGCATTAAAAAAAATTTTGACAGCTATCCGAGCTATCCGAGGTATTCTAAAATTAGAAATTGGACAAAATGGCTGCCCGACTGAACTTCAACTATGTGAAACCCTCCCCTCCCAACTAAAGCCTGTTATACATTTTTTGTTTTCAAATATTTAAACTACATATGTGAGCGCATAGAGAAAGGGACCTAAGGGTAAAAAAAAATCAATTTTCACTTTTTGTTTTTTTTTTTATGTCAGCATCGAATGAGACCGATCCCTGAACAAAACTGGTTTTTACCTTTAGGTCCCTTTATATTTTGCGCGTCACATATGTACGTATGTATGTAATTGGCTTTTAAAGACCAACAACTTTTGTTTCCAAACAAGTTTTTAATCAATTTTTTTAATTAATCACCTAAAGAACCAAACAATTTATGTTTACATTTAAAGATCTGACACAACGCCAATTTTGAAAATAAAAACTTTTTAATAACACAATTTTTTTTCTACTCTTTTTACAGAAATTAACACTCTCTTAAAAAAAAACACTCTCATTAACACAATGCTCGTCTAGACAATAATTAAATAAAACAAAAATTAATACAATATGTTATCAATGATTGTTCTGAAAACAGTCACCAGACGAACGTGTGTTTTAAAAGCGAGCGGTTGTGGAAAAAGGGTCAATTGTGGTGGTCGTAGTGTTGCTGGTAATAGAATTTGCAAAATGTTGCATACATTTGAAGACTATGTTTTTCAACAAACGGATCGAAAATTTATGTCATCCATGGACTGTAGTAATAAGAAAATCGAAGATGCCAAACAATATCAAATTAAAAACAAATCTTTTAATACAAACTTAGTTGATAATCAAAATGATTTGAAGCAACAAAATTATTGTTCAGAATATGAGGTAAGCAAACATGTTTTTCCTGGATATGGTGTTCATATAAGGTAGATGCATTGGAAAAAATATAATAAAAAATAAACCTTTATTGTGTCAAACAATAAAAAAAAATAAATAAATCAAAATAAGTGTCAAAAATAAAATAAACTAATCGTATGCTTTTGAGAAATCTTAAAAATTTCAAGATTTTGCGTTTTACAAAAATATATAAAAAAAAAAATGTTAAATAAAATATAATTTTATAAAAAAGTCAATCGTAAATATCTTAAAATTTGAAATCTGTTAATATAAAAATAGTGGCTAACAAAGATTTTGTTATTTGGCATTCTAACAATGAATATTGACAACTATCCCTTATGCATCTACCTGGTTTATTAAAAGGCAGATTTAACATGTGCCTTGGTTTATTTAACAATGAGCATACATATGTTTATCTAAACTAAGAGAAAAAATTAAAATAAAATCTCTTTGAATTCTTTTGCTCTCTTAAGGAAGCTGTCAAGGCCTTAAATAGCCTTCAATCAAATGCCGAATCTATACGCAGTTCATTACACAAACTTAAACGCTTGAATTCTTTACAAGATACCGAACGTTATTTGCTTAAAAGTGGTCTGTCTGTAAAAGATTTGGAAAAACTATCCTATATACATGTCTCGGGTACCAAGGGCAAGGTAAGTGTGTAAATGTAACAAATTTGAAATTTGTAAAAGTGTATTTGGGCTTTTAAATGTGCCATGTGATTGGTATAGTTTGTTTATTTTTTTTTTTTTGATAAGAATATTTAATTACAATTTGTTAAAAAAAAATAAACCTAAATATTAAAGGTGTGCACGTCATAAGTTGCACTCTTGCTAATAAGCAAAATTGCAAAAAATAACAACCCAAATATGTGGTTTTTATAATGATTTTGCAATTTTGCTTTTTTGCACGAAGTGAATACCTTTACTATTTGTGCAATTAAATAAGATGTAATTTTTGTAATTTATTTCGTAGAATTTAATATGTCTCATTGAATTGAAAAAAAGTATGGCTGCATGAGAGATATAGTTATGTATTTTATAGAAATACGAAGCTTAATAGAAAAAATGGAAATTATTTCGTCAGCTAATAATTATTTTTAGGGAAAATTTATTAAAGTTCAGTAAAGTACAATATAACATAATTTATACCATAGAACTTGTGTAAAATTTTGAATATTTATTAAAATATACCTAGTTTAAAATTTAAACTAGATTATTTTTTTGGCTTTACATTACTCAAGAGCAGAACCAGTCTCCATTTCTGGGGGTTCACATAGTGGAAATTCAGTCAAGACAGCCTCAAAACATAATTTATTATTTAAGAATACCAGTGCTCTACCAGCCCAGAGGGAAAAGCCCCCCTCCTTGGATCCGCGCTTCGTAGGAGGTCAGCGAACAAGAATAAAAATCTTTTTGAAATTTAACTGCCTGGCCCACAACGTCGATAAGAAAATTTCTTTCGTATTTTTACATTGAAAACAAAAACAAATTTTTGTTTTTTCTTATTATTATATTCTTTTTCTACTGTCTCATTTAAATTTTCGAAAAATCAAAAAATATAGAAATTTAAAAAAATCGAATTTTTTAAAGATCGTTTATTAGAACGAAAAATAATTGGTTGAATGTTGGGGTTACGTTAAGTATTTCAACAAATATTTCTAAATATCTTTTGCAATTAAATCCTATTTAAGATTTTGTGATAAAAAAATATAGTTTGTCATGATGTGAAGCAAAAATCGGTGGGAACTCCTGCTTTATATTGTTACATATAGCTTAGACTATAGTTAAGGCTATATCCTAGACTATAGTTTATTATATAGACTTTAGTTAAGGCTATAGCTAAGGCTTATTTGGACTATAGTTTTAGCTTTAGTTGGGCTTTAGTTAAGGCAAATGATTGAATTTCTAAGGCTATAGAGTAGACTTACTGAACAACCTAAACAAAAGCGGCAAGCGTTATTTTAAACATGAAAAGTTTATTTAAATACAATTTCAATAAAACAAACCGACATAGCGATCTGTCAAATAAGATTTATCAGCCGGGTGGTTTCTAATTCGCATTCTAATGGTTTGTTTCGTATAAATTGTATGCAAATGAGAAGTTTTGACATACAAAAAACGCTTCCGCTCTTATTTAGGTAGCTCAGTTAGGTTTGAGTTTTAGATTTGACTATAGGTTAGACTATTGGACATACCCAGCAAAAACTGATGCTTCCAGAAAGCAGTAATGTAAAATTCGGAGTAAAACGCTAGCACTTCTATGAAATATTACATGATTTTTGTTTGTAATTCCTCGCGTAGAAGCTCTGCTTTAGTGATCTGAAAAAGCTTATTTTACGTTTTGAAAACTGACATGATTTACGTGTACTATTGGAAAAATTATAATTTCAGTGTTTAAAAATTTTTCGAAAATCAGAAATATTTTTTTGGAATAATAAGGCCCAACCAGAATGTGCTTTCGAAAATTAAAGAAAAGCCTCTCAAATTCATTTCGCATTTTGCTTAAGCAAATGGTTTTTGTTTTCGTAAAATTTCAAAAAACTTATCGAAGTTTCCTTAAATTCAATATGATCTGACACATATAATATTCTTGTACATATTCGCATACATAGTTGCTTTAGCCAGTTAATGCCTATTCTGGTTGGGCCTTTATAGTATAGTTAATTAATATAAAATTGAGTCAAAATTTTTTCAAACGTTTCAAAAACCTGTTTAATTTTCTATAAAAATGGCCATATGTTTAAGAATGTTACATCGGCTATAGTTAACACTATAGATACGACTCCAGAATAGTTTAATATGGACTAGTTTAAACTAGGTTAGTTTCAAACTATACATTTAAATATATGCTTTAGTTTCAGCAATAGGCTATATTAAAGCTTTAATTATTTTTATCTAAATTAACTCTTATTCGACGTTTACAAAATTTTTATTATTATTATTTAATTTTATATTTTTTATAAAAAAAAAGACCTCAAGCTTAATTTAATTATTTTTATTGCATTTATAACGATGATCACTGAATTTTGAATAAAAAATAAAAAAGTTTTCAATCTGGTTGCATTTTTAATTAAAATAACAAACCATAATGTTTATACTGATAAAGACTAAATAGTTTTAATAAAAAAACTAATTATTAGTTCCTCAAACTCCTTGATTAACAACTAAACATGTATAAATAATAAATATAAAACTAGTTTAAATTAACTTATTTAGGAAATTTATTATCTTATCATTGGTAACTACTTCGAAACGTTAATAAAACATTTTTCGTCTCACAGTCAATTGACGTTTCTGATTTTAAAAATTTTAGATTTTCACTTGTCATTAAGCAGAACCTTGAAATTTGTTTTCAAAATAAACTACAACTCAATTTTTATAAATTGAATATAAAAATGCATGTTTGTTAACCAGCCAGTTTGGCATGCAGTCATCACCAAGTATGTTATTTTGTCTTAAATGATTTTGTTATTTATAATTTTCTAGGCAAATTAAAATTCTATTTACCTATAAACAATTTCTAGCTGATAACCTTTAAAATGAACTGTTTAATGAAAAATGACTTAACAGGCAAAATCCACTTTAAACTTGTTAATTAGTTTGTATGACCCATGTGAACCTCTTTTAACATTAAGTAATTTTTGAACAGGTTTTTAGGTGATAAGGTTTTTTTTGGCTACTTAGATTCTAATAAAAAAAACTATAGAAGTTTATTGTTGGTGTTTTGTTTAATCTTTGATATTGTTACAAGTAAGACTTTGAGTGTTTAAATTCTTATTCGCTTTAGCTTTTCTAAATTCTTTGGAAAAGGTTCCCTGATGATCTGGCCTAAGCAACCAGTGAAATGTGCATAGAAGCTAGCTTTCCCTCAACAATAAATTTCAGTGTATTTATCAAATATGAAAAATTGGGAATTTAGCACGTCATTCAAAAATCTTGATAATACATTTTGTATTTCCGTAAATAACTTTGATAATATACTTGCATGTGCCCGTGCAGAAAACTGAATTGCCAAATAGTTTTTTTTGTTGTTTTCTTGCGAAGACAATAGAATAAAACAATTTGTTTTTTAATTTTGTTTTTTCTTTTTACCCACTTACAACTACAATTTGACTCGGAAAGAACCCAACCAATTGTAGGGGGATGTAAGAAAAGATAAACTCACTGTTTATTGTTGGTGTTTTGTTTAAGCTTTGATACTGTTACAAGTAAGGTTTTGAGTGTTTAAAATTCTTATTCGCTTTAGGGTTTTATTTGCATAATATTTTTAGCTTTTCTTAAATCTTTGGAAAAGGTTTCCTGATGATCTGGCCTAAGCAACCAGTGAAATGCGCATAGAAGCTAGCTTTCCCTCAACAATAAATTTCAGTTTATTTATCAAATATGAAAAATTGGGAATTTAGCACGTCATACAAAAATCTTGATAAAAATTAATGTTTAACAAATTGCGAACATTCATTACGTATAAATTGTTCGACTTTATTGTTAAAATTTTTATTTATTTATTAAGCTTGAGTTCTATTATTTTTTATAAAAATATTTGTTTTGTTTTTTCGATGTTTCTTTTCTGAAGAAGTCACACAAAGGAGCGACGAAATATTGGATGAAATAAAAAAAATATTTTTATAAAAAGTAATATGTAGACCTCCAGCTTAATAAATAAATATAAGTTTTGAACATTCATTACTAGGGATGAGATTTTCATGCAATAAAAAATCGAAAGTATGCACTAAAAAAATCCAAAATATGCACTAAAAAAATTTTTTTTTTGGAAGCTTTTTTGTGTATTTAAAAATGTTTTTTAAAAACTTTTCTATAATATGAAAATTAAAAAAAATCACTCAATAATGTTAAAATATGCAAAAATATGAATTTTAAACCTAAATATGCATTTTCACCAAAAAATGCAACAATATGCAAAAACAAATCGATGCCATTTTAACGCAAATTAATGATTCGGAAAGATAATTGGTCGACATCGTTCTTAGATTATCGACAAAAACATGCATTTGCATGGAAATAATTTGATTCAAAAGAACGTTTCTAGATATAAGTGATATTCACACCGAACTTGTTAATTTGTTACTCGGTAGTTTGTTAATTTGTTAAAGTTACCAACTGTTAAGGACCCCCTTTTTAAAACTTTGTTAGTCTGGTAACTTTAAAATAAAAAAATCATTTAATTAACATACTTAAGGCAGAATTAGTCTTTACTTTCTGTTCTGTTACGAATCAGCTGACTTGTTTTTGTTATTAAAAAACCTATGAAATTGATTAGTTTTTCTGTTCTGTTGCGGTTCAGTTTGTAAAAATCAAAAACATGTTAAGTAATTGTAAGTGACAGCAAAATAAATAATAAAAAATACATATTTATGTATATTAAAATTTAATTTTTTCAAATTTATGTGCATTCAAGTTATTAAAATAAAATAATGGACGTTGCAAAGCTAATAAATTTGTTATAAATGGCAGATAAGTTACTACGGAAAAAGTAACAATTTCGTAACAGAACGGCACGGACAGAACAGAAACAGAAAGTAAAGACTAACTGAGCCTTTAGTATTTACTTTCTGTTCTGTTACGAATCAGCTGATTTGTATTTGTTATTAAAAAACCTAAGAAATTGATTAGTTTTTCTGTTCTGTTGCGGTTCAGTTTGTTTAAATCAAAAACTTTTTAAGTAATTGTAAGTGACAGCAAAATAAATAATAAAAAATACATATTTATATTGAAATAGACTGTTTTTTGATTTTAAGAATTGATAAAATTTAATTTCCTCAAATTTATGTACATTAAAGTTATTGAAATAAACAATGGACGGTGCAAAACTAATTAATTTGCCATAAATGGCTGGTAAGTTGCTACAGAAAAAGTAACTATTACAATTTCCTAACAGAACGGCACGGAACAGAACCTTTACTCTCAATGTACACGAAAATTGCCAAAACACAAATATTTTTTTAGAAATGTATCAGATATGACTTTTTTATTATATTTATTTAGAAACGGCAACAGCTGATTGTGAGTTACCAACTAACAACTATTTTATCAGGGGTGCCGTGTCGTTAGATGGCGTTTACATTTGCCAGTACTGTCAAGACAGTAACAATTCATTCAAACTATTCACTAATACATAAACACTTTTACAGCTATTTTGTTTTTGCATTGTTTTGCCAGCTAATATGTATATGCTTACTGTCTTGCCAGTACTGGCAAATGTAAACGCCAGATTAATTTGTTAAATGTTAATCCGGTAGCGCGTTAAAGAATAAAATGCGTGTAAAAAAGTAACGATTAACGACTAACAAACTAACAAGCTCGGTGTGAATACCACTATTGTTTATATAAAAGAATTTTACTAAGCCCTTGTCCATATAGTATAATATGGACTTTACAGACTACAGTATTGGCCATAGAAAAAAAAAAATTATAGTGTTGTATCAATTTAGAAGAAACTATAGTTTTTTTTTATAGAGAGAAAATATTACATTAGCCTGCCTTTAGAATAGGTTATAGTTTTATCTATGGAGTAAAAATAAAAATAAGTCGTAAATAATGAATAAATAACGAATTTATTATAAAAGCATGTTTATTTATGAGTAAAATGCCACCTTTTAAAATTTTCGTTAAAAATTAACAGAGTTATTAAACTTTCAATAAAAATAATCTGAGAATTATTTATTATTATGGACACGAATACAGTTTCAAAAGAGAATTAAAGAAAGTTTTTGTAGCAAATGTTTCATAATATCAAGGCGAATTGACTAGAAGGTGGGGTCAAGTCAACATATCGACCCATTTGCGCGAAATTATCGTATATGCCAATATTTTTGAAATTGAGTTTTTGATGCAAACTTGTTTTACATTCAAAGAGACGTCGCCTGACAAAATATTGTAGGTGAATTCCACTTCGTTGCTCAAAAAATTGAATGAATATTTTAATTTTGATATTGCAAGCGAAAGCAGAAAAAAGTATAAAAATGGATCTCCTGTAAAATTTGGTTTTTGTAACACACGATAATTTCGCGCAAAGTGGTCGATATGGCGTTTTTTTTTCGGTGGTCGACTTGTCAAATTGTATATACAAACTAGTTTTGTATGTAAACAAACCTGTTGTAGAGTTGACCTCACCTTCTAGTCATAATAAGGAAAAATAAATTTACCTCATTTATTAAAATTATTTTCGTATAATTTTTTTTTCGTAGCTGCGCACATATGCCAACAATATTTCTCTCTTTAATTATCATGTTATGCTTTCATGCAGCTAAAAAAATACCATATATACTGGACTATAATCTTCTCTATAGAATAGACTAAAGTATTTTCTAATAAATATACGATAATCTCTCAATGAATAAATACAAGATATTAGCCTTCTTTTCAGAATATAAATTAGATTTTAGTGGTGTCTTTAGAATAGAGAATATACCCAGTAAAAACTTCGCCTACAAAATAATGTGTTGAGTAATCAGAAAGATATGAACGCACTACTTACAATTCTACTGAAAGAACCAATGAATTTAACAAGGCATGTCCCATTTTGGAACATCTCTTGTAAAATTCATTGGTTCTTTCAGTAGAATTGTAAGTAGTGCTCTTATGGTATTCTGATTACTCAACAAACACATTATTTTGTAGGCGAAGTTTTTACTGGGTAAAAAAATAAAAATTTTATTTTTACTTTCAGGGTTCCACCTGTGCCCTAACCGATTCCATTTTACGTGCCTATGGCGTTAAAACCGGTTTTTTCAGTTCTCCCCATTTGGTTTCCCTAACCGAACGTATACGCATCAATGGACAACCCATATCAAAACAAAAACTTGCCAAATATTTCTGGTCCGTCTATAACAAATTAAATTCCTCACAAGAATATGAAAATGATATGCCGGCTTATTTTAAATTTTTGACAGTTTTAGCATTTCATGTATATTTGGCAGAAAAAGTAGATGTCGTTATAATGGAAGTGGGAATAGGAGGAGAGATAGATTGCACCAATATAATACCCAATACCAAAACAGTGGGTATAACCTCGTTAGGACTGGAACATACTCAGCTACTGGGCAATACCCTAAAAGAAATTGCCTGGCAAAAGGCGGGCATAATAAAGCCTCATTCTACCGTTTATACTTCAGTTAGACAAGAAGAATGCTGGAAGGTTATACAAGAAAGAGCAAAAGAAAAGCAAGCTACCGTATTAAGAGTGCCAGACTTTGAAAAATATTTCCTAGATCCCAAAATGGAGCAGGTTAAAAAGCAAATAAATAATTGTGCAGTGCTTAATGGTTCCTTGGCTGTGCAGCTGGCCTATGATTGGTTAAGACAAAATTGTAATGGTTTCCATAAGGAATATGAAGTAAATAAGCCACGCTTAACAGAACAGGCCATAAAAGGAATTTTAAACTGCAATTGGCCAGGAAGATGTCAAAAGGTCAAGTTTTTTAATTTCAAGTAAGTTTATTTCTTTAAATTTTAATTTCTTAAAAAAGAGAGTTTGTTTTTTTTTTTTTTTTTTTTTTTTTTTTTTGTATAGTATGCACATGGATGGAGCACATACAGAGGAAAGTATGCAGGTCTGTGGCAACTGGTTTTCCGAAGTTACTACTAACACATTATGTCCCAAAATTCTCATTTTCAATACAACCGGGGATCGAGACTCCAAGAAACTTTTATCTATTTTAAGGGATTTTTCCAAATTCGATTTGGTTTGCTTTGTACCAAATATTGCAACCTTGTCAAACAAAAAAAATCAAGATACCCAATCGGTTTTATACAGCCACGTGGAACAGTTGAAACGGGCCCAAATGCAAGCCGCTAACTGGCAACAATTGTGCCAAGAATCTAAGCAACCAAAAACAGCCAAAGTATTTCCTACGATAGTACAATGCTTTCAGCACATACGCGAAGTATACAATAAATCGCAAGACTTAAATATTTTAGTTACTGGTTCCATACATTTAATAGGAGCTACAATATTGTCTTTAAATGTATTGAGTCCAGAATTGCATGCGGAATATAAGTAGTTTCAGAAAACGAAAATTTTTTATAATCACCCCTATCGTGAATAATTTTTCCCTCGTAATTCCCCTTTTTACATATTTGCGATCGTGAACAACTCCCATGAAAAAATGTAATTCAAAGGAGAATAATAACGTGAAAAAAAGTTACATTAATAAAAATACAAGTGACTTAAATTGTAAAAATAAGAAATTTAGACACATCTAAAATAAAACCAAAATTAAATGTAAGCATTTTCACTTTAGTTTTAGTTTAAACAACTTTGAATTGAAGTTAACCAATAAAAAACCTAAATATTCAGCCATGTCACAGAGTACAATTCCGTTCGGAAACGGAATTCATTCCGTATTTTGGTGCTTCAGAAAATGACGAAAAAATGTTTCGGAATGAAACCATTTTTGTTTCATGAACGGTATGGGAGAATACACTTTCCATCAACAAACAAATATGTTTTCTTCAATTCCGAACGGAATTGTACTCTGTGACATGGCCCATAATATCCAAAGAAAGAAATTTATAGTTTAAAAACTTCATCCATTCAAAAAATTTATTTTTAGTGCAAAATATGAGTGATCACAGAATATTTAAGAATCAACAACCTTTTTTACATCTTTGTATGCACAAATCGATTTTTATAGAGAAATATGAGTGAGAACAGATACATATTTAAGAAACTACAGCCATTTTACATTTTTTTACATTTTTGTATGAACAATTGATTTTTTGTGAAAAATATGAATGATCACCGATAGCCGTCCTTTTTTCTACTGGAGCGTTATTTAAGAAACTACAGATATTTTTATGAAGGGTATTCACGTCACAAGTTGCACCCTTGCAAAAAAGCAAAAGTGCAACTTGTGACGTGAATACCCTTATTATTTCACATTTTTGCATAAAAAAATTGATTTTTAGTGAAAAATATGAGTGATTTCCAGGGCAAGTTTTCCATGCTATTTGCATGAAAAATATACAAGTTTTTCCCAAAAAAATATGCCTTGCATAAATTTGCGTATTACGTATGTAGGTTGGCAACCGATCTTAACAAAATAATTGCTTTTGAGTCAATCTGTTGCTTTAACACCTTGGCAGATAAGGCCATGATGGCTTTATCTCTCATTCAATAGGGATATAAAGCCTTTTTTGTTTTTTTTTTTTAATTTGAATGGGAGATAAAGCCATCATGACCTTAGCTCACATTAGCAATATTAGAAAATGGCTTTAGCTCCATTTCAGTTCCGGAGACACAAAAGTTAAGTATTAAAATCTGGCTTCGCATACTACAGTTTTTCTGCGTGACGGCCTGCGGCCGTACTTAGGGGTTTTTTCCTCCAGTAGGACGCGGCAGGTGGCTTCGCTGAATAAAGTTTTCCTGCGTGCGTCACAAGAATAAAAAAATGTTTTTCATTGATAACCAAGGATTTTCCCTTTTACAGAATATTTACACCGCATAACAATTTTCTGAAAAAATATGGCTTTATCTCTCATTTGCGAAAAAAAAAGGCCATTATGGCTTTTTCTCACATTCAATTGAGCAATAATGCCATCATGGCCTTAAATACCACTGATTTATTTTAAACTTTTAAAAGAAACTAAAAATGACGTGAACGCCCGTTTGGTGATAGATTTCAAAAATTGATTGTTTCGTCCTTTTTTGTATGTTTACGTAAAAGTTAAGCCGTCATAGAAGACGTAAATAAAAAGTATAAAATATTTAAAATAAAGTATCTATGTATATATAAATCGGCTAAGGCAAAACAGTGAAGAAAAATTTCCTCCTCTGTATGTCAACCGATTTTAACAAAATATACACCATTTGAAAGATATTTACTTACGGAAGTGCACAATATACATTTTATTAAAATCTGTTCAATAATTTCAGAGTTTATAAGCGTTCAAATTTGCTACTAACACAAACACAAAATAGTGTTGTCGATAATTCGACATTTTTTGGAAACCGGTTTTCGAATATTTCGACTATATACTTTTTGTTTTTCCTTTGGTATGTTTTGAATTTTTGTAAATATTCGACCTATAAAGATAAAATTAAAAATGCGTGGTCCTGGGGGAATAACGACATGTAATGGGAGCTTTTTGTTACTTTTTCGTTCAACATCTGGTACATTGATTAATTTTCGTTAAAATTAGATATAGAAAAATAAAATTAAACATCCAATGTCCTGAGTGACAATCTATTAAGGAGATTTTTTTAATACTTTTTGTTTTATCAATTCTGATTATATTGAAATTATAAAATTAAATTAACTCACGTGGGAGTTAAAATATGAACCGGAGGTTGGTCCCTCGCCAAATCGATCCACTAAGACGGAAAAAAATGTCGAAACATGTAAATTCATATACACAGTGTATTACACATAGATGTAATATGTTTTCTTCTTATGAACATGAAAATGTATGGTCGAATTTTGACCATTAGGTAAACACTAGTTTATTGAAAAACTTAACAATATTTTTAATGGAAATGTGGGCTTACAAACATTGACCAAGTTAAAAACAACGTATATTTAATTAAAAGCGAAACCGATAAATATATCTGCGTCAATATGGAAAATAGCTTATCGCAAACATTGTACTTTCGAGATATCCTAAGTTTTGTTGATGTTTTATGCGAAGAGGTTTTTGCTTAAAATCTGTGTTTAATCGTTAAGTCAAAACTTTAATAAAAGCTAAAAGAATATGTTAAAAAAAATTTTAGTTAATAAGGGTATTCACGTCACAAGTTGCACCCTTGCAAAAAAGCAAAAGTGCAAAAATAAAACAAAAACCACACAGACAATTAGTTGTGCGTAAATAATTGTCTTTGTGGTTGTTGTTATATTTTTGCACTTTTCCTTTTTTGCAAGGGTGCAACTAGTGACGTGAATACCCCCAATATAAACGATTATACACCTTTTCCACTCGGAATAATTCAGTTCCCTTTTATATCGACTTAAGCTACTCTTCCATAGATTTTGATGCACTATTCCCATGTGAACTAATATCATTTAAGTATGTCTAATAACATTAGGGCGACCAGATTTTGAAAATAAAAATAGAGGACATAAAGAAAAAAAAATTAAAAATTTATTTGACTAATTTTCACATATTTTACAGACAAATTTACATTCACATATTTATACATGTAACTATGTAAAGTAAATTAAAAAAAATAGCAGATATGAAAATTAACATTTACTTATAAATAAGTAGAAAAAGTTAAGATATAACGAAACTTAAAAATTCATTGCTCTAACTTTTTCAAAAATTCATACTGCAAGTATATGACAAGGGCCATCTATCAGGTCTGCTTACTTGTACAAAACCAAAAAACTTTTTCTTTTAAGCTGTCAAAAACTTACTACCACATATACAAAGCAAAAGGAAAAAACGTGTATGTAAACAACTTTTGAAAGCTCAAAAGAACGAAAACAATGATCATCAGGCTTCTTGCGCAGACCTTTTCAATGGGCCTTGGTATATGAGAGTTCAGTAGGTGTATGAACAGAGCAAGCATGTCACGACATTTTCCATATGATTTGACAGAAAAACAACGGTGACCGCCGTGAAATAAAATGTATTTAAATTTATTAAAATAATAACAATTATTTATGGATGACAGCCAGTTAAAATAGATGGCTGTCCTCTAAAAAAGAGTACTTAAGGTCACCTCAAATTACATCGGCTTGATTTTTAACGTATTTTTTCAAGATATATTATGGTTTTGTGTGACAATCGAAGATCATATCCAGGGCCCGGACTTTTATGCAGTTAAAATCGCGTTTTATGCGCTTAAAAAATGCACTTAAAATAGAAATATATGCGTTAAAAATATGCAGTTTAAATTATCTTGAATTTTTTTATTAGTGATAAAAAAAAAATAAGAAGAAAAACAAAAATAGCATGAATAACGTTTAAATTGAAAAATATTTCTTAAAACGTTTATTTTAGAAATTTTATTTCCGTGTTTGTATTTTTAAAAAATGCCCAGCTAGCATAGGCTGTTTCAAGGCCCATTGAAAAGGTCTGCGCAAGAAGCCTGATGATCATTGTTTTCGTTCTTTTGAGCTTTCAAAAGTTGTTTACATACGCGTTTTTTCCTTTTGCTTTGTATATGTGGTAGTAAGTTTTTGACAGCTTAAAAGAAAAAGTTTTTTGTTTTTGTACAAGTAAGCAGACCTGATAGATGGGCCTTCGGCTGTTTGTTAGACGATTATGTTTAATATACAACTCATAAAAGAATCTTCTGATGATTATCTTATTAACGATTAACAAAAACAAAAAAATCGATTTTTTTTTTATTTTTACTTTTGATAAAAATTTTTTGACACGCTCGTGGGTTAATCTTGGAATGAACCTTTTGCTACTCTCTGTAAGAGTAATATAACAATTACTTAATAAGAGCGTCTTTGATATATGAAAATTCTATTGTCAATACAATTTCAATAAAATAAACCGACCTAAGGATCTGTATAAAAAAGATTTTCCGACAGGATAGTGTTGCTTTCGTAACCTTAAAGGTTTGTTTCATGTGAATTGTATGGAAATTAGAAGTTTTAACATGAAAAAGACGCGTGATGCCCCTTTTTAGGTAGCTCAGTTACACGGCTGAGCATTTCACGAGTTGTAAAATAATCCCTACATGAGCCCCATACGACTCTTGGCATGCTTTTTAAAAGACTCGTTAGATAATCTCTGCATACATCATAAACGATTCCCTTTATGATTAATAGAAGCGTCTTTCGCTGCGTTATGGAAGAATCTCTCATACGAATCAGCACGTGTAACAGTTTCTCCCGTGCTAGGAATCGTCTTCAATTAAAAAATGAGCTCATCGACGATCAAAAACTCTTTGTGAGATTCCCAATAGACTCCTAGACGATTGAAAATGCTAGCTGGGTGTAATATGTATTTATGTATGTGTTCTCAGAAATCTCTTCGTAAATTTTATTTAAATTTGTTTTGAAGAATGAAATTTGTATGACAATGACAATAAAAAAACATTTTCCGGTCCTTGCTTAAAACAAAATATATGGACGGAAATAGAAAAATCTATTGGAATTGGTCGTAAGTAAATTTTAAATGGTAAATTTTAATATTTTTTAACATAATGTTTACCAATTATTGTAGGAAGTGAATGTTAATTATTTATAAACGATTCCACGTCATGAAGGCGCATCTCAGGAACAAGTGTGTGGAAAACACCGTTTGTTCTTCTTTTCTGTAATATTCTTCGAACTGCTATTCTTTTTACTTTCAACCTTTTTTGATAAATTTGCAAAGTAAATGGGTTTTATGCAATTCAATTAAAAATAATAAAATTACTTTTCTTCTTTCGTTCATTTTCACACACTTTTATAAAAAAATCTAATAGATTGCTAACTCTGCTGCCACTTTGTATAATCGTTTACATCTGTAAACCATATGGTAGCTTTGTTTGTCCGGACAAATTTTCCGAGTTGGGTGAATCGTTCTGCAGAACACTCTCTGTAAAAAAATTGTTGTCCGGTCAAAAATATTGTTCGGAACGCATGGGTGAATCGAGCTTTAGGCGCAATAACTACAAAAGTAGAAGTTATGATAAAGTAAAACACAAATATATATAAAGAAACAGTAAGACAATCATGTAAATTAAGTTACTTGTAAAGGCCCAACTATAATATGCATAAGCTGGCTTGAGCAACTGTGCGAATTCATGTTAATCATAAGTGTCAAACCATATTCAACTTATGAAAATTTTTTGAAACTGTCATTTGCTTAAGCAAAGTCCGAAACTGATTGCAATTACATATGAATCAAATGTTTATTGATTTTATTTTTTAAAATGCCTTTAGAGATAAATGTATTTGACCCTACATTTTTCAAATTAAAAGTTTACTGCCTGTTAAGCTTTATCAAGCTTGCTACGAGTTTGTTAACTTAAGTTACCGTCCACAAAATACATCTTATTTATGGCGATATCAATTAACTTAAATTCTCCTTTGTTGAATCCTTTTAACTTATCTTTGAATTGGCAAAAGTTTTTAGCACATACATAATGGCTTTCAACCACGTCCCTCATCTGGTTGCTATAGGCTGTAGAGGAAGACATTAATCCGGATAATTCTTTTAATATGCGGCAACACGCGAAGGTGCTTTACAAAATATTTTCCCATAAGAAATCAATAAATAAATATCATCGAAGTTGTCTTTTTTATCTTTTGCGGAAGGTTGCATGACAAAATAAAGCAATTAAAACAAGTTTTTTTCAAAACATGCAACAAAAATATGCAATATCAGCAATATATGCAAAAATATGCATTCAAAGCAAAATATGCACTAACAAATCGATGCCATTTTACTGCAACTTTCTTGATTCACAAATTTATTTTGTAAATTGTAATCTCCGCCAGGCGAGAACAAATATGCATTTGCATAAAAATCCGGGCCTTGCCATATCGATATGAAAACTTGAAAAAACAAATGATTATACTTTTTAATAAACATTTGTTTTAATAAAAGTAATTGAGTAATTGAATTATAAGCTTGTGTTAATTTTATTTTAATTGAGAATATTTGCATGCATATTTTAAAAATTGTTGTGCATATTTAAACCTGCCTTTTTGATTACAGAAAAACGTCCTTTTTTTGACTGGAGCGTTTTTTAAGAAACTAACGCCTTTTTATAACCAATTAATTTACCGCTTTTTGTATTTAAATATTTTATTTCTCTATTTGAAATTGTTAATTTCTTTGGAATTTCTTACTATTTAACAACATTATCCTTTAATATCGTACTTTTTTCTTTGTAAATCATTTTCAACAACTTATTTCACAGTTCCGCTCTAAGTCCGTTGTTTAGGTTTTATTTTCCAATTGCAATAATTGTACTAAAGCCCATGTAAAAACTAGAAATGTTCAATAATTTCTGATGCGGAAAATTTTAATAAGTTTTTGTGTGATTGCATTTGTAACCATGATGATGATTGTTTTATTGCATTTATTTTCGGTTTACTTCTTTTTTTTTTTTGCAATTTAGAAATCATTAAGTAGATAAAAAAAACAATTGTAAGTTTGAAAAAAAAACTGCTAAAGAAATAGTTAGCAGTTTTTTTTCCAAAAGAGATATGGCTTTCTTGTAATGTAGTTTTCAACAGCAAAAAACATAATAAATATTTATTAATGATTTATAATGAAAATAATTGTATTGAACAAAATGTAAACAAAAAGAAATGCATCTCTTTAAACATGATTTATAAAAAATGTATAGTTTTTAAATAAACAAAATCATAAAAATTCTCTGCATAGAGATTATTTTTATTTTAAAATATAATATTCACCCTTATCGTGAATAAAAATTTCATGGGAGTTTTTTCCCTTTTTCCATTTTTCCTATGTTAATTCAATTGTAAAAAGGGGAAAAGGGAAAAAACTCCCATGGAATTTTTATTCACGATGGGGGTGATTATCTTTATTAAAATTTATGAAAAATCAATTTTTTAAGAAAAAAAACAACATTGTGACAGCAATTTCAATAATAAACCCCTACCAACTAATGGTAAAAAATGATGCCAGATAAGTTAAATCTAAATAAACAGAAAAATTTCTTAGCCCCAATTTACACTATGGACCTTTCTTGCCGGACAGACGAAGTTTGTAAGCAAGTGATTTAAAAAGTTAAGTGTGTAATGCTTACAGCGATGCTAAGAAAATATGAACTTGGGTAAGTAAAATTCTTTAAAATGGCAGCATTTGTAATAAATATTTAGAAATTTTGACAAATTGATAATTTTTGTTATTTAGTTTAAGAAAACAGAGGATTGTTTTTAAGAATTCTATCCTTTCAATTTAAAATACGGCTTTTTATTTGTTTCCACCAGGAACATCTTAATTAAGCAGTAAATTTGTTTTCTAAATTAATAGATGTATTTTAAATTTTTAGAGTTATGTAAAGAAAATTAAAATTCAGCCAGCAGAATTTCAATTCAGCTAAAAAAAGTTGGTGCAATTAAAATACAAAATTAAAAGTACATGTATTTGCAAAGAAAATTACAGTTCAGCTAACCAATTTTCAATTCAGCTCGCAGAATTTATAAACAGCAAATCAATAAACAATACCGATTTTTTTTATTACGGTTATTTAGCTATGAAAAATGTATCTTAGCAAACACATTATTGCTTAATTTTCTTTATATAACTGGAATTCAGCTAGAAAAACTGCAATTCAGCTAGGAAAAAAGCATTTAACCCAACAAAATTTTGCTATAATTGTTAAAAATATTAAAAGGATTTTTGAAACTATTTCTATTACTACAATTCAGCTAACAAAATTTTGCTGGAATGCATAAAATATTTGTGATTTTGTTGATATTACTGTTATTCAGTTAAAACAAAAAATGTTATTTAGCTTTTAACATTTTTGTCTTAATCTTAGTCACATTTCATTTATTTTTATTTATTTGTTAAAGTTTGCATTATTTTCTCATATTTCTATTTTTTTAAAAGTTTCTTTTCTAATGTCACTTGCTTTGACTGTGTGCCCATATTAAGCACATTTTATCACGTTTAAATTTTTCATTGTTTAAAAAAATATGCTTGCGTTGCCAATTTTATGTTAAGCTGCAGCTGCACCATGGTTCTTGGCAAAATTAATTTAAAAACAATTTATTTTGTTACAAAGAGAGAAGGCGGGAATGGTTGAAGTCAGTTTTTATGCATTTTTACATTTAAAAATGAAGAAGAACTTGTTTTACACTTCACTGTAGATGAAAAAAAAGATATGTTTATAAGTCTGTCTTTACGTTTGTAATTTGTACAATATTAGGCTAAGTATGTATGTATATCCATATGTTGGTTGCAATATGTTTTCCAAAGTTCCACAAATCCAAAAATTCAAAATTTACAGATCTCAGGAGATCTTCACAGAAAAAAATATTTCACCAATTAAATCATTAATCAAAAATAAAATCAGTTTTTATTAAAAATTTAATCAATTGAATTAAACGTTTAATCAAGTGAATTAACCGTTTATTTAAATGAATTAAATGTTTAATTGATATTATTAATTTCTTTACTGGTACAAATTAACATTATTAATTAAACGTTTAATACATTTGATTAAACGTTTAATTCACTTGATTAAACGTTAATTCACTTGATTAAATTTTTAATTAAAACGGATTTTTATTTTGATTAATGCTTTAATAAGTGAAAAAAATTTTTCTGTGTTCCCGATCTCTTTCGGTCACGGCTGACCAGAGATCCTATCTTGTATCGCGTGCCCCCAGTCACGGCACTGGACTGACTATTGGCTGAGGCCTCCTTAGAATGCTTCTTGCGGGTAATGCTTTCTGTCTTTCAGGAAGATTGTCTTTGCGGAATTTTCGCTTTTCCGTTGAGAATATACTTTCCGGCATCACGTAGTGGTGTGGTTTGCTACCATAAGTCTCGGAAAGGGATATCCTGAAAATCCCACTAAGGGCTGATTTTTCACATGAGGCATGAGGAAGGGTTATCCATAGGTGCTGTTGCTATTCAATATAGATGTTGCTAGAATTTTCCAAAAGCAGCGAAGGTTGGAATGCTCCATCTCCTAAACAAGTGTCAACTGTATAATCTTGCCGGATTATGCACTCAATTTTCTACCGCATTGTTTTTGCCCCAGTGGTTAATATCCACCCTAGGACAGATATCCGTGTAAATCTATTCCACAGCTGCCCATAACAAAACTTCACTTATTAAGTTCTTCCTTTAATTTGTGAACTTAGTGAACTTGTAATAATTTTTGACTTCCAGTACGAAGAAATATTTGAAAAAAAAACTAATTTTTTAAAAACACAGATCTTTTTAGTACTACGGTGAAGGGTATATAAAATTCGGCAAAGACGAATGTAGTACTCCTACTTGTTATACCCACACCACAATAGTGGAGAGGGTATTATGCATTTGAGCTGATGTGTGTAACACCTTAAAATATTGGTCCTACACCCACCTTAAAGTATACCGATCGACTCAGAATCACTTTCTGAGTTGATGTAACGATGTCCGTCCGGCTGTCTGGCAGGCAGGCTGGCTGTAAATGTCCAAAGTACAGGTCGCAATTTTGGAGATAATTTAATAAAATTTGGCACATAGGTTTTTATTGGCACAAGGATGAAATTGAAAACATAGATAGATCCATATTTGTACGGACACATAAGCTATGCATGGAGTTAAATTTTTAATGAATATTATATGTTTAATGAATATTAAATATTTCTGACCTATTTTATATTTTATAAATTGTTATTGTATTCTTACATTTAACTTTTATTTTTGTAATTTATTGTTACTTGTTTTATTATAGTTAAACAAGTCTTCACTTATTTTTAAATTATAAAAATATTGATGTATAAAAAAATATAGTTTAGTTCTTTAAAAACTTTTGAAGAAAAAATATTAAAAAAAAATAAATAAATAAAAAAAAAATATATTTTTTTAAAAGAGATATACATTTAAACATAAGTATTCTTCTTAATTAAATTTACTGGCGCAGTCGGTTTTCGAACTAAATTTATTTTAAAGTTAAAAAACTAACGTTCTTTAAATGAGGATGTAAAAAAGTTTTTGACGGAGAAAAAATAAATGAAAATTGTTTAATATAAAAACTTAAAATCGTTTTTAATTGAGGTTCAAACGAATTTTAAATCATTTGTTTGAAGAGAAAATACATTGCCTTCGAAAAAAAGAACATTCATGTTCAAAACTTTAAGAAGCGACCAAAAGAAGGAAGCAAAAACCGTTATTAACAGGAAAAGAAAATAAAATTTTTGGCAAAAGTCTCAAGTTTATGCACAGCAATTGGCTAACAGAAGCAAGCAACAGCTAGATATCAATCAACATTAAAATATTAACAACAATCATAAAAACCCGAGTCAAACACTACCTAATGTGTGATCATCGTGAAGATTATCTCCAAGCAACGAACATTTGCGTTGAGAAATTAAATAGAAACATAGTTATTTCTTCGTTATACTCCCCGCCTAGATTTTCAATATCGGAGGACCAATATTATAAATATTTTAAATCATTAGGACCGTGTTTCCTAGCCGCTGGCGATTATAACGCTAAACATACCTTCTGGGGGTCGCGACTTATAGCACCAAAGGGTTGTGTTTTATTTAACACAATTTCTAAAATGGATTTAAATGTGTTAGCGAGCGGACAACCAACATATTGGCCCACTGATCATCAAAAAATTCCAGATGTCATCGATTTCGGCGTGGTTAAAAACATCCCCACAGAAACGATTCATGTTGAAGCTTCCTTAGAATTATCATCCGACCACACACCTACAATTGTTACTATATCGAACCCAAATAGAAATGTATTTCCGTCGACGACGCCAGCCACACAAATAAATTGGTTAAAATATAAAAAATTTCTCAGTGCCCATTGCACAGAAAATATTCCGCTTAGTACACCGGAGAATGTGGATCTCTCTATTGTTAACTTTGACAAACTAGCTGTTCAAAATTCCAGCGTTACCCCAAGAAAAATTAAAAATAATAAAATATATTCTTCAGATGTCGAGCGGATCTTGACTGAAAAAAGGAGAGATCGAAGAGAGTGGCAACTTTACAGATCCCCGCAACTTAAGATTTTATTAAAAGAGTGCACAAAAAGGCTAAGAAAGTTACTGCAGAATCAGAAAACGGCTTCTCTAGAAAAATATCTTAAGGAACTTGATGCAACTCCACAATCTGACTACTCATAATGGCGTGCAGCTAGAAATCTAAAAAGGCCAGTTATATCTAAGCCACCATTAAGAAACTTGAATGGTAGTTGGGCAAGAAACGATATTGAAAAAGGAAATCTGTTTGTTAGTCACTTGAAAAACGTATTTACACCAAATATATCTCACAATATTGCGGTCGAGTTACCACCTGTTGCTGCTAGAGCAGCTATTCCCCTCAGATTTGAGATAAGAGAAATCGAAAAGGCTATTTGTGACTTAAACACTAAGAAGGCACCTGGTATTGATAAAATCAGTAATAAAATGCTTTTGGAGCTACCTCGCATAGCAAAGAAAATTATTCTTTTTATTTTTAATGCTATTTTACACCTTGAATACTATCCTCAAAAATGGAAGGTTTCCTTAGTTACCATGATACCAAAGCCAGGTAAAGATCATACAAAAGTTGAGTCTTATAGGCCTATTAGCTTATTATCAAATATGTCAAAGTTGTTTGAGAAATTATTAGTTTCAAAATTAACACCGATTTTAAGTGTATATAGATGTATTCCAAACCATCAGTTCGGATTTAGAAGAAAACACAGCACAATCGAACAGACTCATCGAATAGTAAATGTCATAAGAAAAGCATTTGAAGAAAAAAAATATTGCTCAGCACTCTTCATCGATGTTTCGCAAGCTTTTGATAAAGTCTGGCATGAAGGCTTATTACATAAATTGAAACAAAATTTACCAGCAAACACACACAAGCTGCTAGAAAGCTACTTAGTCGGTCGTCAATTTATTATTAAAGAAGGAAATTTCTTAAGTTCACCTCAGCCCATTGCCGCTGGAGTCCCACCGGGCAGTATCTTGGGCCCCCTATTATACTTAATTTATACTTCGGACATGCCAACAAGCAACTACACACAAACTTCAACATTTGCAGACGATACAGCTTTTCTAAGCGTCCACGAAAATCGTTATGAAGCATCGCGTTACTTACAGCATCATATATTTCAACTAGAAATATGGTTAAGACAATGGAGGATAATGGTCAATGAGCAAAAATGCGTACATATAACATTCACTTTTCGCCGGGAATCTTGCCGCCCTATTACAATCAATAATCAAATAATTCCTCAACATTCGGATGTAAAAAATCTCGGTATACACCTGGATCGGCGATTAACGTGGAAATGCCATATAGAGGCAAAATTAACTCAAATGAAACTAAAAGCCATTCAAATTCATTGGCTTATTGGAAGAAATTCTGTCCTTAGTCTCGATTGCAAGCTTCTACTTTACAACTCTATCTTAAAGCCTATCTGGTGCTACGGTATTCAACTATGGGGCACTGCCTCGGCCTCTAATATCGACAAAATTCAAAGGCGCCAAAATAAACTTCTTCGAATAATCACAGCAGCTCCCTGGCATGTTAAAAACTCAAACATTCATAAGGATCTCAATGTGCCATTAGTTAAAACTATGATTACAAAATATGCAATAAAATATTTAAAAAGGCTTGAACAACACCCAAATCCACTAGCTCGAAATATTTTAAATCATGGCGGCCACACTCGCTTAAGAAGAAGAGACACTGTAGCACTTACCCAATTAGATGAGCGATAAACATAAGTTTATTTATGAGCGAAATATATAAGTGAACAGAACCCGTGATGAAGAATATTTTGTCTGGCACTGGCAGGACATAAAATAACGTATTAGGTTAAGATTTGATTAATTATTGTTAGTTCATATTTAATATATGTATGAAGATTCAATAAAAAATAATGACAAAAAAAAAATCATAAACAAGTCTTCACTTATTTTTAAATTATAAAAATATTGATGTATAAAAAAATATAGTTTAGTTCTTTAAAAACTTTTGAAGAAAAAATATTAAAAATAAATAAATAAATAAAATAAAAATTATATTTTTTTAAAAAGAGATACATATACATTTAAACATAAGTATTCTTCTTAATTAAACTTACTATGGGGGGCAATATTTGCCTCTCAGAAACTATCAAACCGATTTTAATGAAATTTAAAACATAGATTATTCCCTTTTCATTTAGCCATACACTCTTGCAAATTTGTTTTAAAATACTGTGGTGTAGGGTATCATATGGTCGGGCTTGACCGACTATACTTTCTTACTTGTTTTTGTTTATTTTGGTTTGTTTACATTTTTCATTTATAACAAATATTTAAACGATGTTTATTTTCGTCTTCGTGTTTTATTTTTCGGTAAAACACGATTTTTATCTAGACAACAACAATAAATATAAGCTTTGTTCAAAGCTTGCAAGTTCGTGTGTCCGCAGCAGTGTTGCCAATCTGTGTGTAATTTCTACTTGCAAATGTAGTCCATATTTAATCATTTGCATGTGTAACCTGTTAATTTTTTTTGTAATTTTTTCCAAAAACCCCCATCAATTGTTTACTAAATTTCTACTTTGATACATGAAGCAACCAAATATTTCAGATTTCATTCGAACAATTCAACAATATACTACATATACATTACGGTGGCAGCTAAATTTCAACATCTCCCGGGCGGAATATTGTGCCACATGGTCTAAAACTGATGTGGAAAAAAAATTTCCATACAAGCAAAATAAAAAAATTGGTTTTTTTTTTTTTTTTTAATATTAGTTTGCTTTATTCGCTTATTAACGACAAAAAATCTCATTTCGATCGGACAAGATTTTCAGTTTCTAAAGTGACTCCGAAAAAAAATTTGAGGCTTGTTAGGGGCTTACTCTAAAAAATTTTCCAAAAAAATTTTTTTTTAGTTTTGATAAGCACACATTAAAGATTTTTTTGTTGCTCTTAATACCAGGTTTTTTAAATATTCTTTTTTTTGTGACATCGAAGTTTTGTTCTAAATTGGGGCCAAAAGCTGCAAAAATTTAGTTTTTGGCCCTATTAAAAAACAAAATTAGGACGTAACAAAAAATTTTTAAAAAACCCTATTAATAAATTTTTTGTTGTTAATAAGCTAATAAAGCTAACTAATATTGAAAAATAAAAAAAAAAAAAAAATCGAAAAAAAAATTTTTTTTTATCATTTAAACTTTTCCCTCAAAGGGGCACGGGTTAAAGTTATTCGATTTGGCTGAAATTTTTTCCACATCAGTTTTAGAACATGTTGCACAATATTCCGGCCGGGAGACATTAATATTAATACAAAAAAATTGCTCCATACATTTCGCTGCCACTCTAATATACATACATACAAAACTTAACATTATAAACAAAATTAAGAGATTAACTGAATGACGTTTACCCCAAGCAACCGTTGCTGGTAAAACTGCTTCATGTAAACAGCGTTACAACAGAAAGCTTAATTTCGGCCCTTAAAAAAATTCAGCTTAAACTAAATTTTTGTCTACATTTATCTGTATCAAAAACCAGGAAAATTTAAGATTGGACCAGAACACCAGGACAGTTTGTCTTAAATCAGGACAAATACTGGAAAAATTAATTTAAAAAACAAAATCAAAAAACATCTGATTCCGTACGGAATGTGCGTTTCTTACTTTTCTTAAACCTAAGAAACTTAACAAAAAGTTTCCTTAAGTTCAATATTGTTTGACACATATGATATTCAAGTTTTCGCACAGTTGCTTACCCAAGTTCATGCATAATCTGGTTGGGCCTTAATTTTGATTCAAATTTTTATTTTAAAACACAATCATTTGTGATTTCCGAATTCTTCATTGACAACACTGGTTCCCAAACACACAAACACATGCTCACATACTTAAAGCAAACAAACTCAATAATTTTGTTGGCAGCCAGACTGTTGCTTCGTTTAGTGAATGTCTTGAAACTAGTCTTCGTTTGGTAAGCTACGCACGAACAACACGATTTCTTAAGTTAAAATTAAAACGTACGCGTTTTATTTTACAACAACAATTATTTTTAGCTACTATTTTACTTAAGTTTAACTGGGGTTTAACTAAATAAACTCTCTATAAAACTTAACTTTATTGGCTAGTGAAAAAAAAACTAAAAAGGGTGAAAAAAACCATTAATACATTTTTGTTTGCTTTGGGTGCCTTTCTCGTTTTTTTGACGGTTTTTTTTTGTGTGTGTGTCTGTTTTAAGCGTTGCATTTTACAGAAGTCCGGTTTAACCACTTTACGCTAGTTGTTGTCTTAACGTTGGTTAGTATTTCGGCAAAATATTTATTACAATAAAGTAAAAATTTGAAAAAGTGCATTAAAAAAAAAATCAATTATAATTTAAGAAGGAATTTTATTAAACAAAATTTTAACTTTTTTTAAAAAGGAAAACAAAATAAAAAAACTGATATTAAAAAATTTTTAGCAGTTTTAAAAAACCAAGAAATACTAAAAAAAATTATCTTTGAACCAAATAAACCTAAAAACAAAAATTAAAAAAATAAGTTCAAAACCAAGCAAAATTATGAAAATTCATATAACTAAAATTCATTAAATAAAACGATTTATATAAATTTTAAAATTTAAAAACTAAAATTGTACCTACAAATTCCAAACATTTGTTTATAAACTGTAATGCAATGCTAAATCATAAATTATATAAACATAAAATATCAAATTTCAATACTAAATTATAAACTTTAATACCAAATTTTTAAACAAAATTCAAATTTAGTTAAAAAAAAAAAAATATAATTTAATTGAACTGGTTTTTTTTTATTATTTATACAAATTAATTTTGTATGCTGTGTCTATTTAACATTTAATTCCCATTTCATTACGGATTTATTGCAGTTGATAGCAGAGGATTATTAAAAAACTTAAACATTCATAATTTCGGATTAATTAAAAGGAAAGATATTTTTTGACAAACGTTTAGTTGAAAAAGGTAAGTAAGTGTGTTTAATAAATGTTAATAATCTTAAAAAATTAAAATAATATTAACTAATTAAACACAAAATACTCATATTTTTGTATTTAAAGTCAGATTTGGGGAAAGGAAAGAGATTTCGGGGTTTTGTTTGAGAAAAAACAACGATTTTTGGAGAAAAGAAAAATGACGATCAAAGCCGCTTTTTAGTAACAGTATTTTTTTAAGCCGAGTTTTTTTTTTGGAAAATATTAATGAAAACATTTGACTATTTGGTACAAAGCTTTTACCCGTGACTTGGTTTACGTGAAAATTAGAGAAAGATTTTAAGTTAAGAGTTTATTCATAAAAAATTATTTTTTACTTAAATTTTATTAATTTTCTACATCTATGGTGCCTATAAGAAACTAAATTCGATTTTCGAGAGCATTTTTATTTGATATTATTGCGCACATTCAACAAAAAAGTACTATTGTGATTAAGTCTATTCTGGCACTTAAACTTAATAATTTGGTTCAAAACAATTTAGCTTTAGCTAGGTTTCATTTTACTTTTTTCCAGGCTGAACTGATTTGCAACGTTACTGTTACTCCCGGCTAACTGAGCCTAAATTGTTGCTTGCTTCTTACGACCTGCATTAAATTACATAAGTAATTATGCAAATTGGTATTGGGTCCACTAAAACACAAAATTACAAACTTTTAAATTTTTTTATAATTCTTTGTAGCGTCAAAAGCAAAATTGTTTCGTTTAAAACTTCGACGCAAAAATGTTCGACAGTGCAGACAACTCATTATAAAAACATGTTCGATAGCAAGCGAAAATCGTTTGTCGAATGCAACTTATTTTACGTTAAAATATTTCTATAAACAACACCATAAGATTTATTATTTTCCGCCACACATACAGGATGGTGCAGCATGAGCTATATGGTTTATAAACTTTATTATTTATGGAATTATTTTACATAACTTTTTTTTTATATACAGTATATTATTGGGTATTTTCTTTTTGCAATTAGCGTTGAATAATTATATCCTGTAAGTAATGTCCGTTTTCTGCTTTGCACATATTTTCCATAACTTCAAGCAAATTTCGGGTGTAATTATTTTAATTCGATTGTATAGTTATTCATAATTAATTCCCCAAGTCTTCTTCACAAAATAATAATTAAGAGTTATAAAAAAATTCAAACCAAATAGCTGATTCTGCGCCACCCTGTATACGTTTTGAACACTCATTTTCTCTTGAGCAACCGACATACAGCTGTCTTATGTGGAAAGCAAGTGCGTCTAAATATATTAAATTTATGAAATACAGAAAATTTATCAATTTTTCCCCGTTTTTACCTCTAAAAAAGGTTACCTTTCCCATATGCTATCTCTATAACAAATTTTGCGAACAGAGACAAGGTATCGAAGGTAAAAGAGTAAAAAGTACCAGATTTTCCTCATTTTAGGCCCCCAGAAAGTACACTGTATGTTAGTGTAGGCTTTAACCTTTATGTTTACCAAATTTATCGAAATGAGAAAAAGTACCAATTTTATCCCCTTAAAAAGTGCCCTATATTTTGATCTGGACCATATGAAATCTTTATACCAAATTAATTATTATTAAATAAAATTGATGTTATTTAATCTGGGCCACATGCTATCCGTCTACCAAATTTCATTCAAACCCATTAAGTGGATTTCGCGTGATTGCGCCACAAACATATACATACATATGTTTGTAGTTTGTTTACAAACTTTCACATTTATAATATTAAAGTAGGGATTAGCAGGATAATGGCAAAATTAAATAAACAAAAGTTTTTTTTTGGCAACAATTCAAATTTTATAAGCGGTTTGAATAAAACTAACTTTTTGAAAAACCAGTTAGCAGTCAAAAGCGACATTTAGATTAACATGCGACTTTTTTCAACAAAGCGATTTTTTAATAAGCAAATGTTCACTTATTTAAAAAAAAAATCAATTTTGTTAAATTGCTTAAGAAATTTTTTCCGAAACAGACGCCTTAAAACAAAAACAAATGTAATATTAAAAGAACATTATTGGAGTTAAAAGTGCTTTTTGAATAACTGCCCGTCTACAACTGGCATGATTTGCTGTTATAACTTGAAGTTATAAAAGCGTTGTTAAAACATATGCATTAAAAACCGTGTTATAACATGAAAAAACTTCTAACGTGATTAGTTTATACTTAATACTAACATCATATTAGTGTTAAAGTTAAGCATTTCATGTCAGTTGTAGACTGCATGTAAAAGTTCAACTTTGAGGGAAAAAATTTTTTTTTTTTATAATGTAGAAAAGTAACTTTGTAGGCAAGAGAATTTTGAGTGAAAAAAGAAGAATTTGTTAAAACGGGGAATTAAAAACAACAACAACCCCCTGTATTTACAAACGATTATTTAATTTAACAAACATTTATTATAGAAAATATTCATAGAAAATTTTTTTTGTTAACCTTATAAAATTTATAATGTATTAATGAAAGAAGGCACAAATTGTATCTTAAATTTGTATCCATAGAACTTTAATGTTGGCCTTTTTTATTGAAATTTCACTTATTAACAAGTTTCCAACCCACACACTTCCACAACACAAAGGTTTATACTGTGTATTTGGTCACGGTTCAGATTGTGAAAGTTTTCTTTCTGGAATTGTCTTTAATTCTCTTTTAAGCCTTCATTTGTATTTACACATTAACATTTTTTTTATAAAATTCTAAATAAAGTAAAGTCTTTACTCAAAGATATTCTTCCCTTTCCTCCTACCAGAAAAACTCAGTCTATCTAAAAGAAAACTTTCAAAGTGTGATCCTAGACTTAAGAATATAACATTGGGTTAATTAAAATTTCAACATTTAAAATTAAGTTTGAAGAATAACTTTCAAAAGATATAAAATTTATTAAATAAATTATTAAAATCTTCATTGAACTTTTTTATAAGCAATTATGTATGTGAAAGTGTTGACAGTTTTATGACACTTTCATCATTAATGACATGCATGAAACTTTATAATTAAAATAAACATATTGTTTTAAATTAAACAAGATCGATTAAATGTTTTATAATATTTTTCTTAGTATTTTATACTTATGTATTTGTAATATTGTTGATGCAATGTTGTTATTATTGTAATATGAGTAGATAAAATTTCATTAAGTCACATAATGACTTCATCGATGAGTGTTGGAGACGTAAAAAATGCTTTTCTTTTTTTAGTTCTTTATTACATATGTATAAACTTAACAAATTTTTACTGAAATTTGATAGAAAAATTACGAATAATAAAAAGTTAGGAGGAGATAAGACTAAAAAGTTTTAAAAACGGTTGATACTTTATAATAGAGTAAGAAACTACGTATTTTCTTTTTTTAAATGTATTTGAATTCGATAAACTTTTGTGTAAAATACAAGTATATATTTTATTCTATAATTTAAACCATACCTTAGTTCAAAGTCTTATCAAAAGACTATTATATAATCTAAACAGCTGCCTTGCCTATAGGTCTTTATAGTCTAGGCTATAGCCTAGGCCCTAATCCAACCAATCGCGATCGAGTACTTTCTCGATTCGAAAGCAATTTTATTTCAGTCGATACTGAACGAATCGAAATTATTTTTTCAGTATTGTGAAACTCAAAATAATGCTTTACAACAATGAAAAAATAATTTCGATTCGTTCAATATTGACTGAAATAATTAGATATTAAATTGCTTTTGAATCGAGAAAGTACTCGAACACGACTGCCAGAATCAGGACCCTGGTCTTCAGTACAACATATAATCAAAATAACTACATAATCTATAACCTAAACTAAAACCTTAAGTATGTTTAAACTCATGTGTCCGAGCAAACAAACTTTTTCAGACCGAGGCCGAACATCAACTACAGAAGATGTTTTAGAATAAAGTTGAACTACTTTTTATTGAAAAAAAAAATTTAATATTTGTGATTTATTTATTAAATAAAAACAAAATTAACAAAAGCATGGTATTTACAAGTTTTTGTACTAAAAACAAATAATCGAAGCTTAATAAATATAACAAAAGAAGTCATTAAATTGAAAATTTTTATTAAATTCAAATTATTAATAAAAATTCACCAGAAGTTTTAACTATTGAATTTAACTAGGAAAAATTGTAAAAGGGAAAACCCTGCCGGAGAACTTTTATTTTGTTTGGAGACTGCTTGTATCAAACTGATAAAAACTCGTTTCAACATTTTATAAGGAAAACAAGAAAAACATTCTTTTTTCTGTTGTTTTCTATAAAAATTTTCTAAACGAACAAACATGCTTGCTTAAAAAAGATTTAAGATTTCTTTTTTTTAAATTTCTTATAGTGCATTTACACTTGTAATTTTCAAACTAGTTTACAATCGTAAACTACTTTCATAAACAATACCGTTTACATCAGCATTTTTGACAGTTAAGTTGTTTATCTTTGACAAGTTCTTATAGTGCATTTACACCTACGCCATAAACAGGTTATAAGTTGTTTATGATGATAAACTAGTTTGAGAAACTTGTTTATCCATACAAATTATAAACACGTTTGTAACTAGCTTTTGAGATAAACTAGTTACAAACAACCAGTTTTTGTTAATGCATCTCTGTTTTTCAAATTTTGTTCTGGCAATGCTGGTGATATTTGACATTTCCTTAAAAAATAAAAAAAATAAAGTAAAAAGAATTTACTTTTATCTGTAAAAAAAGCCAAAACAATAGTAAGAAAAATAAAATAAACAAAGAAAATGTTTAAAACATTTCTAAATTTATAAGAAATGTTAGTTTTTTTACATATTTTCTTTTAGATGGACAACGGAAATAAAAGGTTTGTTTATATGTTCGTATGAATGTGCATCAACGTTTTTTTTTTTTATTATTGGGGCTAAGAACTTGTCAAAGGTAAACAACTTAACTGTCAAAAATGCTGATGTAAACGGTATAGTTTATGAAAGTAGTTTACGATCGTAAACTAGTTTGAAAATTACAAGTGTAAATGCACTATTAGCCCCAATAATAAAAAAAAAAAAACGTTGATGCACATACATACGAACATATAAACAAACCTTTTATTTCCGTTGTCCATCTAAAAGAAAATATGTAAAAAAACTAACATTTCTTATAAATTTGGAATTTTTTTAAACATTTTCTTTGTTTATTTTATTTTTCTTACTATTGTTTTGGCTTTTTTTTAAAGATAAAAGTAAATTCTTTTTTAGTTGATTTTTTTTATTTTTGAGGAAATGTCAAATATCACTAGCATTGCCAGAACAAAATTTGAAAAACAGAGTTGCATTAACAAAAACTGGTTATTTGTAACTAGTTTATCTCAAAAGCTAGTTACAAACGTGTTTATAATTTGTATGGATAAACAAGTTTCTCAAACTAGTTTATCATCATAAACAACTTATAACCTGTTTATGGCGTAGGTGTAAATGCACTATTACTTAAATTAATGATTACTTCACAATCAATACTTGAAAGACAAATTTTTTTCGACTCTTCAATCAATAACTTTAATTACACAAAAATTGCAAGCCTGTTTATGTCTATTATTGGCATGTGTGTACACATACGTAAAGTGCACAACAAATTTGAACAAAAAAATCCAGTTTACACCTGTTGCCATGTTTTCTATGCTGCATGCTTTAGTACATTTTTGCAATAACTTACTGTTTAAAATATCAAACACAAAAAACCAGTTAAACTCAAGAAACCTGTTCAGTATAAATTTAAGAGAAAAAAAAATAAATAAAAAAAATCAAAATTTGCAAATAGAAAAAACAAAAATTAATATAGATACCCACAAATAATATTAAAATCACTCATACACACATTCCTTTACAGTCTAAAATAACAAACCTCAATGAATACGACTTCAAATATGTAAAATACTAGACAAATCTATGTACAAACATTCACATTACCTGACACTCAGTCAATGGTTTGTAACAGAAACTTGTCGTCTTAAGCTTTTTTTATTTATAAAAAGTTACTTATTTAAATTATTATTCACACAAAATACTAAAATATCACTAAAATTACAAAAGCATTATAAGAAAATATACTTTAAGCTAAAAGATGATGTCAGTATTTGTTGGAGATGACAATTTAGGGTGTGTGTTTTTTTTAAAGCCTCCAAACAATCTTCTTCAATTCATAACAGCATACCAATTGTTGTACACAAATATAGTTAATTACCTTAAACAACAATTTGTTCAATAGCGCAATTTATGCATTCAAATAATTGGAGTCATAGATCGGTAGAACGAAAAGTGTTTTAAACAACAACTCTTTTGTTTAACATTTTAATTTTAGTTATTACAAGAGGTAATGGAATTTTTTACTGTTTAACAAAGATATTCTCTGTTTATATTATTCGTTATTCCAAGTTAGAACTGTATAAACAAAATCCCAACAAACACGAAGTCAAACTTTTGATAAATATGAAATTAATTTATTGACTTTTATCATTTGATATCAAACACAATTCTCAAACCATTTCCAAATGTTTGAATTTATTTGAATTAAAATTGATAGTGATTTGAATATACATATGCATTTGACATAGATTTATTTATTTATGAATTTGATATCAAACTGTTATCAAGTGTTATTCTCAAATCAAAAATAAACTTGGCAACACTAAAGAGAAAAATAAAAACACTAAAGTGAAAAATTAAAAATGGCGATTAAAGTTTATTTTGTTTTGCAATTAAAAAAAAAAATTAAATACAAAGTGAACAACAAAGCGATAAAAACAGACAGTGTGCCCACATCTCCAATCCCGTCCACATTTTGTCGGATGTTGTGTATTAATAACCAAAATGTTTGTACCTAATTTGGAAACTTATGCTCTTGCCGTTCTCCAGAAATACAAAAATCTATAATGTCTTTGTATGGAAAGTGCCACGCCCACTTTTCCAAGCCCGCCCACATTTTGTCGGATGTTGTGTATTGCTAACCAAGATGCTTTTACCTAATTTGGGGACTTTGGCTCTCGCCGTTCTTCAGATATACAAAAAGATTTTTGGGTTAAATAAGAGGCAGTCGTAGTTTTTTGTTCATATCTCAGTCATTTATGGACTGAACTGGCTGAATTTCAATATCAAACTTTAACGGAGTATGTGTGACATAAATATTTAACAACCTAGTCCTAATCATTTCTGGAAATCCCATTTCAACCTACGCACAGACAGACGGACATCGTTAAATCAAATTCGCTACTTGTAAGGACCCAGAATATACTTTAATACTTAATAGGATATAAGATAATATTGTAGAAATTACAAACTTATATATGGGCATTTCCCCAGGATGGTCTACCAGGATGAAAAAATAAAATGTTGATTAAATATCATCGTCTTTTATAGTTTATTATTAAAAAAAGTCTATGTTCTTATAAAAGAATGGTTTCCTAGCATATCTGAGCTGTTTTACTTGAGGAAATTGGGCTGGCTGGAAACTGGAAAATTTTATAATTTCCTGTATTTTCTACTTCTATAGACATTTTTATATCGTTAGCTAAAATGCAAAAGGACGTAACTAACAAAAATATAATTTTACAGGAGAAGCAAAAAACTTTATTAAATGAAAACTATAAACATGTCAGAAAATATGCTTTAATGGGTCATCCATGGAATTCTTTAAACAGTTTATAAAGAAACCCATTTCATTATATTTTCTTGAAAAAAAATGAGTAATTACGTAGTTTTTCATTTATAAAATAAACACACTTGTAGTTACGTCCCTTGGTTTTTTTGTTAATAAAAGCGCAATTTTTTATCCCAGAAGTGTAAAATTTTGTGAAGACATGTAGTTCATTGGCATTTATAATAATCAATCAAAAACACGATTTTTAATTTTTTGTTAGTTACGTCTTTTTGCATTTTAGATAACGATATACTTATTTTACATGCAAGAAATATGTTATGTTTACACTCTTTCTTCATAATCTCTCAATTATAATCAATTGTAAAAGGAGTGTTAAGTTTTTTGTTAAGGAAATTTGAAGACATTTATGTGAAAATACGTGGTGATAATAATAAAAAATATATGGAAAAATCGTACGTTCGCCAATTAAATAAAAACCAAGTGAGATATTTTATTTTGAAAATACTTGATGGAGACCTACATTAATACACTTTTAAAATAAATTAATCACTTTTGAAAATTGCGTTTCATTACGCAAATTTTTATATTTCACTACTGTCAGCCGAAGTTGACTTCTATTTTGCGTACGTTCGTGACCACCATCGTGAAATCTTTTGTACTTAACATAGGGCTGCCCAAATGCTGTCGAATTGCAAAAAAAAAATGCTAGGAAAAGTTTTATTTTCTTTATTATTTGTACATCAAAAGCGTACGAACGTACGTTCGTGAACCCAAGAAATGCCCATATGGGCATTTCCATGTCTCCGTACGTGACATTTGTACACCTTCAGAGAGATAGAAATTTTGCAAAAATAGTATTAACTGGAAATTTTTTTCATCATTATCGGGCATGTTCTAGAAATTGAAATGAAGTGGATTTGATATCGAACATTTTTTTAAAACGACCCTGTACTGAAAGTTTATAAAAATATTCCATTTTATCAATTAAATTTGTTGAGTAACATTAGCTTTACAAGAATAACGCTTAAATCCAGGCAAAACCACGGTCATTTTGTAAATAATTGAACTTAAAATCTCGTTCGATTTCAATTTCACTTCATTTCGATTTCTAGAACATGACCGTATGTTTCATTTAGATGGTACTATATATGAGAAAAAAAATTTTAAATCCGGAACCTTGTTTTCCAAAATATCGAGCAAAATAAGTGCATATCGTACGTGACATAAAACGGAAGTGATTTTGGGGTGAATGTAAAACAATACGAAAATCTGCGAATTGTGGGAGGTTTTTCTTCTTTTTTAATTTTTTACATTAACCAAATATTTTTCCATTATAATCCGTAATTGGAAAAAAAAAATTTTTTTGGATGGTCTTATAATGAACAAAATGTAATATCGTTCGAGACATGCCGTACGTGACAGATTTTTCTCTTATAGTATTTACAAGGCATGAACTATATTTTTTGTAAATATATGTATGTATATTAAAACTTAAAACAAACAAGTAAGAAAGTATAGTTGGTCAAGCCCGACCATATGATAACCTACACTAAATTATTAAAAAAAACATTTTGAGAGCGTACCCTATTTGGGACCCATGGCAATTAAGATCGCCAGAACAGAATTATGTTATAAGGTTAAGAATTATATAAAAGTAATTTGTGCCTAATATTATTAAGTTACCTTCATTCATATCAGATTTGTTTGCCCCTAACCAATTTAAGTAAGGGGGTTTATGTGGGAGCTATGATTAATTTTGGACCTACCCGCACAACATTTTGTCATGACATAATACCTATCGTCAATGTCAATTTTTATGTAAATACTAATATTTATAAGGAAGCTGTGGCATTAAAAGCTATTCGGTTGTAGCACTTGTATGGGAGTTTAAGTCATTTATGGACCGATTGCGCAAAAAATTTTGTAAGATGATTTTGATTGTAATAAAATAAGGTTTGGCCAAATTTAAGCTAAATACTAACATAATAAGATGATGCATTTAGTTGCATTTTAGTACTTACAATGTTGTACGTGACGAGCTTTCAAAGCTTATAAAATTTTAATTATACCAATTAAAAAAAAAAAATCCGATCAATATTTTTTTGCAGCAAATATCATGCTTTGAACTTATATTTTGAAACACCTAAGACTGATCAATTTCAAATGACAAAGACAAATGATGTTTTTACACCACGTACGCGACATTAGAATAGCATCCAAAACAAACACAAAAATATACCGCTAATAGAACTATATATTTGGTCTTTCCTCGTGGATCATGTTCATTGTTGTTGTAACATTAATTTTAAAGCATAGTTCCATGGTTGTCAGTATCTGTATTTAATCGGCAGAAATTTGAAAATTGTCAATTGCAGTTACTTAAAATTAATCAATGAGAAAGTGAGTAAAAACTTTTATTTTTTGCTTTTTAAAACTTGTAATAAGTTTTAAATACCTCGGCATAGTAAAGTTTGGGTGTTTTTTCCTTTCTACCATATTTAAAAACAAGTTTCAGGCGTTTTAATTTTTTGAGTCGAGGCTGACATTCTCATGGAAATGCCCATATGTAAACCCCTTTCACCTGTAGTGAAGGGTTTACAAAAATTAAACGGGAAAGTGAAGAAAATATAGGAACGATCGCAGTCCTAAGCAGAGCCATGACAAACCTCAAAATAAAAAGGAGCCAAGTATTTAGTCTTTCCAAGATTTTGAGGAAGGAAAGAACGCTGTTTCATCTCTTAGCAGCAGCTATGGTGCCGAATGTTTAAGTTGACAGTTTATTAACATAAGTTAATTTTGCTGAGAATGATATCTATGATTTTCAAATCATTTTCAAAGTTTGTCGCTTGAGAAAAAGTTTGATATCAAATCATTTTCAATTTGAAATCCAGCCTCCGTGTTTGTTGGGATATATGTATTTTGGAATAAGTATGTAAGTATATATGTATACAATTTTATTTTTGGCCAAGCTATAATTATTTTTTTTGAAAATGATGACAGCATTCACTTAAATATACTCTGCCAACTAATTTTAATAGCATTTGGGACAATCACAGTTGTTAGTATAAAAATAGTTTAAAATAAAAATAAAATTGCCATACTTCAAGATTCATACAAAGTAAAAAGCTTTAAAAAGGCGATTTTCAATCCCTAAAGCGATAACTAACAGTGCATTTTTCTGGATATAGTGAAGTCTGTAGGATCTGTTTTCGATTGGTCTACCACAATTATGCTTCAATTTTGTTTTTTAACAAAGCCGTTCAGGCAAAAATCAGCCTCATCGCTATGTGCGTCATAAAAATGACGAAATCGTTGCGTGAATTGATGACGGAGTTTAACTTAGTAATCATAAATGTCAAAAAGTGAGCGCAGTATGACAGTGTGTTTGAGATAAACCTTTCGTAAGTTGTATCAGACTTAAAAACGAAACCCTTTATAACCCTGCAGTCAATAGTACATTGCACATTATTAAGGTGTTAAACTGGGCTATAACCAACAAAATAACTAAAAATGCTTTTTAACGTCTGAAGAGACCAAGTTTACTTAATGCGGTTCTCAATTCTGAAAGATTCCCTAGTTGCGATTAGCAAGATAACTTAAAAAAATTTTAAATTAAAAATTGTCATGTTGTAAAATTCCTTTCTTCATAAGAATAATTTAATGAAAATTAAATTTCATGAACTTAAGCCTAATTAAAAAATATTGAAAATTTGGATTAAAAACCATAAATAGTTCAACAAAATAACCACAATACTAATTATTGTTAAAGCTAAGGCACGAGCTCTATGTGTACATTTGTCCTTCAAGTTGTACTGAAAAAGGTCAACAGAAAAGAGAAAGACAAAATGAAAAAACAAAAAATTGTACTTGGACTTCAAGAAAAATTCTTGACGAAAGTACGAAAAAACAGAAGTAAGGAAAAAACATGTAAAATCAATTAAAATGGATAATCATTCAGGAAAGCAAATTTCGATCTACCAAATGTTAAAATACAATTTGGTTTAAGGATTGATGTTTGACTATTGACGTCAGCAGTCGTCGATGGCTGCGAGTGTAAGACGGCAAATCCATCTGAGGAGATCGAGTGGTTGCGATCGAAACATGTCATGGTAACCTGCCGGCCAGGGTTCGAGCCCGAGCCACGTCAAGAATGAAAGATTATCAATAACAATTTTGATTAATTTTCATGTTGTAAAATTCCTTTCTTCATAAGAAAAATTTAATGAAAATTAAATTTCATGAACTTAAGCCTAATTAAAAAATATTGAAAATTTGGATTAAAAACCATAAATAGTTCAACAAAATAACCACAATACTAATTATTGAAAATTATTTTGAAAATCGAATTTTAAGTTTAAAAAAAAACTGTGAATATCATTTTGAATCTGTTGCCCACATTGATCAGAATTTAAAAAAATATGTATGGTATGTTTAATTCTCCACACGTTTTTTAAATAATTGTCTTTAAATATTATGTTTCAACATTTTTTTAAACACAAACTTAGATAGATAGTGGTTGTCATTTATTTTCATTTAGATTTTTTATTGCTCTTGTAACACTTAAAGTATTATTTGAATTTTTTTTTTTCAATTGCATCTAAATTACAAATCTTATATGCAGCTTAAGTTAAATAAATATAAACTTGAAATGAATTTTCTAATACGAACGTTCGTTCACCATGTAACAAGTGCTTTTTTAATGAATGAATGAATGATTGTGTATTAAATGAGTATGACTTAATAGTGCCGGGAAACTGGAAGGAAATTGTGTTATAAACGTAGAGTCGTTGTTTAAATTAAATAATTTCGCATAATTATTACATACATATTAGACATTATGGCAATTATTTAAAATGATTATACATAAGTTTTTTTTTACAAATAAAACATTTTTTAATTGTTGTTGCAAAATTAATAGATTTTTTTTTTAACTTTGTTTAAGAAAAGAAATAAAACTACCTTTAAGATTATTTTACAAATATTTAAGATATTAGGAATTTATATTATTATAATTTCGTATAAGCATTTTATTCTAACCACAATTTGAGGTTAATTAAATTTAGTTATATTCACTCTTTGATTGTTTGTATTCCACTTGTAAACAAGATTTACACACATATACATACACATGCTTTGTTTACATTTTTCATTTGCATATTCCTGTATTTTTTATTACCGTTACTCAAGGAGAGAAACTTTAAAAATGAAATTCCTTTTTGTTTACATTTCACTTGTTAACAAGTATTGAACACGATTTTGCCGGAATCCAAATTAAATGTTACACAGACAAAGCCGATACGATATCAATACTTAAAAAAGAAATATCGGCGATTCCGATGCGCATATTGAATTTGAGTTAAAGTTAAAATTAACAAAAACCAAGTAAGTATTATTTTATGCAAAATAACAGCTTAAGATAATACTCACATTTTAAATTGATATTAATAAGATTTAAAAAACACTAACTTAATTTCAAAACATGGTAAAATTAACAAAAACAAAATAATTTTTTTATATATTTAAAATTGATATAACATAATAAGATTTTTGTTTAAAAACAATGTATTCCTAGTTTTGCGTTTTAACCAGACCTGCAGTGGAAAATAGTCTCTCACATGCGACAAAAATAATGTGAAAACTTAAGAATTTCTGTGTTATTTTCTTCAAGTTTCGGTATAACATATCATTGCGCCAGTTAACAAGCGGATCTGCGTTTCTAAAAATATTAGGAGATCTTAAGAATCTCTCGAATTCTTCTTCTTTATAATTTTTTTATTTATGCGATTACTATTCTTGGAAATTCTTTTTCGATTAAGTGAGTTAGTGGGGCCATTTAAGGATTTGCACATACATACGTGCTCGTTTAAACAAATCTTTCATAACTTTCCCAAAAAGTCGGGTGTAATGGCTATGCTACACTACAAACACTATTCTTTTCAAATATCCGTGAACGTTGAAAGGAATTCATTGTTGGTTTAAGTGCTACATAGGTCAACCTTTAATATCATAAAAGAACAGAAAAATAAAGTTTTTAATTCTGAAAACTAATGCATGCATTCACAAAATTTTTTTTAAATTTTCCTTAAAAATTATCCTTAATAAACGTTTGTTAAATTTAATAATCGTTTATGAATACGGGGGTTAAATTTCCGTAAATATCTTTCAATACTGCAAAGTTAAAAAATTATTCTTAAAACTGTTAGCATTTTCCTAAATTTTTTTTGTTAAATAGCCTAAATTGGTTTAATTTAAGAACCTCTGTCTTTTTTTAACTTCGCCCATTTTTTTTTTTTTTCTTTAACTAATAAATTTATTTAATATTGACATGTTAACGAAATAACAACTTTTTTTGCTTCAACTTCCTTTATTGATTTCCGTTTAACCTTATTAAATTAAAATCACCAACAACGTTTTTTAAACTCACTCTTATGCAATTTTATTGTTATTTAAGAGTTCTCAAGAGGTCTTTGTTTTGTTTTGTTTCTTTCAACTTAATAGCTTTCAAAACTTTTTAAAATTGTTAAATAGACCAAGACATACCATTTAAATTAAATTAAAATTTAACCAATACAACTTATTTTACTGACATATTGTTTTATAACTTTATCTATGGTTGATTAAACAATTTTTAAAGTTTTATTATCAGTTTTGTTGTAACTTAAAACGCTGTTTTCAGTCGAAAGCTTTTAAAGAATAAACATTAAAAAAAAACAAAATAAAACTAGATAATAAAAAAAAATCTTAAAGTTACCACCAACAGTAAAAAAGAAACAGCTTTGAAAGTCTAACTTAAGCTGGAAGTACATACCACTCGTTACACGCTTCGCATCCTACGAAGCTGTCAAACAAAATAGAGTATGTATGCGCCATCCCAAGAACTAATTTGGAATCTTCTGCGCATGACTGTCAAATGACGTCAAGCAAATTGCATTCATATTGACTAATAATTTCAAGCTATGCGGTAATTTAAACTATGCGAATACATATATACAATCATATGTGTCAAACCATATTGAACCTTCAGCATTATTGTAAAGTTTATTGTTACTGTCATTTGCTAAAGCAAAGTGCGAATCTGATCGTACACTCCGTACGAAATAAATGTTTTTTGATTTTATGTTTTTAACGCATTTGAGAGGTTTATGTTCAGTAGCTTAATCAAGTTTATGCATATTATACATAGTTGACCCTTTAAAATATGTAGTTGTTGTTTAATTGCGTGGTTGACAGCTCTTATAAAGTGCATACATTTCTTATAAAAAAAGTCATTAATATTAGGGACTTTTAGGCTTGGCAACTCCTGCCAAGGACAAACTACGCCGTATAGCAGGGAATCATGCGCACGTATTAAGTTACGTGCACAAAGGCGTATAATCTTTTGACGCGTGGAATGCGAAAAGAAACGCGTAGTGTGGACTTCCAGCTTAAAGTCTAGATTAGATTATTTCTAGTGGAAAAGTTTTATTGTGTTAAATATTAAATAACAATTTATTAAAGGCTCTGCATAAAAAAAAAACATTAAAAAAAACAAGTAATTCTTACAAAGAAGTATAATAGGCCGTTTACATTACAAAAAAATCTAGTAGATTTGATTTGAAATCATCCTTAAAATCTAATGCGTTTGCAAAGTACGTTTTTGACAAAAGCGAGATTTTCTCGCATAACAAAAAGAGCTGACTGAAAGTTTTTTATTTAACACATACTTTCAATAAAAGAAATAGGCATTTTAAAAGTTGTTAAGTCCTAAAGGGTTTTAAAATGTAATATTTTAAACTGTTGAAATCCTAAAATAACAAAAGCTTTGAAAAATACTTGTATCTTGCTTTTTATTAAAAGCTCAAGCAGAAATTTAAAAACACTTATAAACTACACCATTTTATATGTAAATTGTTTGAAATTTTCATTAAAGAAATGGAATGTAAGTAACAAATAATAATTATAATTTATGCTTAATTGAAACCACTTTATGATAGTTTGAATTACAAAAACTAAAACTAGCACACTTTAAACAGAGTATCATGCATTAAAACTATACAAATTTTATTTAAAATGCATGGAATATTTAATTGAAATTTTCAAAAACAACATCAAGTCAGAAAATAATTTAAATAAATAATGACCCAATAAACAAGTGGAAAGCCAAGAGAGACTTAGAGATTAAAAAATAAATATTTACAAAAACGAAAGTTTTGTACCAACTACGACTGTTTACAACATATAAAAAATGGACTTGTTAATGGCCTGCATATACAGAAAACAGGGGAAAATGGAGAAGACTTGAGTTTTTATTCATAAGAGTTTTAAAAAGTTGCCTTTGAATTATTCAAAATTAAATTGTTTAAAAAATCAGTTTTATTAGTTAAAATTAAAAAAATTTATTGATTTTACTTCAAGGTTTTTGTAAACACTTTTTTATTTTAACAACTAAGATTTTGGCAAACTATTTCAGTATCTATTTCATATGTCCAGGCTATAACACAGTTTTTGGAGCCTCATCCACAAATCCTCGGTCGACCTAAGCCGTCGTATTGGAAGGCGAGAGCTTCCAGAATCCGCTCCAGAGCATTTTGGTATTCACCAATAAAACGTCTGAGTTTTATATAATTCTCGACCAGTCACGTAAAGATTTTTCCTTTTGCTCTCCGCCAGATAAACACGTTAAGAATTTTAGGTTATGAACGAAAAATGCGCGAGATACTTTCTTGCTCAGAGAAGCTTCACGAATCTTTTCCACTATAAGCAATACATTTAAAGTTGTTAACAAATTGTTTCAATTTCTATTCTATTTCTATTTTTTTAATATTTTACAAACCTGGCAACACAAATCGAAAAAATGTAAACAAACTTTTTCTGACAAAAATTTGCTAAATCTAGATCTCCACCACGCGTTAGATGCTATCTGTCAAAAAAAAAACAGAATCAATGCAGTTATACGAAGCATGCACAATAGCCTTGACGCGTAGAAAGGAAAGAAAAAAAAAGAAGGTCCACTTCATAAAATTTTTCTACTTTAAACTTAAACTCATATAGACTACTAGGAAAACAAAAGCAAAACATGAAAGTTAACTATTACGGTTAAGTATTTAGCCATTTCTATTATATTTACCTTTAAAAACTCAAGACTTGACAACACAAACCTGATGCGTGTGAATCAGCACTTTACTTTTTAGGTTAATTTTTTACAAACATAATTGAATTTAAACAATTTCTAAGATTTTACTTAAAAAAAGAAAAACTGGATATAAAATTTTATTTTAAGACATAGTTTTTTTTTCTACTACTTTAAAAAATTTCAAGATATATTACGGTCTATGTCTCTTTATTTTCTTTACTTTTTATTAATTTATCTTGCTTATATTCTGTGATAATTGAAATATTTGAAGTTTAACTTAGTAAAAATGAGATAAACATTAAATTGAATTGCCGACAAAATTTCGTAAGTCTACTACTAGTCTGTCTTTTCTTGCTCATATAAAGATTGTAAATTATGAGTAGCCAGCCGCCAACTTCATAAAACAAATGAAAGCGTGAAAGTTATTGTTAAATGGTAAGAGTTGTTTTCTACTTCTTTAAACGTGATGATTGCACCAGTGAGCCGTCATACAAAACTTCAGCCAACTCACAAATGCAACAGCCAAAACAAAAACAAACAACATAATTTGTAACAAGACGTTTTCAAAAATGCACAAACCATAAAAAAAAATATTATAAAAAAGCCCAACGCTGACTGACTCTTTGAAACTCTTCATATAGGAAAATAAATGTAAACAAAATGAAAACAAATTGTTTGGTAATTAATTAAATTAATAAAAGAAAAAGAGTTTAAAATATTATAAATTAGAAAAGTTAAAAAATTATATCAAGTAAAAGTTTTTAAATAAAAACTTATAATTAAAAGAAAAGAAACTTTAAAGTGGGTTTTAAGGTTAGAAAAAGCCCCAAGCTTCTAACTTAAAAAAAAGAATTCGTTTTTTCTAAAAGTTTACATTTTGCTTTAAGTTTTTTGAAAAATATTAAAGGTAAAAAACAATTTAGGTCAAAACTGCATAGTTAATATAAATTTTATTGTTATTTTTTAATTTGCCAACACAAAACAAACAAATAATGAAAAACAATAACAATAAATGACTCAAAACAAACAGCTGCGTTTGAGAATTTTAATTGGCTGTGCAAAATATAAGACCTTAAAATGCATACCACAGTGTAATATAAATTGAAACCATGTCACCAAAATAAATATGTAACATGTACAAATATTTAAGAATATTAAATGACAATAAAAATATTTAAAGAAAATCGCTATTTTTCAACTTAAGGCTCTTAATCTATCAACAGGAAAAAAAATTTAAGCAACACACGAAAAAATTTACAAAAAAAAAAATAATAATAAAATTGAATCTAATAAAAAAAAACAATGTTTATTTTACATTGTAAACATCTGGTAGCTTTAGAACTAGCTATATGCAAAAATATTAACAAATAGAAATAACAGTCATCAGCAGGGAAACTGGAAAATATGCCCTGAAAAATTTTAAAAATATGCCCTAAAAATTAAAAATTGTTCATTTGAAGACACAATATTCAACAATTTAATAACAAAATTTTAAAAAAAAACCTAAAAATATTAAATATTAAAGGGATTTAAAGTACGGTCGCTAAATTGTTAACAAAAGTTAAAATTTAAAAGGAAGTTAAAGCTATTTAAGGATGGGAGCTTTGAGCAAATGTGAACTGATTCAAAAATAATTTAATTTACAGTAAAATATTTTTAGAACAAATTTAATTTAAATATCATCATAATTAGAACTTGTACTTTGCACACAAGGCTAACATGGACGGACAACCAGCCAGACGGACGGATGGACATATTTGGTTAGATCACTTTAAAAAGTGATTCTGAGTCGATCGGAATACTAATAGATGTGGCTAGATACAAATAGAATAACATTTATCCTTAATGGCAACCTGCTTTGTCTTACAATTTAAGAGTAAAAATGTATGTTTAAAATAAATGTAGATGTCGAAATTGAAGTAACCGATTTAAAAAAAAAAAAAATTTATTTGCTGCGAAAGCTATTGTAGGCATTTAAAATAATTGAATATGTATCAAAATATGCCTTAAAAAGCAAAATATGCACCATACGCCTAAAATATGCTGCAAAAAGGCTCTGTTAACTAAATTATGCAAAAAAAAAATGCTGCAAACGGTATAATATGCAAAAATATGCACTAACAAATCGATACCAAAATTCATAAAAAGCTCTAAAACGGATAAATATATTGTTTCTGCCTTCATTAAACGCACAAGGAAAAACATGCAATTGCATATTTCTGGTTTCCTTAGTCATCAGTTATGTTTACAAAATACATTTAGGAGTGGAAAAATCAGTGTTGTCAACTCTTTGATCGCTTTTTAATTTACTTTTAAGCTTTCTTCACTACTGCACACCCAAAGTTTCCTTTGTGTTCTTTGTTGCTGTTTGTCCATTTAAACATGCAACCAAATAACAACATACATTTCGCAATTAATCAACAAGAGGGTATTAGCTCGAAATTTCAAAATTTTCAGTAGAAACAAATAAATTTTTAATTTAGAATTACAGGCATATGAAAAACAATTTTTAAGCCAACCGTTTCATTGTCAAAAAGTAGACAAAATAGGACGATATTTTTACAGCAGGTAGATATTTAAAAAAATTTTTTTTTTTTTAAATTCCCTAAGCTAATCCAGCGAAGCTGTACGCTTGTCTTCAGGAAATAAACCAGAGTCTTTGGCGGGAATCGAACCCGCAACACCGACGCTAATAGACTAGCTCACTACCAGCTAGCCTATCGGGGCATAAATATAAAAATTTTAAGTTAATACCCTCTTGTTGATCAAGTGCGTTATGTAAAAACTAGGTTGTAGTGAATGTTCGTCTCCCAATTTGCGAACTATTTGCCTATATTGCACTCGCACCCACATTCACGGTTGCCAGATTTAATCATTTTGGAGTCCAAAAATAGCCTACTGGCGATTTATGTCCTAAATTGGACGATTTTACAAGGATAAATTTTGTATTTATTTAAAAAAAGTTTTTAATATTATTTTATAATTTCCGGTTCCATGCAGATTCATTTAAGGGAAGTTCAACTGTATTTATATTTATTAAAATAAATATATTAACTCGTGCAATTCGCGTTTTTTCCTTATAAAGAATTTTTATGTAAATTATTTCAAACTTCTCCTATTTGAAAAATTCACATATGAATTTTTTTGTTTGCTCACTCGTTATGAGTGAGGATGAAAAAGCGACACAATTGTTAAACGTTCACGCTCGCTCATTGCTGGAAAATGAATGTACTCTGAGGTAAGCCGATTATGGCCCATAGGCTAGGTTACGTAAATTTAATAAATAAATAAAAAAAAATTAATGCACTCTGAGGTTCTCTGTAAGAATGTATGTACTTTAATGTGTAAACCCCAGTTTAAGTAAGTTAGTTTGATTATTCGCATTCGATAAACACAAATTCGTCATTAAAAAATCCTCTAACAATACAAATGTTGGAAATTATTCTGAAAAAATAAAAAAATAATTTTTTACTGTTTCAAACAACTAGTTTTAATAACAATGAAGGCTAAATGAATAAAAAAAAATTGCTACTCGCATTTCAGATTAATGTGAATATTTGACATTTTTTGTGTATAAACTTGGCATTTAATCTTTAAAAGTTTGACTTTTTTACTGCAGAATCTCACAAAAAAAAGAAGATGAGAATTTATTATTATTTAAATTAAAAAATAACAATAACTTAGAAAACAGTAGTTGAATTTTAAAAGCCATAACATACATAATTTTTGAGTTCGCTATTATTATGCTAATTATAACACTTCTTTTGTAAAACACGCGCTTTCTGAATGCATTTTTTTATTTTTTAATTTCTTTATTATCTTTTTTGCTATTATTTTTTTACAAACGATTTATAAATGATCAAACTTAATTGTCTAAGAGTTGTCAATGAACCTGTCATCATTATTGTTATCAGATTATAAAAAAAAGATTAATACATTATAAAATTATTATTAATTTTATTAACGTTTTTTTTTATATAATAACACCTTAATGCAACTTTGTTTTTATTTAAAATAACTTAGTGCAGTTATATTATAAAATATCCATAATTTAAATCAATTATAGAGTTTATGAAGCAGTTAAAACATTTTAATTATGTATTTTTTTAATAAAGGAAACAAACATTTTTAAAGAAAATGCATGAATAGAGAAAAAACAAAATGAATGCAAGAAATTTAAGCGCCTGGTTGGCATGATGTCTAAAATAACTATGAATAATTGCTGAATGTTGTTATTATCAGATTTAATTCAATAAAAATCAATGAATTTGAAATAAACTTAATTTTTTTAACAATTATTATTTGGAAATTTTTGTGCAAGTTAAGCAATTTGATCATATTTTTTAAAACCTTTTCTTTAGCTTCACTTCGGAAAATCAAAATCTTGTAACGTTAATTTAACCGCCTTATATTATATATTATACACGAATACATGGGCGTGCCAGGATAATATCTAGGGGGGGGGCAAAATTTTTTTTGGTAAAATGCTTTTTTGACCGCCTTTTACTCAATGCAAATGGATGAAACTGGCGTAAGCCAGGATAAAATCTAGGGAGGGGGTGGGGGCAAAATTATTTTTAAATGTTCTTTTTTAAGAAAAGCGTTTCTTAAAAAAATTTTTTTTAATGTTCTTATTATTTATATAATAAACCAAATTTACTAAAAAAAAAAAACAAAAATAGCAGAACGCTTAAAAAATACTTGTTCTTTTTACATTTCATTTACCTAGCAACACTAATTGAGAGATATCCTAAACGTACTGGCTGGGATCTGTGATGCCTACTAAATTTAGCCCTTGTTTATGTATGTACATAAACAACAACAAGCTTTAAGCCCTTAATTAAAAAGCGCGCAAATTTAGCACTTTTTGTTATTTCTTTTTAGCCCAGCTCGTTTTTACTCATTTTAAGGGGACATTTTTGTCCTTTACCCCAATTCTTACACAAAAACATACTAAAATGGCACTTTTAAGGGTTAAAATGTTCTACGAATATTTTCTGCATCAAATTTCACTAGGGGTCTTCAAAAACCAAAAGTTCGTATTTAAACGGATTTTCGAAATTTCGGGCAAAATAAATATACTAAATGCACTTTTGAGCAAAAAGACTATTTCAGATGTCTTCAGTAGAATATGATAATTTAGTTTTTGGAACATGTATGGATGAAAATAGGACTAAAGAAAGAAAAAAAGAAATGATCCACGACCTGAATTTTTTTAATTTTCTAAAAAAATATGCCGCCAAAAAGTCGTCAATCATTCCTTTTTTTCTTTCTTTAGTCCTATTTTCATCCATACATGGTCCAGAAACTAAATCCGCTATCATATTAGAGTTACTACAAAATTGCATTTATATATATTCCATAGCACCGTGTAAAATGCATCTAATTTGCACAAATCGAAATTATTTACATACAAAGATGATATAATTGGCAAAAGATAAAATTTGATACCCATATTGCCCTATTTAAAACGAAGGGTTACCATCCCATTGCATTTTTGTCAGAACGCGAACTAGAACGAATTTCAAAAAAATCTGAGACACGTATTTAATTAAATCGACTAAAGATTAAAATGTGTTAATCAGATATGGAACAGATTCTTAAAGTAACAAAACATGCAAAAATATACTCTATTTAAAACTGGTCCAGCTCACGAGAGGTCAACCCTGGAGCCAAAATATTTAAAATGTCATCTTAAAAAAGTCCAAGGTTCATTTTTACGAGGGTACATCCAGCACATTTTTTGGTGAGTCGCTCTTATGTACATTAGGGTGTCCCAAAAATTTTTTTTTTTTTGTGATTTTCATAGGTGCTCAACTAAAATTTAAAAGCTTATAGGGTGAAGTATTTTTGATTTTTTTTTTTTTAGAATTTTCGGAATAGGTTTAGAGGTCGCGCAAATGGAGTTTTTATAAAAAAACGGAGTTTTCGGCCATTTATTTAACTTTACTCATAACTTGGTTAATACCACGAGTTTTTTCACTTTTGAGGAAACAGTTTTAAAGAAAAGTATCCAAGCTTTATTCCTGTGTGAAAAAATTATAAGTTTTGGTGATGAGTGTACTCATTTAGATACCCTTAATTACAATTTTTCGTAATTTTTTAACAAATTCTGTAAATAACGGTTTATTATTTTTCAAATTTATATGAAAGGTATTAAAACTAATGATGCAGTTTGAAAGACAAATTAATTCTAATTATTACGAATAAACAATTTTTAAATTTGTTCCTACCATTCCTGAGTTATACCCGTTTTTATCTTTATACCCAGTATACGTTATTATAAGCTGTTTGCCAGCTCTGTGAAAAATCATTTATTGAGGTTCTTGCGATGTAGTTCTATACCTTGCAACAAGTTCTGGTAATCAGTTTCAGTAGTTGTGACATTAATATAAGTATTAGCCAAAGCCACACCTCGTTCTACCACATCATTCACCACTTGTAATTGTTGAACTTTTTTCTTTGTCTCTTGAAATTACTTGTTAGCTTTCCAATTCTCTGGATCTATTTTTAAAAAATCGATTAAAATATTGCAAACTAGATTTTTCTTCTGTTAAAGTTACATTTGCTACTTCGTAATCGCTCCATGGAGTATCTGCAAGTTTTTTTGTCATTAAGTGCAAAGTTTTGGTGTCGATACGTTCATCAAAAAACGCTTAGGCAGCCAATTTCGGAGTTAAGTACCACTGAAGACCTAGAATAGTTTTAAGCGAGGCTTTTTCAACGGCTTTATTAATAATTTTATAACTATCCAATTCCTTTAATAGGCTCAGATCTGATTGAGATTGAGAGGAGCGTATCAAGGACACTGGCCCTTGATACGGTACCAATATTTGATACATATTCTTAAAATAAATGAACTTAATTCAAGCAAGGCATCAACTGTTGATTTGTCTATATAAGATTGCAACTGGTTTCGGAAAATGCATATTTCAAAGAATAGATCATTTTCATCATTCAGCGAGCCCGATTGATAGCCCCTGGAGCACACATAAAATAGAAAGTGAAAATGACAGCGTGTAACGATTCAGATCAATAAATGTCAGAAGTTAATGACAGTTAAAACCTAACTATAAAACTTTAGGGAAATATACAATAATTATAACGAAAAAAGTATCACCATTTTTAAGGTACAAACTATAAAAATAGTGTAACTCGGAAACTGTAGGACAAAATTCAATTATTGTTTTTCTTAATTGTTTAGAACTTATCGGTTTTCAAAATCGCGTCCATAGTTTTAATACCTTTCATATAAATTTGAAAAGAAATAAACCGTTATTTACAGAATTTGTTAAAAAATTACTCATCACCAAAACTTATAATTTTTTCACACAGGAATAAACCTTGGATACTTTTCTTTAAAACTGTTTACTCAAAAGTGAAGAAACTCGTGGTATTAACCAAGTTATGAGTAAAGTTAAATAAATGGCCGAAAACTCCGTTTTTTTATAAAAACTCCATTTGCGCGACCTCTAAACCTATTCCGAAAATTCTAAAAAAAAAATCAAAAATACTTTACCCTATAAGCTTTCAAATTATGCTTGAGCCTCTTACAAAAAAAAATTTTGGGACACCCTAATGTACATATGTATGTATAAGAAGATTCAATAAATAAATTATGGAAAAAAATATTGGGAAGCATAAATGCGAGATATGCTTAAAAGCGAATGCTTATACACAAAACAATTTCGGCTACTTTTAAAAGCAAAGTTGTTATGCAATTAAGCGTTAAACCAGTGAGCACATAAATAAAAAATACTGTAGTTGTGTTTGGTTGCCTTTTTAAGTTAACAAACAACAATAGAAAACACAAAAGAATTTATAGAAAGTTTAAAAAACTTTGTCAAAGGGAACTTTGCGTGTGAGAAAGTTCAAGTATTAATTAAACAAATTTAACATAACATATTGTTTTTTTTTAATTTTTCTAAACAATAATACTTTTCATCTGATCAGGGTTGCATTTTAAAAAAAGCATATTCAAAATTAGATTATTTGACAGTCGCAACAAAACTCATTAGATTTCTATCTTACAAAATATTGAACACGTAAGACTTGTGTGATAGTGTAAAGTACTCTCAAAGAAGTTAAAAAACCGTAAGTCCAGTTTGTTAACTATTTTGAGTAGAATCGTTCTAAAAAGTGTTGACAGGTGCATAATGAAATTGATTTAAAAAATTAACTTTTTGTAGGTTAACGTTACATACGGCAGTAGCGATTGACGAATAATTTTAAATAAGTGTTGCTATATGTTAATAAAATTTAAAATATCTTTTAAATTTTTAATTGTTTTAACTAAACAAATCACATCGAATTTTTAGTTTTTAAACAAACTCTTAAATATTTTCGTATTTCCGTTTCAATTATTATGTAATGCGTGATTTTTTTCTGTTATGCATATGATTTTTTGATCTTCAAAATGAACTTGAAAATTGGTTTTACATGAATTTTTTTGTTTTATTTCTTCATATTGCTCTGATGAAAATGTGCATCTTTGCCAAACAATGCGTTTTTCCTGTGATAATCTTATTTTGAAAAGTTTTCTTCACCTTGAATTGTTTAATAATGTTATTGTTGCAGTTGATATTGTTGTTGTTGTTGTTATTAAAGGTTATTGCACTTCATTACAAAGTTTTAAGGCAGTTTTAACTTTTTAAAAGAAACAAACAGCAACATTATGTTGCATGTTAAGATATTAAACACTACATAAATTTAGAAAAACAAAAAAAAAATAATCTCATGACAACAATGACAATTATTATTATTGTTGTGACATTTAAGTTATTATTAAGATAAAGTCTTTCTTAAATTGATATTTAAAGTTTATAATAAGGGGAAATTTGTAGAAAAATACTAACAAACTGTTTTCAACTTAAAATATTAAAAACAATATTTATTTATACTTTTTATAATTTGCGATTAAAATTTAATAATATGTATTTCCTTAAAATGTAAGAACTATTAAATAGTTGTTGTTTATTGTAAAAATCATGGGCCTGCGAATGCAAAGTTACGTTATGTTGCTAAGATTCATTTAAAAGTTATTTGAGCCGAATATTTTTTCAATAAATCATGTTATCAACGCATAATATCAGCACAAACTAGGGATTGCTGTTCTGTTTTAATCGAAATCGAAACCGCGGTTTTAATGCCTAAAAACCGAAACCAAAAACCGACCAAAAAAAATCTTGGTTTTAGCTTTTACTTTAAATCAGTGATAGCCACTCCATAGGCTCGCGAGTAAGTTAATAATCGTATTTTTTACACAGACACGGTCGGCAATTCACATGTATACAACAACTTTGTTCGTTTCAAAATATCAGACTATCATCAGCAGTGTTGCCACTTTGTGGGTAATTACCCGAATTTGGTATAATTTTTACGGTCGTGGGTAGAGCGTGGGTAATTTCTCTTAGGTGCAATTCAGGTGTTATTTGAAATTTTTACTTAAGATGCTCTAATAAAATCAAGATTCGATTTCAGTGATGACATTTATTCCTTTTTAAATATTGTTGCTAAGATATGCACACCCTTTTGAACCAAGGTCTCGGTTTCTTTTTAAGAAGCGACTTCAATCATTAAACATACATATACATATTTTCAAATGTTTGGTAATGAATGTCGCAAGATGAACCCTTAGATTTGAATAAATATGCCTATCATAGTGATTTAGAACCTAAAGTTTATTGAAAAAAGTTATTCAAACTAAAAACTTGCCTGGGGAAGACATGTTTCCAACATTGCAACATATAATAAATTTGTTTTCTATCTTGGTCATTTTTAATGTTTTAGTTTAAAGAATATTTAACGCCTTTTAGGGCGATTATTATAACTTGGCGTTAGCTGTTATCCGACAGTTAACTGACGCTTTTTGACAGATAACACATTATTATCTGTCAATTTAATCTTTTTTTTAAGCTAACTTCAAGTTGTAATAATGTCCCTAACAGTTCTAAAACTGAATTACGAAAAGAACAGTTGTATAAAACTCTGCAGGCATTTTGTTTACTAAATAAGGCATAAAGGGTATTTTTTAACACCATGAAACTTAAAATGGTAGACAACACAAAAAAAATTAATTTTAATCGCAGATTGATACACTTCATTACCATTTGAAACTGACTTAAAACAAATAGACACCGCGCCTGTCCTTGACGAAACGCATTGCAGACGTCCAGTTTTGTTTCTCCTTTTCGAATAAAATGAAAAATGTTGACATCCAAGACAACGATTGTTGCTGATTTATCAGCTTTAACCACTGACTTCACAGTCCTACGGAAAACAATCAATAAGTGTCACATCGCATGGCCTTGAATTCTAATTGACAGTTTATTTTCTCTAAATCAACACATCGCCTTCATTTGTGAAAAAAGTTGCGTCATTTCAATCATGAAGTCACCTTTAAGTTGCGAAAATCTATGGCTGATTTTCAAAGTATTTTTTGATAATTTGGTGGCGTTGTTCAAGCATGAATCTATTCATGATGATGTGCCTGTTCAAAAAGTGAAAATAGTATGACAGTTCGTTTGACAGCTTATCTTTCGTAAGCTCTATGCGGTAAATAGAATCCATTATAAAGCAATGACAAAGAACATTTTAAACCTTTTCAAGATATATCAACCAAATGTGGAAGTTAAACTCATTATTATAGCAGTTTGAATTTATGTTTTATTAATTTTTTTAAGTCTTTAATGTTATTTTTGTTAATTTAAATAAAATTAACAGCTTGACTAATATTGATCTTGTTTTAATGAGCTTGTTGTGTTTTTGCTTCTTTGTAAATGTCTTTTTATTTAATAAAAATTCAATTTTATATCAGGTGTAATTTCATTTAAATAGGGTAATTTTGCTTCATCTCAAGTGTAATTTTGAATTTTGCTGGTGGTAACACTGATCATCAGTCTCTGCGACCGCACACAAGTACATATTATCTTTGGGTACGTGCGTTCGGGGCTTGGTTAGTTCGGGGCTTGGTTATTACTGCTTTAAATATATATTTATGCTAAAAGAAATTGTAAATTATACATAATACATAAAACTCGTACTTCATATAAAAATTTACATATCAGCCTTGTACAATGGCAAGGTATTTCAAAATTCTTTAAATTTAAAATAAGTACCCAGTAAAAACTTCGCTTACTTTTTCAAAGTAAATAGCTTCTTTCTCTATAACTACAGCTATAACAACTTCTATAACTACTTTTTTCTGGATGTTCTTAAGTAAAAAATAATGAGACATCCCTTGTAAAATTCATTGGTTCTTTCAGTAGAATTGTAAGTAGTGCCTTCATGTTTTTCTGATTACTCAACACATTATTTTGTAGGCGAAGTTTTTACTGGGTACTAAAAAGAACAAATGTTTCTTTTTTAATAAATGTACCTGAATTGAAACAAATAAAAAAAATTTTATTACATACATACAAAAAAAAATAAGTACAGTAGACGCTCGGTTATATCAAGTCCTAACGGCGAAAATAACGTACGCGACATGATTTTCAATTTTCGTTTTCTTTTTTTTTTTACAAATGACTTTATTGGCAACACTTGCATCATCTCCTAAAATGTCATGGTCTGTCTGAGTTCATACGGCTCATGTCATATTGGCAAGATTGCTACTTTATAGGCGAGAGGGGCGAGGGGAAAAGAAACGAGTACACAGATGCATGTACTGTCTTTACGTTTTGCTTTTTCATTCGTTGTTTTATTTTGTTATTGTTTTCAATATCAAAAAAGCACATGTCGTCAACATGACATGAATCATTTGAACGCCAATTCATGTTCAAAGAAGAAAAAGTAAAAATCTTGTCAATAAGACATGAGCCGTATAAACTCAAACTCACATAAGGTACCGTTACGATTTTATAGCAAAAACAATTTTAATGTAAGCGACAAATTTCATACAAAATTTATATGAAATAAAATAAAAAAGCTCTCTCCTGTAAAATTTGATTTTTGGCGCTTACGTTATTTTCGCGCTTAGGGGTCGATATGAATACCCAGTTATATGAACAAAATTTTTACACATGAGGTTCTAAAGAGTGAACACAACCTATATCTATTATATGAACAACTTGCAACCGTTGATTTTTTGTAACTAATTGTAGTAAAGGGTGTTTTTTAGAGTAACACAACTTTGAGTTGGCATCATTGCTTTATTTGAGCACCCATTTAACAGCTGATAGTTGCTTTTGTTTAGTTTGCTTTGAAATTTCATTATGAATCGACTTTTCGAGCAACGCGCAGACATTTGAAATTTTTAATTAAAATATGTAATTCGATATTGATTTTGAATTCCCATTCAAAATTTTATTTTCCCATGAAGCCCAATTCTGGTTAAATGGGTACACAGAAAAAATTATTGTGGAATTATTTTCAAACAAACGCTTGTTTGAAATTTTTTTTAATCATCTTCTAATACAGTGCCTGCTTGTGTGCGCATCATTGCTTGTGCAAAAACCTTTTTTTTTTTTTGATTTTGAAATTTAGTATATGAATTTCAGTAAACTTTTTGTTTGATTCAGTTAAATTATTTGTTTGAAAAAATGAGTTTTTTTTTCAATAAACAAAATGCAAATAAATTGTTTGAATATGCGAATTTGTTTATAGGACCGATTTCAGACAAAAAATTGTTTGATTCTACAAATTTTTTGTTTGAATTGGAAAAATAATTTTTTCTGTGTACGTACGTAAATAAGCAGAATTGTCGCATTTGGAGTGAGGAGAATCCACAAGCTTTAATCGAAACACCATTACATCCACAAAAATTACTGTTTGGTGCGCTTTATGGGCTTTCGGAGTCATTGGCCCATATGTCTTCAAAAACGATGATGGTTAGAATGCGAAATGTTGTTGAAAATTGCAGCCTTCTACACGTCAGCCGTGGCGGCCACGTGGCCGAAATCATATTTAAATTTCATAAAATTTTCTTTCCAATAAAGCCCGTTTCATTGATATTAAAAATATATTTCCTTGTTTTATTATGATTTAAACTTGTGTTACTCTATAAAAAAACACCCTTTATTATAAATCTGTTCTTCCCCGAAATAATGCAAAGGAAAATTTATAAGATGGTTGTTTCTTTTCTTTCAAACCATAAAAAGTTATTGATCTCGGGCTAATTTTAACAGAAAAAAAAACATAAGTTAAACTCTTTTTTGGACAAGTTAAGTTAACAAGTTAAAGAAATACATATTTTTTTTTTACTACACATTTTTTTAAGTATTGACCATTTTTAGGCAGCAATGACAAAATATTGCTTGTTATTTATGTTTTAATATGAAGAGAAATTTGTTTTCACACAAAAACACTCCCTCTCCTGGATATTTGCTAAAAAGTAAAATAAATATAAACACAAAACAACATACTTACATACATACATACATACATATTACAATCATAAATGGCAAAGCAATAAAAAACCAAACAAAAATGAACAAGTCTATAAAATGTGGTTAATAAAGAAATTGGCATAAACATAAAACGAATAACAGCACGCACTTTTTCTCAAACAAAAACCAATAAAAAAAATTTATTAGGAATATACCCAGTCTGTTGAAATATTTTGATTAGTGAATAAAGAAAATGGTAATTTATTTTTTATGGGTGGCAACATTGTGTCAAGTAACGCTTTATAGAACACTATCCTAATGCAGTGCGCTACGCTACCCATTTTAAAGTAAAATAAGTAAAAAATTTTTATAAGGATCTCGTAAATTGATAACGAAGCAATTTGTACAAATATCGATGTCTTTTTATGGGCGTGGCAAAGCCCACTTCTCCATTCGAGTTCAGAATTAGCCGATATTAATATTTAATATTACCGTTTTTAGATATACAGAAATCTATACAGTCTTTTTATGGAGGGCCACTTCTCTTACCCAGATGTCCACTTCTCTGACAGATGTTTTGTAATAATACCCAAATTATTTTTTCATACTCAGTTACTTTAACTGTTGCCGTGTTCCAGATATGTATGTATGTATATAGAAACCTATAATGTCTTTGTATGGAAGTTGGCGCGCTCACTTCTCTAACCCAGCCAACATTTTGAAAAATGCTGTGTATTGATAACAAAGCATTTATAGTTTGATTTTGTTTGCTTACAATAAAAAAAAGAAGATTGATTAAATAAGAAATATAACTAGTTAAAAGAAAAATATTTAAATACAAAATTTAAAAGATTAACAATAAACTAAACAGGGATGACAACTTTATTTCAAGAAGATTATAATGTTATATGTACATATATATTTTAAAATTAGCAACTTCTAATGATCGCACTTTATTAATTAGCAGATTTATATTAAAAATTGCTTAAACTATAACAACTACTGGTATAAAAAATATTTCATGTTGTTTAAGATTGGCAGCACCTTATGATTGCATTTGATTTATTAACAGAGTGGCCAAATTAATGCGCTATAAAAAATAACTAAATATTTGTTTACCATTGATATTTTATAGTTTATAATTTGTGAGCC